>BLIW01000004.1:24461222-25094009 GCA_016586305.1 Ophiorrhiza pumila | reverse complement strand
TCGTAATTGTTTTATTTCCCATTATAAGTAATGTTAAGTAATGCTAGCATTGTGATACATAGAAGGGACTATTTCAAAGAATATGATGTGGAACCGCTATGATCCATATTAGTTTTATTTAATAATATTTATGGTATAAACAATGCAGGTAAGAAATTAGCATTGTTATACGTATTATGATTAAATCATTAAGTTGACTCTATCACATGGGTCAAGTGGGAGAATGTTAGCGCATTTTATGACCCACGTGATTTAATCAATAAAATAACTGAATAACTGATAAGATTTAACTTATCAATAATAATTGAATAAGTGATAAGACTTTATCTTATCACCTAAATGGGAAAACCTGACTGCCTACTTTGATGGGAAGTAAGGATAATGACTCTGATAGTAATTGGTTCTCTCTCTACCCACAATAAATTCACGTAACATCTCCATCAATTGTGTGTCATTCTAATCGGGGTCAAGAGAGAGAAACCAATTATCTTTCTCCAAATATTCTCTTCTTTCCTATTCCAAAAGGTTTATTTGCAGGAATCATTAAGGCTTACAGTGGATCAAGGTTATAGGAACAGAAGTAATTCACGTAGAAGGAACAGAAGTATTTAAGGCCAACACAACTAACTAAATTGCTATGGATTAAGGTATTGTTACACTATAACAGTGCAATGTATAAATCATGTTATTCTATGATCTAAACAATTATGATTTATGCAAATCATTATATAATTTGCTTTACGTGGATTAATTAAAAATCCAACAGTAATAAAATGTGTGTATTCCATTTTGAAGCCACGAATAAGAAATCATCATAAATGAACATCACTAATCTTTTCTTCAGGATCTAACTTAGAAATTTCAACACATATATTTTTAACATGAAGAAAATATCCTGAGATTGGCATACCTTCTTGCTTCAACATTGCCAACTCATTTTCCAAGAACTGTAGTCTTGCTGTATTCTTCTTAAAGAATAGTCTCTCAATAATATTCCAGACTTTCTTTGGTGAATTGACTTCAGGAACATGATCAATAAGCATTTGAAAATTAATCCAGATGGGAGTTATCAAAGATTTAGTGTCCGGACTGAAATTCAACATCCATTTAAGTATTCTGGCCAAGAAGCCTTGAGAAGACCGAGTTTGTTTGAACCACAATTGATGGAAGTCTTCTTCTAATTCGAATAGGAAAATGACGTGCCTCATCTAGCAGACTAGAGAAGCAGGGGCCTTTGAAGTCGCTGACCAAGATTTCATTTTTGATGACCCCCATTGCCAGCCTTCCCTAGGAGAACTTGCTTACAAGAGTATTGTATAAGAAATTCAAAATGGATGTACCAATTGCTTCACTTCTTGTCAGAGAAAAATATTGTGGGCTCTTCTTTAAGGGAGCTAATAGCTTTTCTGTTTGAAGTCTTTCTCAAGTTTTCTGAAAATAAGGTTGAGACAAATACGTTGATACATTGTCTTTGGTTGTTAATTTTTGGTATGGATGCTGCTACAACATCTTTTAAAGACTTTAGGTTGTGCTATCGCAATTTGATAGGTTGTGCTACTTTAGCCATAAGCGGTTGGTTTAGATTTGGACAATGCTAGAATTGTTTTAGTGTTACTTTGTTCTATTTTGCTATTTGGGTTGTTGGGTATCAGTTTGAACTAAATAGACTGGGTCAGTGCACCAGTTTGAATTCGTGAGGTTAGGGAAGGTGAATAGTGACATAAATGTTGAGAGATGGAAGAGAGAATTTGAGGTAGAGAGAGAAGTTAGTGTGTATTGTAAACAAAAGTGAAACTTCAAATTTTTTAATATCTCATTTTCTCTCATTGAACTTCAAGAGATAATTTCAAATTATTTCTCATTTTTGTTGTGATTTTAGATTAAATATTGATTCTTAATGCATGTTTATTCATTTATGTTGATTATGTGGAAATAATTTTGCTCAATGATAAATTAATTTCAATTGATGAGTATTGAGTGAAGAATTTCATGATTTTAATGTTTGTGATTAATTGATGAAGTTTATTGCATTGTGATGATATATTAGATGTGTAAACATATTTTGGGAATAATGTTGTGAATTTGATGGCCTTGTAAGCATATTGTGCAAAGATTTGGATTCTCATTATATAATGTGTACCATATGTTCGATAAAATGTCTTTTTAGGTATTAAAGTCATAATGTTATAATTTTTATGAATAATGGCAATTTGTGATTACTTTGAGAAGGTTTATGATGAGAAGGCGCAAACGTGTTGAATTTTTTATGTATAATTATAATGAATGGTATGGAACATAGTGTTAGAGTCACTTTGATAATAACATGATGATTTGGTTTTGATAGTTAGGTTAGGTTGTTGATATAGGTTGAATTATAATAGGGCTATCGAGAGTTCTATTTGAGCCCGAGTGATGCAGAATTACTTTCCAATAATACAATGAGTCCTACTTCTACCAAAATGCTACCTTATTAATAAGTAGCGACTTTCCTATAATAGAGGGAGACTTCTACTCCACCCCGATTAGTGTTAAGGCACTATAAAAGGACTCCAACCTTCACATTCTAGGGTACGTACTCATTACCTACTTTTCCCTTTGTGCTTGTGTTTAGAACATCAACTAACTTAAGAATCATAGCATACTCCTAGGCATAGCCTGGGGTGTATATCTAACGATTGTCTTGCAGATATTCTAGGATTCCAGCTGCGTAATCACGGACACGTAGGATTTGGAAGATCTAGGAGTACTTGGTGAAAATTGACTTAATCAATTTGGCGTCGTCTGTATGATTTGCTAACAAAAATATCATATACGTTCTCAACGGAATAATCAACTGATGGAGAAACTTGTTTTAGGAGGTAACAGCAGAAATAAACCCTCCAATTAGGATAACAACAGTAAACCTCCCCGAGGCAGTGGAATAGGTCGTGATGGGAATCTTGAAAATAATTAGAATGGTTCCTGCCAAGAACAAAGCTCCCCGATTAGAATTGACAGGAGTAATATTTCTCCATTCGATATCCATGTACCGGTGGTAATCAAATTTCTTACGAAAAATTTTGACCAAATTCAAGCATTAGTTAAAGAACCAGGTCGATGTTTGGGAAAATAACCTGCGAGAAAATCAGGCATGTATGACAGGATGTACATATCATCGCAATATGATACTGAGTCCCAAGGGGATAATGAAACTGAACGTCGAAGCTCTTCAACTCGGTCGCCTAGTTGCGTGAAAAATGACCAACTTTATGATGACGATCAGGAGAATCAAATCACAAACCGTATCTGGGATGAGGTTCAAAACATTTTGAAAATTGGTGGTGGAGACACTTATCGAACTGTGACACCATTTGTCGATGACATCAGTAATGTTTCAAAACCTCATAAGTTTAAGATCCCTGTAATGGACATGTATTTTGGTGATACCGGTCCAAGGGATCATTTGGCACGATTTACTTCGTTAATGAAGTTTGAACAAGCACCTGAAGCAACCTTGTGTCAAGCTTTTGAAACAGCATTAGTTGGAAAAGCTCGAGGACGGTTCGAGGGTCTAAAGCCAAATTCTATGTCCTCTTTCGAGCAGTTGTCATAGCTCTTTTATAGATGATTTTTACAAAGGAAAAATTCAAAAAATCTTCGACTGAGTTGTCAAATTTAAGCAAGGTAACAATGAATCCGTTCGAGCCTATGCAATTTGTTTTTATGACGAAAGTGTGCACGTTAAACCTCGATTTGAAGATATAGTTGTGGGTGCTTTCATTAACGGGTTACGACCTGGAAGACTATATAGAAAAATAGTTGCTGAACCACCAAAAGATATGCATGAACTTATGAATCAGGCTGACAAGTTTGCTAAGGGAAAAGATTCAGATACAAAGAAACATGATATTTAGAAAGGCCCTAAAGAAGAAGAAAGACGAGTTTAAATGACAAACTGCAAACAGAGGAAAATGAACTCTGGTGTTTGACAGACTGTCTTATGGAGGAACTCAAACTCCGATGTCAATCGATAATAAGAATGCCACCTTAATAAAAAAACCGAACTAAGATTCTTCCTATAATGCAAAGCAAGGGGATGGTTAAATATTATTCAAAAATGACTACCCTAGAATAGAAATGAAACTAGAGTCTTTTTTGCAAATTTCATGAACAAAATGGTCATGACACCAAAGATTGTAGGATCTAAAGAAGGAAATTGAAGAACTCATAAAAAGTGGTCATATAAAGGAATTTGTAAAAGAGACAAATCTGAAAGGGCACAGAAGAGATAGATCTCAAGAAAGGGGTAGAGCTGACAATGACAAAAAACCTAGGGATAATAGGTATGCCAAACCAAGTGAAGCGAACAAAAATACAACTGGGGTTATTCATACCATTATTGGAGGTCCAGTAGGAGAATCTATATCGGCAAGAAATTTCTTGAGCAGATGAATCCTAAAACAAGAAGCAGTTCATAAACGGTTCAAACATTCAGAGGTTATTACCTTCTTGGAAGAAAATGCGGTTCCTAGTAAATTCCTTTCTTGTGATGCTTTGTTAATCAAAGCAATAGTAGCTAATAAAGAAGTCCATAGGGTATATATGGATGATGAGAACTCGGTAGATGTGATTTTTTGGAATGCTTTTAAAAAATTAGGAATTCAACGAAAACATCTTCAACAATGTCTAAGATCGTTAGTTGGTTTTTCTAGGAAAGCTACACAACCCATAGAGACAATCTCTCTACCAGTAAAGCAGGGAGAAGCTTCGAAAAAGAGGTTGATACATGTGAATTTTTCTATGTTAGATATCACTTCCCCATTTAACATTATTCTCGGCAGACCAATAATGGTTCATTTGAAAGCTATCTGGCCTCCATATCGCTCGGTGATGAAATTCCCTATGTCTAAAGGGATAGTGACAAAACGAGGTGATCAAAATATGGCATGAGAATGTCATATGATTGCTTTAAGATTAAGAGACGAAACAAAAAGTGGATTGAAGGCCAATTGTTTAGAAGGGAACCCATCGTCTTGGGCGGGGATGGTAATGGAGAAGTCGCGAGGTTAGGAGAAGAAATATCGCTAACAAGCGAGTTGGAAGAAGTGTTGCTGGATGAAATGATACCAGTAAGAACTATAAAGGTAGGAGCATCTTTACCGCAAAATGTAAAGAACTGATTGATCAATTTACTCAGGAACTATAAGGACGTCTTTGCTTGGGGGCCTAAAGACATGAAGGAATCTCACCTGACTTGATGGTTCATATGTTTGAATGTAGATCATACGGTACCACCAGTTCGGCAAAATAAAAGACTATGCCTACCAGATCGAAAAAAGCCATTGAAGAAGAGGTAGATAAATTCCTACATAAAAAAATCATAAGAGAAGTTGTTTACCTAACGTGGTTAGCTAATCCAATGATGGTTCAAAAGCCTGATTTGGGCATGAGAATGTATATCGATTAAACCAACCTCAATAAAAATTGTTCCAAAGATTGCTATCCTCTTTTGTTGATCAACTAGAAAGTAAACGCAACGGCAAGATACAATATGCTTTGTTTTCTAGACGCATACAAAGGATACCATCAAATTCTGATGGCTGAGGAAGACGTGGAAAATTGCTTTTATAATCAAGAAGGGTGTATATTGTTACGAGAAAATGCCCTTTGGTGTAACAAATATAGGCGCCGACGTATCAAAGGTTGATGAATAAAATCTTTGATTCTCAGATCGGGAAGAATATGAAAGTCTATCTTGATATCTACTCATCCAAAGCAAAAAGGTTGGAAATATGATTGTTGACATCATGGAGACTTTTGAAACATTGCGAAAGATAGGATTGATGCTTAATCCAAAAAAGTGCACTTTCGGGGTTGGATCTGGGAAATTATTAGGATGCATGGTGTTAAATAAAGGAATTGAAGTGAACTCAAAAAAATTTGAGGCTATTTTGAGTATGAAATCACCTCGAAACGTCCATGAAGTAGAAGTTCTAACAAGAAGGTTAGTAGCTTTAAATAGGTTTTTCTCCAAGTCGGCGGATATGAGTTTGCCTTTCTTCAATGCCTTGAGAAGGCAAAAGATTTTTCCTAGATAGAAACATGTCAACAAGCCTTTGAAGAGCTCAAGAAGTTTTTAAGCGAGCTGCCATCTTCGTCAACCCTAATTCATAGGAAAGTGTTGTGCTCATATTTGGATGTTAGCGACATAGCAATAAGAGTGGTCCTAACGAAGGAGGATAACAAGATTCAAAAGACAGTATATTATATTAGCAAATCTTTGCAAGGTGCGGAATAATGATATTCATTAGTGGAGAAGTTGGTATCAACACTCATCGTCGCAGCTAGAAGGCTAAGATCCTATTTTCAAGCTCATCTTATAAAAGTGCTTACTGATAAACCGTTAAAGCAAGTGTTGCAAAGACTAGAAACTTCTCATCGCCTAATGAACTGGGTGGTAGAGTTAGGAGAACATAACATCATTTTCGTCTTGAGGTCATTTGTAAAGGGGCAAGTCTTAGCTGACTTTACTGCAAAAACACCACAAGAGTCAAATAACGAAGTGAAAGATGATGTCAGTCAGGAGAATAGGATGAACATAAAAATGGATGGCTAGAGATAAACTTGTTTATAGATGGTTATTCTAGTGAGGAAGGATCGGGAGCGAGATTAATCTTTAAAACCTGACAGAAAGGAATTCACATATGCGTTGTGATTCAAATTCGATGCAACAAATAATAAAGCTAAATATGAAACTCTTATAATCAGAATGAAGTTGATGAAACAAATGAGGGTTAGAAAATTACAGGCTTACAATGATTCTCACCTCATTGTAAACCATGTAAATGAGGGATATGAGGTCTGAGACATAGTTATTAGAAGGAATCGCGAAAAGGTGAAAAAACTGTCAAAAGAATTAAAATTCTTAGTTGATAGGGTTCTAAGGACGCAAAATATAAGAGCTGATACTCTCAGTATGCTAGCCTCGTCGGCCTATGTGCATTTGACTAAACATGTCCTAGTTGAAGTCCTACCTAACAGGAGCATTAATGAACTTCTAGGTCATTCTATTGAGAAAGGAGAAAATTGGATGACCCCAATTGTGAAATACCTCACCTTGGGAGAAGTCCCCAATAGCAAGCTCACAACTCAGAAGTTGAGAATGCAAGCTATTAAGTATGAACTGAAAGATGGGGTTTTATACAAAAAAAGGTATTTAATGCCTTGGCTGTGGTACGCGGTGATGCGAATCTAGAAGTGATTGACATGGAGGCCACACACATTGGGACGTAGGGGCTCCTGCACGTCGCGATGTTGCTCACTGGAGCTGTAATTTAGTTTTTATTTTTTGGTCGAATAAAATCAATGTCGCGATGTCTAGGTTGTGTTTTAATTTTTTTAGGTTTTTAGCTGACTTTATGACGTTGAGCCTTCTGCACGTCGCGACGTTCGGATAATTAGCTTTTTTTAATTAGTTTTATTAATTACGTATTTGTTTTCAATTGCCAACTAGGTTATTCATGTAATCCTATTTAAAGGCTCATTTTCTAGTTGTAATAGCTAGAGAAGGATTAAGTATTTTCTTATAAGATTTCAGCGATTGAATTCTTACTTTGTGAATTTGTTTTCCTGCGAAGGGGTTACATCTTTACAATTATTAACAATTGTTTAGTTTTTAGCGAGTCAGACTAATTAGTTGGGATTTAATTCTAATTCACGTATATTGGATTATTCTACCGTTCATTGATTTTTATTCGAAGGTCTTGCAAGTTGCTTCCGTGACATACAAGTTGAGGTTTGGAGCGAATTGGTCCTAGTGAATGGTGGGCCAAAACAAGCTGAGCGAATTGGTCCTAGAAGAAATTCACGAGGGATCTTATGGGAATCATGTAGGGAAAGGATGTTAGCAAAGAAAGCTATCAGAACAGATTATTATTAGCCCACCATTCGCAAAGACACCTATAACCTGGTGCAAAGATGTGCTAAATGTCAGCAACATGTAGTTTTTCGTCATGTACCTCAATATGAGATGGGTGACTATACAAAGTCCGTGGCCATTCATGCAGTGGGGTATAGATATTGTGAGACCGCTCTAAGAAGCACTAGGACAAGTGAAAGTTTTGGTAGTTGCAGTGAACTATTTCATGAAATGGATTGAGGCAAAACCACTAACAGCCATAATAGGAAAGAACATAGCGAAGTCTGTTTTTGAAAAAATGTGAAGATAATTGTTTCTGACAATATGAAACAATTTGCTAGTGATCTGAAAGATCTAGGTTAGTTGCGCGGTGTCCCAGTGAGTGAGTGACACTGGGTGTGACACCGATAATAAAATGTAAATGGACAGTATTAAAAATGCGGAAAATAAATGGACAAGAGGTTGGTAATGCAGTTCGGCAATTGCCTACATCTGCGTGGCCACGCCCAGAAAGAACAATCCACTATGTTCACAAGTTACAAGACATTCAGTATGACACAAGGTAAGACACCATCTTATCTTAAATACTGCTGCTTCCTAACTTCTGCAGTGAACGGATTGTGCGAGCTCCAATCGACTTATGTTGATTCCTCCCGGAATCCGTGGTTCATGCAAGATCCCCTTGCCCACGTTGAACTCCTCCCGAGCTCTATGCTTGAATCAAGAATACAAGGATTGCATCTTCAATATATTTGCGTTGTGATGCTTCAAGCTAACACACTTTAATCAAAAACTCTCCAACAAAGAAGTGTGTATACGATCTTGAAAAAGACCCAATGAAATAATCAAAAACTCACACCTTGAAAACCGTGTGAAGGAAAGCTCATATAGGCACACAAAAATCCTTCCATGATTATCCCAAGATTGTTTCCAAAACCATTCGAATGGAAGGACGTAATCACCAAATCTTCCCATCATTATCTTCAAGGTAATTCCCAAAATAATTTAAATAAGAAGATGGAAACTCTTGTGCCTTCAAGACTTATCTTTTCCAAAGTTAGATAGCTTCCA
The DNA here is from genome assembly GCA_016586305.1 of Ophiorrhiza pumila. NCBI lineage: Eukaryota > Viridiplantae > Streptophyta > Magnoliopsida > Gentianales > Rubiaceae > Ophiorrhiza > Ophiorrhiza pumila. The sequence goes on along the minus strand of BLIW01000004.1, from coordinate 25,085,041 downwards.
AGAATACCAAGATAAGTTCCATAATTATCCATATGGCATTAATCCTCAAATCAATCTTCCTTGCATAGATTGATTTTATTTAATTTTGCCTTCAATAAAAGCTTTCCTTATCTTTGCCAAAAAATTAATGCCAATCAAATAAATGCCAACTCACGTGTGCATTAACAATCTCCCCCTTTGGCATTTTTTGACAAAATTTAATCTCCCCCTGTATGCTGAATCCGAAGTGCTTGAAGAACTCCACCTGAATATTCACTTGGTAAAGAAACATCTGCACAAGACATTGTGCATGACACAGCAAGAGACACCAAGTTTCATAGCATACATATTATTAGGAAGAACACACCAAATATCCAAACTTCAAAATTACTCCTCCTTTTTGCAATAAAAGGACAAAAGGGCCACAAAACAATAATAAAAGTATAATAAACTGTCTTGAAAAATCAGCATAAACAAAATATCAGAGGAATCATTCAGAATTCTCCTCATCATGAGTCACAAGAACAGCTGAATCAGCCAGCAGTTGAACACCAGCAGCAGCATCTGGAACTCTTACATCTGAACCAGCCGAAAACCCACAAGATTGGGCGCTGGAAGGGACAGAACTATCAGGGACATCGGATGTGACACTGGTAGGGACATCATCAGATACAGTAGTAGGAACTGCAGTGTTTGCCTCAATCATGTCCTCATCAGGATCAGAATAATCAGCCTCTTCAACAATGGGCTTTTCAGCAGCCATTTCTGTCTCTTCAAGTACAGGAGATAGAGTTTGATTTATACCTGCTGGAACTTCTGGAGTAACATCAGATGGATTGTCTGCAGTAGTGGCAGTCTTGGTAGCAGTATTCTTCTTCTTCTCAACTGCAATATCTCTGGCTGTCTTTACAGCTGCTAGATCATCAAGGACAACAGAAATTTATTTCATTCTCCTTTCAATCTCAGCTTGCTGACCTATTAGTACTCTCAGCTCATCCTCTAGCACCTTAATGGTGCGTGATAGCAGCACAGTGTTGCCAAGTTCATCAGTGTCAGAGACATTATGCGTGACATCTTCCATGTCATTGATATGATCACCTATCAACAGAATCGCATATTTTACTGACAATTGGAAAGCTGGAAAGTCCTTTCCTCTTGGCCAAACTCTTCTGACTCCACCAGTGACATCGGATATTATCACACTGTAATCTGGTGTAAAGTCTTCTACTTCTGCCCAATGACTTCCCAGAGATGTATTAATTACATCCGGATTGAAATCAAACACTCTCCCCCTCAAATATACACGACCGCCATCCGGGTGTTCAAAATCCTTTATACTCGGGGTCAAGATTACAGTAAAACTCCTGCACTACTCTTCTAACATAGGGTTTAATACCCTTGATTGTCCTGCCAAGTCCTTGACTAACTAACTGATCAACCAATTTTTGACACTCATTAAAATCACCCTCATGTATATTTCTTTCAGTCCAGATATTCCTTCTAGAAACGTTAGTCCATAACCCAGCATTGTACTCTGATTTAAAATCATCTAAATTCACATTAAGACTTGATGACTTACTTGGTGCAGCAGGGGACTTTCCCTATGACATTGACCTTGAGCGAGTCATTCGCTGAGATACAGGAGCAGGGGTTGCCTTCTGGCGCTTAGCCTTTGGTGACTTTATAGGATCAGAATCTGAAAGGTCATGAATTTCAGCATCCTTAGAGGAATCATCGTCAACAAGAGAGTCATCATTTTCTGAAGATTCTTCTTCACCAGCAGAGGAGTCCCCCTTCCCAACATCAGACTCACCTCCTTTCACATTGTCTTCATCTTGCCAGTCTTCATCTGAAGAACTCTCATCAACCAGTTGGAACCTCTTTCTTTTGGGGTTCCACAGTCACCTTGGAACTTCCCGGTGCCTTGGATGGTACAGCACTTGTCTTGAATTGAGTAGTACTGGTCTGGCCAAATCATGTTCTAACACGGGAGGAATCAATAGATTGAATTGGGGTAACATCTATTACCATTGAAGCCATATCAGCCTCAGATTCTTGGAATTGCTCTTGCGGCCCAGCAGAACTTCCTTCTCCTTTTGACAACTCAGGTGCAGAATGAGTAATGACAACATGAACTTTATCGTCATCTAGAGTCACCTTGCTTGTTCGTGATGAGGACTTTCTCGGAGACATCTCTGAAATTTCGAATATCTTGACTTGATAAAATTTTCAAGAGTTCTGATAGTGTTCAAAAGAGTGAAGACGGCTGAGTAGAGCTCAAAAGCTTATGAGTAATAGAAGTTGAGAAGACCAGAAACCCTTGAATTTCAAATACCGAAATAATTGCCAAAATTACTGCAGTCAGATTTTGCGTATTCAAGGCCAACTCTTCAATTTCATGTAATTGACCGAGAAATCCGAAGATGCCGGATGTCATACATAGTGCTGAAGATCAGATTTCCATAAAAACATATACACAGCTTCAATTTCGCCCAAAACCTGGAGGCGGGAAGTCCGAAGAGACAAAAACACTAGCTATTCTACTATTTTTGCTTTTTCAGTCATTTTTGTATATATTTTATATATATATTGCTGTACATAAAAATACAAAAAAAAACTTACAATTTCGAAGAGTTTCTTCACATAACACAAAGGCCTAGAGAAGACCTTAGTTCTTCAAATCTTGCCCCATCCAATTCTTTGGTGAAAATATCAGCAATTTGCTTTTCTGTCACCATGTGTTCTAAAGCAATGATTTTATCCTCCACAAGAGACCGAATAAAATAATGTCGAATATCAATGTGCTTTGTACGAGAGTGCTGAACAGGATTCTTAGAAATATTGATAGCACTCATATTATCACAGTAGAGTGTCATGACATTCTGTGTGACACCATAATCTTTCAGCATCTGCTTCATCCAGAGAAGCTGTGTACAGCAACTACCAGCTACAATGTATTTTGCTTCGGCAGTAGACAAAGAAATAGAGTTCTGCTTCTTACTGAACCATGACACCAAATTTTTTCCCAAATAAAAACATCCACCAGAAGTGCTTTTGCGATCATCTGAACTTCCAGCCCAGTCAGTATCACAATAACCAACTAAGTTGGTGTTTGTATCAAAGGAGTACCAAATTCCATAATCAGTTGTACCACAAATATATTTGAAAATCCTTTTGACTGACACCAGGTGTGACTCGCGAGGTTCTGCTTGAAACCGAGCACATAATCAAACACTGAAGCAGATATTAGAACGACTAGCAGTTAGGTACAAGAGGCTGCCAATCATACTTCTGTAAAGACTTGCATCAATAGGGGTTCCCTTCTCATCTTTGGAGATCTTCTCGTGAGTTCCTATAGGTGTTCTCCTTGGGCGAGCATTTTCCAATTCAAATTTCTTCAGCAAATTCTTTGCATACTTGCTTTGAGAAATGAAGATACCATCATGTCGTTGCTGAATTTGAAGTCCAAGAAAGTAAGTAAGCTCACCAACCATGCTCATTTCAAATTCTCTAGTCATTTGAGCAACAAACTCATCCACCATTTCCTGTGACACTGAGCCAAACACGATATCATCAACATAAATTTGAGCAAGTAAAAACTGACCTTTCACTTGGCGAATGAAAAGGGTTTTATCTACTCCCCCTCGTTCATATCCTTTGGCTAACAAGTACTGAGTCAACCTCTCATACCAAGCCCTAGGAGCTTGTTTGAGCCCATATAATGCCTTCTTCAATTTGTAGACAAACTCGGGATGATGAGAGTCTTCAAAACCCTCTGGTTGAGCAACACACACCTCCTCTTGAAGAAGCCCATTGAGAAAGGCACTCTTCACATCCATTTGGTACAATTTGAATCGCGACACACATGCAATGGCAAGCAAGAACCGGATAGACTCAAGGCGAGCAACTGGAGCAAATGTCTCATCAAAGTCAACTCCTTCAATTTGCGTATACCCTTGAGCAACCAATCGAGTCTTGTTGCGAGTGATATTCCCATGCTCATCACTCTTGTTCTTGTATATCCATTTGGTGCCAATAACATTCACATTAGGAGGACATGGAACTAGATCCCAAACTTGATTGTGAGTGAATTTATCAAGTTCTTCTTACATTGCACCAATCCAATATTCATCTTCCAGAGCTTCTTTCATATTCTTTGGTTCAATAGAGGAAGTGTAGCAAGCCCTTTGAATCATATCTCTATAATTTATTCTTGGTTTTTCTCTTGTACGAACACCATCAGTTAAACTTCCAATAACTTCAGCAGTAGGATGATTCTTCTGTACTCGAGTAGAGGGCTGTCTGTGAGGTAAAATGACCTCATTCACATTATTATTTTGCATTCTGATCAGTGACACCACCTATGACACTGGGTGAAACACTGCCTGGAACACTGGAACTTACTTCAGGTAGAGAATCTGTAACATCTTCAATAGGAACAACACTTACTCCCAGAGAGTCATCGACTTGAACATTTGCTGATTGCATCACAGTTCGAGTCCTTTTGTTGTAAACTCGATAAGCTCGACTATTGATAGCATATCCAAGAAATATAGCTTCATCACTCTTGCGGTCGAGCTTCCCTTTATATTCCCTGTCATTCAACACATAACAAGTACTACCAAAAGGATGAAAATAGTTAACAGTTGGAGTTTTACCTTTCCAAATTTCTTAGGGCGTCTTCTCAGTTCCTCGACGGAGATATACACGATTTATAGTGTAGCATGCTATGTTCATTGCTTCAGCCCAGAATTTCTGTGGAATATTTTTTTCGTGTAACATGACGCGTAACATCTCTGCTATAGTCCGATTTTTTTCTTTCCACAACTCCATTTTGCTGAGGAGTTTTAGGTGCAGAGAACTCATGACCTATTCCATGCTGATTACAGAAATCTGAGAAATCTGAGTTTTCAAATTCTCTTCCATGGTCACTACGAATCCGTACAATCTTCAGAATAGCACATCCCTTTTCATGCTGAAGGTGTAGACACAATGCTTTAAATGCATTAAATGTGTCGGACTTTTCTCAAAGAAATTCAATCCATGTATAACGGGAAAAATCATCAACAGTTACATATGCATATCGTTTTCCTCCAATACTTTCTACAGACATAGAACTCATCAAATCCATATGAAGCAGCTCTAGTACACGAGTTGTTCCTGGTGTCTGTGACTTGGGATGTGACACCTTTGTTTGTTTACCAATCTGACATGGTCCGCATATTCTGCTTTCATCAAATTGCAGTTGAGGAATCCCACGGACAGCTCCTTTAGTAACTATGTTCTGCAGCACCCGTATATTCATATGACCCAATTTTCAATGCCATAGAATTGAATCCTCCATACTTGATCGAAGACATGTTGATGTGGCAGAGATGAGATAGCAATTATCCCTTGATCTTACTCATTCCATGATACATTTGTTGTTTTGATCAATCACCTTGCAATTTTTCTTTGTGAAATTTACATCCAAGTCTTGGTCGCACAAGTGACTAATGCTGAGCAAATTTGCCTTGAGGTCATCTACCAGCAGTACATGATCTAACTTTGGTAACCAAGGCACATTTAGAGTACCTTTTCCAATGACACAAGCGGTGACACCATTGCCAAAAGTCACTTTTCCCATACTTCCAGACACCACATCCTTCAAAAAATTATTTCACCAGTCATATGTCTGGAACATCCACTGTCAAAATACCACTCATCTGTTGTGACAGCCTTTAGTGACGTGTATGTGAAATTGCACCGGTAATTAGGCTTCACCACCCAGCTCTGTTGTGTATTTCTGCGAAAAGTAGAGTTTCTAGTAGTACCTTGTCTTAACTCAGCAAGATAGATAAAACATCTAGGATGAATATGACCACGACGATTGCAATAATGACAAACAAGTATAAATCTGTTAGCTCTTTCGTTATGAGCATGATAGTAATGAGAATGTGACCTGTTAACAGCAACCTGCACCCCTTTGGATATATTCTCTGACAGTGACACTGACTGTGACATCATTTGTGACATGGGCTGTGACACTGAGCTTTCTCCTTTGTACCCCAGTCCTATGTAGTCACCACTCGATTAACCAACCTTAAGAATTTCATCCATCTTGGAAGCACCTAAATTTAGCATCTTAACACCTTTCTTTAAGTGATTTAACTCGTTTGTCAATGTCTTTACTTCCTCTTGGCTTACTCTCAGTTTGATAACCAGATCAGTGTGAGATTTTTGAAGATTGTCCCTTTCGTTTTGCAGATTTCCAACCTGTGTATGAAGTTGCTGATTCACTCTAGAAATTTCAGTCCACTTGTCATGAAGATTCTTGAATTCCACCAGAATATCTTCTTCTGTAACATAATCTTCATCTTCATCTAGATAGGTTGACATATTTCCAGTGACACTCTGTGTAACATCCGTTTTCTTGTCATGATCAGATTGTTCTGTCTTAGTGGTAAGAGCCACATGGTTGTTCTGAAAATCATCTTCTTTGTCTGAATCATCTTCACTCCAAGTTGTGTTGAGTGAGTTCCTCTTTCTTCTCAGTGTATTAGCACAATCTGCCTGAACATGCCCATAACCTTCACATTCTCTGCACTTAATTCCTTTAAGTTTGAATGATTGATCAGACATATGATTTTCTTCCCTGTTCTTTCTATTATTTGCCACCTCATTCTTGGAGTTACTGACACTGCCTCTGACACTAGGATTACTTCTGCCATATCTTCTCAGTATTTTGCTGAAGTTTTTAGATATTAAAGCCAAGGAGTCCCCAAGGTCATCATCTTCAGAATTGTCTAACTTCTGCATTTCTGCTTTTAAGGCAAGTTCCTTGTTTTTCTTTGCTTCCTTGTCTACTCCCAGATTCATCTCAAATATTATAAGGGATCCCATCAATTCTTCCAGCTTCATCTTTGAGATATCTTTTGCTTCCTCAATGGCAGTAACTTTATGAGCAAAGCATTGAGGTAAAGATCGTAAGGTTTTCCTCACAAGCTTTTCTTCTGAAAAACTTTCACCAAGGGCAAATGCTTCGTTAGCAATATCACTCAACTTGACATTGAACTCTGTAATGCTTTCCTCTTCAAGCATCCTCAAGTTTTCAAATCTTGTAGTCAGAATTTGCATCTTTGATAACTTTACACTTGAGGTTCCTTCATGTGTAGTTTGCAGAATTTCCAATGCCTTTTTAGCAATCACACATGTGGAAATAAGTCTGAACTGTGCTGGATCTACTCCATTAAATATGGCATTAAGCACCTTTGAGTTACTGTTTGCCAAGGCATCTTCAGTAGGTGACCAGCTTTCTTCAGGCTTGAGTGATTTGACACCATTTGCATAGTCGTTGGAGGTTCCCATCCAACCAGAATTGATTTCCAAGCCTTCTCATCAATAGCTTTAATAAAGGCTCTCATTCTTGCCTTCCAATATGCATAGTTGCTTCCATCCAAGAGAGGTGGACGCATTGTTGAACCTCCTTCCTTCATAGAGTCCATCACACCAAACAACCAAGATCAAGTCCTGCGGATCCCGCCAAAGAAACAAAGACAACCCGCTCTGATACCAATTGAAAGATCTAGGTTAGTTGCGCGGTGTCCAAGTGAGTGAGTGACACTGGGTGTGACACCGATAATAAAATGTAAATGGACAACATTAAAAATGCGGAAAATAAATGGACAGGAGGTTAGTAACGCAGTTCGGCAATTGCCTACATCTGCGGGGCCACGCCCAGAAAGAACAATCCACTATGTTCACAAGTTACAAGACATTCAGTATGACACAAGGTAAGATCCCATCTTATCTTAAATACTGCTGCTTCCTAACTTCTGCATTGAACGGATTGTGCGAGCTCCCCTCGACTTAGGTTGATTCCTCCCGGAATCCGTGGTTCATGCAAGATCCACTTGCCCACGCTGAACTCCTCCCCAGCTCTATGCTTGAATCAAGAATACAAGGATTGCATCTTCAATATATTTGCGTTGTGATGCTTCAAGCTAACACACTTTAATCAAAACTCTCCAACAAAGAAGTGTGTATACGATATTGAAAAAGACCCAATGAAATAATCAAAAACTCACACCTTGAAAACCGTGTGAAGGAAAGCTCATATAGGCACACAAAAATCATTCCATGATTATCCCAAGATTGTTTCCAAAACCATTCGAATGGAAGGACGTAATCACCAAATCTTCCCATCATTATTTTCAAGGTAATTCCCAAAATAATTTAAATAAGAAGATGGAAACTCTTGTGCCTTCAAGACTTATCTTTTCCAAAGTTAGATAGCTTCCAAGAATACCAAGATACGTTCCATAATTATCCATATGGCATTAATCATCAAATCAATCTTCCTTGCATAGATTGATTTTATTTGATTTTGCATTCAATAAAAGCTTTCCTTATCTTTGCCAAAAAATTAATGCCAATCAAATAAATGCCAACTCACGAGTGCATTAACATGATCCATTTAAAATTTGTTGTGATGAGCTAAAAATTGAATAGAACTTCACTTCCGTATCTCACCCACAGGCTAATGGCCAAACCGAGGTGATGAACAAAATTATCATCCAGGGGTTGAAAACGAGATTAGAAAAAGCTAATGGAGATTAGGTCAAAAATCTTCCAAATGTGTTGTGGGAATATCGAACTACTCAAATTGCTACACAAGAAACTCTATTTAGCTTAGTCTGCGGGTTTAAGGCCATGATTCCTGCTGAAATTAGTCTTCCAAGTACCATGGTGTTTTGTCATGAACAAGAAGTCAACCATGAAGGTCTGTTTTTTAGTCTAGATTTGATTGAAGAAAGGAGGGAAAATGCCTTCGTTCATGAGGGTAAGATAACTCGGATACGACCCGTTATTATAACAAACAAGTCAATTATAACAAACAAGTCAAGGGTACTTATTTTTGACCTAGAGATCTGGTCTTAAGAAGAATGAGGTCAGCAAGATGGAAGGAACAAGGAATCTATATCCGAATTAGGAAGGTCCGTATCGGGTCATTGAGGCTGGACAAGCTTGGAATTATAAATTGTCAACATTGGAAAGAAAAACAATTCCACTGATGTAGAATATCACTAATTTAAGGAAGTTTTATTAGTAGTTATTTTTTATTTCAAGTGCTATAATAGTGGTAGTAAAGCTTTTTAGCTCATTTCCTATTTTATTTTCCATGAATATTCAAAAAAATGCGTTATCTGGATTATCTCATATATTTAAGTATATTCTTATTTTTGCAGAATTGCAAAACACTTGATTTTCATACAGGAAGACGAAAATCATGCTATATCAATCTCAAAATATTTTTGAGAATCATGAAACAGAGATATATAGTAGTTTATCTCTAAATTGGCCAATAAAAAAGGGGCATAACCTCCATCAAACTGATTTAAAGAACAAAGTTCTAAAAAATGGTATAATTAAAAAACCAGACACAAACTTGCATTGTGTTCTTCAAGAAGAAGAATTGCAAAAGACTTAGAAATATTTTAAGCAATTTAAAACATCAATTAAAAAGAAACCTGGTCTAAAGAACTATGATCTCAAAAAGGTACATACTGAAGACCATATATGAACTGGCAATACGTTCTTCAAAAGGGCTTCTTCGAATAAGAAATAACTATGGTTATATCAAAAGTATAAGTTCGGAATATAGGTTAAACCGTCTTGAATCCAAACTAAAACCAGACATGAACTGGTGTCAAAATTTTTATAATTTACGATTTGATGAACTATGGAGTTCTCAAAAGGTCACATTAATATCATATTTAAACTGGTAAAAGTGTAAGTCTATGCAAGTTGCAAAAATAAAGAAGTGATAATGACAATTTATCCAAACTTGTTCCGAAGCATACTCCAGGATTGAAAAAATAAATAAATAAATAAAAAAATCTGAACTCAAGTAGAGTGCTATATTACTACAAATCCCTACTGGGTGGGAGGATTTTCCATCCTGATAGGATTCTCGAAGTCATATTCTTCATCGTCTGGGATCGGTGAAAACTTAATGATTGGAAAAGAATGAACAAAGGATTCAATGGGAAGAGTAACTTTCCCTTGAGTAAGTTTGCCAAGTTTTTCTTCTATGTCTTATGTAGCTTCTTCAATATATTCTTCATCATCCTCCAATCAGAGCTCAGGATGTTGGTCGTTGATCTTCTGAAGGACGGAGCCATACCCATAGTTATTTATGGGAGTACATAGTTTGCCCATAATTTGCCAAAGCCTTCCGAGTTGAGCAAATTATTGACAAAAAGATGGGCTCCCCCACGTTTGAAATAATTCACCTTTGTGCATATAGCTGCTAGGTCTTGCTTAAGCTTGGAAATTTCAGCCTTGACCTCGGTAATTTTCTCTTCAGACTTTTTTTGGTCTTCATCTTTCTTCCCCATCTCAGTTTGTAAACCTTGCTCCTTATATTTGAGCTCTTGAAGGCTTGTTTCGAGCTTATCTATTCTCATTTCGGAAGCCTTAAGATCCTTGTATAGCTTTATTAATTTGGAATCATCGTCCTCAGAATGGGAGAGCAGCTCAATAACTAGAGCTAAAGCCTATATCAAGCAGCAAATGGATAAGTGTAAATTTTAAACATAAAATTATGATAGATAAGCAAGGGTGATTCCCGACCTGCGAAATGCCAAGAGTAGTACACTTCCTTAGCTCTTTCTCTTCAAAAGTCCTCAACGCTTATTTGTCCCGAGGAGGGACTACCTCCCTTATGAACTCAAGAGCAGTTTTTACTGAAAGTCTATCATTCATGGTAATATCCCAATTTGGGTTAAGTAGATACTTAGGTATCTTCACACTGGACTCACCAAGTGTGTATCTCGGAATGAGACGTTCTCCGAATAGGGAAGGGCCAAGTAGCTCAGATATAGTTTACGTCTTCTTGTTGGCTAATGATAGAGCTAATGCATCTTTAGAATGTTTTTTCCAACTAGAACGAATTTAGGCATAAGGATTTTATGCAGAACCTTTTGGATTATCTTTTCCAAGGTCAGTAAATTCTAAAGCTAAAGATGCATTTTCTTAAACTGAAGTTTCGATCTTTCTAGCTCGGAAATCGCTTCTTTACTTGGGAGAGGAACAGAGGCCTGATCTAAAAGTGGATTGGCTTGGCTCTCGAGAGCTAAAACAACATTAGAGGCTTTAGCTTTCACAGCTCGAGTCTTCTTGGGTTTGAACCCTCAAAGCATTTCCTTGAATTACATGACTACATAAAAAAATACAGGAAGAAGGAAGAAACAAACATGGGTTAAACAAGTGAAAATTTCAAAACATGTTTCAGGTCGTATGAAGGGAAGGAATATACCCTTACGAATGAGCTTGTCTACTTCATCTTGGTGGCCGATCTTCAGCTCGGCGGGGTTTATTTTAAGAGAAACCAACACTCTTTTAGGAATGTTGGCAAGTCTAAGTTTACCATTTTTCTGAACTAGATTTTCTACTTTTCGGGCTAACTTCTCAAGTTAGGTCTATTTTTGGGGAGACTATATAAAACTGATTCGAGAGGTTGCCAAAATCGTTCAGTTCCTACTGACTTAGCTTGGATAAAGAATAACTTATGTTTCCAATCATGCATTGAGCTCGAGTTGTCCCAAAAAAAATCAGTTCTACCTCTTCTACAGGTAAAATAAAACAACCCAATATCCCGATGATGAGAGTTGAATTTTACTATAAGTATAATACCTCAGAAATAGACTCCTGATACAACAACTATTGTTCAGCTCATAGGAGTCCAACTCCTTCTCAGATTATACTTTTATTACACCTGTATATTCGGAGTTACAATCCATTTACAACTCTTGCATTACAATAAACCCTTATTCAAGGTATGTTATTAGAGTTCCATTACAACTCTAATTCAGGTATGTATTCTATAAATACCTCATCTCCATCACTTTGGAGGGGGATTCGATTCAAGTACTCTTAATTACTTATCGATATTTGCTTAAGGCTCATTACTGACTTAGGCATCAGATTTTACTCCCTTGGACCAATCCCGGGGACTTTTGCAGGTGTTCGTTGTGCTCGATTCGCTTGGGACGACCTGAAGGCCTGCCGGACGACGTGAAGTTTTTGAATCTCATCAATTAGCGCCCACCGTGGGGCAGAAAGCAACATGCCTACTACTCGTTTGCAATCATCCAAACGTGACAAGCACCCAGGCAAAAATCTTCCTGATCCTGTTCATCAGGAGGAGAACAATCGTCCTCTGCGGGAAGAACCCGCAAATTCACCTACCAGGACTCCTCATAAGGACGGACAAGGTTCTGGTCTTCGGAATTAGGAGGGAAGTTCAATTCCCATTGTTAATTTGGATTCACCAGATGTTCTCAAATTTCTTCTCGACAATGGACAGCGAATTCAAGCTATGATAGAAAATCATGCTACAGGTAATCCAACTGAACAAGAAGCTCGTACTGCAGGACAGCAAGATCGGGAACAAGCGATTCGTGAAAATTATTTGAATCGTGAACGAGACCTTCGACAGCAGCTTCAGAAAGAGCATGAGCTCAGATTGAGAGCCGAGGACTCAGAATAAGAGCTGAAGAGCGTGTTAATAGGAACAATCAATATCAACATCGAGATCAAAATCGGGATCATATTTCAGTTTCATCTCACCGAAGGGATTCACGATCACCGAACAGACATGAAAGATGTGCGCACTATCGTCAACGCACAGGAGCAGAAGATCATGTTGATGATAATATGTACACAACATACGAACAGCCCAGGCTTCAGGATTTGCGTTTTGGGGACATAGGCCCATCCGACCTGCCACGCACTTCACAGCCGCAACGCAATGATGATTTGGGAATAAATTCTCCATTTGTGGATGATGTGAAAAATTATCCTCTTCCGAATAAGTTTAAAATGCCAACTTTGTTATATTATAACGGAGAAGGAGATCCAGCAGAACATGTGCATCATTATGTGCAAAGTATGAGAATTTATAACTACTCAGATCAGATTTTATGTAAATGTTTTGGTATAACTATGATGGGAACTACCCGAATGTGGTACGACAACCTCAAGCCTAAGGCGTTTTGTAGATTCAATGAGATCAAGGCAGCTTTCACAAGCAGATTTGTGCAGAGACAGAAATTTGTGAAAACAATTGTTGAATTACTCAACGTGAAACAAGGAGATTCCGAATCGTTGATCCAGTGTCGACAGATTTATAAACGAAAGTTTGGAAATAGGGCACAGGTCGGAAGGGGTGGTGAATGGAGCCTTTACAAACGGTTTGCGACCTGGAAGATTATATAAGGACTTTGTCATAGATCCTCCTGTTAATACTAAAGAGATGATGAAACGAGCTCGTAAATTCGCGAAAGGTGAAGACACGGATAAGCGAAAACGAGATAATGATATAGGACCTGAAAAGAAGAAAGAAGACAAAAACAAGGCGTCTGGCAATGGAAATCGCAAACAAAAGTTTGATAAATTTGACAAAGTGCAAAACAACTTGTCTACAATTGGTGAAGATAGAAATTACACTTTGCTGAATAAAAGGGAAACCGATGTGCTCGCGATCTTGGAAAACAGAGGAAATGTGAGATATCCGCAAAAAATGACAGCTCCCAATAACAAAAGAAGTAAGAAGTTCTTTTGTAAGTTTCACAATCAGCATGGTCATGACACTGAGCATTGTAAAGATCTCAGGAAGTATATAGAGGAACTAATTCAGAACGGCCACCTAAAGAAGTTTGTATTGAGAAATCCTTCAAGTCGACCTGAAGACAAGAAAGACCCGAATCTTCCCGATGAAAAAAGAAGGAGAGATAATGGTGATGATAGAAATCCTGGAGTGAACAAGAATGTCACGGAAGTAATTCACACCATTGTTGGGGGACCATATGATTGGGATTCTATAACTTCCAAAAAATCGAAGAACAGAGGAATTCCAGAACAAGAACCAGTTCATAAACGGTTCAAGTCAACAGATACCATCACCTTTTCAGAAGAAGATACTGTGCTGACCATATTTCCACATGCCGACACGTTGCTAATTAAAGCAATCATCGCCAATAAAGAAGTTCGCAGAATATATGTAGATGACGGCAGTTCGACCGACATTCTCTATTACGAAACTTGCCAAAAGATGGGTATTGACAAGAAATAGTTAAAACCTTGTCATTCACACCTCATCGGCTTTTCAGGAGAAACGTCAATGCCTATTGGCACGATAAACCTGCCAGTGACATTGGGAGAATATCTCAAGGAAAGACTCATATATATTGAGTTCACAGTTCTTAATGTCACGTCTCCATATAATGTTATTTTGGGACGACCTGCCATGGTGCAACTAAAGGCTATCTGGTCTCCATATCATCTTGTCATGAAATTTCCTACTGAAGCAGGGATTGCTACAATCCGAGGTGACCAGAAGTTAGCAAGAGAGTGTCACATTATTGCTTTAAAGGGAAGCAAAAAACAGCAGGTTGCAAACGTGAACTACGTCAAAACAGAAAACCGAGCTGAAACAGCGATGTTAACAGAAGAGGTAGAAGTTGTATGCTTAGATGAATCCCATTCAGATAACACAGTTCTTATTGGATCATCATTACCGATAGAAACAAAAAGATCACTGGTAAACCTCTTGTCGGATTTCAAAGATGTTTTTGCTTGGAGCCCAAATGACATGAAAGGAGTCTCTCCCGATCTGATGGTTCATAAACTAAATATTGATAAGTCAGTTCGAGTGGTTAAACAGAAGAAAAGAAAGTACGTGCCAGATCGGAATCGTGCCATATCTGAAGAAGTCGACAAATTGTTGAGAGCATAGATAATAAAGGAGGTGTTCTACCCGACCTAGCTTGCCAATCCTGTCATGGTCCCAAAGCCAGATACTTCATTTCGGATGTGTATAGATTATACCAATCTGAATAAGGCTTGTCCAAAAGACTGTTATCCATTGCCGATAATTGATCAGAAAGTGGATGCGACCTCCGGTTTTGAGGTCTTATGTTTCCTTGATGCCTACAAAGGTTATCATCAGATTCAGATGGACGAAGACGATGCGGAGAAAACAGCTTTCATAACCGAAAAGGGTACGTATTGTTATGCAAAGATGCCATTCGATTTGAAAAATGCCGGTGCTACATACCAGCGACTGGTGGACAAGATCTTCTCTGCTCAGATCGGACGGAATATGGAAATCTATGTGGATGATATGCTAATTAAAAGCAAAAGAATAGCAACCTTTTTGGATGACGTGAAAGAGACTTTGAAAAAGTTAAGAGAAATAGGGTTGAAGTTGAATCCGAAGAAGTGTACATTCGGTGTCGGTTCATGAAAGTTTCTTGGCCATATGGTTTCAAGCCAGGGAATTGCAGTAAATCTGGAGAAAATCAAGGCAATTTTGGATATGAAACCACCACAAAGTTTGAATGATGTCCAGAGGCTTACAGGTCGTCTAGCTGTATTGAATCGATTCTTGTCAAGATCAGCCGACCGTAGCCTACCTTTCTTTAAAGCATTGAGAAAAGCAAAAAACTTTGAGTGGGATGAAAACTGCAGTCAAGCATTTGAAGACCTGAAAGTATATCTGGCAAACGTACAAGTTTTATCAACCCCGCTTCATGGAGAAATTTTATATATATATATTTGGCAGAAAGTGATGCAGCGATAAGTGCAGTTTTGGTCAGGAACGACCAGGGAGTACAGAAACCAGTGTACTATACGAGTAGAGCCCTGCAGGGAGCTGAACAGAGATACCCAATCATGGAAAAGTTAGCACTGGCATTGATTAACGCTTCAAGAAGGTTAAAACCGTACTTCCAAGAACATGAAATCCACGTCTTAACAGACAAACCACTGAGGCAGGTCTTGCAAAAACCTGATTATTCTGGAAGACTCTTGAAGTGGGCAATCGAATTAGGAGAATATGCTATCACCTTTTCACCTCGGACAATTTGCAGATTTCCTAGCAGAAGTTCCCATTTCTGAGGAAGACCTTGTGAAAGAAGACGACCTGCGAAACCCTTGCAAGAAAACAGAAGGTTTTTGGGTTTTATTCGTAGATGGGGCCTCAAGCGAAGATGGTTCAGGTGCTGGGTTAGTATTAACCAACCCTAGTGGACAAGAATTCACATATGCTTTGCGTTTTGAATTCAAAGCTACAAACAATGAGGCAGCATACGAAGCATTAATAACTGGGATGAAGTTAGCTTCTCAGATGGGAGTTGAAAAGTTACAGGTTTATAATGATTCGCAGCTCATTGTAAACAAAGTAAATGGGGGGGTATGAGGCTCGAGATCCGAATATGAAGAAATATTTGGATAAAACTAAAGACTTGAATAAAAATTTTCAAGAATTCTTGATAGAGCGAATACCCTGAGCTCAGAACAAACGAGCGGATGCGCTTCGTAAGTTGGCCTCTTCCGCACATGTTCATCTCACCAAAAAGGTTCTGGTGGAGGTTTTGCCAACTAGAAGCATTGAAGAGTTGCAAGTTTTAGCGGTAGAAGAGCTGGGAGATACTTGGATGACCCCAATTATCAATTTTTTGACAAATGGAGAGTTAACGCAAGACAAAACTTCAGCTCGAAAATTGATTATGCAATCAGCCAGGTACGCTACCAGAAACGGAGTACTATTTAAGAAAGGTTATTTGATGCTTTGGTTGCGTTGTATAGGACCTGAGTAGGCGTTGTATGTTCTGAAAGAGATCCATCTCGGATCATGTGGGAGTCATGTCGGAGCACGCACATTGGCAAAGAAGGCAATGCGGTTAGGATATTACTGGCCTACGATGAGCTCGGATTCATATGAATTGGTGCAGAAATTCCCCAAGTGTCAAATCCATGCCGTCATCAAACATATCCCACAAACTGAGATGACTACAATCCAAAGTCTATGACCATTTGCTCAATTGGGGATTGACATCGCTGGACCTTTTCCAGAAGCTCCTGGATGGCTTAAGCACTTGGTAGTGGCTATTGACTACTTCACAAAATGGGTAGAAGCCGAACCACTTGTGCAAATTTCTGGAAGAAGTATGGTTAAGTTCATCTGGAGACAAATCGTGTGCAGATTTGGAATACCGAATAAGATCATATCAGATATTGGTACCCAATTTACCAACGACCCGTTCAGAAGTTGGTGCGAAGAGCTGAACATCAAGCAGCATTTCACATCGGTCGCACATCCACAAGTAAATGGACTGACCGAGGTTAAAAATCGAATAATTGTTCAAGGTTTGAAGAAGAGATTGGGAAAAGCTAAAGGAGTTTAGGTTGAAGAACTGCCAAATGTTCTATGGGCGTACAGAACTACCCCAAGAACAGCAACTCGAGAGACTTTTTTCAGCTTAGTTTACGGTTCAGAAGCAGTAATACTTGCGAAAATCGCACTCCCAAGCCCCAGAACAATTCACTACATTTCATAAACAAATTCAAACGAACTGCAATTAAGTTTGGATTTGTTGGAAGAAAAAAGGGAAAAATCACACCTTGAGGAAGATAAGTATAAGTCTGACATGGCCCGATATTATGATCGGCAGATTAGAAAAACTCAGCTACAACCTGGAGATCTGGTCCTGCGGAAGAATGAAGCAAGCCGAGTTGATGGTCTCAAGAAGCTCGATCCGAACTGGGAAGGACCTTACAAGGTAGCTCAGGTCGGAGGCCCCGGGAGTTACAAGTTGGAAACTCTTGATGGACGAACCATCCCGAGGATGTGGAACGTCACCAACTTGCGAAGATACTATCAATAGTTAGTTCTTTTTCAGCTATTCAAAGCGCTATGACACCTCAATAAGTGTAATTTAGCTTAAATGCTACACATAAATAAAACAACTCTTTATGAGTTTATACTTATAACTTGAGTTTGTTTTCAGTTCATTCATTTTATATGTCGTATTTACCAACTCTGGCTCTGATCGGGTTATACGACATCTTCTTATGGATTTTCTGTCAAAAAAGGATAACATCCAAATCAAATGCAAATCTAAGTTTGATTTAATTCAAATTAACAGATTTCAGATTGAACGATTGCTTTTCCGCCAAAAAGGAAACGTGTAAATCAAATAAAACATACAAGTTTAATTTAGTTTGAATTAACTTGATTATCGATTTTCTACGAAAAAGGAAAATATAAAGTTCGATTCTGTTCGAACATTATTATAAATTGAAGAAATCACGCAGTTCGTTTGTTGAAGATTTAAACCAAGCTTAGTTTAAATTTGAACAGATTTAGTTCGAATTACTTATCAATGGGATATAACTCTAGATCAAATTAAATTGCAAAAATATGCGATCGAATAAGAACACATCAAAAAGATCACTGAAAATCAAGGATAATATCCAAAAAAGACCAAAAATTGGTCAATTGCTGTTTAG
Source organism: Ophiorrhiza pumila (assembly GCA_016586305.1). Classification (NCBI taxonomy): domain Eukaryota; kingdom Viridiplantae; phylum Streptophyta; class Magnoliopsida; order Gentianales; family Rubiaceae; genus Ophiorrhiza; species Ophiorrhiza pumila. The sequence goes on along the minus strand of BLIW01000004.1, from coordinate 25,066,726 downwards.
GAGATAAACAAGTAACCTACAGCGCTATTACATATCCATCTGAGCTCGCAGGCTCAATGCCGTTCTTCTTCTTGGGCTTCTTGGAGGGATGAAGGGACATATGCACGACCATCAACTTTCACCACCTTCAGGTCATTAAAGGATTGATTCAGTGCTTCGTCTGATTTAGCATTGTAGCCCTTCTCAGAAGCTATGTCCATCCCAGGACATTTTGAACTCATTGCTTCCAAAGCTCTATGATAGCCGAGGTTGCAAGCAGAAGCGCAGAGTTTGGCTAACACCCTCCTTCACTCGTCGGAAGCCAAAAAGTTGGAAATGATAAGCGAAGATCCTTCACTTTCCAAGAAAGCCACTCGAGCTGCCAATTTTTTGTTCTCAGCAAACAATTCTTCATTCTTAGCAGATAACTTCTCACTGGAGGCACGAACCGTCTTCAGATCGTCTTGAAGAAGTTCGTTATTGCGCTTCATCTTAGATGTCATTTTCTTCTCTGCATCAAGGGAAGAAGTTAGCGTCTCGATCTCCTTCTGATCGGCTGCCTTGCTTGCTGACAACTTTTCAAGTTCATCATCGGCACCATCACTTCGGTCAATAATCTCAGCAGTTAAGCACATGACTTGAAGTACAGTTGTTAGTCAACTTAGAAATAATAAAATATAGCATGAAATGAAATTGGGTATATACCCGAGCAACGTTAAGAGCTAGGCGGTCTTTAAGAGAAGAAGTGTCTGTTCTTCTCATCATCTTCCTGTCCCGAGGAGGCACCGCGTGAAAGATGAACTCAGGCGCCATTTCTACGGTTAGCCTATTATTGATGTTCATCCTCACGTCGGGACGGAAGGATGATCTGGGATAAGAGGCTTCGCCATCTGCGACCTTCAAATTCGGGGCAAATACATCCCCAAGTAATGAAGGACCTGTTAGTTCAGCCTCCGCCATTGCTCGGGGTTTTGTCCTCGCCAAACTCTTGATAATGGTCGGTTTCCTCTTCCCATTGACTTTTAGAACAGTTTTCAGAGCTTTTCCCGTCCTCGGAGGATGTTTCTTTGCCTTCGATAAAACCGACGAAGATGATGGATCAAGAGTCTTATCTTCTGATTTCATCTCGTTGGGGGGGCCTCAACATGATGAGCTCTTTCTGGCGAATCAGGATGAGCTCCCTCCTTTGTGGGTAATTGAGGAGTCTCATCCTTGGATGGCGAAGGCATTGGGAGGTCGCCCATTAGATCTTCGATGCTTGTCACTAAAAGGGAAAAATCAAAATATGATCAATATACAAGTTTTATAAGCAGAAGATATGAAGAAGAGTTGGGATTTATACCCTCTTTTCCGTCTATTATGTGCTCCGTGTGGTCGAATGGAAGAATTAATGAACTCAACCCTGCTGACACTAACACCCTCTCAGGGAAAAAGTTAGTATTAAGGACTCGCTTTTCGTTTTCTAGTTTTTCTGCGAGGTCCTTGGGAAGTTTCCTCATTGAAATGGGATCAGAAACGCGACCAGCGTCTTTCCAATACCACTCCAAGTCTAAAGAACTAAGTTTGAGATAGAAAAATTTGTCTTTCCATTCATGAATGGAACTGGTTTTTCTGCTTAAGAGTTGCTATTTTTTGGAGCGACGAGTATTTGAAAAATAACTCGAACCCAACTAAGATTCTGATCGTATTAGGAGTAAGTTGGGTCAAACTGATCGTATAATCAGTAAAAATGTTTTTGCTTAACTAAGATAAAGGAAACCTCAGTCCGGCCTTAAGTTGTTCAACGAAAATGCTTATAAAGCCTTCTGGAGGTCGGCTAGCAACTTCTCCCTCTACAGGGGCTCTAATTTCAATTTGGGGGGTGATGTGGTAGTCTTGGATAATATTTTCTAAGGCAGAGGGAGTGGTAGTTGAGTTAAGGGTTTCAAGTTTGACTACAATGTTTTTCTTGTTCGGATTTGAGTTTTTGGGTTTTTTGTTTCCTGGTCGGCTAGATGACGGTTTATCCTCCGGAAATTCTACTGCTAAAGGAATAGCATGTTTAACTAGCTGATCTAGATCGGTGTCTAAATTTTCTTGAGTTGAGGTATTCAGACCTATGGGTTCAGAAGTGGCCTCCATATCCTCTTTCCTATCCGAACTAAACTATACTTCTTAGTGGTTTTCAAAGTCTTAGCTAAATTTGTTTGATTATAAGAACTATTGGATGGACTTGAAGAGCTAGAATCAGAATCACTACTGCTAGATGTGGTGTGAGTAGATTCGTGTGTATGTGAAGCAGAATTATTCAAATTAGATTCGGAAGGAATTTCTGAGGAAGAATTGGAATGTTCAGAATTGGACATTACTTACTTGTGAATGTGTGGAAGATATTTCAAAGGAAATCTGAGCTCGGGCGACTATGAAAAACGCTCGAATATTTAAGTGAAGCTGGTGAAATCCGAACTGAAGAACGAAATCTCTGGAAAGTTGAGTGAGAAAAATGAATCTTGGAATGCTCTATTTATATGTGAGGGGTGTGAGAATTTGAAGAGACACGACAGCTGTCGTGAGGGAACGTGGACCAAAACGATTGCCAGAAAAAATGTGGTACAGAAGGTGGAAGCGTGTTTTACGGGCTCACAACTCCAAGAAGTACACGTGCATCAGTCAGATCGGGTATTATTCCAAAATATTATTCAGGTCGGAAATGATAAATGCAATCTAACCTGGGGGGACTATTGATGAGGGTTGAATTTTACTATAAGTATAATACCTCAGAAATAGACTCCTGATACAACAACTATTGTTCAGCTCATAGGAATCCAACTCCTTCTCAGATCATACTTTTATTACACCTGTATATTCGGAGTTACAATCTATTTACAACTCTTGCATTACAATAAACCCTTTTTCAAGGTATGTTATTAGAGTTCCATTACAACTCTAATTCAGGTATATATTCTATAAATACCTCCTCTCCATCACTTTGGAAGGGGATTCGATTCAAGTACTCTTAATTACTTATCGATATTTGCTTAAGGCTCGTTACTGACTTAGTCATTGGAGTTTACTCCCTGGGACCAATCCCGGGGACTTTTGTAAGTGTTCGTTGTGCTTGAGTTGCTCGGGACGACCTGAAGGCCTGCCGGACGACGTGAAGCTTTTGAGTCTCATCACCCGACATAATGTTTTAAGGTTGAAAAGGAATTTAAAGAAAGGTTCCGTGCAATCAATGTTCAAATGCTTACAAAACATTTCAAATCCCACAAGAGAGTTCGAACAACATCTGGGGTTAGTTGAGTAAGGGAAATAACATGGAATACTAGGACAACTCAGACGAAAAAAGATAATGGAAACCTTAGTCCTTCTACGAATTGATCAATGTGTACAGCTACATATCTTATAGGAGTTCTACTAGCTACTTCTCCAGGGAGCAGAGTTTGGATTGAAGATGGCACATTTTGTCTAAGTGTTCTACTTCCTTATATAAAAGAGTGGATTCCACAATGTCTAGTGTAGATATTGCCGTCAGCACGATTTTTCTCTCCAAGATTTACCTCCTCTAAGTGAGTTGACATCGAGCTTATAGTGGGAGGTTTTATTGAACTCGATGCTATTTCACTAGGGTTGGATTTAGTGGCAGATGGTGTGCCGGCATCCAAACCTTTAGTTCGGAGTTCATTCTCTTCAATTCAGATATCTATGGTCTTATTTTTACCTATTGGACCTGAATAACTGTTGAATGACCTAGAACTACTAATTTCCCCTGATCTAGACATAGAATTAATTTCTAAAGATGAGTTAGAATAATCTGAAGAAGACATACTTACTCGGTGTGTTGAGACAAACTTGGATGAAAAATGGCCTGAGAAGGCTCTAAAACCCTAAGAGAATATTAGAAGTATGAGTTGCGTGCAAGTAAAGGCTGGTGACCAAAGTTGAGAAATGAGAAAAATATTAGGAAAAGGCTCTATTTATACTTATTTTTTGGGTTTATGGGTCGAATTATCGAACCGCACACATTGGTGAGAGGTGTCGTTACTCTCCAATTTTACCCTAAACTACCTGTTGTAGTAGTGAGAGCGATCGTATCCACAGGGAAGGGAATGGTTCAAGAATTCAAGAATTGTTCTAGGTATTGTCACGATAGCAAGACACAAAATAGAATGAAATGTCCACACAAAAGGAAGCAAAAATAAGGAATAAAAGGTAGCAACAATCAGAGATGAAACAGATATCCTAGGATTCTTGTGCCGGATGAACACAAACCTAGCTGATCAATACTATGCAATTGATGAACTAGCAATTCTCAAGGAGACCTAAGTTGCCAAGAAGCTCAAGTTGTGGTTAGCATGGCGACCACACCACTCCCTGTACTTCCTAACGCCATTCTCTCCCGTGGCGAGGCCCGATAATGGTGGTTTTCACTCCGCAACGTCCCAACTCTCCAAGCTAACTACTCTAAAATGTAAATCCAAGGAAATCCCATGGCGAGGCCTGACCTAGGTTTGAATGTCTTCGTTTATTAACACAGAGAGTTTCTTTAACACTTTTCCTAATGTTTCAATTCATCAAAGCTTCCCGGGGCGAGGCCTGAATCTTAGAAATGAAATAATCATAGAAAGCAAGTGTAAAGATTCAGACAATCACACTTTAGTTCTCATCTCATGCATCTTCACTAACGTTGGTGAATCAATCCTCAACTTAGCATGGCGACCACAATCGAAGCTCAGTCCATTCACAATCAGTGCAGAGATATGAAATTAAACAGATTTCAAGTGATAAATTCAAATGCGATTTCAATATTTATCAATTACGTCAATTACATAGCATCAAATCTTCTAAATCATGTATTCATTCGTTTAGAACCCTAAGATATCACACAATTAGTCAAAGAATTCCATATTCAACTCATATTCATCAAATTCCAACATTAAGCTATTGAATTCCATCAAATTGAGAGATTTCACCGATTAAAGTGTAGAGGAATGCCAAATGCTTCTTCGATTGAGTTCAATATGTAATCTCCGGTACAAAGTCGCGATCGGAAATGAAATCGGAGAAGAAAATCTAGAGAGAGAAAATCCTAGAGAGAGAAAGTTAGAGAGAGAAACTTTATCTCTCTAGGATTTTCTCTCTCTAGATTTAGAGAGAAACTTTCTCTCTCTAGTTCAAAAGTCTAGTAATATGAAAATAGAATCTCCAATCCTCCCTCTTTTCTCTCCTTTTTTTTACACATTAGCTACATCCTCCATATATAAAGGAATACAAAATGTAACTAATCCGCGAAAAACGTAAAATAGATAAAGTATTACAAGAATGCCCTGAATGGAATGTAGAAAATCAGCTCAAAGTGTAGAAAATCAGAGCGGCAACTTCCACTCAGCTTCAGCGCCTTGAGCCAAGAGAATCGTGCCTTCACTTCTCAGAATTCAAGGTTGAAGAATCAGACCAACCCAGCGCCTTTGAGACTAGGTCTCTCACGCCTTCAGCATCTCTGCAAGTCTTCATGCAGTCCAGCCTTCAAACATCCACGCCTTCGTGCTTTGGAGCTTCACGCTTTCGTTCGCTTGCTGAAACCTGAAAATCAGAACTCAAACACTTAGCCAATTTTCTGCTCACTCAAAATCTCATTTGCCTACGATGCATCGTGGCGATGCATCGTAGTGCAAATTCTGCACAAGCTCCATACAACCACGATGCATCGTGGTGAAATCTCAAGCTCTCCAAGGTTACACTACGATGCATCGTAGTTTTAAACTATTGGTGTGCTGAATTCGGGAGCTGTTTGTGTATTGTGGAGTGCTGTGAAGTGTGTAATGAGTTGTGTGATGAAATGAGTAAAAGGCGAAATGGAGAAACGAAGCAAAGTGAAGTGAGGACAATGAAAATGCAAATGAAGACTGAATGTCAGGAAAGAAATCACAGATTCAAGCTTTAAATGAAAATGATGTTTACTGAAATGTTGGAACAAAAATGATGAAAATATAACATGTAAATGTGTGTGTGTTCAATGTGTTGTGAATTTAATGGAATGTTGTGAGTAAATGTTGTGAAACTGAAATGAACAAAGCTTGGATGCAAGTGAGGAAAGTTGAAGAATGAAAACGAAATGTGTGAAATGTGTTGTGAAGTTTAAGTGTAGCAAGAAGATTAACACTACGATGCTTCGTAGTGTTAATATGTGTGTGTGCAAATTGTAGTGCAAATGTATGCTGAGATGAATTGCACTACGATGCATCGTAGTGCAATTTCCATAGATGTGCAAACAATTCAGCAACTTCCAACTAATATTCTGACTCGATGTTTTGTGAATATGGAAATCCTTAAAGCACAAACGTTGTAGCCCCTGATCTTAGCTTTCCATAGCCTTTTGAATCACCCAATTCGGAGCTCGGATGAGAGAGTTATTACCAAACTAGTGAAGCGTGGCAAAACAGGATTTAAGCCTACGATGCATCGTAGTGTAAATGTGATTTTGCCTACGACCTCATCGTAGTGCAAACTCCAGTTTGCTACTTCATGGCGATAAATCTCCCTTTTATCTTCCTGATTAGAGCTTGGAGTCAACATGAAAGTTGTAGAGCTTCCTCTTGGCTTTCCATAGGTTCTTGAATCACTCAAATTGGAGCTAGGATGAGAAAGTTAAGACCAAATTACTGAATCCTGGCAAGGTATGATTTTAAGCCTACGATGCATCATAGTGTAAATTGCTCCATCAACATTGCCTGCGATGCATCGTGGTCTTCACCTCCGAATTAGAGTTTGTGATCAACATAAAGGTTGTAGAGCTTCCTCTAAACTTTCCATAGGTTCGAGAATCAACATCAGTGGAAGTTCGGAACTCAAGATATCAATAAACTCCCAACCTATGGAAGAAAAACTCAACATTGAAAACCCTAAAGAAGCAGTCATAAAGATGCCCCGTTTCTCATATATGCACACAGAAATAGAAGAAAGTTAAAACATAAGAAATGAAGTGCACTCAAATAACTTTCCAGAACATCCAAGATCTCCTCATTTGGATTAGTATTGAGAGAGGTACACGCAAAAAACATTGCACAGCAATTCTGCCCAAAACCCTAATTCAAGCCTATAAACATGTTTAGGTTTTCTCAAAGTATCATTTCCAACCTTTTCAAACTCTTTCCTTTGTCATTTAACACCACACACATATTTGCCTCATTTTATCCTCATTTTTTGTCTTTTTCACCATTTTAACACATCAAGATACAAACCACAAAAATGCACACAACGGCTCAAAACACTTCACAATTGCATGAAAAACAAGGCAAAAGCTAAGTAAAATAACACATATAAGTTGGTATAAAACGCAAAGTGAAGTGAGGACAATGAAGAATGCAAATGAAGAATGAATGTCATGAAAAAAATCATAGATTCAAGCTTAAATGAAAATGATGTTTACTGAAATGTTGGAACAAAAATGATGAAAATATAACATGTAAATGTGTGTGTGTTCAATGTGTTGTGAATTTAATGGAATGTTGTGAGTAAATGTTTTGAAACTGAAATGAACAAAGCTTGGATGCAAGTGAGGAAAGTTGAAGAATGAAAATGAAATGTGTGAAATGTGTTGTGAAGTTTAAGTGTAGCAAGAAGATTAACACTACGATGCCTCGTAGTGTTAATATGTGTGTGTGCAAATTGTAGTGCAAATGTATGCTGAGCAGAATTGCACTACGATGCATCGTAGTGCAATTTCCAAAGATGTGCAAACAATTCAGAAACTTCCAACCAATATTCTGACTCGATGCATTGTGAATATGGAAATCCTTAAAGCACAAAAGTTGTAGCCCTGATCTTAGCTTTCCATAGCCTTTTGAATCACCCAATTCGGAGCTCGGATGAGAGAGTTATTACCAAAATACTGAGGCGTGGTAAAACTGGATTTAAGCCTACGATGCATCATAGTGTAAATGTGATTTTGCCTACGACCTCATCGTAGTGCAAACTCCATTTTGCTACTTCATGGCGATAAATCTCCCTTTTCTCTTCCAAATTAGAGCTTGGGGTCAACATGAACGTTGTAGAGCTTCCTCTTGGCTTTCCATAGGTTCTTGAATCACTCAAATTGGAGCTAGGATGAGAACGTTAAGACCAAATTACTGAATCCTAGCAAGGTATGATTTTAAGCCTACGATGCATCATAGTGTAAATTGCTCCATCAACATTGCCTGCGATGCATCGTGGTCTTCACCTCCGAATTAGAGTTTGTGATCAACATAAAGGTTGTAGAGCTTTCCTCTAAAATTTCCATAGGTTCGAGAATCAACATCATTGGAAGTCCGGAACTCAAGATATCAATAAACTCCCAACCTATGGGCAGAAAAACTCAACATTGAAAACCCTAAAGAAGCAGTCATAACGATGCCCCCGTTTCTCATATATGCACACAGAATTAGAAGAAAGTTAAAACATAAGAAATGAAGTACACTCAAATAAATTTCCAGAACATCCAAGATCTCCTCATTTGGATTAGTATTGAGAGAGTAACACGCAAAAAACATTGCACAACAATTCTGCCCAAAACCCTAATTCAAGCCTATAAACATGTTTAGGTTTTCTCAAAGCATCATTTGCAACCTTTTCAAACTCTTTCCTTTGTCATTTAACACCACACAAACATTTGCCTCATTTTATCCTCATTTTTGGTCTTTTTCACCATTTTAACACATCAAGATACAAACCACAAAAATGCACACAACGGCTCAAAACACTTCACAATTGCATGAAAAACAAGGCAAAAGCTAAGTGAAATAACACATATAAGTTGGTATAAAACCAACTTATCACACATCTCTAGAACAAAATGAATGGTCAAGATTTGATTTCATGAACTGGTGCTGAGCAGCTATGAGGTGCTGAAGAGACACATCTCGAGGTCTGAAATATTTTTAGTTCGCATAGGAACTAATACCATAAGTGTACGTGGTTGGTTTTGGAGATTGGGAATATTTTAAACTCGATAATTTGTCATTCCAGATTAGCTTAGACAAATCTTCATTGACCCGGGGGCACTTAACGACATATATGATAAATAAAAATATACTATAAGGGTGGTTGTCCATGATATACAGAGGTCCACACCACATCCTTAGTTCAGAGCAAACAGGTTTTGAATTATCTTAGAAGCTTTCGTCTGGGCTTGGTCATAAGATTCTTAATGGAAAGTGGGATAAGGATACTTGATATGCAAACATAATGAGGAAATTGCTTGGAGATGAATCCTTTCGGCTGTTCCATGAACAATTAGCAATCTAACTCACCGTAAAGAAATGCATTATTTACATCAAGTTGCCATAACTTCCAATTTCTAAAAGCAGCAAGTGAAATAATGGATCGTACCATCGTCATTTTTGCTACAGGACTGAAGGTCTCATCAAAGTCCAACCCATACCTTTGAGAAAAGCCGCGAGCAACTAGACGAGGTATGAATTTCTCAATTTTGCCATCTGACTTTTTCTTCAAACGATAAACCCATTTGCAACTGACTGGAATGCAATTTTCTAATTTAGGCACAAGCTCCCATTTCTCATTTTTCTTTAATGCTTCAATTTCTTCAAGCATAGCTACTTCCCATTCTGGGCAATCCTTTGCTTCTTCATAACAAGTTGGTTCTTCTTCTGTTAGTGCTCCTGTAAATAAACATGTTGTTACAGTGCACTGATTTTGCTGCATATTATCTTTAAGGTAGGCTGGTTGTCTTTTCTCCCTTGTTGATCTTCGAGTTACTTGCTCACAATGGTTTGTGTCTGAAGAAGCAAGAGATTCATCATCCATTTGTTAACTAGAATTCCAATTTTGAGATGCTTAAATGTTGGTTTCAGAAATCAGCTCATTTTCATCAAGAATAGAATCTGTAGTTTGAATAATTACTTTTTGAGCTGAATACCAAGATGACACTTCGTCAAATACAACATCTCTTGAGACATTTACCGTTGAATACCAATGTCATCACAATAATGAAAGAAATCAGTTGACATGAATTCCCCACCGTTATTGCTCATTAAACATTTAATTTTCATCCCAAACTCTTTTTCAACAATTTTGTTGAAATCAACAAACTTTAATAATGCTTCACTCTTTTATTTTAGGAAATATGTCCAGGTATACCTCAAATAATCATCCACCAAAACCATGACAAAATGATACCTCAAATAATCATCCACCAAAACCATGACGAAATGACCTATAACTTGGTGTTCTTGTTAGCCCCATCAAATCAGTATGAACTAATTCGAATATGGTAGAATTGCGATTTGAAGAACTTTTGAAAGGAAGTCAATGAGATTTACCATATTGGCAGCCTTGACAAATTACATTCTCTTGTATATTCTGAAGAGTGGGTGTGCCTTCTAACAATCTTTGCGAAGAAATTTGTTGTAACATTCATAGTTGTCGAATTGTGATATGAATCGTGTATCGTAAATATAATTTTATGATACCCGTATCAAATTGTACGATACGTTAATTAATATTTTATATTAATAAAATAAATATGTTATTATATAATTTGAACACCAGTACTAAATAATCGTACAAACTGTACATAACTTCACTGTGAAATCAATTAGCAAGTGAATATCATTTCCAAATCACTGTCTAAAGTGTTTAGCCTCAATCCAAAAGCAACAATCACAAAAAAGCTATTTATCTCCAATATCTATAATCTTCCTCATGTATGAATTCACTGTTTCAAAATCAAGAGGCAAACAAAAAACATAATATAATGTAAAAGTGAAAATGTTTTATAATTGAAAGTCATCTTCAAAATCAAAATCATCTTCTTGATCTGTTGTTGCTTCCACTATCAAGAAATGATCAAACTTTACCAATGTGCTAATGACAGATAAAGCAAAATACTGCATCTTTTAATTGTTTTTGAGAAAATACATTCACAAACAAAACATCATCAAAACCCATAAGATTAAGCCATTACAAAAACCCCCCATAAACCCGAATGATCCCCATCAATGAAGAGGAAAATCCTACCAAAAAGAAGAAAGAAAAATTAAACTTCTTTGTGTATATTTGAAGGGTGGGGGCTGCTGGGTAGGGCGGCGATGGTTAATGGAATTATGGAAGAGATATTTGTAGTAGAGGATAGAGTATTGAATAAAGTTTGAATTTTTGTTTTACAATTTTGACCTTATTAAGAAAAGGTAACTTATTGTACGATTCGATACATTTGTACAATACGTATCAAATCGTACGATACAAAAAAAATTAACGATTCACTACTTAGACCGATTCATACATGCGATTCGTATCAAAATTACTTGTTTTTGATACGTATCCCGTATCGTACGATACTATCTACTATGGTAACATTTGATAGCCTACATGCCCCAATAAAGCATGCCAGATTGTTGCACTGTTGGCTTGACTTGTCTTCTTTACATATGCTTCTCTTACTGACATAACATATAATGAACCTTTCTTTTCACCAGAAAGAACAACATCAACCCCAATATTTCACACATTAAAAAGTACTTTTACATTATTTGGGCCAAATAAAACATATTTTCCAGAATCAGTAATTTGAGAAAGTGAAACTAATTTTTTCTTCAAGACCTGGTACCATGATAAACATCATTCGATTGAACACTTGCACCACCACCATAAATCTTCACAACACCTTCCTGCTGCCACTGGATAAGGTTGAGTTGTTAGTAGTAACAATGCCTTCGTTCTCCATTATGTCGATGCAGCTCTAAGAATAATGAATCATTTCCAATCAAATGATATGAGCAACCAGAATCAATGATCCATATCATCTTTGACATAATTGACAGCGGTTTGATTTTGTGTGTTGAGCGAGATCATTGTTTATTTTCTTTTCAACCAACTTCAATGGTGAAAAAATTGCTCCCAATTGAGCTTGTCATCTTCTTCTTCATCATAAGCAATATTTGCTTTGGAGAGCTTTAGCACTACAATTTCTCTTATATGCCCAAGTTTCCCACACCTGTAACACTTAAAAGATTTATTACCTTGTGGGCTGTTTTCATTTCCTTTCTTCTTATTCGTGCTACTTTCACACAACCTATCCTTAGAAAGAAAGACATCATCACGTTCTGAATTAAAATTCTTAGCAATTTGCTTAGCTAAGGCCTCCTGGTTAGAGAGCATGCTCTCTAATTCTTCAACTGATTGTTGTTTTTCCCATCCCTGAATAGATGTAATTGTTAGCACATTTTATGACCCACGTGATTTAATCAATGAAATAACTGAATAACTGATAAGATTTATCTTATCAATAATAATTGAATAAATGATAAGACTTTATCTTATCACCTAAATGGGAAAACTTGACTGCCTACTTTGATGGGAAGTAGGGATAAATGAATCTGATAGTAATTGGTCCTTTCTCTATCCCACATAAATATCACGTAACATCTCCATCAATTGTGTGTCATTCTAATCGGGGTCAAGAGAGAGAAACCAATTATCTTTCTCCAAATATTCTCTTCTTTCCTATTCCAAAAGGTTTATGCAGGAATCATTAAGGCTTACAGTGGATCAAAGTTATAGGAACAGAAGTAATTCACGTAGAAGGAATAGAAGTATTTAAGGCCAACACAACTAACTAAATTGCTATGGATCAAGGTATTGTTACACTATAACAGTACAATGTATAAATCATGTTATTCTATGATCTAAACAATTATGATTTATGCAAATCATTATATAATTTGCTTTACGTGGATTAATTAAAAATCCAACAATTGGTATCAGAGCATGGTTAAGAATTCATGATTTATCTATGAAGACAAATTATTGTAATTCATAATTACCTTGATTACTGCTTGAAGATAATTACCATAAATTAATTCCGCAATTACTGTAATTTAATTAATGTTGGTAATTCATTTAATGATTATGATGATGAATATTTGATGTTGACGATGACGTGATCTATGATGATGAATATTTGATGTTGACGATGACGTGATTATGATGATGAATATTGGATGATCATAATTTAATAATGATGAGTTTAAATCTTGAAGTTATGTCATATGATTAATAATGAATGCACAATATGATTTAATGATGTTTTAATCATGATGAGTGAGATGATGATTTTGTAAGATGATCAGTATATATTCAGCATTGCTTTGCGTCAATAATGTATTCAAATTATATGGTTTTAATTGAACAACATTGCTGTAAGAATTAAGTTGCAAAAATGATGCATGCGGGCGTGCCTTTAAATTTGGGGTCATGTGTATATTTTTTCTTCATCATGCTAATTGTAAAATCTATTGATTATCATATTATGATATTAATTACCCACGTGACATGCTATCAAGTTCACATGCAAATTAAGAACCGTGATGATTATTACGTGTGATACATGAAATGATGATGATTTACTTTTCGTGACGTGAATTTTATTATGATTATGATGATGATTTTCTAATGGATATTGATGCGTATATGCTACTATTTATTTAATTCACGATTTAAGACGCCATTATGATTCAATTTTTCCGGCATGATGATGTTTTAATTTTCGGATGATTGATTATTTGGTCTTCTTAAATATTTTATTGATTGATAGAATTGTAAAGATTCATTAATTGAATTGATCTGTTATTATTTTATGGAATGTGTATTAAAATAATAATAAAGTGATAATATATGTTGTTTGATTTATTTTCATATGTTTATATTAAAATAATAATAAAGCATTATACTTATATATAACTAGAACAGTTAAGATATTATTCTTGTTAATTATTTGAGTATATAAAAATACGTAAAATATGGATTTTATATATACATATATTAAGTACATAACAACATATGATTATTAAGTATTATTTATACACACAATAATAACAGATTATTATTGAAATTTACATATTTTATTCAAATAAAATGAAATTGAATAAATTCTTATGATTATATATTTAAATATTTTGATAATTATATGTGGGTTTGTTAGTCACCAAAGTTGCAAACCTTAAAAGTTTTTAATTATTAAATATTTAAATATTTAAATTTATTTTCAATTACTCGTAATTATTAGATGCCTTATATTTATATGACATAATGAATTTCTATATGAGATATATGAATTCATAAATTATAAAATATTAAAAATCACCCCAAAGGTGATTAATTAATTTTATAATTTATGATAGAATTGTAGGTAATTAATATTCTTGGTTAAATATGTTTAGTATAATCCAGAAGATAGCAGACATATTTGATTAAGATCAATTTAATTGCCGATTATGTAAAATTAAAGTTAAGCATCAATTATGTGTATTATGGCGTATTGTTGAATGCCCAAAGGTAAACTTCAATACACATTACAGTATTATTTAAATTTTAATCTGAATCCTACATTTATGTGCTAACTTCAAAGCATTAATTGTGGAGTATTTATGTAATACCTGCAGCATCTGTGCCTATTGCTCTTCATTCGCTAAGCCTTCATCTGTTGTTATCGTTTAGAATGACCCTTAATTATTCAGATTGGGTCTGAGCAGGTTCAGTTTCACTTAGGTTGTTCTGGATCTTGATTAGCACTATTAAATGAAGGCCAAAAGCTATTACTGGATGAAAGCAGTACTGAAGAAGATCTTTCATAAAGTTTGGGAAAGATCAAACAGATTCAGCTTGATGTTTATGCGAATGACAGTTGCAAACAACATCAAGTCTACAATTCCAAAAACTGAAAGTGCTAGGGAATATATGAATTTTGTGAAAGAGCATTCTCAGCCTGAATCAGATGATAAGTCCATGATGGGGGCATTAATGGGTATGTTAACCACCAGTAAGTTGATGGTACATGTACCATGCATTAGCATGTGACTGAAATGAATAGACAGAAGCAGGCAAAATTGAGAATCCATGGGGATGGAAGTGAGTGAAATTTCCTTGTACATTTATTATTAATTCCTTGCCTCCTGAGTATGGTCCATTTCAAAATAAATTATAACACCATTAAAGATAAATGGAGTGCCAATGAAATTCAATCCATGCTTATTCAAGAGGAGACAAGACTTAAGAAACAAGGAATTCACTCAGTTAAACCTCATGGGTCATAAGAAACTTTGAAAAAGAAGAATCACCAAAAGGGTAAGAAAGAAGCATCAAAGATGAAAGCGTAATCTAGTCAAATCCACAAGAAGGACATCAAAATGAGAAGTGCCATTTTTTGCAATAAACGTGGTCACTTCGCTAAAGATTGTCTGAAGCCTAAAGCTTGGTTCAAAAAGAAAGGTAAGCCTAGTGCTTTTAGTATGTTTCGAATCAAACTTAGCAGAAGTTCCTTATAATACTTGGTGGATTGATTCTGGATGCACTACTCATGTTTCTAATACGATGCAGGATTCCTTGCGATCCAAACCATAAAACCCAAATGAAAAATTTATCTTCATGGGGAACCGGGTCAAAGCTTCAGTTGAAGGCATTAGAACCTATCGCTTTGATTTTAAACACTGGATATCATTTAGATATTTTTCAGACTCTTTAATGGTTCCTTCTGTTTCTTCGTAATTTAATTTCCTTATCCAACTTGATTCACTTTGGATATAGATTTTTCTTCTGGGAATGGATGTTTCAGTTTGTTTCAAAATAATAATGTTATTGGTTCTGGAATTATTTCTGATGGCGTGTACAATATTTTTTTCTGAATCTGTTATTAATCTTGCGATCATAATGTTTGGCACTAAACGTAGTTTAGTAAATGAAAATTCAGCTTACTTGTGGCATAAACTTTTGGTCACATATCCAAAGAAATAATGGAAAGATTAGTGAATTAAATGAAATGCTTCCAAAATTGGATTTTACTAATCTTGATATTTGTGTGGATTGTATTAAGGGAAAATTTACAAAACACAACAACTAAGAAAGGAGCCACAAGAAGCACACAGCTTCTTTGAGAATTATACACACTGATATATCTGGGCCTTAATGATGTTCCATCTTTTGGTGGAGAAAGATATATTTATCACATTTATTGATGATTTTTCACGTTATGGATATATCTAATTTGTTGCATGAAAATCTCAATCAAGTAGATGCCCTAGAGGTATTTATTAATGAGGTTGAAAGGCAAACAAGATACAAAGTGAAAATTGTCAGGTCTGACAGAGGTGGTGAATATTATGGAAGATATTACAGAAAATGGACAATGACCTAGTCTATTTGCTAAATTCCTTGAAAAACATGGCATATGTGCTCAATACACAATGCCAGGCACACCAGAACAGAATGCTGTAGCAGAAAGGCGTAACCGTACTCTAATGGATATGGTTAGAAGTATGTTAAGTCATTCATCTTTACCGTTATCATTGTGGATAGAAGCATTAAAGACTGCCGCTTACTTATTAAACAGGGTTCCTAGTAAGGTAGTTTCAAAAACTCATTTTGAACTGTGGACAGGAAGAAAAGCCAGTTTAAGACACCTGCATGTGTGGGGTTGCCAAGCAGAAGTAAAAGTCAATAATCCACATGAAAAAGAACCTGGTTTCAAGAACAATCAGTGGTTTTTTCATTGGTTATCCTGAAAAATCTAAAGGGTATAGATTTTACTGTCCTAACCATAGTATAAAAATTGTTGAATCTGGAAATGCTAGGTTCATTAAAAATGGCAAAATTAGTGGGAGTACAAAACTACGAAAAGTGGAAATCCAAGAAGTTAGAGTGCAAGTTCTTTTGCCAATGACTTCTTCGAAAGTTGTTGTTCCTACAGTTGTTGAACAAAATAATAACTTTCAAGAACAACAAATAAATGATCCAGTACCCCATAATGAAGTTGTCAATAATGAACCTATAGAAGTTGAACCACAAGAAATAGAATTAAGAAAATCTCAAAGGCAAAAAAAATTCGCTATTTCTAATGATTATGTGGTTTACTTACAAGAGTCAGAATTTGACTTGGGAATAATGAAGATTCAGATTCGTTTTCACAAGCCATAGAAAATACTAATTCTACTAATGGTTGGAACGCCATGAAAGAAGAGTTGAAATCATGGATCACAATAATGTTTAGGACCTTGTTGAATTGCCTAAAGGTTATAAATGAATCAGGTGTAAATGGTCTTTAAGACGAAGCGCGATTCGAAATGGTAATATTGAACGATACAAGGCCAGACTCGTTGCCAAAGGTTTTACTCAGAATGATGGGCGTTAATTACAAAGAGACTTTCTCACCTGTCTCTAAAAAGGACTCTTTAGAATTATTATAGCATTGGTGGCATCATTATAATTTGGAGTTACACCAAATGGATGTGGAAACTGCCTTTCTGAATGGGGATTTAGAGGAAGATGTTTATATAGCCCAACCCGAAGGTTTCTTAACTAAAGGAAAAAGAACACCTAGTGTGTAAATTAAAGAAGTCAATATACGGACTTAAGCAAGCCTCCCGACAATGGTATCTTAAGTTTAATGATACTATCACTTCCTTTGGATTTAAGGAAAATATCGTTGATCGATGTATATATCTGAAGGTCAGTGGGAGCAAGATTATTTTTCTAATTCTGTATGTTGACGATGTTTTGCTTGCTGCTAATGATCTTGGTAGACTTCATGAAACCAAGAAGTTTCTCTCTCAAAATTTCGAAATGAAAGATATTTGTGAGGCATCCTATGTGATTTGAATTGAAATATTCTTTGACAGAACACAAGGATTATTAAGGTTGTCTCAGAAAGCATATATTAACAAAATTTTAGAGAGATTCAGAATAGACAAATGCTCTGCAAGTGTTGTTCCAATTCAGAAAGGAGATAAATTCAGCCTTAAGCAATGTCCGCAGAATGAATTGGAACGCAAACAAATGGAAAATATTCCTTATGCATCAATTGTTGGAAGCTTGATGTATGCACAAACATGTACCAGGCCAGACATTAGTTTTGCTGTTGGTATGCTCGGCAGATATCAAAGTAATCCTAGATTGGATCACTGGAAAGATGCAAAGAAAGTATTAAGATACTTGCAAGGAACAAAAGATCATATGCTCACTTATAGAAGATATGATCATCTCGAAGTGATAGGATACTCAGATTCAGATTATGGTGGATGCGTAGATACTAGAAAATCGACATTTGGCTATTTGTTCATGATGGCTGAAGGAGCAATCTCATGAAAAAGTGCAAAACAGTTGTCATTGCCACTTGCACTATGGAAGCTGAATTTATTGCATGCTTTGAGGCCACTATTCATGGATTATGGCGGCGAAACTTTATTTCAGGACTTGGAATTGTCGACAGTATTGCCAAGTCATTGAAAATTTATTGTGATAATACCGCAGCAATTTTCTTCTCTAAAAACGACAGGTATTTAAAAGGTGCTAAACATATGAAGTTGAAATACCTTGCCGTTAAAGAAGAAGTTCGGAAACGAAGAGTGTCAATTGAGCACATTAGCACAAATTTTATGGTTGCAGATCCTTTAACAAAAGGATTAAATCCGAAGGCTTTTAATGAACATGTTGAAAGAATGGGTATTACCGGATACCATTCATGATATTATGTTTAAGTTCTTAAACACCTTATGTATTTGACACTCTGAGCTCATTTAATTATTGTTTCTGTTTTCTGTTTATCATTCTTGACTTTATAGTATATACATGAATGATGATATAATTGGTGATTGAATTTGTCTCTGACAAAGACATTATTGTTGGATCGTAATTGTTTTATTTCCCATTATAAGTAATGTTAAGTAATGCTAGCATTGTGATACATAGAAGGGACTATTTCAAAGAATATGATGTGGAACCGCTATGATCCATATTAGTTTTATTTAATAATATTTATGGTATAAACAATGCAGGTAAGAAATTAGCATTGTTATACGTATTATGATTAAATCATTAAGTTGACTCTATCACATGGGTCAAGTGGGAGAATGTTAGCAGCATTTTATGACCCACGTGATTTAATCAATAAATAACTGAATAACAGATAAGATTTAACTTATCCAATAATAATTGAATAAGTGATAAGACCTTTATCTTATCACCTAAATGGGAAAACCTGACTGCCTACTTTGATGGGAAGTAAGGATAATGACTCTGATAGTAATTGGTTCTCTCTCTACCCACAATAAATTTCACGTAACATCTCCATCAATTGTGTGTCATTCTAATCGGGGTCAAGAGAGAGAAACCAATTATCTTTCTCCAAATATTCTCTTCTTTCCTATTCCAAAAGGTTTATTTGCAGGAATCATTAAGGCTTACAGTGGATCAAGGTTATAGGAACAGAAGTAATTCATGTAGAAGGAACAGAAGTATTTAAGGCCAACACAACTAACTAAATTGCTATGGATTAAGGTATTGTTACACTATAACAGTACAATGTATAATCATGTTATTCTATGATCTAAACAATTATGATTTATGCAAATCATTATATAATTTGCTTTACGTGGATTAATTAAAAATCCAACAGTAATAAAATGTGTGTATTCCATTTTGAAGCCACGAATAAGAAATCATCATAAATGAACATCACTAATCTTTTCTTCAGGATCTAACTTAGAAATTTCAACACATATATTTTTAACATGAAGAAAATATCCTGAGATTGGCATACCTTCTTGCTTCAACATTGCCAACTCATTTTCCAAGAACTGTAGTCTTGCTGTATTCTTCTTAAAGAATAGTCTCTCAATAATATTCCAGACTTTCTTTGGTGAATTGACTTCAATAAGCATTCTGGCCAAGGTGGGAGTTATCAAAGATTTAGTGTCCGGACTGAAATTCAACATCCATTTAAGTATTCTGGCCAAGAAGCCTTGAGAAGACTGAGTTTGTTTGAACCACAATTGATGGAAGTCTTCTTCTAATTCGAATAGGAAAATGACGTGCCTCATCTAGCAGACTAGAGAAGCAGGGGCCTTTGAAGTCGCTGACCAAGATTTCATTTTTGATGACCCCCATTGCCAGCCTTCCCTAGGAGAAGTATTGTATAAGAAATTCAAAATGGACGTACCAATTGCTTCACTTCTTGTCAGAGAAAAATATTGTGGGCTCTTCTTTAAGGGAGCTAATAGCTTTTCTGTTTGAAGTCTTTCTCAAGTTTTCTGAAAATAAGGTTGAGACAAATACGTTGATACATTGTCTTTGGTTGTTAATTTTTGGTATGGATGCTGCTACAACATCTTTTAAAGACTTTAGGTTGTGCTATCGCAATTTGATAGGTTGTGCTACTTTAGCCATAAGCGGTTGGTTTAGATTTGGACAATGCTAGAATTGTTTTAGTGTTACTTTGTTCTATTTTGCTATTTGGGTTGTTGGGTATTAGTTTGAACTAAATAGACTGGGTCAGTGCACCAGTTTGAATTCGTGAGGTTAGGGAAGGTGAATAGTGACATAAATGTTGAGAGATGGAAGAGAGAATTTGAGGTAGAGAGAGAAGTTAGTGTGTATTGTAAAAAAAAGTGAAACTTCAAATTTTTTAATATCTCATTTTCTCTCATTGAACTTCAAGAGATAATTTCAAATTATTTCTCATTTTTGTTGTGATTTTAGATTAAATATTGATTCTTAATGCATGTTTATTCGTTTATGTTGATTATGTGCAAATAATTTTGCTCAATGATAAATTAATTTCAATTGATGAGTATTGAGTGAAGAATTTCATGATTTTAATGTTTGTGATTAATTGATGAAGTTTAGTGCATTGTGATGATATATTAGATGTGTAAACATATTTTGGGAATAATGTTGTGAATTTGATGGCCTTGTAAGCATATTGTGCAAAGATTTGGATTCTCATTATATAATGTGTACCATATGTTCGATAAAATGTCTTTTTAGGTATTAAAGTCATAATGTTATAATTTTTATAAATAATGGTAATTTGTGATTACTTTGAGAAGGTTTATGATGAGAAGGCGCAAACGTGTTGAATTTTTTATGTATAATTATAATGAATGGTATGGAACATAGTGTTAGAGTCACTTTGATGATAACATGATGATTTGGTTTTGATAGTTAGGTTAGGTTGTTGATATAGGTTGAATTATAATAGGGCTATCGAGAGTTCTATTTGAGCCCGAGTGATGCAGAATTACTTTCCAATAATACAATGAGTCCTACTTCTACCAAAATGCTACCTTATTAATAAGTAGCGACTTTCCTATAATAGAGGGAGACTTCTACTCCACCCCGATTAGTGTTAAGGCACTATAAAAGGACTCCAACCTTCACATTCTAGGCTACGTACTCATTACTTACTTTTCCCTTTGTGCTTGTGTTTAGGACATCAACTAACTTAAGAATCATAGCATACTCCTAGGCATAGCCTGGGGAGTATATCTAACGATTGTCTTGCAGATATTCTAGGATTCCAGCTGCGTAATCACGGACACGTAGGATTTGGAAGATCTAGGAGTACTTGGTGAAAATTGACTTAATCAATTTGGCGTCGTCTGTATGATTTGATAACAAAAATATCATATACGTTCTCAACGGAATAATCAACTGATGGAGAAACTTGTTTTAGGAGGTAACAGCTGAAATAAACCCTCCAATTAGGATAACAACAGTAAACCTCCCCGAGGCGGTGGAATAGGTCGTGATGGGAATCTTGAAAATAATTAGGATGGTTCCTGCCAAGAACAAAGCTCCCCGATTAGAATTGACAGGAGTAATATTTCTCCATTTGATATCCATGTTCCGGTGGTAATCAAATTTCTTACGAAAAATTTTGACCAAATTCAAGCATTAGTTAAAGAACCAGGTCGATGTTTGGGAAAATAACCTGCGAGAAAATCAGGCATGTATGACAGGATGTACATATCATCGCAATATGATACTGAGTCCCAAGGGGATAATGAAACTGAACGTCGAAGCTCTTCAACTCGGTCGCCTAGTTGCCTGAAAAATGACCAACTTTATGATGACGATCAGGAGACTCAAATCACAAACCGAATCTGGGATGAGGTTCAAAACATTTTGAAAATTGGTGGTGGAGACACTTATCGAACTGTGACACCATTTGTCGATGACATCAGTAATGTTTCAAAACCTCATAAGTTTAAGATCCCTGTAATGGACATGTATTCTGGTGATACCGGTCCAAGGGATCATTTGGCACGATTTACTTCGTTAATGAAGTTTGAACAAGCACCTGAAGCAACCTTGTGTCAAGCTTTTGAAACAGCATTAGTTGGAAAAGCTCGAGGACGGTTCGAGGGTCTAAAGCCAAACTCTATTTCCTCTTTCGAGCAGTTGTCATAGCTCTTTTATAGATGATTTTTACAAAGGAAAAATTCAAAAAATCTTCGACTGAGTTGTCAAATTTAAGCAAGGTAACAATGAATCCGTTCGAGCCTATGCAATTTGTTTTTATGACGAAAGTGTGCACGTTAAACCTCGATTTGAAGATATAGTTGTGGTGCTTTCATTAACGGGTTACGACCTGGAAGACTATATAGAAAATTAGTTGCTGACCCACCAAAAGATATACATGAACTTATGAATCAGGCTGACAAGTTTGCTAAGGGAAAAGATTCAGATACAAAGAAACATGATATTTAGAAAGGCCCTAAAGAAGAAGAAAGACGAGTTTAAATGACAAACTGCAAACAGAGGAAAATGAACTCTGGTGTTTGACAGACTGTCTTATGGAGGAACTCAAACTCCGATGTCAATCGATAATAAGAATCCCACCTTAATAAAAAAACCGAACTAAGATTCTTCCTATAATGCAAAGCAAGGGGATGGTTAAGTATTATTCGAAAATGACTACCCTAGAATAGAAATGAAACCAGAGTCTTTTTTGCAAATTTCATGAACAAAATGGTCATGACACCAAAGATTGTAGAATCTAAAGAAGGAAATTGAAGAACTCATAAAAAGTGGTCATATAAAGGAATTTGTAAAAGAGACAAATCAGAAAGGGCACAGAAGAGATAGATCTCAAGAAAGGGGTAGAGCTGACAATGACAAAAAACCTAGGGATAATAGGTATGCCAAACCAAGTGAAGCGAACAAAAATACAACTGGGGTTATTCATACCATTATTGGAGGTCCAGTAGGAGAATCTATATCGGCAAGAAATTTCTTGAGCAGATGAATCCTAAAACAAGAAGCAGTTCATAAACGGTTCAAACATTCAGAGGTTATTACCTTCTTGGAAGAAAATGCAGTTCCTAGTAAATTCCTTTCTTGTGATGCTTTGTTAATCAAAGCAATAGTAGCTAATAAAGAAGTCCATAGGGTATATATGGATGATGAGAACTCGGTAGATGTGATTTTTTGTAATGCTTTTAAAAAATTAGGAATTCAACGAAAACATCTTCAACAATGTCTAAGATCGTTAGTTGGTTTTTCTAGGAAAGCTACACAACCCATAGAGACAATCTCTCTAACAGTAAAGCAGGGAGAAGCTTCGAAAAGAGGTTGATACATGTGAATTTTTCTATGTTAGATATCACTTCCCCAGTTAACATTATTCTCGGCAGACCATAATGGTTCATTTGAAAGCTATCTGGCCTCCATTATCGCTCGGTGATGAAATTCCCTATGTCTAAAGGGATAGTGACAAAACGAGGTGATCAAAATATTGGCATGAGAATGTCATATGATTGCTTAAGATTAAGAGACGAAACAAAAAGTGGATTGAAGGCCAATTCTTTAGAAGGGAACCCATCGTCTTGGGCGGGGATGGTAATGGAGAAGTCGCGAGGTTAGGAGAAGAAATATCGCTAACAAGCGAGTTGGAAGAAGTGTTGCTGGATGAAATGATACCAGTAAGAACTATAAAGGTAGGAGCATCTTTACCGCAAAATGTAAAGAACTGATTGATCAATTTACTCAGGAACTATAAGGACGTCTTTGCTTGGGGGCCTAAAGACATGAAGGAATCTCACATGACTTGATGGTTCATATGTTTGAATGTAGATCATACGGTACCACCAGTTCGGCAAAATAAAAAACTATGCCTACCAGATCGAAAAAAGCCATTGAAGAAGAGGTAGATAAATTCCTACATAAAAAAATCATAAGAGAAGTTGTTTACCTAACGTGGTTAGCTAATCCAATGATGGTTCAAAAGCCTGATTCGGGCATGAGAATGTGCATCGATTAAACCAACCTCAATAAAAATTGTTCCAAAGATTGCTATCCTCTTTTGTTGATCAACTAGAAAGTAAACGCAACGGCAAGATACAATATGCTTTGTTTTCTAGACTCATACAAAGGATACCATCAAATTCTGATGGCTGAGGAAGACGTGGAAAAATTACTTTTATAATCAAGAAGGGTGTATATTGTTACGAGAAAATGCCCTTTGGTGTAACAAATATAGGCGCGACGTA
Organism: Ophiorrhiza pumila; assembly: GCA_016586305.1. NCBI lineage: Eukaryota > Viridiplantae > Streptophyta > Magnoliopsida > Gentianales > Rubiaceae > Ophiorrhiza > Ophiorrhiza pumila. The sequence continues at coordinate 25,042,451 of BLIW01000004.1, read as the reverse complement.
TCAAAGGTTGATGAATAAAATCTTTGATTCTCAGATCGGGAAGAATATGAAAGTCTATCTTGATATCTACTCATCCAAAGCAAAAAGGTTGGAAATATGATTGTTGACATCATGGAGACTTTTGAAGCATTGCGAAAGATAGGATTGATGCTTAATCCAAAAAAGTGCACTTTCGGGGTTGGATCTGGGAAATTATTAGGATGCATGGTGTTGAATAAAGGAATTGAAGTGAACTCAAAAAAATTTGAGGCTATTTTGAGTATGAAATCACCTCGAAACGTCCATGAAGTAGAAGTTCTAACAAGAAGGTTAGTAGCTTTAAATAGGTTTTTCTCCAAGTCGGCAGATATTAGTTTGCCTTTCTTCAATGCCTTGAGAAAGGCAAAAGATTTTTCCTAGATAGAAAAATGTCAACAAGCCTTTGAAGAGCTCAAGAAGTTTTTAAGTGAGCTGCCATCTTTGTCAACCCTAATTCATAGGAAAGTGTTGTGCTCATATTTGGATGTTAGCAACATAGAAATAAGAGTGGTCCTAACGAAGGAGGATAACAAGATTCAAAAGACAGTATATTATATTAGCAAATCTTTGCAAGGTGCGGAATAATGATATTCATTAATGGAGAAGTTGGTATCAACACTCATCGTCGCAGCTAGAAGGCTAAGATCATAGTTTCAAGCTCATCTTATAAAAGTGCTTACTGATAAACCGTTAAAGCAAGTGTTGCAAAGACTAGAAACTTCTCATCGCCTAATGAACTGGGTGGTAGAGTTAGGTGAACATAACATCATTTTCGTCTTGAGGTCATTTGTAAAGGGGCAAGTCTTAGCTGACTTTACTGCAAAAACACCACAAGAGTCAAATAACGAAGTGAAAGATGATGTCAGTCAGGAGAATAGGATGAACATAAAAATGGATGGCTAGAGATAAACTTGTTTATAGATGGTTATTCTAGTGAGGAAGGATCGGGAGCGAGATTAATCTTTAAAAACCCTGACAGAAAGGAATTCACATATGCGTTGTGATTCAAATTCGAAGCAACAAATAATAAAGCTAAATATGAAACTCTTATAATCAGAATAAAGTTGATGAAACAAATGAGGGTTAGAAAATTACAGGCTTACAATGATTCTCACCTCATTGTAAACCATGTAAATGAGGGATATGAGGTCTGAGACATAGTTATTAGAAGGTATCGCGAAAAGGTCAAAAAACTGTCAAAAGAATTAAAGTTCTTAATTGATAGGGTTCTAAGGACGCAAAATATAAGAGCTGATACTCTCAGTATGCTAGCCTCGTCGGCCTATGTGCATTTTACTAAACATGTCCTAGTTGAAGTCCTACCTAACAGGAGCATTAATGAACTTCTAGGTCATTCTATTGAGGAAGGAGAAAATTGGATGACCCCAATTGTGAAATACCTCACCTTGGGAAATGTCCCCAATAGCAAGCTCACAACTCAGAAGTTGAGAATGCAAGCTATTAAGTATGAACTGAAAGATGGGGTTTTATACAAAAAAGGTATTTAATGCCTTGGCTGTGATACGCGGTGATGCGAATCTAGAAGTGATTGACATGGAGGCCACACACATTGCGACGTAGGGGCTCCTGCACGTCGCGATGTTGCTCACTGGAGCTGTAATTTAGTTTTTATTTTTTGGTCGAATAAAATCAATGTCGCGATGTCTAGGTTGTGTTTTATTTTTTTTAGGTTTTTAGCTGACTTTATGACGTTGAGCCTTCTGCACGTCGCGACGTTCGGATAATTAGCTTTTTTTAATTAGTTTTATTAATTACGTATTTGTTTTCAATTGCCAACTAGGTTATTCGATGTAAGCCTATTTAAAGGCTCCTTTTCTAGTTGTAATAGCTAGAGAAGGATTAAGTATTTTCTTATAAGATTTCAGCGATTGAATTCTTACTTTGTGAATTTGTTTTCCTGCGAAGGGGTTACATCTTAACAATTATTAACAATTGTTTAATTTTTAGCGAGTCAGACTAATTAGTTGGAATTTAATTCTAATTCACGTATATTGGATTATTCTACCGTTCATTGATTTTATTCGAAGGTCTGCAAGTTGCTTCCGTGACATACAAGTTGAGTTTGGAGCGAATTGGTCCTAGTGAATGGTGGGCCAAAACAAGCTGAGCGAATTGGTCCTAGAAGAAATTCACGAGGGATCTTATGGGAATCATGTAGGTAAAGGATGTTAGCAAAGAAAGCTATCAGAACAGATTATTATTAGCCCACCATTCACAAAGACACCTATAACCTGGTGCAAAGATGTGCTAAATGTCAGCAACATGTAGTTTTTCGTCATGTACCTCAATATGAGATGATGACTATACAAAGTCCGTGGCCATTCATGCAGTGGAGTATAGATATTGTGAGACCGCTCTAAGAAGCACTAGGACAAGTGAAAGTTTTGGTAGTTGCAGTGAACTATTTCATGAAATGGATTGAGGCAAAACCACTAACAGCCATAATTAGGAAAGACATAGCGAAGTCTGTTTTTGAAAAAATGTGAAGATAAATTGTTTCTGACAATATGAAACAATTTGCTAGTGATCTGAAATATCTAGGTTAGTTGCGCGGTGTCCCAGTGAGTGAGTGACACTGGGTGTGACACCGATAATAAAATGTAAATGGACAGTATTAAAAATGCGGAAAATAAATGGACAGTATTAAAAATGCGGAAAATAAATGGACAGGAGGTTGGTAACGCAGTTCGGCAATTGCCTACATCTGCGGGGCCACGCCCAGAAAGAACAATCCACTATGTTCACGAAGTATACAAGACCAATTGCAGTATGACGACCCGAGGGTTAAGACACATCTTATCTTAAATTACGGCCTGCTTCCTAACTCGGCAGTGAACGGATTGTGGCGAATAGCTCCAATCGACTTGATGTTGTATTCCTCCCGGAAATCAGTGGTTCATGCAAGATCCCCGTGCCCACGTTGGAACTCCTCCCGAGCTCTATGCTTGAATCAAGAATACAAGGATTGCATCTTCAATATATTTGCGTTGTGATGCTTCAAGCTAACACACTTTAATCAAAACTCTCCAACAAAGAAGTGTGTATACGATCTTGAAAAAGACCCAATGAAATAATCAAAAACTCACACCTTGAAAACCGTGTGAAGGAAAGCTCATATAGGCACACAAAAATCCTTCCATGATTATCCCAAGATTGTTTCCAAAACCATTCGAATGGAATGACGTAATCACCAAATCTTCCCATCATTATCTTCAAGGTAATTCCCAAAATAATTTAAATAAGAAGATGGAAACTCTTGTGCCTTCAAGACTTATCTTTTCCAAAGTTAGATAGCTTCCAAAAATACCAAGATAAGTTCCATAATTATCCATATGGCATTAATCATCAAATCAATCTTCCTTGCATAGATTGATTTTATTTGATTTTGCCTTCAATAAAAGTTTTCCTTATCTTTGCCAAAAAATTAATGCCAATCAAATAAATGCCAACTCACGTGTGCATTAACAATCTCCCCCTTTGACATTTTTTGGCAAAATTCAATCTCCCCCTGTATGCTGAATCCGAAGTGCTTGAAGAACTCCACCTGAATATTCACTTGGTAAAGAAACATCTGCACAAGACATTGTGCATGACACAGCAAGAGACACCAAGTTTCACAGCATACATATTATTAGGAAGAACACACCAAATATCCAAACTTCAAAATTACTCCCCCTTTTTGCAATAAAAGGACAAAAGGGCCACAAAACAATAATAAAAGCATAATAAACTATCTTGAAAAATCAGCATAAACAAAATATCAGAGGAATCATTCAGAATTCTCCTCATCATGAGTCACAAGAACAGCTGAATCAGCCAGCAGTTGAACACCAGCAGCAGCATCTGGAACTCTTACATCTGAACCAGCAGAAAACCCACAAGATTGGGCGCTGGAAGGGACAGAACTATCAGGGACATCGGATGTGACACTGGTAGGGACATCATCAGATACAGTAGTAGGAACTGCAGTGTTTGCCTCAATCATGTCCTCATCAGGATCAGAATAATCAGCCTCTTCAACAATGGGCTTTTCAGCAGCCATTTCTGTCTCTGCAAGTACAGGAGATAGAGTTTGATTTATACCTGCTGGAACTTCTGGAGTAACATCAGATGGATTGTCTGCAGTAGTGGCAGTCTTGGTAGCAGCATTCTTCTTCTTCTCAACTGCAATATCTCTGGCTATCTTTACAGCTGCTAGATCATCAAGGACAACAGAAATTTCCTTCCTTCTCCTTTCAATCTCAGTTTGCTGACCTATTAGTACTCTCAGCTCATCCTCTAGCACCTTAATGGTGCGTGATAGCAGCACAGTGTTTCCATGTTCATCAGTGCCAGAGACATCATGCGTGACATCTTCCATGTCATTGATATGATCACCTATCAACAGCTTGTAGCTGATCCTGATCTCCTCCTTGTCAGTTTCCAGGATTTCCCTTGCTCTAATCAATGGATGTTGTGAAGATAGAATTGCATAAATCAAGCTAGGAAATGGATAAGCCAACCTATCGTTCTTACAATCTGCATGCTTAACTATCTGATCAAACAGAAAGTGCCCAACATCAAACTCCACAAAATTTCCAATTTTAAATAGCAAAGTGGCCATGCCCTTGTTAACTCCAGTCCCATGAGAAATTGGCAGCCAGTTCCTCATTGCAATCTTGTGCAGAATCGCATATTTTACTGACAATTGGGAAGCTGGAAAGTCCTTTCCTCTTGGCCAAACTCTTCTGGCTCCACCAGTGACATCGGATATTATCACACTGTAATCTGGTGTAAAGTCTTCTACTTTTGCCCAATGACTTCCCAGATATGTATTAATTACATCCGGATTGAAATCAAACACTCTCCCCCTCAAATATACACGACCGCCATCCGGGTGTTTAAAATCCTTTATACTCGGGTCAAGATTACAGTAAAACTCCTGCACTACTCTTCTAACATAGGGTTTAATACCCTTGATTGTCCTGCCAAGTCCTTGACTAACTAACTGATCAACCAATTTTTGACACTCTTTAAAATCACCCTCATGTATATTTCTTTCATTCCAGATATTCCTTCTAGAAACATTAGTCCATAACCCAGCATTGTACTCTGATTTAAAATCATCTAAATTCACATTAAGACTTGATGACTTACTTGGTGCAGCAGGGGACTTTCCCTATGACATTGACCTTGAGCGAGTCATTCGCTGAGATACAGGAGCAGGGGTTGCCTTCTGGCGCTTAGCCTTTGGTGACTTTATAGGATCAGAATCTGAAAGGTCATGAATTTCAGCATCATTGGAGGAATCATCGTCAACAAGAGAGTCATCATTTTCTGAAGATTCTTCTTCACCAGCAGAGGAGTCCCCCTTCCCAACATCAGACTCACCTCCTTTCACATTGTCTTCATCTTGCCAGTCTTCATCTGAAGAACTCTCATCAACCAGTTGGAACCTCTTTCTTTTGGGTTCCACAGTCACCTTGGAACTTTCCGGTGCCTTGGATGGTACAGCACTTGTCTTGAATTGAGTAGTACTGGTCTGGCCAAATCGTGTTCTAACACCGGAGGAATCAATAGATTGAATTGGGGTAACATCTATTGCCATTGAAGCCATATTAGCCTCAGATTCTTGGAATTGCTCTTGCGGCCCAGCAGAACTTCCTTCTCCTTTTGACAAATCAGGTGCAGAATGAGTAATGACAACATGAACTTCATCGTCATCTAGAGTCACCTTGCTTGTTCGTGATGAGGACTTTCTCGGAGACATCTCTGAAATTTCGAATATCTTGACTTGATAAAATTTTCAAGAGTTCTGATAGTGTTCAAAAGAGTGAAGACGGCTGAGTAGAGCTCAAAAGCTTATGAGTAATAGAAGTTGAGACGACCAGAAACCCTTGAATTTCAAATACCGAAATAATTGCCAAAATTACTGCAGTCAGATTTTGCGTATTCAAGGCCAACTCTTCAATTTCATGTAATTGACCGAGAAATCCGAAGATGCCGGATGTCATACAGAGTGCTGAAGATCAGATTTCCATAAACATATACACAGCTTCAATTTCGCCCAAAACCTGGTGGCGGGAAGTCCGAAGAGACAAAAACACTAGCTATTCTACTATTTTTGCTTTTTCAGTCATTTTTGTATATATTTTATATATATATTGCTGTACATAAAAATACAAAAAAAAACTTACAATTTCGAAGAGTTTCTTCACATAACACAAAGGCCTAGAGAAGACCTTAGTTCTTCAAATCTTGCCCCATCCAATTCTTTGGTGAAAATATCAGCAATTTCTTTTTCTGTCACCATGTGTTCTAAAGCAATGATTTTATCCTCCACAAGAGACCGAATAAAATGATGTCGAATATCAATGTGCTTTGTATGAGAGTGCTCAACAGGATTCTTAGAAATATTGATAGCACTCATATTATCACAGTAGAGTGTCATGACATCCTGTATGACACCATAATCTTTCAGCATCTGCTTCATCCAGAGAAGCTGTGTACAGCAATTACCAGCTGCAATGTATTCTGCTTCGGCAGTAGACAAAGAAATAGAGTTCTGTTTCTTACTGAACCATGACACCAAATTATTTCCCAAATAAAAACATCCACCAGAATTGCTTTTGCGATCATCTGAACTTCCAGCCCAGTCAGCATCACAATAACCAACTAAGTTGGTGTTTGTATCAAAGGAGTACCAAATTCCATAATCAGTTGTACCACAAATATATTTGAGAATCCTTTTGACTGACACCAGGTGTGACTCGCGAGGTTCTGCTTGAAAGCGAGCACATAATCAAACGCTGAAGCAGATATTAGAACGACTAGCAGTTAGGTACAAGAGACTGCCAATCATGCTTCTGTAAAGACTTGCATCAATAGGGGTTCCCTTCTCATCTTTGGAGATCTTCTCGTGAGTTCCTATAGGTGTTCTCCTTGGGTGAGCATTTTCCAATTCAAATTTCTTCAGCAAATTCTTTGCATACTTGCTTTGAGAAATGAAGATACCATCATGTCGTTGCTGAATGTGAAGTCCAAGAAAGTAAGTAAGCTCACCAACCATGCTCATTTCAAATTCTCTAGTCATTTGAGCAACAAACTCATCCACCATTGCCTGTGACACTGAGCCAAACACGATATCATCAACATAAATTTGAGCAAGTAAAAACTGACCTTTCACTTGGCGAATGAAAAGGGTTTTATCTACTCCCCCTCGTTCATATCCTTTGGCTAACAAGTACTGAGTCAACCTCTCATACCAAGCCCTAGGAGCTTGTTTGAGCCCATATAATGCCTTCTTCAATTTGTAGACAAACTCGGGATGATGAGAGTCTTCAAAACCCTTTGGTTGAGCAACACACACCTCCTCTTAAAGAAGCCCATTGAGAAAGGCACTCTTCACATCCATTGGGTACGATTTGAATCGCAACACACATGCAATGGCAAGCAAGAACCGGATAGACTCAAGGCGAGCAACTGGAGCAAATGTCTCATCAAAGTCAACTCCTTCAATTTGCGTATACCCTTGAGCAACCAATCGAGTCTTGTTGCGAGTGATATTCCCATGCTCATCACTCTTGTTCTTGTATATCCATTTGGTGCCAATAACATTCACATTAGGAGGACATGGAACTAGATCCCAAACTTGATTGCGAGTGAATTGATCAAGTTCTTCTTACATTGCACCAATCCAATATTCATCTTCCAGAGCTTCTTTCATATTCTTTGGTTCAATAGAGGAAGTGTAGCAAGCCCTTTGAATCATATCTCTATAATTTATTCTTGGTTTTTCTCTTGTACGAACACCATCAGTCAAACTTCCAAAAACTTCAGCAGTAGGATGATTCTTTTGTACTCGAGTAGAGGGCTGTCTGTGAGGTAAAATGACCTCATTCACATTATCATTTTCTACATTCTGATCAGTGACACCACCTATGACACTGGGTGAAACACTACCTGGAACACTGGAACTTACTTCAGGTAGAGAATCTGTAACATCTTCATTAGGAACAGCACTTACTCCCAGAGAGTCATCGACTTGAACATTTGCTGATTCCATCACAGTTCGAGTCCTTTTGTTGTAAACTCGATAAGCTCGACTATTGATAGCATATCCAATAAATATAGCTTCATCACTCTTGCGGTCGAGCTTCCCTTTATATTCCCTATCATTCAACACATAACAAGTACTACCAAAAGGATGAAAATAGTTAACAGTTGGAGTTCTACCTTTCCAAATTTCTTAGGGCGTCTTCTCAGTTCCTCCACGGAGATATACACGATTTATAGTGTAGCATGCTATGTTCATTGCTTCAGCCCAGAATTTCTGTGGAATATTTTTTTCGTGTAACATGACGCGTGACATCTCTGCTATAGTCCGATTTTTTCTTTCCACAACTCCATTTTGCTGAGTAGTTTTAGGTGCAGAGAACTCATGACCTATTCCATGCTGATTACAGAAATCTGAGAAATCTGAGTTTTCAAATTCTCTTCCATGGTCACTACGAATCCGTACAATCTTCAGAATAGCACATCCCTTTTCATGCTGAAGGCGTATACACAATGCTTTAAATGCATTAAATGTGTCGGAGTTTTCTCAAAGAAATTCAATCCATGTATAACAGGAAAAATCATCAACAGTTACATATGCATATCGTTTTCCTCCAATACTTTCTACAGACATAGGTGATGAGGTGAATTTATTCACCTTTTATGTAACGTTTATCCTTAATTCTTTGGTCGTTCTTGTTTCTTTTTATTTGTTTTAGTGTTTTATTTGTAGTATTATCAACCATGGTGGATTCTTGGAAGATGGAAACCATATGAAAGCCAAATTGGATGCAAATTGGAAGAAAAGATTGAGAAAGATCAAGAAAGGTGTGATTTAGGCCAAAAATGTGCTGAAGAACAAATGCTGAAAAAATCTGCCAGTGTTTTGTATTTTGATCATATCTCTCTCAATTTAACTCCACATGGAATGATTCTGGTGCCATTGGAAAGCTAAGAGGAAGAGCTACAACTTTCATGTTTTACGTTTTTCCTAATTCAGACCGGAGGATATCGAAAAATGGCTTGCAAGTGACCTTCTCGGAGGGCATTCCGCCGCGTCGCGACGCATATCGGGGTGTCGCGACGCCTAGAGGCCAAAAAGTGGGCAGAGACATTGTTCCTTCGTATCGCGACGCCGGAGTGATGGGCGTCGCGACGCGGAGGGTCTGCAGCCTCAAAATGGTCAAAAATGACTCTCCAACCATCAAGCAATGTGCATGTGTCGGTGGAGTGTCGGTAGGGGCATATTTTGGACGACTTTGGAGAGCATAAAACACCTACAAAGGGCTGGAAAATAAGAGAGAACCAAAGAGGAAGAAGTAACCACCAATTAGATAGGATAGTTTTTCTCTTTAGCTCTTCCACAAGAACACACAACTAGTGTGTGTTCTTGGTGGAAGTAGCATATTGTGGAGAGGATTTCTTGTATAATCTTGGCTCTAAGGACTTGTTTTCATGTAAAGCTTGGAGCTTGGACTTGGAATATCAAAGGGGAGTGCTACTCTTTGTATTTTCTTTGTTTAATTCATGCTTTAATTCATTTGTTCTGATGTTCTTAGTAGCTTTGATAGGCTAATTTGCTAACACCCTTGGATTATGGTTATGTGTTGTTGATATATTGTGTTAATGTGTGGTTTTAGGCTATGGATAATAAGGAGTAAGAATTACATGCTATGTCCTATTTTATGGTTTTTGTGGAATGAGTTTTATTGTGTTCTTCATAGTTATGCATGATTTGACCAGGTTATGTATGATGAACATTTTGTAAAGTGCAGTAAATTATTTAAGGATAATTTGCTCTTTTCTTACCTTAATAGCCACAAGGAGGATTAGAGTAGATTGTTTAGAATCTTGTGTGGTTTGTTGTGAATTTGTTGGATCAATTTTAGTTAGCTCTTACCTTAATAGCCACAAGGAGGAGTGAAAGTAAAATGATCTAGCATAAGTGTGACTAGTTTAATTGTTACCTTAATAGCCACAAGGAGCAATTGAATTTGAGTGTTTGTTAAGTTGGATGTTGCACAAGATTTTGGGTTAATTAAGGAAGAAGTAAATCTTGCCTTTAGCCATAAGGAGGGTTTAAAGAATTAATTAACACTTAAATAGATAAATAACTAAATCAAATCTTGCCTTAATAGCCACAAGGGAGGTATGAGTTATGTTGTTTATCCTCAATTTACATTTCCATAGGTAGGATGTATGCATGTACTCTTTATGCAAACCACACATAACACTACATTTGAGATAACAAATCCAGGGTGTACTTTAATTATTTGAATTTTCTTCCACACATTTACATATTATACTTGGTAGCATTAGTATAGTTTAGGATATTTTTCTTCACTTATTTTTACTTCCACTACAACACACACATTTTCACTAATTTCATAGATTCATTCCTTCCCCGTGGGATCGACCCCTACTTCCTCTAGCTACAAAACGTCGGTGTCTTGATGCACCTTAAATGCGTGAGGATTAGGGTAATAAATTTATTTGATTCGGTTAAGCCTTAGTATTTGACCCTAGCTCCAAAATACCGCACATCAAATTGGCGCCGTTGCCGGGGACGGAAATTGATTTTTGGATTGGTGTTTTTGTGTGTTGAGTAGTTGTAAATATTTATGTTGTGCATATTTGTTTCTTGTGTTTTCTTTCATTTTTAGTTTTATTTTGTTATTGTTTTTGTTTTGTCCAAATATGTCTAGGTTGTTTGGAGACTATCTTGAACTAAATCATAATGACCTACCATTTGTGGTAGATGATACAAGACCACAACCTAGAGTATTTGGAGACTTTCACCATGTAGAATATGGGAATACCAATGGATGGAGATATAATGAACCTTCATTTTTACATTGTTTTGAAATCCATCAACAAATTTGAATTTGTATGATAATGAACAAGCTACTTTGAGAATGAATGTTGTTTCTTGTAGGTTGTGCCAAGGAGATCATCCCACTTATCAATGCTACTCTCAATTTGGAAATGAATGCAATTATCAAGGTGATTATCAATCACACTTGAGGGAGCAAGGACCTTACATGAGGGGATATCACAATGATGTTGGCCAACAATCTTCTTCTCATTTTCAAGAAGAGTTTGGTTATTATCCGGGTTATAATGGTGAGTGGTCAATTCAAGAACCAAGCAAGAACATGCATCTTGAGAATAAAATGGGAGCAACATGTGAAGATGTGATCAAAATCCTCTCGGAGCAAATGGATAAATATAGTGAGGTTTTGTTCAACAAAAGACTTATTAAATCGGAGGAATCCATGACAAGTCTAGGTGACATGTTGGGAGAGAACCATGAATCTCAAGAGTGTTCATATAATGCAACATGGATCAATAGTGAGGTACAACATGTTAAATCACCTCATATTTCATCTTCTATTTCACAACATGATTGTTACATGATAGTGTCCCAACTTCTATGGATTATGATTTTGAGTTTAATGATTATCATGATTATTCAAATTTTCCTAGGAAGTTGAACTCTTTGCATGTTGTTGATAATTTAGAAGAATGCATTAATCATGAACCAATATTAAATGAATCGAATCTTGTTTGTTTTGATGATGAAGATACTTCTTACTTTGACCCTTTTGTTGGTTTAAATGTTGAAGACATGTTTATTTGTGATGAATTAACCAACAAAGTAATGTCTTGCGTCATTTTAACATCTTACATGGAATTTCATGGTTTAAATGATATGGTAGGTGTTATTAAAATGGCGTACATGGAGACACCTCTATCAAATGATAATATTGCTCAATGTGTGATGATGTGGAGGTGCCAAAATTGAATACCATGTTAGTCTAGATGAGGAAGATTTGCATATTTTTCATGAAATGGCTAACATGGTAGAGACTTGTTTTGTTGATACATCCATTTTTGAAATTACTAATGATTTCATTGAGACCATGGATGTAAAACCATTGGTGGATTTTTGTAGTTCAAATTTTGGAGAAAAAAATGTGAAATTGAAGGATGACAAACCACTGGAATTCCCAAAGAAAATGGTGAAAGAGAAGGAGGAACCTACAAAGGGGGAGCAAGAGTGGTACAAAGTTGAATTTGTTGAAGTTGCTTCCCATGAACATGAGCTCAAGCCCCTCCTTAAAAGGTTTAAAGTGGTGCCTTACAAAAGGCATAGAAGTGCCTATGAAAGGGCATTCTTTTGGTATCGGGATGGTTATTCCGAATCTTGAAGGAGTACCACAAGAATAAGGTCTAGCTAGGGACCAAATAACCTAGAACTACTATTACTTTTCTGTTTATTTGAATAAATGTGAATTTTTATTTTTCTGTTTTATTAATATTATTATGTTGGTTTTTATGTTTGTTTGGTGTGTTTAATGTAGTTTGGTTTATTTTTCTTGTAGGAGTTCAAAGAAAAATAAAAATGTGAAAAATTGAATATGAGAGAATGAAAAATGTGCATAAATGATAAAAATAGCTAAGTGTGGGGGGGATGCATACCTTTCACAAATTTGCTTAATTTTTTCTTCATTTTCACTCTCATAGTCATTGGCACACAAACACAATTTTCACTCTAAATCACTTCATGAATTTCAATGTTAAATTGTATGAGTTGACATATGTTGTGAGGTTTCAAAAGCTTGATGTGTCCAATTTTCATATATGTTGTTAATGGCACATTCATTGTTTACCTAGCATGAATTCATTAGGACTCAAGTGCACATGAGCTCAATGAATGAGATTAGGATTTGAATATGATTGTGATGCACACATAGCACAAAATCGCTCACATGAGCATATTTTTAAAATTTCTCATGCATGCCATAGAGTGATTGTGAACATTTTTGTTTTGAGTGATTATGTTTGAGTGTCATATATAGAGCTTATTTGTTTAAATGTTTTCTTATTGAACTCATACATGGAATTAGTTTACTTGTTTTCTTTCTTTTATTTTTGTTTTTCAGATTTTCCATCCATAAGGAAGCAAACATGAAAGACATCTTCATGATGGCCAAGTTCTATGAAGAGATGGCCAAAAATTCATACACCTTGGGGATACAAAGAATTACATGTTCAACGGGTTTTTTCTTATCCCTCTCTTGTATTTTGAAAATAATGCATATTTTAAGTGTGGGGGGGATATTAATTGTTGAAGATGTTTGAAATTGTGCTTAAATGAATATTGTGTGATTTATGGATGTTGAAATTTGAATTTTTAGTTTTTTTTTTCTTGTTTGAGTGTGATTTTAATTATTTGTTGAATAAAGAAAGCTATTTGAGAAATTGTCAAGGCTTCAACTACACAACAAAACTACTAGAGATTACATGGATAATAGGTGAATTCTCTCATTTTCTCACACATTGAGGACAATGTGTATTTAAGTGTGGGGGGATGAAATCCATGTTGTTTTGTATGTCTTTATGTTAAATTCTTGGTAGTTGAAGTGTGGTTGTATGCTTTGATTAATGATTAATTAGCTTTTGTGTCAATTTTTTGTTTTTAATGTTGGTATTGGCAATAAAAATGAGAAAATGTGTCTACTCTAACTTTTATGTGATAAGTGTTATGTTGCCAATGATTTGATTATATTGAAAAATTTAATGTGGGATAGGAAAATAATATACTATTTGAGAAGAGTCAAGCTTTTAATGAAAAATTTAGCATTTTGAGTCAATCGTTTTTATGCACTTAGGGGAACTACCGAGGGGATTGACGAGTTTGTAACCATTAAGTAGATTGGTGTGTTTTTAACACTTTGTTTAGTTGAAACTTATATAGCTCGCTTAAAATTGTGCTATGTAATGAATGTGCTTACATAAATGTTTGCACTTAATATTTTTATATTTTAAGCTTGTTTTTGCAGGCTTCATATTGCCACTCCTCTGCGAGACTGCTCTTAAACGAAAAGTTAATAGAGAACTTGCATGAGTGGGAATGGGTCTAAAACCCTAAGGTGAGACAGTACCCCAGGTGGATGTCACGGGACTTCCAATGAGATATCCTAATAAATGTGACAGTCTGGGGGAACGAGTGATTATTTATGAGCCTTAAGGTTCGCCGAGTGAATCCTCATGAATAATAATGAATTACTTTGATTAGTGAGGAAAAGTTGAAATTAAACTCAGTTGTTGAAACCCTAATTTATGGCGTGGTTGTGGATGAGTTATGAACTTAGGTGGAACCTATCGCACACACACACGTGATTGACTCAACGTGTCTAAATGAGTACATTAACATGCTTTGATAATTTTTGGAGATGTATATTGTGTGTACTTGACATTTAAATACTTGAGATTATGAGGCATTTACATAACACTTGTCCTTGGATTGAATTGAAGAAATTGGATGCATCTCATTATTATGTGTTGACCTATTTGTTTAGATTTTGTGTTTTGAGTTTGGTTTGTTCGAGGACGAACAAAGGTTAAGTGTGGGGGAATTTGATGAGGTGAATTTATTCACCTTTTATGTAACGTTTATCCTTAATTCTTTGGTCGTTCTTGTTTCTTTTTATTTGTTTTAGTGTTTTATTTGTAGTATTATCAACCATGGTGGATTCTTGGAAGATGGAAACCATATGAAAGCCAAATTGGATGCAAATTGGAAGAAAAGATTGAGAAAGATCAAGAAAGGTGTGATTTAGGCCAAAAATGTGCTGAAGAACAAATGCTGAAAAAATCTGCCAATGTTTTGTATTTTGATCATATCTCTCTCAATTTAACTCCACATGGAATGATTCTGGTGCCATTGGAAAGCTAAGAGGAAGAGCTACAACTTTCATGTTTTACGTTTTTCCTAATTCAGACCGGAGGATATCGAAAAATGGCTTGCAAGTGACCTTCTCGGAGGGCATTCCTCCGCGTCGCGACGCATATCGGGGTGTCGCGACGCCTAGAGGTCAAAAAGTGGGCAGAGACATTGTTCCTTCGTGTCGCGACGTCGGAGTGATGGGCGTCGCGACGCGGAGGGTCTGCAGCCTCAAAATGGTCAAAAATGACTCTCCAACCATCAAGCAATGTGCATGTGTCAGTGGAGTGTCGGTAGGGGCATATTTTGGACGACTTTGGAGAGCATAAAACACCTACAAAGGGCTGGAAAACAAGAGAGAACCAAAGAGGAAGAAGTAACCACCAATTAGATAGGATAGTTTTTCTCTTTAGCTCTTCCACAAGAACACACAACTAGTGTGTGTTCTTGGTGGAAGTAGCATATTGTGGAGAGGATTTCTTGTATAATCTTGGCTCTAAGGACTTGTTTTCATGTAAAGCTTGGAGCTTGGACTTGGAATATCAAAGGGGAGTGCTACTCTTTGTATTTTCTTTGTTTAATTCATGCTTTAATTCATTGTTTGATGTCTTCTTAGTAGCTTTGATGGGCTAATTTGCTAACACCCTTGGATTATGGTTATGTGTTGTTGATATATTGTGTTATGTGTGGTTTTAGGCTATGGATAATTAAGGAGTAAGAATTACATGCTATGTCCTATTTTATGGTTTTTGTGGAATGAGTTTTATTGTGTTCTTCATAGTTATGCATGATTTGACCAGGTTATGTATGATGAACATTTTGTAAAGTGCAGTAAATTATTTAAGGATAATTTGCTCTTTTCTTACTTAATAGCCCAAGGAGGATTAGAGGAGATTGTAGAATCTGTGTGGTTTGTTGTGAATTTGTGGATCAATTTTAGTTAGCTCTTACCTTAATTCCACAAGGAGGATGAAGTAAAATGATCTAGCATAAGTGTGACTAGTTTAATTGTTACCCTTAATAGCCACAAGGAGGCATTGAATTTGAGTGTTTGTTAAGTTGGATGTTGCACAAGATTTTGGGTTAATTAAGGAGTAATCTTGCCTTTAGCCATAAGGAGGTTTAAAGAATTAATTAACACTTAAATAGATAAACTAAATCAAATCTTGCCTTAATAGCCACAAGGGAGGTATGAGTTATGTTGTTTATCCTCAATTTACATTTCCATAGGTAGGATGTATGCATGTACTCTTTATGCAAACCACACATAACACTAACATTTGAGATAACCAAATCCAAGGTGTACTTTAATTATTTGAATTTCTTCCACACATTTACATATTTACTTGGTAGCATTAGTATAGTTTAGGATATTTTTCTTCACTTATTTTTACTTCCACTACAACACACACATTTTCACTAATTTCATAGATTCATTCCTTCCCCGTGGGATCGACCCCTACTTCCTCTAGCTACAAAACGTCGGTGTCTTGATGCACCTTAAATGCGTGAGGATTAGGGTAATAAATTTATTTGATTCGGTTAAGCCTTAGTATTTGAACCTAGCTCCAAAATACCGCACATCAATAGGACTCATCAAATCCATATGAAGCAGCTCTAGTACACGAGTTGCTCCTGGTGTCTGTGACTTGGGATGTGACACCTTTGTTTGTTTACCAATCTGACATGGTCCGCATATTCTGCTTTCATCAAATTGCAGTTGAGGAATCCCACGGACAGCTCCTTTAGTAACTATGTTCTGCAGCACCCGTATATTCATATGACCCAATTTTTGATGCCATAGAATTGAATCCTCCATACTTGATCGAAGACATGTTGATGTGGCAGAGATGAGATAGAAATTATCCCTTGATCTTACTCCTTCCATGATACATTTGTTGTTTTGATCAATCACCTTGCAATTTTTCTTTGTGAAATTTACATCCAAGTCTTGGTCGCACAAGTGACTAATGCTGAGCAAATTTGCCTTGAGGTCATCTACCAGCAGTACATGATCTAACTTTGGTAACCAAGGCACATTTAGAGTACCTTTTTCAATGACACAAGCGGTGACACCATTGCCAAAAGTCACTTTTCCCATACTTCCAGACACCACATCCTTCAAAAAATTATTTCACCAGTCATATGTCTGGAGCATACACTGTCAAAATACCACTCATCTGTTGTGACAGCCTTTAGTGACGTGTATGTGAAATTGCACCGGTAATTAGGCTTCACCACCCAGCTCTGTTGTGTATTTCTGCGAAAAGTAGAGTTTCTAGTAGTAGCTTGTCTTAACTCAGCAAGATAGATAAAATATCTAGGATGAATATGACCACGACGATTGCAATAATGACAAACAAGTATAAATCTATTAGCTCTTTCGTTATGAGCATGATAGTAATGAGAATGTGACCTGTTCACAGCAACCTGCACCCCTTTGGATATATTCTCTGACAGTGACACTGACTGTGACATCATTTGTGACATGGGCTGTGACACTGAGCTTTCTCCTTTGTACCCCAGTCCTATGTAGTCACCACTTGATTAACCAACCTTAAGAATTTCATCCATCTTGGAAGCACCTAAATTTAGCATCTTAACACCTTTCTTTAAGTGATTTAACTCGTTGGTCAATGTCTTTACTTCCTCTTGGCTTACTCTCAGTTTGATAACCAGATCAGTGTGAGATTGTTGAAGATTGTCCCTTTCGTTTTGCAGATTTCCAACCTGTGTATGAAGTTGCTGATTCACTCTAGAAAGTTCAGTCCACTTGTCATGAAGATTCTTGAATTCCACCAGAATATCTTCTTCTGTAACATAATCTTCATCTTCATCTAGATAGGTTGACATATTTCCAGTGACACTCTGTGTAACATCTGTTTTCTTGTCATGATCAGATTGTTCTGTCTTAGTGGTAAGAGCCACATGGTTGTTCTGAAAATCATCTTCTTTGTCTGAATCATCTTCACTCCAAGTTGTGTTGAGTGAGTTCCTCTTTCTTCTCAGTGTATTAGCACAATCTGCCTGAACATGCCCATAACCTTCACATTCTCTGCACTTAATTCCTTTAAGTTTGAATGATTGATCAGACATATGATTTTCTTCCCTGTTCTTTCTGTTATTTGCCACCTCATTCTTGGAGTTACTGACACTGCCTCTGACACCAGGATTACTTCTGCCATATCTTCTCAGTATTTTGCTGAAGTTTTTAGATATTTAAAGCCAAGGAGTCCCCAAGGTCATCATCTTCAGAATTGTCTAACTTCTGCATTTCTGCTTTTAAGGCAAGTTCCTTGTTTTTCTTTGCTTCCTTGTCTACTCCCAGATTCATCTCAAATGTTATAAGGGATCCCATCAATTCTTCCAGCTTCAAATTTGAGATATCTTTTGCTTCCTTAATGGCAGTAACTTTATGAGCAAAGCGTTGAGGTAAAGATCGTAAGGTTTTCCTCACAAGCTTTTCTTCTGAAAAACTTTCACCAAGGGCAAATGCTTCGTTAGCAATATCACTCAACTTGACATTGAACTCTGTAATGCTTTCCTCTTCAAGCATCCTCAAGTTTTCAAATCTTGTAGTCAGAATTTGCATCTTTGATAACTTTACACTTGAGGTTCCTTCATGAGTAGTTTGCAGAATTTCCCATGCCTTTTTAGCAATCACACATGTGGAAATAAGTCTGAACTGTGCTGGATCTACTCCATTAAATATGGCATTAAGCGCCTTTGAGTTACTGTTTGCCAAGGCATCTTCAGTAGGTGACCAGCTTTCTTCAGGCTTGAGTGATTTGACACCATTTGCATCAGTAGTTGTTGGAGGTTCCCATCTAACCAGAATTGATTTCCAAGCCTTCTCATCAATAGCTTTAATAAAGGCTCTCATTCTTGCCTTCCAATATGCATAGTTGCTTCCATCCAAGAGAGGTGGACGCATTGTTGAACCTCCTTCCTTCATAGAGTCCATCACACCAAACAACCAAGATCAAGTCCTGCGGATCCCGCCTAAGAAACAAAGACGACCCGCTCTGATACCAATTGAAAGATCTAGGTTAGTTGCGCGGTGTCCAAGTGAGTGAGTGACACTGGGTGTGACACCGATAATAAAATGTAAATGGACAATATTAAAAATGCGGAAAATAAATGGACAGGAGGTTAGTAACGCAGTTCGGCAATTGCCTACATCTGCGGGGCCACGCCCAAAAAGAACAATCCACTATGTTCACAAGTTACAAGACATTCAGTATGACACAAGGTAAGACACCATCTTACCTTAAATACTGCTGTTTCCTAACTTCTGCAGTGAACGGATTGTGTGTGAGCTCCCCTCGACTTATGTTGATTCCTCCCGGAATCCGTGGTTCATGCAAGATCTCCTTGCCCACGTTGAACTCCTCCCGAGCTCTATGCTTGAATCAAGAATACAAGGATTGCATCTTCAATATATTTGCGTTGTGATGCTTCAAGCTAACACACTTTAATCAAAACTCTCCAACAAAGAAGTGTGTATACGATCTTGAAAAAGACCCAATGAAATAATCAAAAACTCACACCTTGAAAACCGTGTGAAGGAAAGCTCATATAGGCACACAAAAATCCTTCCATGATTATCCCAAGATTGTTTCCAAAACCATTCGAATGGAAGGACGTAATCACCAAATCTTCCCATCATTATCTTCAAGGTAATTCCCAAAATAATTTAAATAAGAAGATGGAAACTCTTGTGCCTTCAAGACTTATCTTTTCCAAAGTTAGATAGCTTCCAAGAATACCAAGATACGTTCCATAATTATCCATATGGCATTAATCATCAAATCAATCTTCCTTGCATAGATTGATTTTATTTGATTTTGCATTCAATAAAAGCTTTCCTTATCTTTGCCAAAAAATTAATGCCAATCAAATAAATGCCAACTCAAGTGTGCATTAACATGATCCATTTAAAATTTGTTGTGATGAGCTAAAAATTGAATAGAACTTCACTTCCGTATCACACCCACAGGCTAATGGCCAAACCGAGGTGATGAACAGAATTATCATCTAGGGGTTGAAAACGAGATTAGATAAAGCTAATGGAGATTAGGTCAAAAATCTTCCAAATGTGTTGTGGGAATATCGAACTACTCAAATTGCTACACAAGAAACTCTATTTAGCTTAGTTTGCGGGTTTAAGGCCATGATTCCTGCTGAAATTAGTCTTCCAAGTACCATGGTGTTTTGTCATGAACAAGAAGTCAACCATGAAGGTCTGTTTCTTAGTCTAGATTTGATTGAAGAAAGGAGGGAAAATGCCTTCGTTCATGAGGGTAAGATAACTCGGATACGACCCGTTATTATAACAAACAAGTCAATTATAACAAACAAGTCAAGGGTACTTATTTTTGACCTAGAGATCTAGTCTTAAGGAAGAATGAGGTCAGCAAGATGGAAGGAACAAGGAATCTATATCCGAATTAGGAAGGTCCGTATCGGGTCATTGAGGCTGGACAAGCTGGGAATTATAAATTGTCAACATTGGAAAGAAAAACAATTCCACTGATGTAGAATATCACTAATTTAAGGAAGTTTTATTAGTAGTTTTTTTATTTCAAGTGCTATAATAGTGGTAGTAAAGCTTTTTAGCTCATTTCCTATTTTATTTTCCATGAATATTCAATAAAATGCGTTATCCGGATTATCTCATATATTTAAGTATATTCTTATTTTTGCAGAATTGCAAAACACTTGATTTTCATGCAGGAAGACGAAAATCATGCTATATCAATCTCAAAATGTTTTGAGAATCATGAAACAGAGATATATAGTAGTTTATCTCTAAATTGGCCAATAAAAAAGGGGCATAACCTCCATCAAACTGATTTAAAGAACAAAGTTCTAAAAATGGTATAATTAAAAAACCAGACACAAACTTGCATTGTGTTCTTCAAGAAGAAGAATTGCAAAAGACTTAGAAATATTTTAAGCAATTTAAAACATCAATTAAAAAGAAACCTGGTCTAAAGAACTATGATCTCAAAAAGGTATATACTGAAGACCATATATGAACTGGCAATACATTCTTCAAAAGGGCTTCTTCGAATAAGAAATAACTATGGTTATATCAAAAGTATAAGTTCGGAATATAGGTTAAACCGTCTTGAATCCAAACTAAAACCAGACAAGAACTGGTGTCAAAATTTTTATATTTTACGATTTGATGAACTATGGAGTTCTCAAAAGGTCACATTAATATCATATTTAAACTGGTAAAAGTGTAAGTCTATGCAAGTTGCAAAAATAAAGAAGTGATAATGACAATTTATCCAAACTTGTTCCGAAGCATACTCCAGGATTGAAAAAATAAATAAATAAATAAAAAATCTGAACTCAAGTAGAGTGCTATATTACTACAAATCCCTACTGGGTGGGAGGATTTTCCATCCTGATAGGATTCTCGAAGTCATATTCTTCATCGTCTGGGATCGGTGAAAACTTAATGATTGGAAAAGAATGAACAAAGGATTCAATGGGAAGAGTAACTTTCCCTTGAGTAAGTTTGCCAAGTTTTTCTTCTATGTCTTACGTAGATTCTTTATTATATTCTTCATCATCCTCCAATCAGAGCTCAGGATGTTGGTCGTTGATCTTCGGAAGGACGAAGCCATACCCATAGTTATTTATGGGAGTACATAATTTGCCCATAATTTGCCAAAGCCTTCCGAGTTGAGCAAATTATTGACAAAAAGATGGGCTCCCTCACGTTTGAAATAATTCACCTTTGTGCATATAGCTGCTAAGTCTTGCTTAAGCTTGGAAAATTCAGCCGTGACCTCGGTAATTTTCTCTTCAGACTTTTTTTGGTCTTCATCTTTCTTCCCCATCTCAGTTTGTAAACCTTGCTCCTTATATTTGAGCTCTTGAAGGCTTGTTTCGAGCTTATCTATTCTCATTTCGGAAGCCTTAAGATCCTTGTATAGCTTTATTAATTTGGAATCATCATCCTCAGAACGGGAGAGCAGCTCAATAACTAGAGCTAAAGCCTATATCAAGCAGCAAATGGATAAGTGTAAATTTTAAACATAAAATTATGATAGATAAGCAAGGGTGATTCCCGACCTGCGAAATGCCAAGAGTAGTACACTTCCTTAGCTCTTTCTCTTTAAAAGTCCTCAACGCTTATTTGTCCCGAGGAGGGACTACCTCCCTTATGAACTCAAGAGCAGTTTTTACTGAAAGTCTATCATTCATGGTAATATCGCAATTTGGGTTAAGTAGATACTCAGGTATCTTCACACTGGACTCACCAAGTGTCTATCTCGGAATGAGACGTTCTCCGAATAGGGAAGGGCCAAGTAGCTCAGATATAGTTTACGTCTTCTTGTTGGCTAATGATAGAGCTAAATGCATCTTTAGAATATTTTTTCCAACTAGAACGAATTTAGGCATAAGGATTTTATGCAGAACCTTTTGGATTATCGTTTCCAAGGTCAGTAAATTCTAAAGCTAAAGATGCATTTTCTTAAACTGAAGTTTCGATCTTTCTAGCTCGGAAATCGCTTCTTTACTTGGGAGAGGAACAGAGGCCTGATCTAAAAGTGGATTGGCTTGGCTCTCGAGAGCTAAAACAACATTAGGGGCTTTAGCTTTCACAGCTCGAGTCTTCTTGGGTTTGAACCCTCAAAGCATGTCCTTGAATTACATGACTACATACAAAAATACAGGAAGAAGGAAGAAACAAACATGGGTTAAACAAGTGAAAATTTCAAAACATGTTTCAGGTCGTATGAAGGGAAGGAATATACCCTTACGAATGAGCTTGTCTACTTTATCTTGGTGGCCGATCTTCAGCTCGGCGGGGTTTATTTTAAGAGAAACCAACACTCTTTTAGGAATGTTGGCAAGTCTAAGTTTACCATTTTTCTGAACTAGATTTTCTACTTTTCGGGCTAACTTCTCAAGTTAGGTCTATTTTTGGGGAGACTATATAAAACTGATTCGAGAGGTTGCCAAAATCGTTCCGTTCCTACTGACTTAGCTTGGATAAAGAATAACTTATGTTTCCAATCATGCATTGAGCTCGAGTTGTCCCAAAAAAAATTAGTTCTACCTCTTCTACAGGTAAAATAAAACAACCCAATATCCCGATGATGAGAGTTGAATTTTACTATAAGTATAATATCTCAGAAATAGACTCCTGATACAACAACTATTGTTCAGCTCATAGGAGTCCAACTCCTTCTCAGATTATACTTTTATTACACCTGTATATTCGGAGTTACAATCCATTTACAACTCTTGCATTACAATAAACCCTTATTCAAGGTATGTTATTAGAGTTCCATTACAACTCTAATTCAGGTATGTATTCTATAAATACCTCCTCTCCATCACTTTGGAGGGGGATTCGATTCAAGTACTCTTAATTACTTATCGATATTTGCTTAAGGCTCATTACTGACTTAGGCATCAGATTTTACTCCCTGAGACCAATCCCGGGGACTTTTGCAGGTGTTCGTTGTGCTCGATTCGCTTGGGACGACCTGAAGGCCTGCCGGACGACGTGAAGGTTTTGAATCTCATCAATTAGCGCCCACTGTGGGGCAGAAAACAACATGCCTACTACTCGTTTGCAATCATCCAAACGTGACAAGCACCCAGGCAAAAATCTTCCTGATCCAATTCATCAGGAGAAGAACAATCGTCCTCTGTGGGAAGAACCCGCAAATTCACCTACCAGGACTCCTCATAAGGACGGATAAGGTTCTGGTCTTCGGAGTTAGGAGGGAAGTTCAATTCCCATTGTTAATTTGGATTCACCAGATGTTCTCAAATTTCTGCTCGACAATGGACAGCGAATTCAAGCTATGATAGAAAATCATGCTACAGGTAATCCAACTGAACAAGAAGCTCGTACTGTAGGACAGCAAGATCGGGAACAAGCGATTCGTGAAAATTATTTGAATCGTGAACGAGACCTTCGACAGCAGCTTCAGAAAGAGCATGAGCTCAGATTGAGAGCCGAGGAACTCAGAATAAGAGCTGAAGAGCGTGTTAATAGGAACAATCAATATCAACATCGAGATCAAAATCGGGATCATATTTCAGTTTCATCTCACCGAAGGGATTCACGATCACCGAACAGACATGAAAGATGTGTGCACTATCGTCAACGCACAAGAGCAGAAGATCATGTTGATGATAATATGTACACAACATACGAACAGCCCAGGCTTCAGGATTTGCGTTTTGGGGACATAGGCCCATCCGACCTGCCACGCACTTCACAGCCGCAACGTAATGATGATTTGGGAATAAATTCTCCATTTGTGAATGATGTGAAAAATTATCCTCTTCCAAATAAGTTTAAAATGCCAACTTTGTTATATTATAACGGAGAAGGAGATCCAGCAGAACATGTGCATCATTATGTGCAAAGTATGAGAATTTATAACTACTCAGATCAGATTTTATGTAAATGTTTTGGTATAACTATGATGGGAACTACCCGAATGTGGTACGACAACCTCAAGCCTAAGGCGTTTTCTAGATTCAATGAGATCAAGGCAGCTTTCACAAGCAGATTTGTGCAGAGACAGAAATTTGTGAAAACAAGTGTTGAATTACTCAACGTGAAACAAGGAGATTCCGATCGTTGATCCAGTATGTCGACAGATTTATAAACGAAAGTTTGGAAATAGGGCACAGGTCGGAAGGGGTGGTGAATGGAGCCTTTACAAACGGTTTGCGACCTGGAAGATTATATAAGGACTTTGTCATAGATCCTCCTGTTAATACTGAAGAGATGATGAAACGAGCTCGTAAATTCGCGAAAGGTGAAGACACGGATAAGCGAAAACGAGACAATGATATAGGACCTGAAAAGAAGAAAGAAGACAAAAACAAGGCGTCTGGCAATGGAAATCGCAAACAAAAGTTTGATAAATTTGACAAAGTGCAAAACAACCTGTCTACAATTGGTGAAGATAGAAATTACACTTTGCTGAATAAAAGGGAGACCGATGTGCTCGCGATCTTGGAAAACAGAGGAAATGTGAGATATCCGCAAAAAATGACAGCTCCCAATAACAAAAGAAGTAAGAAGTTCTTTTGTAAGTTTCACAATCAGCATGGTCATGACACTGAGCATTGTAAAGATCTCAGGAAGTATATAGAGGAACTAATTCAGAACGGCCACCTAAAGGAGTTTGTATTGAGAAATCCTTCAAGTCGACCTGAAGACAAGAAAGACCCGGATCTTCCCGATAAAAAAAGAAGGAGAGATAATGGTGATGATAGAAATCCTGGAGTGAACAAGAATGTCACGGAAGTAATTCACACCATTATTGGGGGACCATATGATTGGGATTCTATAACTTCCAAAAAATCGAAGAACAGAGGAATTCCAGAACAAGAACCAGTTCATAAACGGTTCAAGTCAACAGATACCATCACCTTTTCAGAAGAAGATGCTGTGCTGACCATATTTCCACATGCCGACACGTTGCTAATTAAAGCAATCATCGCCAATAAAGAAGTTCGCAGAATATATGTAGATGACGGCAATTCGACCGACATTCTCTATTACGAAACTTGCCAAAAGATGGGTATTGACAAGAAATAGTTAAAACCTTGTCATTCACACCTCATCGGCTTTTCAGAAGAAACGTCAATGCCTATTGGCACGATAAACCTGCCAGTGACATTGGGAGAATATCTCAAGGAAAGACTCATATATATTGAGTTCACAGTTCTTAATGTCACGTCTCCATATAATGTTATTTTGGGACGACCTGCCATGGTGCAACTAAAGGCTATCTGGTCTCCATATCATCTTGTCATGAAATTTCCTAGTGAAGCAGGGATTGCTACAATCCGAGGTGACCAGAAGTTAGCAAGAGAGTGTCACATTATTGCTTTAAAGGGAAGCAAAAAGCAGCAGGTTGCAAACGTGAACT
The DNA here is from genome assembly GCA_016586305.1 of Ophiorrhiza pumila. Lineage (NCBI taxonomy): Eukaryota > Viridiplantae > Streptophyta > Magnoliopsida > Gentianales > Rubiaceae > Ophiorrhiza > Ophiorrhiza pumila. The sequence goes on along the minus strand of BLIW01000004.1, from coordinate 25,016,717 downwards.
ACGTCAAAACAGAAAACCGAGCTGAAACAGCGATGTTAACAGAAGAGGTAGAAGTTGTATGCTTAGATGAATCCCATTCAGATAACACAGTTCTTATTGGATCATCATTACCGATAGAAACAAAAAGATCACTGGTAAACCTCTTGTCGGATTTCAAAGATGTTTTTGCTTGGAGCCCAGATGACATGAAAGGAGTCTCTCCCGATCTGATGGTTCATAAACTAAATATTGATAAGTCAGTTCGAGTGGTTAAAGAGAAGAAAAGAAAGTACGTGCCAGATCGGAATCGGGCCATATCTGAAGAAGTCGACAAATTGTTAGGAGCAAAGATAATAAAGGAGGTGTTCTACCCGACCTAGCTTGCCAATCCTGTCATGGTCCCAAAGCCAGATACTTCACTTCGGATGTGTATAGATTATACCAATCTGAATAAGGCTTGTCCAAAAGACTGTTATCCATTGCCGATAATTGATCAGAAAGTGGATGCGACCTCCGGTTTTGAGGTCTTATGTTTCCTTGATGCCTACAAAGGTTATCATCAGATTCAGATGGACGAAGACGATGCGGAGAAAACAGCTTTCATAACCGAAAAGGGTACGTATTGTTACGCAAAGATGCCATTCGGTTTGAAAATGCCGGTGCTACATACCAGCGACTGGTGGACAAGATCTTCTCTGCTCAGATCGGACGGAATATGGAAATCTATGTGGATGATATGCTAATTAAAAGCAAAAGAATAGCAACCTTTTTGGATGACGTGAAAGAGACTTTGACAAAGTTAAGAGAAATAGGGTTGAAGTTGAATCCGAAGAAGTGTACATTCAGTGTCGGTTCATGAAAGTTTCTTGGCCATATGGTTTCAAACCAGGGAATTGCAGCTAAATCTGGAGAAAATCAAGGCAATTTTGGATATGAAACCACCACAAAGTTTGAATGATGTCCAGAGGCTTACAGGTCGTCTAGCTGTATTGAATCGATTCTTGTCAAGATCAGCCGACCGTAGCCTACCTTTCTTTAAAGCATTGAGAAAAGCAAAAAACTTTGAGTGGGATGAAAACTGCAGTCAAGCATTTGAAGACCTGAAAGTATATATGGCAAACGTACAAGTTTTATCAACCCCGCTTCATGGAGAAATTATATATATATATATTTGGCAGAAAGTGATGCAGCGATAAGTGCAGTTTTGGTCAGGAACGACCAGGGAGTACTGAAACCAGTGTACTATACGAGTAGAGCCCTGCAGGGAGCTGAACAGAGATACCCAACCATGGAAAAGTTAGCACTGGCATTGATTAACGCTTCAAGAAGGTTAAAACCGTACTTCCAAGAACATGAAATCCACGTCTTAACAGACAAACCACTGAGGCAGGTCTTGCAAAAACCTGATTATTCTGGAAGACTCTTGAAGTGGGAAATCGAATTAGGAGAATATGAAATCACCTTTTCACCTCGGACGGCAATAAAGGGCCAGGTGCTCGCAGATTTCATAGCAGAAGTTCCCATTTCTGAGGAAGACCTTGTGAAAAAAGACGACTTGCGAAACCCTTGCAATAAAACAGAAGATTTTTGGGTTTTATTCGTAGTTGGGGCCTCAAGCGAAGATGGTTCAGGTGCTGGGTTAGTATTAACCAACCCCAGTAGACAAGAATTCACATATGCTTTGCGTTTTGAATTCAAAGCTACAAACAATGATGCAGCATACGAAGCATTAATAACTGGGATGAAGTTAGCTTCTCAGATGGGAGTTGAAAAGTTACAGGTTTATAATGATTCGCAGCTCATTGTAAACAAAGTAACTGGGGGGGTATGAGGCTCGAGATCCAAATATGAAGAAATATTTGGATAAAACTAAAGACTTGAAGAAAAATTTTCAAGAATTCTTGATAGAGCGAATACCCTGAGCTCAGAACAAACGAGCGGATGCGCTCAGTAAGTTGGCCTCTTCCGCACATGTTCATCTCACCAAAAAGGTTCTGGTGGAGGTTTTGCCAACTAGAAGCATTGAAGAGTTGCAAGTTTTAGCGGTAGAAGAGCTGGGAGATACTTGGATGACTCTAATTATCAATTTTTTGACAAACGGAGAGTTAACGCAAGACAAAACTTCAGCTCGAAAATTGATTATGCAATCAGCCAGATACGCTATCAGAAACGGAGTACTATTTAAGAAAGGTTATCTGATGCTTTGGTTGCGTTGTATAGGACCTGAGCAGGCGTTGTATGTTCTGAAAGAGATCCATCTCGGATTATGTGGGAGTCATGTCGGAGCACGCACATTGGCAAAGAAGGCAATGCGGTTGGGATATTACTCGCCTACGATGAGCTCGGATTCACATGAATTGGTGCAGAAATTCCCCAAGTGTCAAATCCATGCCGTCATCAAACTTATCCCACAAACTGAGATGACTACAATCCAAAGTCTATGGCCATTTGCTCAATTGGGGATTGACATCGCTGGACCTTTTCCAGAAGCTCCTGGATGGCTTAAGCACTTGGTAGTGGCTATTGACTACTTCACAAAATGGGTAGAAGCCGAACCACTTGTGCAAATTTCTGGAAGAAGTATGGTTAAGTTCATCTGGAGACAAATCGTGTGCAGATTTGGAATACCGAATAAGATCATATCAGATAATGGTACCCAATTTGCCAACGACCCGTTCAGAAGTTGGTGCGAAGAGCTGAACATCAAGCAGCATTTCACATCGGTCGCACATCCACAAGTAAATGGACTGACCGAGGTTACAAATCGAATAATTGTTCAAGGTTTGAAGATGAGATTGGGAAAAGCTAAAGGAGTTTAGGTTGAAGAACTGCCAAATGTTCTATGGGCGTACAGAACTACCCCAAGAACAGCAACTCGAGAGACTCTTTTCAGCTTAGTTTACGGTTCAGAAGCAGTAATACTTGCGGAAATCGCACTCCCAAGCCCCAGAACAATTCACTACATTTCATAAACAAATTCAAACGAACTGTAATTAAGTTTGGATTTGTTGGAAGAAAAAAGGGAAAAAGCACACCTTGAGGAAGATAAGTATAAGTCTGACATGGCCCGATATTATGATCTGCGGATTAGAAAAACTCAGCTACAACCAGGAGATCTGGTCCTGCGGAAGAATGAAGCAAGCCGAGTTGATGGTCTCAAGAAGCTCGATCCGAACTGGGAAGGACCTTACAAGGTAGCTCAGGTCGGAAGCGCTGGGAGTTACAAGTTGGAAACTCTTGATTGACGAACCATCCCGAGGATGTGGAACGTCACCAACTTGCAAAGATACTATCAATAGTTAGTACTTTTTTAGCTATTCAAAGCGCTATGACACCTCAATAAGTGTAATTTAGCTTAAATGCTACACATAAATAAAACAACTCTTTATGAGTTTATACTTATAACTTGAGTTTGTTTTCAGTTCATTCATTTTATATGTCGTATTTACCAACTCTGGCTCTGATCGGGTTATACGACATCTTCTTATGGATTTTCTGTCAAAAAAGGATAACATCCAAATCAAATGCAAATTTAAGTTTGATTTAATTCAAATTAACAGATTTCAGATTGAACGATTGCTTTTCCGCCAAAAAGGAAACATGTAAATCAAATTAAACATACAAGTTTAATTTAGTTTGAATTAACTTGATTATCGATTTTCTACGAAAAAGGAAAATATAAAGTTCGATTCTGTTTGAACATTATTATAAATTGAAGAAATCACACAGTTCGTTTGTTGAAGAGTTAAACCAAGCTTAGTTTAAATTTGAACAGATTTAGTTCGAATTACTTATCAATGGGATATAACTCTAGATCAAATTAAATTGCAAAAATATGCGATCGAATAAGAAGACATCAAAAAGATCAATGAAAATCAAGGATAATATCCAAAAAAGACCAAAAATTGGTCAATTGCTATTTAGGAGATAAACAAGTAACCTACAGCGCTATTACATATCCATCTGAGCTCGCAGGCTCAATGCTGTTCTTCTTCTTGGGCTTCTTGGAGGGATGTAGGGACATATGCACGACCATCAACTTTCACCACCTTCAGGTCATTAAAGGCTTGATTCAGTGCTTCGTCTGATTTAGCATTGCAGCCCTTCTCAGAAGCTATATCCATCCCAGGACATTTTGAACTCATTGCTTCCAAAGCTCTATGATAGCCGAGGTTGCTAGCAGGAGCGCAGAGTTTGGCTAACACCCTCCTTCCCTCGTCGGAAGCCAAAAAGTTGGAATGATAAGCGAAGATCCTTCACTTTCCAAGAAAGCCACTCGAGCTGCCAATTTTTTGTTCTCAGCAAACAATTATTCATTCTTTGCAGATAACTTCTCACTGGAGGCACGAACCGTCTTCAGATCGTCTTGAAGAAGTTCGTTATTGCGCTTCATCTTAGATGTCATTTTCTTCTCTGCATGAAGGGAAGAAGTTAGCGTCTCGATCTTCTTCTGATCGGCTGCCTTGCTTGCTGACAACTTTTCAAGTTCATCATCGGCACCATCACTTCGGTCAATAATCTCAGCAGTTAAGCACATGACTTGAAGTAAAGTTGTTAGTCAACTTAGAAATAATAAAATATAGCATGAAATGAAATTGGGTATATACCCGAGCAACGTCAAGAGCTAGGCGGTCTTTAAGAGAAGAAGTGTCTGTTCTTCTCATCATCTTCCTGTCCCGATGAGGCACCGCGTGAAAGATGAACTCAGGCGCCATTTCTACGGTTAGCCTATCATTGATGTTCATCCTCACGTCGGGACGGAAGGATGATCTGGGATAAGAGGCTTCGCCATCTGCGACCTTCAAATTCGGGGCAAATACATCCCCAAGTAATGAAGGGCCTGTTAGTTCAGCCTCCGCCATTGCTCGGGGTTTTGTCCTCGCCAAACTCTTGATAATGGTCGGTTTCCTCTTCCCAGTGACTTTTAGAACAGTTTTCAGAGCTTTTCCCGTCCTCGGAGGATGTTTCTTTGCCTTCGATAAAACCGACGAAGATGATGGATCAAGAGTCTTATCTTCTGATTTCATCTCGTTGGGGGGGGGGGGCCTCAACATGATGAGCTCTTTCTGGCGAATCAGGATGAGCTCCCTCCTTTGTGGGTAATTGAGGAGTCTCATCCTTGGATGGCGAAGGCATTGGGAGGTTGCCCATTAGATCTTCGATGCTTGTCACTAAAAGGGAAAAATCAAAATATGATCAATATACAAGTTTTATAAGCAGAAGATATGAAGAAGAGTTGGGATTTATACCCTCTTTTCCGTCTATTATGTGCTCCGTGTGGTCAGATGGAAGAATTAATGGACTCAACCCTGCTGACACTAACACCCTCTCAGGGAAAAAGTTAGTATTAAGGACTCGCTTTTCGTTTTCTAGTTTTTCTGCGAGGTCCTTGGGAAGTTTCCTCATTGAAATGGGATCAGAAACGTGACCAGCGTCTTTCCAATACCACTCCAAGTTTAAAGAACTAAGTTTGAGATAGAAAAATTTCTCTTTCCATTCATGAATGGAACTGGGTTTTCCGCTTAAGAGTTGCTATTTTTTGGAGCGACGAGTGAAATAATACCAGCCGGGGTTTTTACCAGAAGACTTTAGACAAAAGAAGTGCCTAAAGTAGGGAACAGAAATGTTGTAGTCCAAGTATTTGAAAAATAACTCGAACCCAACTAAGATTCTGATCGTATTTGGAGTAAGTTGGGTCAAACTGATCATATAATCAGTCAAAATGTTTTTGCTGAACTGAGATAAAGGAAACCTCAGTCCGGCCTTAAGTTGTTCAACGAAAATGCTTATAAAGCCTTCTGGAGGTCGGCTAGCAACTTCTCCCTCTACAGGGGCTCTAATTTCAATTTGGGGGCTGATGTGGTAGTCTTGGATAATATTTGCTAAGGCAGAGGGAGTGGTAGTTGAGCTAAGGGTTTCAAGTTTGACTACAATGTTTTTCTTGTTCGGATTTGAGTTTTTGGGTTTTTTGTTTCCTGGTCGGCTAGATGACGGTTTATCCTCCGGAAATTCTACTGCTAAAAGGAATAGCATGTGTAACTAGCTGATCTAGATCGGTGTCTAAATTTTCTTGAGTTGAGATATTCAGACCTATGGGTTCAGAAGTGGCCTCCATATCCTCTTTTCCTATCCGAGCTAAACTATACTTCTTAGTGGTTTTCAAAGTCTTAGCTAAATTTGTTTGATTATAATAACTATTGGATAGACTTGAAGAGCTAGAATCAGAATCACTACTGCTAGATGTGGTGTGAGTAGATTCGTGTGTATGTGAAGCAGAATTATTCAAATTAGATTCGGAAGGAATTTCTCAGGAAGAATTGGAATGTTCAGAATTGGACATTACTTACTTGTGAATGTGTGGAAGATATTTCAAAGGAAATCTGAGCTCGGGCGACTATGAAAAACGCTCGAATATTTAAGTGAAGCTGGTGAAACCCGAACTGAAGAACGAAATCTCTGGAAAGTTGAGTGAGAAAAATGAATCTTGGAATGCTCTATTTATATGTGAGGGGTGTGAGAATTTGAAGAGACACGACAGCTGTCGTGAGGGAACATGGACCGAAACGATTGCCAGAAAAAATGTGGTACAGACGGTGGAAGCGTGTTTTACGGGCGCACAACTCAAAGAAGTACACGTGCATCAGTCAGATCGGGTATTATTCCAAAATATTATTCAGGTCGGAATGGATAAATGCAATCTAACCTGAGGGGCTATTGATGAGGGTTGAATTTTACTATAAGTATAATACCTCAGAAATAGACTCCTGATACAACAACTATTGTTCAGCTCATAGGAATCCAACTCCTTCTCAGATCATACTTTTATTACACCTGTATATTCGGAGTTACAATCTATTTACAACTCTTGCATTACAATAAACCCTTTTTCAAGGTATGTTATTAGAGTTCCATTACAACTCTAATTCAGGTATATATTCTATAAATACCTCCTCTCCATCACTTTGGAGGGGGATTCGATTCAAGTACTCTTAATTACTTATCGATATTTGCTTAAGGCTCGTTACTGACTTAGTCATTGGAGTTTACTCCCTGGGACCAATCCCGGGGACTTTTGTAAGTGTTCGTTGTGCTCGAGTTGCTCGGGGACGACATGAAGGCCTGCCGGACGACGTGAAGCTTTTGAGTCTCATCACCCGACATAATGTTTTAAGGTTGAAAAGGAATTTAAAGAAAGGTTCCGTGCAATCAATGTTCAAATGCTTACAAAACATTTCAAATCCCACAAGAGAGTTCGAACAACATCTGGGGTTAGTTGGGTAAGGGAAATAACATGGAATACTAGGACAACTCAGACGAAAAAAGATAATGGAAACCTTAGTCCTCCTACGAATTGATCAATATGTACAGCTACATATCTTATAGGAGCTCTACTAGCTACTTCTCCAGGGAGCAGAGTTTGGATTGAAGATGGCACATTTTTTCTAAGTGTTCTACTTCCTTATATAAAAGAGTGGATTCCACAATGTCTAGTGTAGATATTGCCGTCAGCACGATTTTTCTCTCCAAGATTTACCTCCTTTAAGTGAGTTGACATCGAGCTTATAGTGGGAGGTTTTATTGAACTCGATGCTAGTTCACTAGGGTTGGATTTAGTGGCAGATGGTGTGCCGGCATCCAAACCTTTAGTTCGGAGTTCATTCTCTTCAATTCAGATATCTATGGTATTATTTTTACCTATTGGACCTGAATAACTGTTGAATGACCTAGAACTACTTATTTCCCCTGATCTAGACATAGAATTAATTTCTAAAGATGAGTTAGAATAATCTGAAGAAGACATACTTACTCGGTGTGTTGAGACAAACTTGGATGAAAAATGGCCTGAGAAGGCTCTAAAACCCTAAGAGAATATTAGAAGTATGAGTTGCGTGCAAGTAAAGGCTGGTGACCAAAGTTGAGAAATGAGAAAAATATTAGGAAAAGCCTCTATTTATACTTATTTTTTGGGTTTATGGGTCGAATTATCGAACCGCACACATTGGTGAGAGGTGTCGTTACTCTCCAATTTTACCCTAAACTACCTGTTGTAGTAGTGAGAGCGATCGTATCCACAGGGAAGGGAATGGTTCAAGAATTCAAGAATTGTTCTAGGTATTGTCACGATAGCAAGACACAAAATAGAATGAAATGTCCACACAAAAGGAAGCAAAAATAAGGAATAAAAGGTAGCAACAATCAGAGATGAAAATGATATCCTAGGATTCTTGTGCCTGATGAACACAAACCTAGCTGATCAATACTATGCAATTGATGAACTAGCAATTCTCAAGGAGACCTAATTTGCCTAGAAGCTCAAGTTATGGTTAGCATGGCAACCACACCACTCCCTGTACTTCCTAACGCCATTCTCTCCCGTGGCGAGGCCCGATAATGGTGGTTTTCACTCCGCAACGTCCCAACTCTCCAAGCTAACTACTCTAAAATGCAAATCCAAGGAAATCCCATGGCGAGGCCTGACCTAGGTTTGAATGTCTTCGTTTATTAACACAGAGAGTTTCTTTAACACTTTTCCTAATGTTTTAATTCATCAAAGCTTCCCGGGGCGAGGCCTGAATCTCAGAAATGAAATAATCATAGAAAGCAAGTGTAAAGACTCAGACAATCACACTTTAGTTCTCATCTCATGCATCTTCACTAACATTGGTGAATCAATCCTCAACTTAGCATGGCGACCACAATCGAAGCTCAGTCCATTCACAATCAGTGCAGAGATATGAAATTAAACAGATTTCAAGTGATAAATTCAAATGCGATTTCAATATTTATCAATTACGTCAATTACATAGCATCAAATCTTCTAAATCATGTATTCATCCGTTTAGAACCCTAAGATATCACACAATTAGCCAAAGAATTCCATATTCAACTCATATTCATCAAATTCCAACATTAAGCTATTGAATTCCATCAAATTGAGAGATTTCCGATTAAAGTGTAGAGGAATGCCAAATGCTTCTTCGATTGAGTTCAATATGTAATCTCCGGTACAAAGTCGCGATCGGAAATGAAATCGGAGAAGAAAATCTAAAGAGAGAAAATCCTAGAGAGAGAAAGTTAGAGAGAGAAACTTTCTCTCTCTATGATTTTCTCTCTCTAGATTTAGAGAGAAACTTTCTCTCTCTAGTTCAAAAGTCTAGTAATATGAAAATAGAATCTCCAATCCTCCCTCTTTTCTCTCCTTTTTTTTACACATTAGCTACATCCTCTATATATAAAGGAATACAAAATGTAACTAATCCGCGAAAAACGTAAAATAGATAAAGTATTACAAGAATGCCCTCAATGGAAATGTAGAAAATCAGCTCAAAGTGTAGAAAATCAGAGCGGCAACTTCCACTCAGCTTCAGCGCCTTGAGCCAAGAGAATCGTGCCTTCACTTCTCAGAATTCAAGGTTGAAGAATCAGACCAACCCAGAGCCTTTGAGCCTAGGTCTCTCACGCCTTCAGCATCTCTGCGAGTCTTCATGCAGTCCAGCCTTCAAACATCCACGCCTTCGTGCTTTGGAGCTTCACGCTTTCGTTCGCTTGCTGAAACCTGAAAATCAGAACTCAAACACTTAGCCAATTTTCTGCTCACTCAAAATCTCATTTGCCTACGATGCATCGTGGCGATGCATCGTAGTGCAAATTCTGCACAAGCTCCATACAACCACGATGCATCGTGGTGAAATCTCAAGCTCTCCAAGGTTACACTACGATGCATCGTAGTGTTAAATGATTGGTGTGCTGAATTCGGGAGCTGTTTGTGTATTGTGGAGTGCTGTGAAGTGTGTAATGAGTTGTGTGATGAAATGAGTAAAAGGCGAAATAGAGAAAGGAAGCAAAGTGAAGTGAGGACAATGAAAATGCAAATCAAGAATGAATGTCATGAAAGAAATCATAGATTCAAGCTTAAATGAAAATGATGTTTACTGAAATGTTGGAACAAAAATGATGAAAATATAACATGTAAATGTGTGTGTGTTCAATGTGTTGTGAATTTAATGGAATGTTGTGAGTAAATGTTGTGAAACTGAAATGAACAAAGCTTGGATGCAAGTGAGGAAAGTTGAAGAATGAAAACGAAATGTGTGAAATGTGTTGTGAAGTTTAAGTGTAGCAAGAAGATTAACACTACGATGCCTCGTAGTGTTAATATGTGTGTGTGCAAATTGTAGTGCAAATGTATGCTGAGCAGAATTGCACTACGATGCATCGTAGTGCAATTTCCATAGATGTGCAAACAATTTAGAAACTTCCAACCAATATTTTGACTCGATGCATTGTGAATATGGAAATCCTTAAAGTACAAAAGTTGTAGCCCTGATGTTAGCTTTCCATAGCCTTTTGAATCACCCAATTCGGAGCTCGGATGAGAGAGTTATTACCAAAATACTGAGGCGTGGCAAAACTGGATTTAAGCCTACGATGCATCGTAGTGTAAATGTGATTTTGCCTACGACCTCATCGTAGTGCAAACTCCATTTTGCTACTTCATGGTGATAAATCTCCCTTTGCTCTTCCAGATTAGAGCTTGGGTCAACATGAAAGTTGTAGTGCTTCCTCTTGGCTTTCCATAGGTTCTTGAATCACTCAAATTGGAGCTAGGATGAGAAAGTTAAGACCAAATTACTGAATCCTGGCAAGGTATGACTTTAAGCCTACGATGCATCATAGTGTAAATTGCTCCATCAACATTGCCTGCGATGCATCGTGGTCTTCACCTCCGAATTAGAGTTTGTGATCAACATAAAGGTTGTAGAGATTCCTCTAACATTTCCATAGGTTCAAGAATCAACATCATTGGAAGTCTGGAACTCAAGATATCAATAAACTCCCAACCTATGGCAGAAAAACTCAACATTGAAAACCCTAAAGAAGCAGTCATAACGATGCCCCCGTTTCTCATATATGCACACAGAATTAGAAGAAAGTTAAAACATAAGAAATGAAGTACACTCAAAGCAATTTCCAGAACATCCAAGATCTCCTCATTTGGATTAGTATTGAGAGAGTTACACGCAAAAACCATTGCACAACAATTCTGCCCAAAACCCTAATTCAAGCCTATAAACATGTTTAGGTTTTCTCAAAGCATCATTTGCAACCTTTTCAAACTCTTTCCTTTGTCATTTAACACCACACAAAACATTTGCCTCATTTTATCCTCATTTTTGGTCTTTTTCACCATTTTAACACATCAAGATACAAACCACAAAAATGCACACAACGGCTCAAAACACTTCACAATTGCATGAAAAATAAGGCAAAAGCTAAGTGAAATAACACATATAAGTTGGTATAAAACCAACTTATCACACATCTCTAGAACAAAATGAATGGTCAAGATTTGATTTCATGAACTGGTGCTGAGCAGCTATGAGGTGCTGAAGAGACACATCTCGAGGTCTGAAATATTTTTAGTTCGGATAGGAACTAATACCATAAGTGTACGTGGTTGGTTTTGGAGATTGGGAATATTTTAAACTCGATAATTTGTCATTCCAGATTAGCTTAGACAAATCTTCATCGACTCGGGGGCACTTAACGACATATATGATAAATAAAAATATACTATAAGGGTGGTTGTCCATGATATACAGAGTTCCACACCACATCCTTAATTCAGAGCAAACAGGTTTTGAATTATCTTAGAAGCTTTCGTCTGGGCTTGGTCATAAGATTCTTAGAGTTTATAGGAGCATTTGTTCATATCGGTAAAGATTTATCTTAACCGATATTAGGGGCTATTGATATGGGTGAATTATAATAGGGACATGGAGAGTTCTACTTGAACTCGAGTGATGCAGAATTACTTTCCAATAACACATTGAGTCCTACTTCTACCAAAAGGCTCCGTTGTTAATAAGTGACGACTTTCCTATAATAGAGTGAGACTTCTATTCCACCCCGATTAGGGTTAAGGTACTATAAAAGGACTCCAACATTCGTATTATAGGGCACATATGCATTACCTACTTTTCACTTTGTGCTTGTTTTTTAGAACATCAACTGACTTAAGAATTAGAGCATACTCCCTGGTATAGCCAAGGGTGTATATATGACAATTTTCTTGTAGATCTTCTAGGGTTCCGACTGCGTAATCACGGACACATGAGATTTGGAAGATCTAGGAGTACTTGGTGAAAATCGACTTCATCAGTTGTCATAATTGTTTATTGAGTTCATCATGTTAATAGATTGTTAAAAGTAATGATTTAAGATTGTGGTCATTTTGAAGTTCTTTCATTTTTTTGTTCTATTTATGTATTTATCAATTTTAGGTTACTTTAATGAATGTTATTGTATATTGTGTGAATTATGTGGTGTAGACTTTTCTTTATCAATGAAATTTTTTTATGTTTGTTTTGTGGTATAGAATTATGTGTTATTTAGGAGAGTAAAGTTAGAGTGGTGTTAGTGTTTAAGTGGTATGGTATTTAGAGTTATGTTGATTTTCGTATTTTTGTTTTGTATTTGTGTTTCGTAATTTGAAATTGGGAATTGATTTTTGGTTTATTTCTTTTAGGTATTGCGATTTGACCTAAGCAAACCTGCACTAAGGCTTTTGGATCCGGAACTCCACCACCACTACCACCATCACCACCTCATACAATTTCGATGATTTCAGATTTATGTGCAAGGAGGTAGAAGAGTTTTACTTGTACCGTATTAGAGACAAGTCTTTGGTCGAGGAGCATGTCCTTGAGGTCACCCACAAGACCTGTTATGGCATAGATTTGTGTGAGAAATGGCAGACTTTTGTCTGTCAGCAAGATGAGGGCAATGCTAATATAGTTTATGAGTATTATGTGAACTATCTATATGACTGGGCTGGCAAAGTGAGGATTGTAGAAATATGATAGTTTGAATAAATGTTCTATTCATCATAGCTTTACAAACATATATACAATATTTTTACATTAGAATCCATAACCGAAGAAACAATTTAAAGAAATAAAATAGGAACCTTAAAAAACAACTAAAAACCTCCTAAAGACTCGGTAACAATAAACAGCCTACTCAAGATACATGTGGATACATAACCATTTGCTTATCTAGACACACATTTCTAGACTCCCCCTCAAGCTTGATGGTAGATATTAAGCAAATCAAGCTTGTTGCAAATGTGGTAAAAACAAGATCGGGACAATGGTTTAGTAAGGATGTCAGCCACTTGGTGTTTTGATGAGACATAATTGAGGGGGATATCTTTTCGGTCAACCTTCTCGCTAATAAAATGAAGATCAATTTCTATATGCTTAGTCCTATCATGATGAACCGGGTCTCGAGATATGCTGATCGAGGCTTGATTATCACACAACATTTTGATAGGACCCTTCACTTCCATTTTAAGATCTTCCATCAATCTTCGAATCTATATCCCTTCGCATACTCCATTCGCAAGTGATCTTAGTTCAGCTTCGGCACTACTGCGAGCCACCACTGATGGCTTCTTGCTACGCCATGTTACTAAATTTCCCCAAAGATACGTGCACATGCCAGAGGTGGATCGACGATCTGTAACTGAGCCTGCCCAGTCTGCATCTGTGAAAACTTCTAGTTCTCGGCTACTGCTCTTTTTGAACAACAACCCAGTTCCGAGAGCAGCTTTGAGATATCTGAGAATTCTCATGACCTCATTCATATGATCTTGTGAGGGATTATTCATAAACTGACTTACCATGCTCACGGCGAATCCTATATCAGGCCGAGTGTGAGTTAAGTAAATAAGCTTGCCAACTAGTCATTGATACCTTCCTTTATCGACTCCAGCTTCAGTGGTTCAAACATTCAACTTGACATTTGGGTCCATTGGAACATCAGCAGGTTTACATCGAATCATGTCGGTTTCCTTCAGCAAATCCAACGTGTACTTCTGCTGTGAGACCGTGATGTCGTTTGTTCAACGAGCTATTTCCATACCAAGGAAGTATTGTATGTGTCCAAGATCCTTGACTTCAAATTCTGATGACAGTACAGCCTTTAACCGTTGAATTTCTTCAGTGTTATCTCCTGTGATAATTATGTCATCGACATATACGCTCAACCACGTGCATCTTCCATTAGCTGAATGTTTTGGGAATAGAGTGTGGTCGGCATGGGCTTGTGAATATCCTTGAAGCTTGAGAACCTGAGAGAATCTTCCAAACCATGCAAGTGGAGATTGTTTCAGCCCATATAACGATTTCTTAAGCTTGCACACCTTTCCATTGTTAGATTCATTACTAAATCCAGGAGGGATTTGCTTATAAACTTCTTCCTCGAGATCTCCATTTAGGAATGCATTCTTCACGTCCAACAGGTATAGAGGCCAATCAAGATTTGAAGCGATGGATAGGATGACTCGCACTGTGATGAGCTTTGCAACAGGGGCAAATGTTTCTCCATAGACAACTCCGTACGCCTGTGTATATACTTTCGCCACGAGACGTGCCTTGTACCTCTCTACTGTTCCATCCGGCTTGTATTTCACGGTAAAGAGCCACCGATATCCAACTTTTCGTTTTCCCGGTGGTAATTCCACAATGTCCCAAGTCCCATTTTTCTCCAGTGCTTGAATCTCATTGTGAGTAGCAGCCGACCAGTCATGATCTGTGAGAGCTTCATTCTCTGAAGTCGGTATATGTATCTGATCAACTTGAGAAACAAACGCCCGATAACTAGTAGACAGATTTCCATAATAAACATAATCTTCTATTCTATATGAACCACAAGAACGAGCTATTTTTCGCGCAATGCAATTGGCATATCTATGTCAGAAGTTTCATCAACAATAGGTAATACAGTGGTAAGATTACCTGGCTCATTTGTCTCAGGATCAGAAATCGGGGTTTGATGATGAATGTGGGCTGATGGTGTTGTCTCAGGATCAGAACTCGGGGTTTGATGATGGATGTGGGCTGGTGGTGTTGTAGGAATTTGTGTCACTGTATCATGCTGAGGCATCGTCGCTGGCATTATAGTGTCGGTGGGAGTCACATCAGGTAGGAGGGATGTCCAACTCCATTTCTGAGAGTTATCATCAGTGTGTGGTGTCTCCCCCTGACTCGCAGAAGTGGAGTAGTATGGAACGTGTTCGAGGAATGTGACATCCATTGAGACAAAATATTTTTTCTGTGTTGCAGAATAGCACTTATACCCTTTTTTATTAGGAGAATAACCTATAAACAGGCACTTAAGTGACCGAGGGTCAAGTTTATTATTGTTATACAAATGAAAAAACACAGAACAAACCAAATATTTTGGGAGGTATTGTGGACACAAGAGGACATACAGGATATATATCAAGCAAGGATTGACATGGAGATTTGAATTGTAATACCCGGGATGGCATCCGGTTAATGAGGTATGCTGCAGTGAGTACGGCTTCACCCCAGAAGTGTTTGGGAACATTTGAGGCAAACATGAGAGATCTAGCTACCTCAAGGAGATGCCGATTTTTACGCTCAGCAATCCCGTTTTGCTGGGGGGTATTGGTACAGGAGCTGGTCTGAACAATGCCATATTGTTTGAAATAATCACCAAGTTGCAAATTAAAGAATTCACCTGCATTATTGCTGTGAAACACTTGGATATTTGCTTGAAACTGAGTTTGAACCATGACATGAAATTGTTTAAAAATATTGTATGTATCAGATTTATTTTTTAATAAAAATACCCAGCTCAGCCGAGTATGATCATCAACCATTAGAAGAAACTATCGAGTACCATTAATATTGGGCACACGAGATACCCCCCAAATGTCACTATGAATCATTGAAAACGGATGGGATGTTTTGTATGGCCTAGGTTTATACGAGCTTCGTGTATGCTTGGACAACTGACAAATATCACATGAAAAAGAATTGGCATTTTTATTACGAAATAATTCAGGAAACATGTGTTCAAGATACACAAAACTAGGATGTCCGAGGCGATAATGATTCAACATGATATCACTATCCGTATTTAATGTCAAACAAAACGAATTATTGGAAATAATGTGATATGAGGGTAGAACTAAAACAAGTTTGCCGTTTGATGATGAGGTATCTGTCTTGAGAAGATAGAGTCCATCACGTTCCTTAGACCATCCAATCATCATCCCCGAATTGCGATTCTGAAAAGAATAAAAATAACATGAATGAGCATTAAATATGGTTAGGCATTGAAGCTCATGATTTAGTTTTCTGACAGACAAAAGATTACAATTGAGTTGGGGTATATAGAACACATTTGTAAGTGTTAAGGTGTGTGAGACATGTACTGTCCCTGTTCCAATCACACGTGATCTTGTTCCATCGGCAATAGTAACGGTGATGTTTAGAGTGCACGGAGTGTAAATTGAGAATAGGTGTGGGGTTACTAATCATGTGGTCTGAAGCGCCGGAGTCCACTATCCAGGATGATGAGGTATTCGTGTTGGCATGCATAGCCTGTCCGCGAGGAGTAGTACATGTGATTGTGGAAGATGAGGACTGAGAGCTATGTTGCATTTGTTTAAACAGAGTTTGGAGTAGCTCGAGTTGATCCTTGCTGAAGATCTCAGTACTGGTTGTGTTCCCGTGTGTGATCAGCGTGACCCCTAGAAGGTTTCCAGTCTTGTGGTTTACCATGGATCTTCTAGCAAGTGTCACGTGTGTGTCCTGGGCGCCTGCAATGATCACAATATGGTCTGCTCTTGCGAGGATGACCATCACTGGAAGTCTTCACAGGTAGTGCTTGTGTATCTGTGGATGATACTAAAGCAGAAACATCAAGAGTGGAGTGTGGTAGAGATGTACTTCCCAGCATGAGTTTTCTTCTACTCTCCTCGTGTCGAACTGCCAAGAAGGCCTCGCAAAGAGATGGTAAGGGTTTAATACTAAGAATCTGACCTCGCACCTTATCGAGTTCCTTGTTTAGGCCAGACAATAGTTTGAATACTCGCCTGGTCTCGACAATTTTGTTGTAGAGCATCTTGTCCTTTGAGCACTTCCATAGTTGGGTATCATGAAGATCGATCTTCTGCCAGAGACGCGTTAGAGTGCTGAAGTAGTGGGTGACTGAAGACTCCCCTTGTTGGAGATCATGAAGAATGCTCTCAGTTTCGAAAAGTTCTGATGTGTTTTCTGTGTTGGAGAAAGTGACTTGTGCAGCGTCCCAAATTTCTGCTGCAGAGTGGCAGAGAAGGATATTTTCTCCAATTTCAGGAAACATCGAATTGATCAGCCATGAACGAACCATGCTGTTATTTACTTTCCACGACTTGAATGATGGATCGGTCTCCTGTGGTGCCTTTGCAACGCCGGTGAGATAATCGTCTTTACTCTTTCCGCAGATGAACATGAGTACTGACTGAGACCATTGCAGATAGTTTTGACCATTCAGTTTGTGATTTGTGATCACATTAGAAAACTGATCTGTGTGGTTAATGGGTGTTACAGAAGTTGTTGATGATGATTCAGAGTTTGAGGTAAGTGCATGTGGATTTCCGAACTTAGTCATTCTGTTGATTTCTACTTATGCTTTGATACCATGTAGAAATATGATAGTTTGAATAAATGTTCTATTCATCATAGCTTTACAAACATATATACAATATTGTTACATTAGAATCCATAACCAAAGAAACAACTTAAAGCAATAAAATAGGAACCTTAAAAAACAACTAACAACCTCCTAAAGACTCGGTAACAATAAACAGCCTACTCATGATACATGTGGATACATAACCATTTGCTTATCTAGACACACATTTCTACAAGGATAAGAGGCATGGATGATCCAATTGGACCTGTAGCATTCAACCCCTATTATAGACTCTCACCCATTTGAGATTATAAGTTGAAGACTTTTATGGAGCGGGTTGATCCATTCCTTGTATTGAGCACCATCACTACCGATCATCCATCAATGATAAGCCGTTCATTGAGGATTGCGTCTCTCCAGATATTGCACATGACTAGACTTATGGACTTGGGATTTATTCCCATTAGATGCACTGGTTCCTGTACAGCTAGGTACCGACCCAGAAATTGCATATAAAAAGAAAAATAAATGTCTTGCTTGATCATTGAATTGAGTGCAATGTGCGGTAAAACTGAACCACCATTGATCTCTCTTTGATTCAAAACTAGAAATGTGTAGCTGATAATGAAGACAGAGATATATAGAAAGTGTTTAGTGCACTAGCTCAGCTTCTCTTTACTTGCTCCTTTTTTTAACTCTAGCTACTATAGTTGCTACAAGTATAGAGCTCTAGTACTCGTTTAACTTGCTCTATTTGTATACTCGTTTCATATATTATACTAGCTCTTTACTCTAGCTCTCCTTGCTCGCTCCTCTCTCTCATATTTTAAAAAAAGTAAATAGAGGAAGTGAAGGTTATTTTATTATTGGAAAGTTAATTCCTACTGTCCATCAGAATTCTTTTGCAATAGCGACAAGGCGGTAATGAACTATGCTATCTAAAAGGGACTCGCAATCAATTTTGGAGAGGTGTTGGAGATCAAGATCATGAAGTCATTGAAGTTTATCAGAACCGGTCTCTACTATTCTTCGATAATCAGTGAGATACGTTATGCAGATGAGTCGGTGGGGCTCCGTGAAGCGATCAAATAGGCTATGTACGATTCGTACAAGAAGATCATCTACCAGGTGGTGCCAGAATAGTAAAAGAAGTAGCAATAGGAGCAAGGTTAAAAGGAGACGCAACAAGAAAAAGAAGAGCTTTCACTGCCACCACCACCGACATCTCAAACCACGATTAGTATATACTCTAAACTCGATGATCTGGAGGCATATATGCATACATAGATGACCCATTTTGTTGGCCATTTTGATTAGCTTGAGCAGTCGTACGCTGATTTTGCTCACAGTTTTAACAGATGTATGAAATGGAGGATGCCAAGAGCCGTTAGTGGATGATAGAATGAGATGAAGGATCTAGTTCTCAGGTGCCGCCGACTCATGACGATATATATTAGGAGTAGGTGTTTCTTTTTTTCCCACATTAAGGACATTATGAAATTTAAGTTTGGGGGAAGGAGATAGTCTTGCTATTTTGTTCTTTCATTTTTCAATTCCTAATTTTTCAATTTTGTTGTTTTATTTTGTTTTATTTCATTTTGTTTGAACTTGTGTTTTCATTGTTCATGTCGGATTATTGTACTAATTTTTTTTTGTTGTGATGTTTTTAATTTTCTTAGGAGATTTACAGTTTTTGAGTATTACAACTTCGAATATCATTTGTCTTTTGAGGATTGTGGTTTAATTGGAGAATTCTTCTAAGGATTTCATTATTCAAATCATTTTCTTTCTTTTTCAAGCTGTCTTCAATTGTGTGTTTAATTTCTAATACTATGTTGTTGTTTGGTTTAGCAATGCTCGACTAAATTATTTGCGCTCATGGGTTTATGAATATGGATCTTTGTGCTTAATTGACAGAGTAGGGTTTCTATTCTATGGGTTTTGTTTATTGAGTTTTACTTGCCATGCTTCTCATAATTATATATGATTTGTTGCGCGGCTTATATATGATGGATATGTTTAATTAGTGCAGTAAATTACTGGAGATAACTTGCTTCTAATCTTGTCTCTCATCACATGGGGGTTGTTTAGAACATTTTATGGGTTGGTTGTGAATTTGTTAGGCTTTTTTTCGTAGCTCTTGCCTCTCGCCACATAGGAGAGTTTGGGAGGATTAGTTTAATGTTAGAGTGACTTGGTTCTCCATTGCCTCTCGCCACATAGGAGTGGTAAAATTAGAGGGTTGTCAGTTGATAGTTAATAAAAGATTCTAGGTTAATTAGGAAAGTAAATCTTGCCTCTTGCCACATAGGGGTTTAGTTAACTTGTTAATATCCAATAGGTGAACTCCTTAACCATTCCTTGTCTCTCACCACATAGATGGGGGTATGCTAGGTTTATATGAACATGGCGGGAATTTGGTATAGAGGCCTCGGGTATGAGTAATTATTTACCATTAATTTGAATCTCCATAGATAGAATTTGTTTGTGACCTTTATAAACCCTAAAAATAATCTTGGTAGTGCATTTGCTCAATCACTTTAGCTTCGATATGTAATCTTGCTATTTACTTTTCTTTGCTGCATTAACATTCTTGTTTCTGAAATTAATAAAAAAAAGCCAAAAATATTTTACCGAATTTCAACATCAATCATTTCTCTGTGGGTACGAACTTTACTAGACTATCACATCTAAGTGATTGTAGGATATGAATTTTGATAGGGTAGTGAATAGTAATAACGTTTAATTTTAATACCTATATTTACCCTTATCAAAACCCATTTCACAAGAATGCCTCTTTTTGAAACTTTTATCACTAATTTAAATTAATCACAAAATTTATTTGGAAAAATTAATTGCAGAAATGAAAGCCACTACACAAAAGTAAAATTCTACAAATGAAGAGTTAATTAGTTATAAAATATTAAAAAACAGTGTTTGAATAAACTAATCACAAAATTTATTCGCAAAAATTAATTGCATAAATGAAAGCCACTACACAAAAGTAAAATCCTAGAAATGAAGAGTTAATTAGTTATAAAATATTAAAAAAATAGTGTTTGAAACTAGGTTACTATAAAAGATGTTTGGGGAGGATAATAGTGTTTTTCTAAATATAGAAAACAATAAAGTTATTTTAACGCCATTAATAATAAATATGTTAAAACTATACCCTATTTTATAATAATGACTTGAGACCCGCCATTTTCCCAAAATTTTCCTTTCTTCTAATTTCTTATCCATGACATTTCCTTTTCAGCCAATTCCTGCCTTCATGGAAAATGCCATCCGGACAACTAGTTGAAACCTATCAAAAAATGTTAAAATACACAAACCCATCTCTCCATATGGGAACATCTAAAGAACTCCTTGATAAATTCAATATCCCAAAAAGATTACTCTCTTTAGAAGACATAGTTGAAGTGGATTATAATTAAAGTAAAAGAAAAAAGGAGCTCCGTGTTATCAAGGGTTGCGGTTGTAGGGCGGTAAGAAAAAAAAGAAACGAATGATTATTGAAGAATATGATATTTAACAATAATGTAAGTTATATTTGTCACAAAATATATATGAATTAATAATAAAATTTAAAGAAATTTTTGGAAAATGACATAACTTTAGCACATTTATTGTTAAGGATGTAAAAAATAACTTTATTGTTTTATATAATTAAGAAAAGATGTTGTTATCCTCTTCCATACTTATACAGTAACCCACACTTAAACACTATCATTCTTTATCGCAAATTTTAAATCCTTAATTTGCATAATTTTATTGTGTGATAGCTTTAATTTTTCTGATTAATTTAAATTAGCAATAATTTGTTTTTTTTAATAATGTTTAACCATAAGTGCCACGCCCCAAACCCGCAAGCTCAGTGAGCCCATAGGCCCACATGCGCATGCAAGCCCGTGATGCGACTAGAGCCTGTCGCACCCAAGCCCAACTTAATTTGGCTCGTCCTCGCTATGACAAAATGGATATCCTAAGTTGAACTTGGTTGCTAGGCTCACACTTATATCTTGGTCATCATCCTTATACATATCCGATGTGGGATTTGGGTATCACATTCACCCATCCTTAAGGCCTTATTGTCCTCGCAAGGCCCAAATAGGATCCCAACCAGGCCCACCTTAGTAGTGATTGTCCTCGCAAGGCCCAAATAGGATCCCAACCAGGCCCACCTCAGTGGTGAAGGATTCTAGAGGTGGCTCCCGCCCTTAGGTCGACGTAGCACTTAGTTCCAACACTCCGTGGGTGAAGTCAGGCCCATTCTCTGATACCATTCTGTCACGCCCTGAACCCGCAAGCCCAGTGAACCCATAGGCCCACATTCGCACGCAAGCCCGTGACGCGACTAGTGCCTGTCGCACCCAAGCCCAACTTAATTTGGCTTGTCCTCGCTATACCAAAATGGATATCCCAAGTTGAACTTGGTTGCTAGGCTCACACTTATATCTTAGTCATCATCCTTATACATATCCGATGTCGGATTGGGGTATCACATTCACCCCTCCCTAAGGCCTTAGCGTCCTCGCAAGGCCCAAATAGGATCCCAACCAGGCCCACCTCGGTGGTGAAGGATTCTAGAAGTGGATCCCGCCCTTAGGTCGACGTAGCACTTAGTTCCAACACTCCGTGGGTGAAGTCTGGCCCATTCTATGATACCATTCTGCCACTCACCAAACCCGTAAGCCAAGTGAACCCATAGGCCCACATGCACATGCAAGCCCGTGACGCGACTAGAGCCTGTTGCACCCAAGCCCAACTTAATTTGGCTCGTCTTCGCTATGCCAAAATGGATATCCCAAGTTGAACTTGGTTGCTAGGCTCACACTTATATCTTGGTCATCATCCTTATACATATCCGATGTGGGATTGGGGTATCACATTTTTTGTCCAAAATTTCTAGTGTTAGGTGTTATTCATGAAAAATTGGAACTTGGTATGGAAATTTTTGGTTGAATCCTTTGTGTTCAAATATATTTATGTCTTTGTATGATTCAAAGGAAGATGAATATATAAGAATGAACTATTATTGTCTATTTAAAGTGAGGAATTGAGCCTAAGCATCCAAAACCACTTTTTGGTACTTAAATTAATTTTTTTCTTGATGAGAGAATAATTATACTTGAATTTTATTACAAAATTTGCTTTGTTATACATGTTGAAACCACAAGTGTGAAATTGTGCATAAATGTGATTAAGGTCTTTAGGATTTTAGCTATTTTTGCTTTAGATTTTCTTTTCTTACCATTATGTTAACCCTTAGTAAGCCTATTTGAAGCTTAAAACCTTTTTTTTCTTTGTTTAAACCACTAAAAATATTCAACTTTAGCCTTGTTTAGCTTTCTTTTTGTTCCCCCAAAGTGTAAATTGCAAAGTTAGATTGTGAGAAGTCATCTTCAATGTGTTTAAGTAAAGAAAATGCATCTTGACTTTTGAATAGAGCTAAGTGTTCTATTTGGTGAAATTATTCTCTGTCCTATATGCCCAAACAGAAGCATGGGTTGAAATAAAAAGAAGAGTTCTGTTAAAATAAAAAAAAAAAAAACAGAACAGAAAGATATCAAAAAAAGGGGAGGAAAAAATAAAAAAATGGAAAAGAAAGAGCACTAATGTTGATTCAGTTTTCGATGCATAACAATTGAGATGATGACAATGCTAGGTTACTTTATACTTTGGTATATTTTTATCCATTTTTCCTTTCTTTTTATCCCACCTATATTACCTTAGCCCCATTACAACCCAATAAAAGTCCTTTTGATTTATGCATGGTTTTGACATTTGTGGTGGATATATGATATATTTGCAAGTCTATGGTAATAATTTCTTGTATAATTTATTTTGAGTGGATGAACTTAATATTGTTATATCTTTGAATGCTTAGAGTGAACTTGAGAGTTGGTTAATTTTTGCATATTTTGACTTTGAAGAAAAGGACTATGCATATATTTGATACAAAGGATTTGGAAAAATGGATAGCTGGTTGAAGTTCCAATTTGATTGAGTCATATCTAATTTTTAGAATTCTGGATAATTGTGTTTTGTGTCGTATCTTAAGTCTTATTTTGTTTTCATGTATTTTGTTTTGTTAAAATGCTTGAGGACAAGCATCGTTTAAGTATGTGAAGGTTTGATAACTCCGTTCTTATGTTAATTATTTTTAGAGTTTTTGGTATTTAATTACAATGTTTTTATGCATTAAGAATTGCTTTTGGTGCAGAATTTGGTAATTTTGGAAAGAAGGATAATTGTGTTAAAAAAAATGGATGAAGATCAATTTGTATTGGATTTAGGCAATGGAGATTTACATACAAGGAAATTTGAAAAGATTTGGAGATCACTTGATGTCTTGAAGAGTCTGATTTGGAAATGAAGATTGTCTTATCATATTTTAGTAAATATCCAATTTGGAAAATAAGATAATTAGGAGATTTTTTTATTAAGGGGTTGCATCCCAATTTTTAACTAGTATGCGTATAACGCGCAATGCGCGTTGATTTATGCCCATGGTTTGAAACAATTTAATTGTTTAAAGAAATTGTATGAATAAAAATTGGTTGAAATAAAAGAATGAATAAAATATTGAAAAGAAAATACTATTATTTGGTTGTATGAATTCTTGTACTTCTGACTTGCAACTAATTTTCTCAATGTCATAATACACAGCACTGCCAGCATTGTAAAAGACCAATGCATCTCTCGTCCATTCCACAGATAAAGGAACGGAAATTTACATGAGAAACAACTCACAACAACTCTTGAACGGAAATTTTACATGAGAAACAACTCACAACAACTCTTGTCCATTTGATGAACATAACATTATGACTTCTGATACTTGACATAATATAAATATCCACGAGACTCCGCAAAACATAAGTTGCAGTGCTTCCGCAATCCATTTGTAGGCATTGATAGTCTTCAATGATTCTTTAGAAACATCAAAGCATAAAGAACTTTTGCAACCAAATGAAGGCTAGTAAATTACACCATTCAGGCCAATCTATTTGGAAAAATTAATTGACAATTTCATGCCTTGATCTAAAACAATTTGATTAAACAACTTGCACAATTCAATTTCTGAAGAATAGATTTCAATAGTATAATGATAGTGACTTGACTCATATTCAGAACTATGACGGTAAATTACTTTATAGGAGGATGATTTGAGATGATAAAAAATCAAACTCCAATGGTGCTCATGGAAATAGTCATAAGGTATGGCTTTCCTCATGCCTTCAGAGCTAGGATCTTGTTTATACCAATCGAGAGTATGATTATAGATATAGATCCTTCGAACAAAATCTCGGCTGTGGAAACGACTATCACCACAAAGTAAGAAACTATTGCAAGAGTTCAGAATCTTTACCTCTCGACTGATGCTAAGAAGCAACTTAAGTGGGGTTTTAGCTGATAAAGAATCACCTTGCAGGGGAATCAACTGACCCCTTTTACCATGTTGTCCGGGAAAGAATAGCACAATCTGTTGATAAAAAAGCCAGAGACAACATCTGGATTGAACTGGAGGAATGCAAGTCTGGGCCTTGAAATAAGATTTTATCATTGCTTTGAGACACTTTTGAATCGTAACAACAATCATGCTGGTAATTTTAACAGTATGATTATAAAAAGATATTCATTACTCGCCACAATCTAACCAGACATTCTTCCAGCTGATTCCTAAGTATAGCTATCTGATGTTTGGTTTTCTTTGGAGGTACTGACAATCACAATTTCTGCAACAATGTTAAATTAATCAAAGGAGGATGATCTAAAATAGCAGCAAACTTCTATAACAATACAACAGATGAAAATCTAAGTGGTTCTGATGCTTGTCTCTGGTGTCAACCATTGGTGCATACATATCTGGTGTCAACCTCCCAAGACTACTGCACCGCCCATCTGGTGAAGCGTTGCAAGTGTAGTTTTGCCAAACCTGAATGTTCAGTAAAGAGTTTCAATGGGTCATAAAATGGCCTCAAACAAGGTAACAATGAGAGAGCAAGAGGGAAACAAATTGGAATTCAAGCTACCAAGCGAGGTGGGGAAAAGACTTGGACTTAGTTTTGAGCAGTTGGAATTCCAGAGTACATATGAATTCAAGCTTCCATGCAATAAATGAATTGTTATACATGACTTACAACAGAAGCATTTGCCATGGAAACTTCTTGATCTGAACAATTGTGATTTTGAAGCCGAGCATCATATGGATAACAAAGATGAGGCACCAGTGGCCCTGATTGATTGTAGGAGTTCATTTTGGCCTGATGATGTAGATTTAAGTTTGCGTAGGAGTTTACAAATTCATTGAAAATATTTATAATATCGTCAACAACTTGTTTACTCTTCCATAGAGTCTGGTTTGTTGTTGCCTGGTCAACATAGCGAAGGATGTTACTTAGGGCAGTCTCTGCATGAGGATTATCTACCCATTCTCTTATTGCCATACAGGTGCCAGCAATTGCACTGAAACATAAGCCATACGTCATTAAGCCTCATACTTAACATTAACTTTTGAACCCAAGCATGCATGAATTTGATATATCAAAAAGATAAATGTAACAAAGGTGTAGTACTTTCTGCTATAGTTCAACCTTTTCGTAACTCTTGAAAAGAAAAAGCTATATTCAGGAGAAAAAAGAGGATTATGTTGGCTCTATCTAAGAATTTTAAGCAAACAGAGTGCAGTAGGATATTAAGTGTAGAGATACGAAGGACTAATCATTTTCACGAACACATGAGGAAGTCTTCAGAGTTGATGCTTACTTGTTCAGGATAACAAATACTCCACAGAGAATAAAAGTAACTGCCACGAGCAACCATCCACTGATAACAAATCTGCACAAGTATGCCAAGTCATGAGTGTACTAAAAGGATATGTAAACCAAAAGAAAAGAAGTTTATGCTAATATGCAAGTATATCACATGCACAGAATAGAGACTTTTGTGGAGGAGGATAGATGGGTGAGCAAGCTTACACGTGGATTGCATGTTGATATCCAAATATAGAAAGGACTGCAGTAGAATAAATTACACCAGTAACATAAATAAGAGGGCAAGATCAAAAACATTAGGTCAGACACATCGTTCATCTTTGTTTTTTCCTTCTTAATTCCCTTTTCCTCAGCAAGCAAACAACATAAAAGGTTAATGAGATATTTCGATGCATACCAAGACCAAATAGGGATATAAGAAGCATCACAGCAGCAACTGCTATCAATGCAGATCGTCTGTAAAATATATTCACATATCAGCATGGTTCAATATAAAAGCCAAAAGCAAAGGTGAAAATTAATCAAGACTGGCATATCATACACAGTGTTGAACACTCTCTCTATTTTCCCCGAGTTTTCATTGGTTTTTTCCTTCAACGTATCTGCTGCAGCATTCAGTTCAGTATTCAAATGGTCAATGTCATTTCTGACATCAGAAGGTAAGAAAACCTGGGCCACATTGACAGTTTTGGCAAGTTCCATATACTCTGTAACATTTCTTAGTGTGTCCACTGTATAGTCTGACTGATTCACAACGTAATTCAAAGTGTGCAATGCCTCTCCGTGGAATTCACCTTGTCCTACTGCAAGAAGAATGCACCC
The DNA here is from genome assembly GCA_016586305.1 of Ophiorrhiza pumila. Lineage (NCBI taxonomy): Eukaryota > Viridiplantae > Streptophyta > Magnoliopsida > Gentianales > Rubiaceae > Ophiorrhiza > Ophiorrhiza pumila. Next base: position 24,989,643 of record BLIW01000004.1, on the reverse strand, counting down.
GATCCTGGTAGCATGAGCATAAATGTTAGACTAAGGCTTAAAGAAGAGAGATCTCAAACTCAAAACAATAAAACTACATCGATTATTGAACAGACGCTCACAGGTGGGGAAAATAAATAAAAGAGCACCAGGGTCATGTCAAAAATTAGATTATAATCGACCACCCTTAATTTTCTGGTTCAAAACAATCTACCGCAAACAATATAAAAACACACCTAGAGGGGTAGAACTTCTACAATCAATGAAGCAAAAGTAGTCAGTAATCAAGAAACACTTCATCCAGGGGATTCCAATTAGAGTTACTGATGTCATATATATTTTGGCAAAAGACACCAATGATTTATGGGGTGTCTGATAGTGTGACATTATAGGGTAACTTGTCAGTAAGAATAGGGTACAGCACTGCTTGAAGTTGTGGATATTTTGCATTTATGTAGTTAAAAGTAAAAGTGAAGCATCAAGCAGAAAGGTAAAAATATGAAGAGAATGAGCATTATAAAACAAACTCTCTCGGACCGGCACGAATCCTTGCCTTTGATATCTATCCTCTATCCACAGCAATGATGCGCCAAAAGAGCCAAACCAAATGAAAAGAACCAGAGCACAGAAAGAATGAAACCAGCAACACCTGTGAACCCAACAGACTGTACAAAACAGTCAAACTTAAGATTAGGAACAAATGAAGTAACATGGTTTCCAGAAATTTGAATGCCTGAATAATGAATTTGGGTAGAACACTTTAGGTTGGATAAAACAGAGTGAATTTACACAGAGGCACACTTCCCGAACACAAGCACCCTCCAAGCAAGTAATACAGTTATATAATACAGTTACATAGAGCTAATGTGCATTGTTACTACATTGTCTACTTCTAGATGTCCTTTTCTGGGTATCTAGGCATCCATATAGACTATATGCTTAAAAACTGTAGGCCTTTCATTACTGCTACTTCGCACTCGAAGATTTACCCTTTGAAATCTAAAACACTACACATTTAGGCTCTCATCCAATGCCATGCTCTTGTTACGACTCCAAACCACCCTTTACCCTCAACCCACTCCATGAACACCTCCGGGGTATAACCAGATTCTCTCCAAATTAATTGACAATTTATTCACCATGTATAGACTAATGATGGCAGCAGATCCAGTTCCTTATCCCTTCTTTACCCAATATGATGTAAATACTCAGTCAAACTAAACAATGAGTAGAGGCCATATAAAGATGCAACAACTGAGAATATTATAAAATCAAATGTTGGTTGGGCTAGTAGCGGCAGCTTTTTCAAACCGTAAGCTGTTGTGCAGAGAAGACCAAAACAAAATTACAGACACATAACCTAAAAATATTAAAGGGAACCAATTAAATAGAATTAAATTACCTCTCACTCTTCTGTAAAGCAGTCCGTAGGGAGCCATTAACCATGTACTATGTAATATTTGCAACAGAACCACCTGGACCATCAAGTACAACTCCATTAAAAGCAACAACATTTGGATAGTGCAAATCAGCAAGGATGTTTGCCTCATTCCAGAAATCATCTCTCTGATCAATCATATATTGAAGAACAGGTCAGATTAAATTTCAAGATAGTAAAAAAAATTCAAAGAAGAATGAGCTTGTTGACCATGCGTTGTTCTTCTGAAGGCTTCCCAGCAAAGCATCTATCATTAATTCTTTTAATTGCAACATCTGTACCCCTCCACTTCCCATAATAAACTGTACCAAAGGTACCAAAACCTAATTCTTTTAGCTCTTGAAGGTCGCTATTCTTTATAATTTGTAAATAGCCACAACGAACAGAAATAGGAAAACACAAGAAGAAAGAAAGCTTAGATCTCTGAGGCAAAATAAAAAGACTAAAAAGAAAAGCATAGAGCCAAATCTCAACCTGTAAGCGGCCATCCGAAACAGGGGACCCAAAGCTTGTCTTCTCAGGTAGTCTACATTTAATTTCCTAAATTACGAAGAAGTAATAAGTGCAGGAGAAGTTTTAAAAATAAGTCAATTTGACTAACATACTGGAAAAGGACATGCACTATGAGACACAGGTAACAAAGAGTCACAAAGCTCAAATTTTTCTACATTCACTCTATCAATATTAGGAACTTCGTTGATCTAAAGGCTCGTAGAAGGTGATTCACTCCTCCCATGCGCTGATAAATCAGGATTAGAAGGTAGGGAAGATTGAAGAACAGACGCTGCTACACCCTCAGCGACAGCCTCAAGTTCTTGCTTGATCTGTTCCTCAGATGAACCTTTGACATGAAGAGCAAGCCAGAATAAATAAATAAAACTCACAAACATAGGTAGATCTGGCAACTGCAGCTATGACCTAAAGCGAAAAGAAAAAGCTCAGTACCTTTAATAGGACGTGAATGCTCTAAACTGACATCTATATTTGAATTGGCTGAGGGATAACTAACTCTATCATCTGTGCATAGATCTGCGATTAACCCCATGTTGTTGCCAATTAACAATTCAATATTGTCAGAACGATTATCGGCAGAAGCATCCCTTGACAATGATAACATGAGAAGAAGCATAAATTTTCCCTAGTAAACAAACACTTTAAAAGGCTGAATTGAAGAAAAAAAATGGCAGGCAAACGAAGGAAAGATCAGAGGCGGCGATGTACAGCAACGCGTGAAAGGAAATTGTAAGAAAATTAAGAAAATATTACGAAAAATAGGAGAATTGAAAGAGAAGATTCTGAAGAAATGAGGAAGAAAGCAAATTTGAAAGGGATAAATGGAGTGAAAGTCAGACACAGAGCCATAGATATATTCCGACAACATTAAGATGATATGACAAGCATTAAATTCTGCCAGCAGAGAGTGGAGCTGCTGAAGAAGGATTTCCAAAAAGCCCATTTAAATGGCAATAATGGCTAAATTACAAGAAGTAGAAGGTGAGCATATAAAGGAGAAGACTGTCAAATAAATTTGTGTAGGGAAGCGTGGGGAAAGCGAAATAATTCAGGGAGTATGTAAAACAGTGTGATGAGAGATGAACGTGGCAAATGGGTCCAAGAGGGAGCAGCGCATTGCGCGATGAGGGAGGGGGTCTTGTATTACAGCTGTCCAAATGGCCACGAAATTGTATAAAATTTACCAACAATACCACAAACTCTAACAGCAAAATGATGAGAAATAAAAGGGACAGGGAGGGAAATAACTGGAGAAGATCACTCGTGCGAGTACAAGCGTGAGAACGACCACCACCACTGTTATACTTATAACTTAATAAGCCTTATGTGGCATATTTTAGGATTGATTTTATCTTGAGTAAAAATAATTTAATGATAACAAAAAAAAGTAAATAATATAAATGATAATTGAGTATTGAGAGAATTGGGAAAATTGAGAGAAGAGAATGGTGTGAAAATGAATTTAGAAAATTTTAGCTATTTATAGAAGAAAAATAAAAAAAGCCATAATCTGATTAACACACAAGCCCACAACCGTTGGCTTTCCAACGGCCTAATTTATGGCCGTTGGATTGGCAACAGTTATAACACAAATGAAGGCCGTTGGATGCAACGGACATCACATTTTTTTAAATTTTTTTAAATTTTTTTTTGATGAACCAGTGGTTAACCGCCAGTTTAGTTAATCTTTTATCATATTTTAGGAAGAGTTCTAGATTAAGTGAATTTTTTTAAAGGTTTGTTTCCTAGGCTTAATAACCTTCTCTATATAAAGAGAATGAATAGGTAGTAAAATGGAGGTACGTACTGAGTAAATTTTAATGTAGTTTTAGTTTTTTTTACATATTAATTCAGTTCTCCTTTTTAATTAATTTCTGTCAATGAGTTCTTTTAATGAAATAGAGTTATTAGAGTCCTTAATTGCATTAGTTTTATACATGCATGTGTTTAGAATTTAATTTAGTTTTCCATGTGTGAGTTAAAATTTACATGTTGCGTTAAAGTTTTTTTTTGTAATTCCATCATAATTAAATTGCCTCACTTCAGTTCGTGCCATTAAGGTTTGAGTCCATATTGATTTACTAATTTAGTGAGAGTAATTTTGGTTTGCATGTTTTTAGTTTTAAGAATTAATTACTCTTTAGAATTATAGGAGTTTTCTGTTTAGTTTCTTTAGCTTTCTTTTGGAGTTTTCTGTTTATTGTTAAATTATGTTTAGAATTTAAGTAGCATTTAAGTCTACAGTATTAATAGGTATCATTAAGTCTTTAAAGAATAAAATTGCATTTAGTGATTCAATTATTTTCATTAAAGGTTAAATTTTAAGTTTACTTCTTTGATAGTTCATGTGATTAGAGTTTTAGATAGAGTAAATTCATTGCATAATTTCCATTGCATTCAGTAAATTTAATTTATGTCACAGTATTTTTAGTCATTCAAAGAAGGTGCAGTTTTTCATTTACAATTGCAATAAGAGGGGTCTCATTCATCCAAACGGAAAACTGCTTCAATAGTGAAATAAGCTTTCTCTTTCTTTCTTTATTTTTATTCTGATTTCAGTATGTCGCTTATGTGTTTTGATTTTGTTTTCGTGATTATTTCTTGTAAATAGTTTTATTTTCCGACATTAAAGTAATGAAACTCTAATTAATGTTTAATTGTGAGATCAAAATGTGTATGCTAAATTAATGATTTATAGATTCAAAAAATTTCTCTGTGCATATCGATAGTTATTTGGATTATTTAAATCTTGATCAAATTTATTTAATTTGAATAATGCCAATTAATCTTCCATTAAGTATCTGTATTTAGTGGATATGATTGATTAGTGATAAAGCTGCTATCAGGTAGACGAGAACAATAAGTTAATAAATTACGACTGCTGATTCTGATTGTAATTTGTTAAAATTGGGTTCCTTTAATTCTTAATGCTATTAGGACATTAAATTTGTTATTGGCTGATCCTAGCCGAATTATGTCTTAATTAGAGAAATAATTAGTTTAAGCCGATTCTTGCTAATTATCGAGAAATTAAGAAGGAATTGGGTTACATCGGAGCTGATTCTCGGTAACTTATAACTGGTTGGTTTATGAACTTTAATTAATTATTGAGTCAATGATCGATGAATATTTAATTAGTGTGGATTAACTTATTTGCCGGACTTTTAATTTCTTACATTTTTATTTTGATCATTTTAGTTAAATTGTTTGATTTATTTTGAAGTTTAATTATCGTAATTTGATCTTTAAAATTGAGTTGTGACAAATTGTTGAATTAACTAAGTAGACCGTGCTCCGTTCCTTGTGGGATTCGACTTAACTATTTTAAATCTTTTGAAGTAGGTATTTTAAATTTGGTATAAAAACGACCGTACCTCCAACATAAGTAATGAAGCTTTAACTATTTTTTACTCGTGAGACCTAATTGTTTTAATCCAATTAATATTTTATGAGTTTTGAAAGTTCTTTGAGTATAACGTTAATTGTGTGGATTCTTCAGATACCGGCCATGTTTAATTAATCTAAATAGTGTCAATTAATCTCATATTATTTCACTGGATCTAGTATATAGGATTAATCAGTGGCGAAACATCTGTATCGGTAGACAAGAATATTAGGCTAATAAATTATGACTACTGATTCTGATTGTAATTTATTAGAATTGGGTTTCTCTATGTCTTAATGATGTTTTAACATTAAATCTAGTGTTGGCTGATTCCAAACGGGTTGTGTTAGAATTAGGGAAGTAATTAATTAAGTTAGTTCTTGTTAATTATAGATTAAATAAGGAAAAATTGGACTACGTCTGAGCTGATTCCCAGTAGCCTATAACTTGTTGATTCATGATATTAATTAATCATTGAGTCTATGATATGTTGATAATTAATTACGTGAATTTACTTGTTTGCAAGACTTTTGTATTTTGTGCATTTTTTCATAATTATTCTCATTAATTTGTTTTGGTTATTTTAGTTTAATTATTAATAATGATTTCTGACAATTTTCTTGAATTAACTAGAAGAGAGAGTATTCCGTTCTTCGTGGGATCGACCTTACTCTTGCTATACTGATTTCTATCCTTTAGAGTAAGTAATTTATTTGGTAAAAAAAATGACATACCAATGGCCAATAAAAATGTTCATGCAAGATGACATATGTATTACGTATTTCAAAATACCCCATTAACCCTTCACTATGGGTTTCTTTAACAAGTAATTCACAAATAGAACTCAGCGGAATGCAAAATTTGTATTTATTAAAACGATAACCATCTTGCACATAATATTCACCATTTGGCTTTTGCAAAAAAAAATCATAAACACGTTAAAAATTAGTATCACTAGCATAAAGCTCTTTAATCAATTAAAAACAAACTTAGCATTCATAAAAGTAAGCAAAGAATACTCTATCAACAATGCATCAGCATCAGCAACAATGTTATATTTTCCAACTTTATACTTAATTATATATGGAAAGGATTGAATGAATTATAACCATTTAGCAAACCACTTATTTAATTATCTTGAGTCTTCAAGAATTTGAGGCTTTTATGATCCGAATGAATTATGAATTCTTTTGGCCACAAGTAATGCTACCATACTTGTAAAGATCTTACCAAAGCATTGGTAGTGTCATTTTTGTACCAAAATAAATTACTTACTCTAAAGAATAAACAATAATATAGCGAGAGTAAGGTCGATCCCACGAGGAACGGAAATACTTTCTTATAGTTAATTCAAATAAAGATGTCACGAATAATAATGATTAACAAGTAAGAAAAATAAATAAAACTAATTGAAGAAATTACTAGGGGAAAATACACAAAATAGAAAAGCTCGATAAACAAGTAAATTCACATTAACTAATTATCTATCGATCATAGACTCAAGGATTAATTAATATAATGAATCAACCAGTTATAAGCTACTGAGAATCAACTCCGACGTAGCCCAATTCCTCCTTAATTTATTGATAATTGACAAGAATTAACTTAATCAATTATTTCTCTAACTAAAACACAACCAGACTGGAATCATGCAACACTCAATTTAATGTCTTACCAGCATTAATATTTAGAGGAACTCAATTCTAACAAATTACAATCATGATCAGCATGTCACAATTTATTAGTCTAAAATTCCCGTCTACCTAGTCATGACCCCAGTTCCGATTTTAACCGGAACCGACCCGTAACCGGCCCAGGCGGGCCGATTTCGGTTCACACTTTCTATGAACCGCAAACCAGCGGTTCAAACCGCAGATTTTTTTTTAAAAAATCATTCGATAATGCTCGCTGCATACCCAAAATTAAATCAACGACGATACAACTTGCCTGCTGTATCTCAGGCCACTGCTATTTTCAGTGACGCTGATGAAGATTCTATCGATAGAACTGAAAATATTAAGATATATAGTCATCCTATCGGTAATGATAAAAGTCATACTATTAAACACTATTTTGCTTGTTATGATCCTCTTCAATATCCTTTGCTCTTTCCGTGGGGTGAACCTGCGTGGCATTTTGCCATTGCAAGAAACAAGACACAACGTAAATGTCGAAGGACTGATATCTTTGAAAATGAATTTGTCAGTGATCCTTCTTCAATGGAAAATGCGGAAACACTTCTTCAGGCTAAAAGTGCAGGTTGTGTTATCCTTCTTTGTTCGAATTTTTCCCTTCTTTAGCCAATTAGATTATAATTACTTGTTTGCTCCTGTTTTTATGCTCTGTTCATTTCTTTTTTTTCTATTTGTAGTTGCTGTAGTAGGAAGTAAACACAAGGCAATGGTCACGGTGAGGGAATATTATTGCTATAGACTACAGATAAGGGAGAATGATAGGTCAATGCTTCTTCATACTAATAGACTTCTGCAGTAGTTTGTTGTTGATATGTATGTTAAAATTGAGACTTGTAGGCTTGATTTTATTGGGAAAAAACAAACTGATTTTAGGACATAAATATTTGAAGGAATAGTTGATAGTATTTCTTTGGGTGAAAATGAGGGGTCTAAAATTTGGCGTAGAATTATTTTGACTTTTTCTTTTATAGGTGGCCCTAGAGACATGCGTAGGAGATATTTGGATGCAATGGCTTTGGTACAGAAATATAGAAAACCAGATATATTTATAACAATGGCATGTAATCCCAATTGGAGAGAGAAATTAAAGAAAATTTAAAATTTGGTGAAGTACCTTTTCATAGGCCTGATTTGCTAGTTAGAGTTTTTAGATCTAAACTTGAATTGTTATAAATTGAATTACTAAAAAAAATTTGGAGATATTTTTACTTCTGTATATGTCATTGAATTTCAAAAAAGGGAATGCCTCATACCCACCTTTTATTAATTTTGGAAAATGAATTCAAACTTCGGACTCCAGCAGCGTATGATGCTATTGTATCTACTGAATTACCAGATCCTGATAAGGAACAACATTTGCATGCTCTTGTTGTTAAGCATATGATACATGGTCGTTCTGGACATTTAAATCGAAATAATGCATACATGAAAAGAGGCATTTGTAAAAATGGTTATCCAAAAAAGTTTATTCAATAGACTACTCATGTTGATGATGGTTATCCACAATATTGTAGAAGAGATAATAGTAGAAAAGTAAGGATTCGTCGTCACAAACTAGATAATAGATGGGTTGTTCCATATAATCCATATCTTTTGGCTTTATTTGATTGTCACATGAATATGGAAATATGTTCTACTATCAAATTAATTAAATATATGTACAAATATATATATATATAAGGGGCATGATTGGGTCAGCTTTAGTGTTAGTGGAGTAATGATTTTCAATTAATTGATGAAATCAAATCTTTTCAAGATGGTATATGGGTTGGGCCTCCTGAAGCGGTATGGAGAATTTATGGATTTAAGTTAAATGAAATGTACCCTTCTGTTTATGCACTTCAGGTGCATGTAGAGGGCGGCCAATATGTTATGTTTAGTAAATATTCGAGTCTTACAAGTCTTGTTCGATGGGATAAATTAAATAGAACTATGTTGTCTGAATTTTTTGAAATGAACAAAATAAATGATAGCGCAAAAAAACTTAACTATTTATATAAAAATTCCCCCAATTCTTTGTTTGGAATAAAAATGATAGACTTTGGATAGAAAGAAAAAATAGGGATGTTGTTGGTAGGATGGTCACTATTAATCCAAATGAAGGTAAGCAGTAGTATCTTAGACTACTTCTTTCTCATATAAGGGCTCATATTTCGTATACTTCTCTTGTTACCGTTAATAATAATGTGTGCTCATCATTTAGAGAAGCTGCTATGCAACATGGGTTTTTACTATCTGATAATTATATTGTAGAAGCACTTGAGGAGCATCCATATTTCAAATGCCTTCTGCTCTTATATTTCTGTTTGCAATTTTACTTGTTTTCTGCTCACCGGATAATCCTTGAAAACTTTGGGAAATGTTTGAGTCTCATCTCTCTGCAGATTATGAAAGGTCTACACTCCATAGTCAATGGAGTTCTGTTCATGTTAGATTAAAAACTTTAGAAGCAATTAATAAATTCCTTCAAGAAATGGGTAAGGACATAAGTGATTACCATTTAGTAACAAGTGATATATCGTTTCAGTCTGGTCGCCCATTGACAAAGGACTTTATTAGTGAAACTTAGATTCAAACGCCGTCAGAGGATTTAATGATAGCTTCACATTTAAATTCAGAACAAATCATTGCATATGATCTAATTTTATCAGGTGTGTACTCGAATAAGGGTCAATCTTATTTCATTGATGGACCGGGTGGGACTGGAAAAGCCTTTCTTTATCAAGCATTGTTAGCTTCGGTAAGATCACAAGGTTTTATAGCTATTGCTGTTGCCACATCAGGTGTCGCAGCATCTATTCTTCTAGGTGGGCGTACTGCCCACTCAAGATTTAAAATTCCCCTTAATTTTTCCATTAGTAAATATTGTCAGCTAAGCAAACTGTCTTCTGTTTCAAAGTTAATCATTGAATGTAAATTAATTGTTTGGGATAAAGCTTCAATGTCAAGAAAGCAAGCAGTTGAGGCCTTTGACAACATGTTAAAAGATATGACAGGGAATGCTAGACCTTTTGGAGGAAAAGTTGTTGTTTTTGGGGGGGATTTTCGACAAACTTTACCTGTAATTGAGAAAAGTACAAGAGAGGAACAAGTAAAGTCAACTATTGTTAATTCAGTATTATGGTCTCATTTAAAAAAGCTTTCTCTTCACAAAAACATGCGGGCTGCATTGGAGCCTGCATTCTCTGATCTGTTGCTCAGAATTGAAGAAGGGACCATCAGATGAAGATGTCTACCTGTCGAAATTGTTGTGCCATACAAAAACAAAGAATCTGTTATGGAACAGTAAGTCTTATACATTTATAGGATTTATTTTCTATCTATGTGTAAATGATCATGATTTCCAAAACATGTTTGGTTGTCTACCAACATTTGTTCTAATGTTATACTTCATGTTTTATCAGGCTGATACAAAGTGTCTTCAAAGAAACTCTTTATTTTGGTGATCCTTATCAGGTAATTAACATGTGTATTATTTGTACTAAAAATTCTTCTATTAATGACAACAACGAAGTGATGATTCACAAATTTGAAGGTGATCTTCATGTTTATACTAGCTCAGATAAGGCTCTGGATGATAAGCATCAAGGAGATTATGAGGACTTTGTGAACTCATTGAACCCAAAAGGCCTTCCTCCTCACAAACTTTTGTTAAAGAAAAATTGTCCAATTATGCTTCTTTGAAATTTGAACCCAAACGAGGGACTATGTAATGGAACTAGATTACTTTGTAGACAATTGGGAAAACACAGCATCTCTGCTGAAATTGTCACAGGACAATCTAAGTGGAATATTATTTTACTGCCTACAATTCCACTTGAAAGTCCTACTAGTGTAAGACATGGTATTCCGTTCTCTAGAACTTAGTTCCCTGTGAATGTTTATTTTTGAATGACAATAAACAAAGCTCAAGGTCAAACACTTGACTGTGTTGGAGTGTATCTTCGTGAACCAGGTTTTTTGCATGGACAATTGTATGTTGCCATTTCAAGAGCCAAGACTGCAAAGGATATTAGGGTGTTGATTGTTCCAAGTGCACATGAAGATAATAAATAGGAATGTAGAACAAGAAATATTGTCTTCGAAGAAGTACTATAGTTAGCTTAATCTTGAAATTTATTTCCAACTTGCCAATATTTATGCTTAGTGTATAACTAGGATTTTTTTTTGTCTAGAATCCTCTGATTATTATTTCTTATTCCATTTGGTTGCATAATGTTTTTTCATGCACCATTGACATTGAATTGTAGCATGGAAACGTATATTTGAATTGATAAAATTACAAAAGAGATGAAATCATGGGTTACTGTTGTTACTGTTCAAGAAAAAATGCTGCCATCTCAGTCACCACGGAGTCCTACCAGGATGCAAAAATTCATTTTTGCTCACTCAAGGGTAAAAAAAAAGTCCTAATACATACTAATTTGTTTTTATCTTAGTTTTTTGGATTATCTGTTGGTTCTTTTTGAGTATTATAGATTGATAGTTTTGTGCTTCAAGATTATTGTCACAATATTTCTCTATTTTTAAAGGGTGCTAAAGTCGAAGGATTGGTTTTCAATAAAGAAATTGAACACATGGGGGACCAAGATAGAGGTTTATAAAATTTATCGCATCTCAAATGCGGAGGTGACCATTGTCCCTGAAAAATATCGTATTGACGAAATTGAAAAAAAATGGATCATTAGTTCAAAGACTGTTATTGAAGAAATGGAAAGTGAACGAAGCATGTTATTGGTCAACAACAAGTACACTCCTTTCACGGACCTTGGACCATTTGTTGATGTTAAAAATAAATTTGTTGGTAAGAGTATTTAATACTTCTTTTCATTCTATTTGTATTTTGAAATGCACATTATATGTTTGCTAATTTAGAGATTCGACTTCAAAATAGATGTGATTGCTGTTGTTGTTGGTTCGTTGCCAATGAACACTTTTGATACCCCCTTTGGTAAATCAAATGTCCAGAAGTTTATACTTGTTAATGAACAACAAGCAACGTCATGTTACCTAGCTGTGCAGTCTTTGCTCCAAATAACAAATCTTTTATTTCCATGTATTGCACGTCATAATGCTTTCGTTCAACGTGATAAATGTAGCATGAACTCAGTAATGCTGTCCATGTGGAATAGTTTTATTAAGAATGAAGCTTGCAAGATTAATGAACTTATCAGTGAATTTCCTGTGGTTATCTGTCTCAGGCTTAAAGTCGTTTATTTCAATGGTAAAATTATGTACTTTATTACATGTAAGTTATAATGCTTGAATTCCATTTATATAGGCAAAATAATTACTTTCTTTGATCCTTTTAAAGATCTTGCACTCTCTACTAATATGACATAGCGATTCTTATTGATCCACCAGTTGAAGAAGCATTCCGTTTAAAGAATTGGTGAAATATTTGTTCTCTATTTTTTCAATTGGTATACTATATTCCATGTTATACTTCTCCTTCATTGACCTTTTGTTAACAGGGCTGCCAAAAGCCAAACAGATCTTTCAGATTTTGTGCGGAACAATTCATACATGAAATATAACGTGCAGCTGGATGTGCAATCAATCGAGAAATTCACTCTTGTGGCTAATCTTTTGCCTACTAATAAGGTAAAGCTATGAGGAATAAACTTTATGCGCATGATTACTTTGGCATCATCGTGCATGTTTAATTAGTATTGCCATTATTGCAAGTATATAACTTAGGATTTGTGATTGGTAAAGTTAATGACTACATTATTATCTGCGTATTTTTTTCTATATCATTCCATGTACACTAATTTTGTATTTCTTTTTCCAGAATGCAGTTGTTAAAGTCTTATTCTCCTTTGAAAACATATCTCAGAACTACTGGTATATGGCCTGCAAAAAATGTTATTGTGCTACTGCGGCATCTTATGACTATTTGTTTACATGTAATTCATGTAATGAAATACAAAAGGCTAAACCAAGGTCCGAATTCCTGTTTCAATTCTCAACCAAAAAAGTTATGGTTTCATAAAAATCTATTGAAATGGATATTTAGTGATAAGTACTTTTCTGTTTTCTTATAGATGTCGAATTGAGATGGATTTAATTGATGCGAGTGGAATTATCACGGCAATTGTTTTTGGAGAGTTAGTTGAAAATTTTTTATCTGTTACAGCTCTTTACGCCATGCAATGTACTGAAGAGGTTATGTCAATATTCTAATTTTCTTATGTGTATATCTATAGTTTCTCTCTGTTTATGTATGTCTAGATTAATTAATTGTCTTTTTTTGTGTTTTAGAATAGAGAACTTCCTTTGGGTGCTGTCCATGACGATTTGAAAAACAAAAGGTTCTTTGCTTAGATTGAACAGGCGAAACGAAGGGATATTAATGTGGGTTATCGATACACATTTGTTTATTTCATTGGCGAGGATAAAAAGCAGACTTTTGCAATGCAGTCATATGTAGAAGATGCTGGGAGCTCTCAAGAAGAATCTCTAAAAGCGCAACCTTCAGGTTTGTTACTCCAAATTAAACATTTTACAACTTTTGGTTTAATTTAATTACAGAGTGCTCATGTTAGGCAGTGTGTAACATAATAAATCATTACGATGACATTCATACTTGTATTTTTGCAGAAAAGAAGACTTCATTATCAAAGACTAGGCTTTCATTATTGGCTAGACTTGAAAATGATCATGTTGGTAACACTTAAGACAATCCTGATAACGAGAATCCTTCGCCTTCTGTTGGAAACGCTAAAACTAGTGATATTGAAGCTGTGAAGTTGAGAAAAGGCTTTTAAAGAGGGGCAAGACAGAGCATTAATTTATGTTATATAGTGCATAGTAGGAATTCTGAAATTGTGCGTGATCAAATTTGTTCTTCAACTACTTTTAATTAGTATTTTGTTTTGACATGTGGATGTAAACATGTTTGAAAACTTGTAATTTCAGAAACTGTCTTGTAAGCGATTCCAACATTCACTTTTTTGTAATGAAAGCTACAAACGCAAATTGGTTTATCAGCTAAAACAGTATGGAATCGGGAATTTTATGAAGTTGTGGCAAAATAGCGCCGTCTATATTATTATTTTTCATTATGTAGCAAAATTTATAAATGTATGATGACAATTATGTGCACAAATCTTTGTTTGCTCCTTCTTTAAAAAAATTGTTTTCTGCGTAGGTAGTTTCCTTAAAATTGAATAAAAGGCCTATATTAATAATAATACTTATAATGTCTGTATATATATATATATATATATGTATATGTATACACACATAAATGAGGCCATTGGACAAATATAAATATTGCCTTTACGTCAGGAAATTAAGCATTAAATTGTGCCCTGAAATAGAAATATTTATAAATAGTTATATCGTTTATCCTTATTATCATTATTATATTTATTAGTCGGATTTTACTTTTTTGGTTTATGACCAAAGCATAGTAGTTGCAGCCTTCATCCTTCACTCAACCCTTCACTCAACTTAATATTATTGCAGCTACTCGCAAGTCAAAGCTCGAAGCCATCTCTTTCAAACGGATTCAATAGAAGTCAGATTCTTGGATAATATAATAGTCTGTAACATCTTCAAATACTGATCAATTTGTCGGATTAAGAATCTATGTTGTGGACATCGTCATTCATGATTCGTTCGAAAAAAGTTACATCGCCGACGGATTATTGAAGGGACTGTTCTTCCACTTATTAGTACTCTCTACCGCCAAGGTAGAGTATTTTTGTCAAATTCATGATTGTAATATCTATTTTAATGAATTTTTAGCCATTGTGCATATATGTTTTTTTACAATTTATGGATGGTTTATGTTTCTGCTTATTGTTCTGAATTTTTGTCAGTCAAAGTATTGAATTGTAGATTTATTTAAATTCTGGAAATCTGTGGTTGTCTAAAATCAACTTTCATTATGCCATCGGTAATTATTTATCTTATTTTCCCCTAAATACAGCTCATGGCTTATTCGAATGCATCATTCTGAAATTAAATTTGCATCTTTAATGCATTCATATGTATTATGTCAATTGTTTTCCAAAATACAAGACAAATAAACTGGAATTGATTTTGGCCAGTATGGATCCTGTGCTCAGTAAGCATATCGATATTTATTGGGGTCAGTTTGGAGAAGTGCAGTTTGCTTAGATGTACCAAGATTCATATTTAAAACGACTTGTAAGTTTCTAATTTACAAATGTAATTGAGTATTGCACTTTAATCTATTAAAAAAATTTTTTTTTACTTATTATAAGATACTGCATTCGTGGTTGGAATTATGTCCGTATGCATGTAAATATGCTAAAATATATAAATTGCCATTTATTTAATTTAAGTAAAATTATTTAGTTTACCTTTTATTGCGATTTTATGCTTCTTCATCTAAACTACTTTAATATCTGATTTCCTATTGCCTATCCTGCAAGAATTTACTGAAAGAGTTAAGGATATATTACCGAAAAGCATAATTGCGCGATGGCCTAAAATGCTGTCTTGGAAATTTGATATTGTCCAGCATTCCCGAATGTTATGTTTCAAGGGAGAATAGGAGGCTTTTGTAAATGAGCATTACTTAAAAGGGGCAGATTTGATTGTGTTTTCTTATAGAAAAAAATGCGCATTAGATGTTGAAATATACAATGTCGTTGCCGATTGGGAAAAGGAACTTCAGTGCTTCATGAAAACAATGATTTCTAACAGTACTTTCGAGCTTGCAACATCCAAATGTGTTGTTAGCAAGATTCAAACAAATGAAAATGTATGTCAACATTTGAAGAAGAGTTCAAACATAAAACAACACGATAAAAAAAGAAAAAAAAACAACAACACATGTTTCAGCTCATCATCCACAGATTGAATGTCAACATTTTCAGAATCCACTTGATCTACCAGGAGGGCTAAGCTCCAACGTATTCCAGGATTATTTTGAGTGAGTAATTCACATTATCTTTTTGCATAAATATTCCTGACATTTATATTATTAATATTAAATTTAACTATTACAGGAAAATATGGAACACACTTCTAGCAAGAAAGATAATCTCATGTGCATATTTAGATTCCATGTCGTTTTATCTATACATGAACAGCTCTAACAAGGAGAAGGTGTTGGAATGGACAAAAAAAGAAAAGACTATTATCAAAAAGATATATTTTTATTCCATTTGTAATATGGTGTGTATGGTTCTTTTTACTATATGTTTTATATATGCCTAATCATTCAGTCTTGAACTTATTTTATTAACTGGATGTGGAATATTTACTATAGATCTCATTGGAGTCTTTTAATCTTGTGTAATTTCAAAGCAAGTCTGGAATCAACAAATGCATCTCCTTCAATGTTGTTATTGGATTCGCTTCGTGACTTGGATCCTACTAGACTCGAACTTGGAATTAGAAAGTATGCATTAAAAACACAATTAAAAATTAGTGTTATACCTCAAAACTTCATGTGCTAATATTTATTTTATTTTTTCTGGCTCATTGTATTTTTGGTATATCTATAGCTTCGTCTTTGACATTTATAGAATTACTGGTACACCACTGAGCAAGCAGGCAATTAAGAGAATTCCTCTTTGCATTTCCAAGGTAACATTTCTTTTGCTATCTAAATTTTAAAATGTGAATAATCCTTTAGAATCTAAAATGAAACTTCTTACATAATAGGTGCCACAACAAACAAATGGTGACGATTGTGGAAGGTTTGTTCTATATTACGTGAAGTTGTTCTTGGAGAGAGCTCCTGAAACATTTTCACTCTCTAAGGGTTATCCTTACTTTGTCATTTTTTGATAGCCAATTATAAATATTATGTGTTTTTGGTTTAACTATTTCTTATACTCAATTAAGTTTTTACCTCTTACACTAAATAATAATGCATTTTTATTGGATTGTAAATCATAGATGCGTGAAGATTGGTTTAGCCTCGAGGAATTGTATCGCTTTTGTGGTGAACTTCAACTTTCCTGAATGACAAATTGCATTCTACTTGGTTCTACAACCATGATGTAGCCTAAGGATGTAATTAAGCAATTTTATTATATTGGAAAATAATAGATGGTGTTTTGGTATCTTAATTAAGAACTAATCATGTAAAGCTTTACAAATAGCATTATCAACTATTAAATCAAGGGTTGACTTTGCATATGCTTAATTTTTTTGTATCTAATTATTAATTGTCAAGTGATTCCTTTGTACGGTGCAAAACGATAGGATTTATACTAAGTTTAAAAATATATGTTAAACATATTGGTTAATATACTTTATTTACTAATTAAAACTAATTATTTTACCATTCAAATCAGTTTATATATATATATTTGTCAATATTTAAATGAGTGGGTATAGTATAAATCAACCAAACTCAATACAAATAGACAAAAAGCCCAAATAAAGTTGGGTTTTAAGAATGGCAATCTTTTTGCATTCTAAAAGGGAAAGAAACTCTTAAAAAAAGATAAGCCCACACAAGTTATGTTTATGCAATTTCTAAGTGGGCCGACCAGTTATGAATACCATTATTGCTATATTTTTACCATTTACATTGTTATGTAAACCTAATCAATTTGCTCTAGATTATAGTCGATTTCTCACCCACTTCATCTACATTGTCGGCAGACTCGGCACAGTGTATATTCAGTCAAAGAAAATTCCATAGCTTCACTTCCAACTGTGTCTGGTGAATTTTCTTCTTTCTATAATGTTGCTCTTCTTCTTTTACTTCTCTTTTTTTTTCTAACTCACCACATGTTCGAAAGGAACAAGATCTTTTATGGCAGTATCTAAATATTTTTCCAATTTCTTTTAAAATTGTCCTAGGATTAAAATCGAGCATATGTTCGTAGAAGAAAGATTATCATTCATATTCTTTATTTATGAGTTTTTCCTTACGAAAAAGTATTTAACAATGCAGTTTATTTGAACTTGCAGCTCTGGTTAAAGAAAATGCTCTGACCTAAGATTTTTATTATTTCAACTAAAAAAATGTTTGTAAAATAGATTTTATATTTATGTCAATTATGTGTTTGAAAAGTATTCAGCTAATAGAAATCATATTGTGTAATTTTTTGGTTTGATTACGCCTTAAGGTTGTGTATTTTTTTATACAGAGATGATCGATCTTCCTGATGATTATTTCGCGGATATCTACTGGATGAAATTTGGAAAAATGTGATTTTATAAAATTTATAAGAATGAGTACATCAAACAACTGGTAAGTTATATAAAAAACATATAAGTTTGGACTTTTTTTTAAATTCTTTAGTTATTATATATGTACATATCAGGTCTTACAACAAAAGGCTAATAATTATGGTGCTCCAGTAGAAAATATTATTACTGTCTAAATAATAAGTTTTTTTTTATTCGTTCCTCGCTTTTGATTATAGAATAGCATGTGTAAATGGAGAACTGTATACATATACTGACATAGCTAATCTTAGAATTATTTTGCGCATGGGATTACTATTAATACTAATTATGATTGTATGCCAAGTATAATCCACTATCTGGAATGACTATTAAAATATATAGGCCCATTATATTTCGAAAAACATTTTATTTATTTAGCATGCAAAGTTGTCTCATAATTTTATTGAAATTAAACCAATGTCTCTAACTTCGGTTCTATAATTACAGCCTATTACTGAACGTTTTGCTAAATTTTGAGGCATATTTTGCCAAAAAATGTAATAGTCCGATACCCAAGAATGTTATCATGGAAATTTGATATTGTTCAAATATTTTTGATGCCTTATATTTTGATGGCGAGTGGGAGGGATTTGTCAGAGACCATCAACTTCAAGAGGGTGATATAATTACTTTCAAATACAAAAAAGATCAAGGGATTGATGCATTAGTTTTTGTTGGTAAAACCTTATTTGAAAAAAAATCAAGTTATTTTATTGATCCGCGACAGAGCACTGGTGTATACAACAAAAAGAATGTTGATTCTTTTACAAATAAGGTCAAGAGCACTCCTCTCATCTTCAAAGCTTCAAAAACTGCTCATTGCTATGAGGGGAATACAGATTCAGAAAATGTTACTGAACCTCATACGTCCAAAAGAGGAAGCAAAAGAAAAAAATTGCCTCTGTCGCCTTTGGGAAATAAAGTGCTGCATTGCAATATTGCAGAAGACGAAATTCAGAATGTATCAGGGCGAAAGAAAGTGTGCAATAATCATGGGAGGCATGATTTGTCTCCAACAATGTCGACTTCTATGCATAACGAAGAGATTACTCCAACAAACTCATCTGGCCCGACACAATGTGACATGAGTGCAAAGAGAGTACATTTTGAGGTCGATATAGAACCATTAAACACCAAAAGGAAAAAAAATTGCAAAATAACCTCCTGTCGCAGTAAACAAGGTAATTCTGTTTCTTCCTTTATTTTTTTTAAATAAACAAATAAATTTATACCATGGACATTTCTTTTAACCCCTCATGTGAAAATTATTCTATATTCCATTGCTTGTAGCTTTTTCAAGCCAAATTATAGGGCAATATATAAGGTGGCAAGTCCAAATTGTAGCTTCTTCATAATAGGTGGCAAGTCCAAATTGTAGCTTTCAGTACTGTTTATAAGTGATTGCGTTTTGCTTTGTCATCCTACCTCTTCTTCTACATTATACAAATGGACTAGGTTAATTCCATATTTATTTAGCTACTTCGTTTCTAGATAGCTTTACAATTTAATAAACCGGGCAATTAAATGCGACAAACAAACTTGAATGGGATTTCTGAATGTAAGTTCAACATCCATTTGGTTTTGCATTTGCTGAATGTGTAGATTGCATTTGCTAAATGCGTAGATTGATGGTCATTATTATACAAATTTGTTCAAAATCAGACACTTCCCTTCGATATAATAAAGTGCACCCAAATGTCTTTTCATCAATCAATGTATTTCAATACAGAGTTTCTCTTAACTGTTCTAATTATTTAAAAAAATTACAATTTAAACTTACAACAATACATTATTTTATATGTGATCTTATAACCATACTGTTATCAATGCTCATTATGTCATGTGCATTCAAAACTTCTGCAACAGATCATCTTGAATTGTCACATCATGAGTGCTTCTATCCAATAACCAACAGAAACCCGTGATGTTATTGTTGTCTATTTTATATTCAATAGATGAATTATGTGCTTGTAGCTTGGTTTACTCCATTGTCTCTTGTTTAGCAATGGAAAACACCTGTAGCTACTTCATGTAAATTATTACTTTATAACCCATACTAATATAGACATTTCCGCTGTGTCATCCTCAATCCATTATATTCTAATTGATTCCATAATGGATAAATCAAATGTTAATGTGTTTTATTATGTTTTTCTGCTATGTCATCCTGAATCATTAAATCTTTCGAACAAATTTCTTCAGCGTTCCCATTCAAAACTTATGCTATAATAAAAGTAGTAATGCTAAGCTTACATGTTATGGTCTATAATATAAATAAACTATATCTATACATTATTTATTTATATTCTTAGTCTTTCTTGTTAGCATCACTAACAACCAAACTTATATTTTAATTATTATCTTGTTAGACTACAATACATAAAACAAGCACCCAATCATTAACATTGTTGCATTTGACTGATTACCCTCATTCATTTACACCCGTTACAAATAACAGTCCATTTATCACACTCAACATAAAATTGTCAATCTACAATAAATTTACTCTAATGTTCTTCCTTACACACTCAATTCATAAATTTGCATGACAACCTGACACCTGTATTGTTTGTTTTCCCTTTATTATGTAGAGTGCATTTCACCAACCATTTCCAAAATATATGCATTCAATAGTTATATTTAATTGTTAGTACAACATAGATCTAACTTTTTGCAGCTGTCATTGCTGCTATATAACTAATGCATTCTCCAAAAACATCTTAATACGCACATAATAGACAGTTTAGCTTAGCTTTCACTCCGGCTGGACAAAAAAGAATATTGGCGATATTTTTCCCTTCAAAAAAGGGTGAGCATTATGCTTATTCTTTTCTGTTTAGAAATGTTCTATTCAACTTTTTAGTTAGCAAGTATGTTTGTTACATTGCAAACAAAAATTGAATGCACTACAAGTTCAGTAAGTTGGTGTGCATTCAAAAGCAACAAAAGTACAATAACAATACGCAATATATATAGCTGCCATTTTGGAGTTTGGAAGATATAAGGTTTTGAAGGAACCTTCCTTGTTTTTGTTTGTGTCTTTTGTTGCGACAAAGTTAGGTATCAAACGGCATTGGTTGAGCTGTTGATGTTCATCCTCTCATACTCCTCCTTCTCTCTAATTTTCACTACTATTCCCAATTAGCAACCCTAACCCCGTCCACTCATTATCACCATTCAAACTCTCCCTAATCTAATCGGCCAACGTCTTTGTGCCCAAACGCCCCAAATCTTCACCTCTTGCCAAAAATCTTTCGATTAATTTTCTACTATAGCAAGGATCGGCAAGGAGGAGTATCCTTGGCCCGCCAGTTGTAGCAGAACCCCTAGCTTGGTCCTCACCAAGTGAGTGGTCGGAGGCTACCAATGGCAGCTGCAAGAAGAGCTTTTACATTGGCTGACTATTTCCCAATATCCCGGTTTTCAACGAAAGCTCACTTTCAGCCCATCAAATCGCCTAACCATATCCTAGATCTGCCAAACACAACTCAGCAAAAGGAGACAGCCACCCATGATCAACAACAAGATCCCGGACCCTCATGCTTAGCTACTGTTAGGGTTAATCCCAATCAGAATTCTAGGACTAAGCAGAACGGAAAGGATACACCTTTCCCCCGCCTGAATTTAAAGAACAACAGAGAGGAATTACAGCCATCCCTTGCGCCGAAGGGGCTAAATCCCAAATCTTTTCGCGAAGCTGTGTTAGCTCAATGGTCAAAGTCCATTGATGTTTCACTCTCCCCATCCACCAAAGCTCTTTCCTCTTACAAGGGTGAACCTGCCCTACTACATTTCAGAAGAAGAGGAAGCCAGGCTAGCCAAGAGCTTTCAGTTCGCCCTAATCGGAAAGTTCCCCCGAGGAAAGCCTTCTATGGAGATCATCCGACAAGCCATCTTGGCAGCTGGATTCAGTGGCGAATGTCATGTAGGATTGATAGATTATCGTCATATTATCTTTCAATTCCAGCTACAGAGTAACTTTAATAGAATGTGGCTGAAAAATTCTTGGACATTTGGGGGTTTCTCGGCCATAATTTTCGGGTGGTCACCGGAGTTTTGCCCAGGAAAAGAATCCTCTGTTATGCCGGTTTGGATAACATTCCCATTACTGCCCGTTCATCTATGCAACAAGGAGATGCTATTTACTTTAGGCACGGCAGCGGGCAATCCCTTGAAATTGGACTTAGCCACAGCGGCCATGGATAAGGTGTTTCGACCTAGCACAGCCCGTTTATGTGTTGAAGTGGACCTTCTCAAAGATCTTCCGACTCGAGTGTGGATTGAGGCTAAGGGAAAGGGTAACTGGCAGCCTATAAGATATGAAAACTTGCCAGAATTTTGTTTTTTATGCTTAAAGACTGGGCATCAATCCTCATTGTGCAATAACCAACAAGCTCAATCAAAGGTCCCTCCGGCTAAGGTATGGGTTCCAAAGAATCAGGGGAAAAATGCTAGCCGTCAGGAACCTCCAAAGGAATACAGTGAGATGGATAGACCAAAGGAAAAGAGTGGGGAGAAGCTGCAAACATTGGAAACTGGAGACATTAATCTGGACAATTTCTTGTCTAACTTGAGACAACTGTTGGATATCATCAAGAGCCGAGAAGAGGTTTTGGATACAGTTAACCAAACTGAGAAGCTATCATTAGTAACTAGACAATTAGATGGCCAGAAAGCCATACCAACAATGAGCTGGGAAAATGGAGACTTCAACCTGGATTTTTTCGTGGTCAATTTGGGACATCTTCTGGAAATCATCAACAGGCCAGCAGAGGATTCGGAAATATATAAATCTGAGGAGCTCACCCTAACAATTAGAGAGTCCCGACAAGATGCCCTGAATTCAGAGTTAAGGAGGCACAGGGAGCTGGAAAAGGAAAACAGGGAAGGAGATAAACGAAAGCTGTCACTTAAGAGCAAAGCAAGCTCTTTGTCGCCTCTAGCAATAGAGTATCATCCTATGATTTTTAATACCCCTGCTATGGAGGTTAATATTCAGCTAGGCAAATGGGAAGAAGGAGAATCTTCGAGCTCGCACAAGGTCATCCACAATTCGGAATTGGCAATCCTACAAGCAATGGAAACCTTGGTCTGGGATGAAGGGACATTCTCGAGCATTCAGAATATAAAGTCCCCGTCGGGCTTGGCTGTCCTCAAAACCTTAAATTGTGATATTGAAATCGAGGAGGATCAAGAGGATTGCTGGACGGAAACCCGTTTCGAGGAGGAGAATCATGATAAGGTTGAGGAGTTCATTGATAAGATGGAAAGAAGCTCCAAGCCACCCAAACAATCAAAGACTATTGAGGCTTTACTGAGCCCCAAAGGAGGTGCTTATGCGGGAAGAAAACTGAGAGATCGAAATCCCTTTATATCCTATTCAGACAGGAAAAGGTCGTACCGAAGGTGAGACCTCTATATCTAAATTTATGTGAGGCTCTGATTACTGATGTTTATATCAGATTGGCCCTATCTCCATTTAAAATTCTGGGATGGCTATTGTGATTTGAATTTTCTACCTTGAATAGCTAGCCCTTGGATGTTTAAAGTTGTTGTCTGACTCACAAGGTTCACTGTTTTTGGGATTTAGTTGGTAGGACCTGTTTTTTGTGTTCCTGCTCCTGGGTCGCTAATGTGATGATGCATTTCTGTGATATGGAATGCTGGCTTGGTTTACACTGTGGCAGTTGTTGTTGTTCTTCTGCCCTAGTGAGGAATTGTGGCTTTATGGAATGCTGCCTAAATCAAGTTAAAAACAAAAAGAATGGGGTTTGTTGTGAATGAACCTACTGTTTTGACCAATTGGTTAAAAACTGTTTGCATTGGTATGCTATTGCTGACGCTCTTGTGCAATTTGCTGGACTTGATGTACTGCTTTTTGGTGGATGGAAAGTGAGTGCATACAAAGGAAATGCTGCCCAATTTTCGGCAGTTTTCTGGTAGTCATTTGGTGATCAGGCCTCTCGACTTTTGGTGGATATGTTGCTGGATGATATGGTTTGGGAGATAGTATGGAAGCATAGTTTGTAATTCCTTGGCAGAGCTATGCCGTACATAGGAGGGTATGCTTTTATTACAAACTAACTATGCTATACTGATTAGGACATAATTATGGGGTACTGTGAGTTTATAGAATTTGTCACGGGTGATTAAATTTATGGACTCCTAACTCTCACACATACGGTTAGTTACATCTAGTACGAACATTTTGTAAAGAAGCTTTGAGCTCGATTTGTAGGGAGTAGTAGTACTCCCTTTTATAGCTTTCTCTTTTGTACTGCGGTCTCGGATATAGCCGGCCTCGCCTCATTTTGCTTTTGTCTTAATAAAATTTGGATCGTTAAAATTAAAAAAAAAAAAAAAAGTATGTTTGTTACATTTCTATGCAATCACATATGAAATTATTATGAAATAAGGTTTATCGATGAAATTTCTTCATTATATAGGTATTTTGCATCATAATATTCTAACCATTTCTTCCTTTAATAATACTCTAAATTTATCTATTTTATTACATTTCTTGCATAAACAGCACCATAAAAATGGAGATAACACGTAATCCATTCCTCAAATGGAAGAAGTTGGAAAAACATAATAAAATAAAGTACTATCTTAAAACAATTTTTGGAACAAATGTTCACGTTCTTTCAGGGAAATTCAGCCAAAATTACACATTCAATTATACATTTTTGTTTGAATTTTTTGACTCTTATCCATGCTTGATTAATTATTTGGCTCATCCAAGTTTTTATTCATTCAAATATATAGAAGATTGGCTACAAATTGTTATCAAAGCAGATCCTATTATTTTCCAAAGTGAACGACACAAGACAATTAACAATGACGGTGACAAGTTTGAAGACAATGAAAAACCATGTTGTTTTCTAATCGTGTGTGAAGATACATTTCAACAGGTAATTGTTAAATTACACTTTTTTTCTTATAATACATTAAATTATTATTTGTTTGTTATTATGTTTCCACAGAAAATTCCTGTGAAAATCTTTCATGCAGTTGGATTAAGCAATGAACACACGGTCAAAATTTTCGATGGTAAAAAACAATGGTTATTGGTTGTACAAAAGCAATATTTTCTTGAAGGATGGCAAGAATATTGCAAGGATAATATAATCACACTTAAAGATCGAATTTTCTTGCGCCATCGTGAACAATTCCAATTTGATCAAATTCATCTAACAGACATGTACATACAAAGTTTTATGGCATGAACATCTCCGCTAAGTATGCTTATACAGTATAGTAACATAGCAAGATATGGTAAGATATATAATAAATATTCAAATCTTTGCCTTTTTCCTCAAAATAAATTTCGTTTGTTACTTGTGTTTTATAGGCACACAACCTGGTGGTAATACCCAACAAATCATTTCCTCTTCAATCCACCCAATGTTCAGTCATGATATTCATTTGAAGTGTTGTTTTTCTGTGAAGTTTAGATCATCAAATCAAACTATGATAGTTAGTATTATTTTATAAATTTTAATTTTTTGCATTTATTTTTTAACACAAAATTTGTATTTTTTAGGACTTGCCACCTATTATGAAGTCAGTGCTTCCTCAAAAAGATTTCCAAAATATCACATTGGTCGTTGGAGAGAAGAATTATACCGTCGCACTACAAAATAATACTTTACTGGAAAATTGAAATTATTTTGTACTCGACCATCAAATTCAGCACAGAGATGTGATTGTGTTTATTCCACAAATTGTTCGGACTTGTTACAATACCTATGCGGTTGTGATTTTTAACAAGCATGGTATTGAAAAGTTGTACCCCTGACATTTTAGATTTTGTACAACTATTTAAGACAATAAAATATTTCCATCTCTTTCTCATTGTTAAAATACATAATTTATAATTATGAATTTATGTTCGCTTTCATTTATCCTAATAATTATATATGGTTACCTATTCTTTCGTATACAAATTATGTATATTTATATATCACAACAAAAGCATGCACAATAATATTCTATTTTGCTTTATTTACAAATTTCATACATCTCACTTATAAAATTATAATCATCAATAACTATACATATTCAATTCAAAACAATTTTTTTGATTTGACTAATACTCATCAATAACTATACATTTACACATTCAGAACGAAATTCCAGACATGTGCATATTTACATTTTATTCATATATACTACACAATTTTCCACCCATTATACATATTTACAGTCGCTATTTATATTTATTTATGGATACTACACAATTTTTTACGTGCTCTAATTATTTATACCTATTTATACATACTTCCTACATTTTCACACATCATATATATATATATATATATATTATAAAAATCACAAATTATTCATTTTTTCATATTATACACATTTCCAAACAATATACATAATTAGATTTACATTACATTTTTTATAATAATATTGTTTATTCACATATACTTTAATCATTTATGTATTGTATATGCTTTGCGTTTTTTGCCACGTTATATATATATATTATTGTATGCTTCACAAATTTCTATCATACTACAAATATTAGGACATACTATGCATAGGGTATATTTTCACAACACTATTTTACTTTACATACTACACGTTTTTTTTCTTTACTGTCAACTTTTTATAATTCGTTATTAAATCATAATTTATTATCATTTGCAAGGTTTCTTACTACAACTTAATCATTTTTAAATACTCATGCAATGTTTTTCAAGGCGAATCACACCGCGAAGGCACGGTGTTATCTACTAGTTAAGATAATAGAATACATGGCCAAGCTGAACGACTGCGGTAAATGCTTCCCAAGCTGTGGTCACGTGCATTGTTCAATGGAACGTCCCCTAATAAGTTGGTTTTATACCAACTTATATGTGTTAAATCACTTAGCTTTTGTCTTGTGTTTTATGCAAATGTGTGATGTTTTGTGCGATTTTGTGCAATAATGTGGTTTGCAAATTGAAAGTGTTTAAATGAGAAAAAATGCCAAAAATGTGCTTGATTTAGGGTTTTGGCAGAATGGGTATACGAACTTCAACTGAGTGTATCTTTCTCAATTCTAATCCGATTGATGAAACTTGGATGTTCTGGAAAGCTCTTTGATTGTACTTCATTTCTTATGTTCTAACTTTCTTCTAATTCTATGTGCAATCATGAGAAACGAAGGCATCTTTGTTGTGGTTGGATTAGGGTTTTAAGGTTTTACCCTTCTGCCACAGTTTGGTAATTTGACGAAGTCTTGAGCTACAAATATCCAATTTAGGTGATTCTTGATCCTATGGAAAGGCAAGAGATAGAACTTCTATGTTTATCATTAAGTCTGATTTAAGGGCTAAGACACCTGACTTTGGCATGGAAATAGGGTTGTGTGCTGAAATGAATACTTAGCCACACTTAAGTCTTGCATTTGCACACTACTAGCACTGCTTGCACTACACACGCTACATTCTCGCACACACTCATGCTAGAGTCTCGCACAGCCTCACATCATCACTCACACACACTTATGACCTCGCCGCACATCATCACTCGCACACACGCATACACTCTCGCACAAGCACTCACGCACACTTCATGCGACGAGCTTAGCTCGTCGCATGCACACTCGCACACACACATTGCGGCGAGGTCACCTCGCCGTAATACTCTCACACAACACTCTCGCACACGAGCACTCATCTCGCACACTCATCACACAGCACACTCGAACACTAGACCACGTCCTTCATCACATTTTACTCATTCTTACAATTTCATAAATTTTTCACAAGAATGCATTTCATTTCATTCCTCACTCTTAAAACATTGACAACACCAACATATACTCACATTTTGTATTCGGATTTTACACACACACTCACGCTTACTCTCATTTCACTCACACTCTTCAAACACTCACTCACATACACATCACACACTTGCACGCACTCGCACAATAATGGCGAGACCTTGCCGCGAGGTCTCGCCAGTTTTGAAATTGTATGGCGAGACCTCGCGGCGAGGTCTCGCCGGTTTAGAAGTGTACGACGAGACCTCGCCGCGAGGTGTTGCCGTTATAAATGGCAATGTGGCGAGACCTCACCGCGAGGTTTTGCCATGAAGTTGTGGTTTTGAGTGTTGATTTTGACATAAAATGGTTAAGTGTTGAAGTGTTGTTCTGACTATAAATATGCAGGTACAAGGAGCCGTGACCATGAAAGGCGTGGAGGCGTGAAAAGGCTGGTAGAAGCGTGAAGGATCAGGCTTGAGGGCGTGTGATGATAGCAAAGGCGTGTTCTGCCTTCCTTATAAAGGCGTGAATTGGGCTGAGCATACAAGGTGGACAGCAACAGTCTGGAGGCGTGATTGCTCTTGACCTGAAAGCGCTGGAACAGACTTGAAGGCGCAAAGCTCTTGGCCTGAAGGTACGCGGAAGCTGCTGAAGGCGCTGAACCTTTGGCTTAAAGGCGCTGGAGCAGCATTGAAGACCTTCCTCTTTGGTTGTTGTCATTTACATTACTTAGGCATTTTTAGTAGTAGTATTCTTGTAATATTGTAGTTATTTTACGTTCGTGTATTGTTTACGATTCTTGTAACCTCTGAATATAGAGGATTAGTTAGATTTTTGAGGGAGTTTTAAGAGAGAGGATTCTAGACTGATAACCGACTTTTGAACTAGAGAGAGCTGGAATTATTTGTCGAGATCTACATTCTCTCTCTAGTTTCTCTCTCTAGCATATGAGCTCCATTTTTGATTCCGATCTAGGATTTGCTCTGATCATTGTAATTCTCATATCAATTAAGGAGGCAAATTGTGTTTCTCTTGTGAATTGGAAGCTCTTGAAGCAATTCAATCGGTAAAATTTTTCCATTTTTGAAAATGAATTATTTCAAGTTGCAATTTGCGGATCGTGAATTGAGAATGGAGTTCTGTGGCTAAGTTTCTTTTGTTCTAGGGTTTCAACCGGTTAAATGTATAATTAGACTATGCAATGCTATGCAATTGACACAATTTCTTAAGAATGAAATCATATGTGGCTTTAAAGCTTGAATTTTATTAAGTTTCATGATTTCGTGCTTTTATTGAATGAATTTAACCTTGATTGTGGTCGCCATGCTGAGTTCAGGTGAGATTTACCAATATGAGTAGGAATGCATGAATTGAGAACATAGATTAAGATCAATGAGTCTTTTCACTTGATTTACATATTCATTTCTGAGATCCAGGCGTCGCCTTGGGAAGCTTTGATGAAATCAAACTTTAGGAAAAAGTGTTAAAGAAATTCTCTGTGTTAACAAACGAAGACATATGAATCTAGGTCTGGCCTTGCCATGGGAGTTCCTAGGTTTTGCATGATTGAGTAGTTAGCCCGGAGAGTTGAGACGTTGCGGAGTGAATTCCATCATTCTCAGGCCTCACCACGAGAGAGAATGGTGTTAGGAAGTGTAAGGAGTGGTGTGGTCGCCATGCTAACCACAAGCTAGACTTCCAGGCAATTTGATCTCCTCTTTGTTTTGCTTGAGTGTCAATTGCATTGTAATTGAGTAGTCTAATGTGCATTCTTCAGGTGGAAGAACTCTAGAACAACCATTCTCTTCCTGTTTTTACACTTTATTTTTTGAGCCTGTTTCTTAAATCTAGTTCTTTTGTGGCATTTTGTGAACAAATTCTAAATTCGAGAATCCATCCCCTTCCTTGTGGATACGATCCCTACTTCCACTTCTACAGTAGTTTAAGGTAAAATTGAGCTGATACGACTTTAAGCTATCAATTTTTGGCGCCGTTGCCGGGGAAGGCACGGTTTCTTGAATTTGGATTTGCTCTATTTTTTTTTCGTTTCCTTTGTGTGGCTTAGTAGTCTTGTTATGTTTCATTGTTGTTTTTTTGTTTTTGTGTTTTGTTTTGTCTACTGTGGTGTACTTGTGGTTAGTGCATGATACTTGAACTCAATTGAAAGAGAAAATTGCACATCACACGTACCCAAGCATGTCTAGATGGTATGGGGACTCTTGTGGCTCATACCCACCTAGGAGATTTGGGGATTTTTTTCCACCACCATATGAAGAGCAATGGTAAAATCAAGCACAAAAGCAACAATTCATATCATATTGGAACACAAGCACTCTCTGTGGAATACATGTTTTCACAACTTCTGGAAAAATTTAACAAAGGCTTACAAAAAGGAGAGCAATGGCATAACCAACAACCAAGCAATGAGTGTAATCTCAGAGAGGAGGCAAAAATGGATAACATGTTGTCTGAAGTTTTGGAGAGATTTGATAGAAGTGAAACAAGGTTGGCTAAACTGGAAGAGGAGCTTCAAGGAAGACAACAAAGACTTGATCGAATCAATGAGTTAATCAGCAACCTGTGGGAACAAATTGAGGCACCATATCTAGATGCCCAATACAACTCAGAAGGTACCTCTCTTTTCATTAAAATACCAACTCCTGAGGACAATCATTTTGATATGCATTCTAATGTTGATTGCGGCTTAAAGTGTCGAAGGGAGTTGGAGTCTACACGTTGTGGGGATGTTGTACATGAATGCTATGATGCGGATCCTTTTGTGCATGAAAATGTGAACTTTTATGATGAGGATGATTCTTTTGTGGGTGAACAAAGTGAACTACCAATTCAATTTGTACAACACTATCCACACACACCTCTAATTGCTAGAATACCAACTCCTGAGGAATATCATTTTGAAATGCAAGCTAATGTTAATTGTGGTGAATTTTGTCCTTGGGAGGTGGAATCTACAAATTTTGAGGTTGTCTCCCAACAATGCATTTTTGACAAATCTTTGTGGCATGAGTCAATTTTTTACTTTTCTAGTGAGGATGAGGTGTCTGGTGATGAGTGTGACATTAATGAAATTCGAGCATTGAATTGTTTTAGTGATAAGATGGAAAGTGTGTCCAATATTGAGTCTGGCATTAATTTCATAGAATTTAATGATTCAAATGATGTTGTTAGCCATTCCTTAGATGCTTCTCCTCTTGATTTCTTTGAGACAATTTTTGATTATCAATGTGATATCATGAAGGAAGATAATGTTGCATTTGCTAATGAGAGTGTTAACACATTGTTTGAAACTCTTGTTGAGGTACCAATTTCTGAAATGGTCATTGAATCTAAGTGTCTAAATGGTGACTCACAAGAAGTGCTAAATGAGATATTCTTGTTATTTGATGATAATGCTTGTTGTGTTGTTGAGAAAGAAAAGACTCAAGAATTTCCTCATGTTAGTTTAAATGATGAAGATGTGAGATTTTGTAACGAGATTGTTAACATGGTAGAAGAGTGCTTTGTAGATGAATCAATTTTTGAACTTACTGGTGGTTTTGAGCTTACTGATACGGTTGTTGAGACCATGGATGTACAACCCTTGGTTGAGCCTTGCAGGATTGAAGTGCCGAATATGGTGGGAGAAGTTAACGATGAACCTAGTGTGGTAGATGCCGAACAAGAGGTGCCTATAATGGGGGAGCCTCAGTGGTTCAAAGTCAGATTTGTAGAGATTGCTTCCCATGTGCTTGAGCTTAAGCACCTCCTTGGACCTATTCTTCACTTGCCCTACAGGAGGATAATGAGTTGTTATGAAATATCATTTTTCTGGTACAGAGAAGGTTATTCCGATTCTTGAAGAAGGAAGTTACATAAATAAAGTCTAGCTGGAGACTTCAAAACCCAGAACTACTTCCTTTCATTTTACCTTTACTTATGTTTTGGTTAAACTAATTCGTGATGTTGTTTTGCATTATGTTTATACTTACTAAGGCCACTCATGTTGTAGGGGCATGAACATGAAGGAATCTGCAAACGAAATGGGCAATGCATACATAAGTGGGGGAGTGGAGTCATGAACCACTTCCACAATGCACCTAATCATTTTGTTTTACATTTCAAGCGTGATTGTGCATGTGCCATTTAGTGTTAATAGTTGTATAATTTTACACCACCATGACTCCTAGTCTTGGTGTGACACTTTGTTTGCATTACTACCACCATGTCATGTTTTCTTGCATTAACATGTAGTGTGCTTGAGTGGGTGAGTTCTAATAAGTTGTTTTCACCTTGTGCAGGAATTTTGTCATGAAAGAGGGAATTATAGCCGAGGGCACTCCACCAAGCAAATATTGGATTTCATGACATATCAATTACAGGGAGCTCCTAAACCTATCTATACTTTACATTGAGGAAAATGTAAGTTTTAAGTGTGGGGGGAAGGAATGTTTGCTATGGTTTGTGTCTTTTGAACTTTAGATGCTTATTTTCTTGCATGAATGAATTTTTTTTATGCTATGTGTGATGCGAGGCATGTTTTGTTGTGTATTGTGAGCTTTTGCATTTTATATCTCATGTTATGTTATGTTTTTTTCATTAGTTGTGAACGTTTTGAGTTTTTTGCAAATTTTTGAACTTTTTGTAAATATGTTACATTTTGAGCTTTTGTATGTTATATATCGTCAATGTGTGTTTTTTTTCATTTTTTGTGAATAATTTGAATTTGTGGTGAAATTTTGAACTTTTTGGTGAATAAGTGTTGTTGGTTTCATTTTTTAAGTGTGAGTTGAGCTGAAATGTGATAAATGAGTGTAAAGCAATGAGGAGAAATCTCGTGAAAGTGTGAGTGAAGTGGTGTAATGAAATGGAAAGAATGGATGATCACTTTGCATTTGAGCTTTTGTTCTCTTGTCGGCTATGGTCATATTTGAGTTCATCACTTTCATCTTTATATTGCATACGAAAATGGTTTGTTTTCTTTGATTCCAAACTTGATGAAATTGGTACATTTTGTTAGTCAATGCATCATGTTAAAGTAAGATAGATATGCCATGCAAAAAACTTGTTCTTGGACATAGGAGGAAAATGATTCAATATGTTCTTGTTGTTATGCATTATTTCGGTTGTTTTGGATGCTCTCTTGAGCTACAAATACCCAATTTAGGTGATTCTTGATCCTATGGAAAGCCAAGAGATAGACCTAGAACTTCTATGTTTATCATTAAGTCTGATTTAAGGGCCAAGGCACCTGAATTTGGCATGGAAGTAGGTTGTGTGCTGAAATGAATACTTAGCCACACTTAAGTCTTGCATTCGCACACTATTAGCACTGCTTGCACTACTCACGCTACATTCTCGCACACACTCATGCTAAAGTCTCTCACAGCCTCACATCATCACTCGCACACATTTATGCGGCGAGGTGACCTCGCCGCACATCATCACTCGCACACACGCATACACTCTCGCATAAGCACTCACGCACACTTCATGCGACGAGCTCAGCTCGTCGCATGCACACTCGCACACACACATTGCGGCGAGGTCAACTCGCCGCAATACTCTCACACAACACTCTCGCACACGAGCACTCATCTCGCACACTCATCACACAGCACACTCATCACACTAGACCACGCACACACGATGTGACCTCGCCGCACATGCACACTCGCGCACCTCATGAGGCGAGGTTACCTCGCCGCATGCACCTTTCACGACACTCATGCGCACACACGCACTTCACTCGCACACTAGCACACTCACGCTCAAGTCTCGCATACAAGCACTACACTCTCTAGCTTCACACTTCACTCACGCACGACTTCACTTCACTCATGCACACACTCAACACTTAGATCAATCGCAACATTTGCTCACAATTAGTTGTGTATTTCATTCAAGCATCTTGGACTTCATGTCCTTCATCACATTTTACTCATTCTTACAATTTCAAAAATTTTTCACAAGAATGCATTTCATTTCATTCCTCACTCTTAAAACATTGACAACACCAACATACACTCACATTTTGTATTCGGATTTTACACACACACTCACGCTTACTCTCATTTCACTCACACTCTTCAAACACTCACTCACATACACATCACACACTTGCACACATTCGCACAACAATGGCGAGACCTCGCGCGCCGCGAGGTCTTGCCAGTTTAGAAATTGTATGGTGAGACCTCGTCGCCGTTATAAAAGGCAAAGTGGCGAGACCTCGCCGCTAGGTCTCCCCATGATGTTGTGGTTTTGAGTGTTGATTATGACAA
Source organism: Ophiorrhiza pumila (assembly GCA_016586305.1). NCBI lineage: Eukaryota > Viridiplantae > Streptophyta > Magnoliopsida > Gentianales > Rubiaceae > Ophiorrhiza > Ophiorrhiza pumila. The sequence goes on along the minus strand of BLIW01000004.1, from coordinate 24,955,418 downwards.
AAAATGGTTAAGTGTTGAAGTGTTGTTCTGACTATGAATATGCAGGTACAAGGAGGCGTGACCATGAAAGGCGTGGAGGCGTGAAATGGCTGGTGGAAGCGCGAGGGATCAGGCTTGAGGGCGTGTGATGACAGCAAATGCGTGTTCTGCCTTCCTTATAAAGGCGTGAATTGGGCTGAGCATACAAGGTGGACAGCAACAGTCTGGAGCCATGATTGCTCTTGGCCTGAAAGTGCTGGAACAGACTTGAAGGCGCAAAGCTCTTGGCCTGAATGCACGCGGAAGCTGCTGAAGGCGCTGAACCTTTGGCTTAAAGACGCTGGCACAACATTAAAGACCTTCCTCTTTGGTTGTTGTCATTTACATTACTTAGGCATTTTTAGTAGTAGTATTCTTGTAATATTGTAGTTATTTTACGTTCGCGTACTGTTTACGATTCTTGTAACCTCTATATATAGAGGATTAGTTAGATTTTTTAGGGAGTTTTAGGAGAGAGGATTCTAGACTGATAACCGACTTTTGACTAGAGAGAGCGGGAATTATTTGGCGAGATCTACTTTCTCTCTCTAGCATTTGAGCTCCATTTTTTATTCCGATCAAGGATTTGCTCTGATCATTGTAATTCTCATATCAATTAAGGAGGCAAATTGTGTTTCTCTTGTGAATTGGAAGCTCTTGAAGCAATTCAATCGGTAAACTTTTTTCATTTTTGAAAATGAATTGTTTCAAGTTGCAATTTGCGGATCGTGAATTGAGAATGGAGTTCTATGGCTAAGTTTCTTATGTTCTAGGGTTTCAACCGGTTAAATGTATAATTAGACTATGCAATGCTATGCAATTGACACAATTTCTTAAGAATGAAATCATATGTGGTTTTAAAGCTTGAATTTTGTTAAGTTTCATGAATTCATGCTTTTATTGAATGAATTGAACCTTGATTGTGGTCGCCATGCTGAGTTGAGGTGAGATTTACCAATATGAGTAGGAATGCATGAATTTAACAAATGAAGACATACGAATCTAGGTAGGGCCTTGCCATAAGAGTTCCTAGGTTTTGCATGATTGAGTAGTTAGCCCGGAGAGTTGAGACGTTGCGGAGTGAATTCCATCGTTCTCAGGCCACGCCAAGGGAGAGAATGGTGTTAGGAAGTGTAGGAAGTGTAGGGAGTGGTGTGGTCGCCAAGCTAACCACAAGCTAGACTTCCAGGCAATTTGATCTCCTCTTTGTTTTGCTTGAGTGTCAATTGGATTGTAATTGAGTAGTCTAATGTGCATTCTTCCGGTGGAAGAACTTTAGAACAACCATTCTCTTCCTGTTTTTACACTTTATTTGTTGAGCCTGTTTCTTAAATCTAGTTCTTTTGTGGCATTTTGTGAACAAATTCTAAATTCGAGAATCCATCCCCTTCCCTGTGGATACGATCCCTACTTCCACTTTTACAGAAGTTTAGGGTAAAATTGAGCTGATATGACTTTAAGCTATCATCTCCCTACTTGGAAAACGACGTCATTTGCTCTTGGCCCCCTCTTGAAGTCTGTCAAGTCTGAATTAATGCTCATAACCTGCTCTGCCAAATTGAAGTCGCTAGCTTCCCTGTTCGGACAAATCTAATTAATGCATTCTCCATCTCCCACCTCTCACATCTTCTCCACTCTCAAACCCACATCATCTATCATCTCTCGCCTTTCACCTCTCACCTCTCACCTCTTCTCCGCTCTCAAACCCACCTCATCTGTCATCTCTCACCTCTCACCTCTCACCTCTTCTCCACTCCCAACCGCATCTCACCCCTCTTCTCTTGTCATTGAAATTTATCTTTACTTTTTTGCGCCGCATTAATATCGGTTCTGCCAACTCCTTGCTGATGGAAAATCTTGTCAGTGTGTTGCTCGCTAACCCTGTGCTGCTCGAGAAAATAACCTCCTATGGTTTTCGGGGTTCTCATACCCTTTGGGCTTTGAAGCTCTTTCTATCTCGTCCTGGAATCTCGGTAGGTGGATTTTAATAGCTTGATTTGCAACTACTAAAATATTTCGTGCTCCTCAGTCAATTTAGAATCTTTGTTCAGGCTGACAATGAATTATGTTCGGTTCAAGAACTCTATGCTTGTATTGTTAGTGTAGTGTTTTTTATTTATTATAGTTTGCTTGGCTCTGATCTAATTGTTTCCTCTCCCTATCTGATAAAATTTTTGTAGGCATTCTGAAATCATCCAAGGCATACGGGAAATGGGCTGCGCAAGTTTCTGAAACAAAACCACCTAGAAGTCCACTTCGCAGGAGGCTGAAGTGAGTAATTTATGTTAGATCTTTCTTTTATCACACTGCTGCAATTATCTGTCTACCTGCAACCATCAAGTGAGCCATTCTATTAAACTCAAACCCCTTTGTAGAGTAAAAAAAGATGAAGGAGATTTGATTGCAATCATCTCTCAGTAGCGAAATAAGAGGAAAGTAAACATGGATTCTATGTTTTCATCTTTACCGCTGAAGCCTGAAGTTAATTTATTTACCTAGTTTTTCATCTCTTTTGATTTTTAGAGTTTGATATAGATAAATTAATTGGGTATACTATTGTATATACTTTTTTTTTCTTTTCTTTTGTTTTTTCTTATTAGATATTGTCATTAGCCTTTTTTCTTGTGCTTATACTTGACCATTTATGTTGTGTTGTGTTCTAAGTTCATAGAAAGGTGATTATATTATTTCTCATGTAGGTTAGAAAATTTTGAGCCAAGGATTTTTATTATGCTTGTGAGATTGAAACTCTTTCCACTTCTACCTTCTCTATATGTACTCAAGAAAAAATCATTGTCTCTAGAGCTTGTGTTGTTCTGGAGGATATTATGTAGATCATTTCCAGGAGATTGACTAAGGATGAATCATTCTTTTGTTACTGAGATTATAACTTTTAGTGTGTTCAGGAAGTAATTGGTAAACTTGTTGAGCCTTGTATCTCTTATCTCTGCTCCTGAAGTGGTCTTTATTGTCATAGATTTCTCCAAGCTTCAAAAGTTATAAATGTAATGTACTACTGTAGATGGTGGAGGAAACTTTTTCTTGTTCTCTTGAAAGTCAATGCCATTTAATTCTGTTTTAATTGCTTTTATAGGAGCCTGGTAACTTCATCATTACCTTCCCAATATCTTATCATGGATGCTTCACCTTGGGTAAGCAAAAAGGTTTAGTTTTGAGTTGATGGAGGCCTTGATTATCTTATTACCTTTGGTGTTTGAGGATCTTATTAACTCTTGGAATATGAAGGACTTAATTATGCTGAGGCAGTCAATTTTGCTCATACTGATTGGCTGCCCCATAGTAGTTTTGGAGCAGAGTTATACCAACTTTATCAGAAACTTGCTATTTTGTCTCATAAGGAACTTCTGTGTGTGGTTGCAAAGGTGCAACTCTTCCCCCTTTTTCATATCCTCACTCTTTAGGCGCTGTTGTCTATAGTCTTTCTTAAATGAGAAGAATTTCAATTCTTACTGTGTGATTTTATTATCCTAGTCATCTGTACTGTGTGTTACTGTGATCCAAAAAGTGGGTTGGGCGCTGTCAGACTATGGTTCATTTTCCTTTAAATTTTTATTGATTTTCAGCTTATTTTTCTTTTTATGGTTTTTATCAGCTTTTACTTGAATTAAGTAACTCATTCTAATGGTGCTTTTGTGCCATTCTGCAGTTACATTTTTCTGGCATTCTTTGTTATGGGGCATTCTGGAAGTGTTTGTGAGGAAAAATATCCCTTGTTAGTTTAATATGTAGAGCTTTGGACTTCTGAAGATACTTTCTTTTGCAGATAAAGTTGAGTGAGCAATTTGCTTTGTTGCCATTGATTATTTTATGGTAGGGCCTTATGTGTGATGATTTACTTCATGGATTAGGTTTGTGGTTTAAGTCCTAGATGGCCTTGCACTAGCAAAAGGACTAGAAAAAAGTTTTGATTACTTCGTTTATGGTTATAATACGTTTCTTTCAAGTTTCCACATTAGCTAATTTTTTTTCACTAATATTTTGTCTAAATAGGCATTGTCTTAGAAACAAGGTCATCCTTTGGTATCATGATGTGAATTGCGAAGCTTATTGTTGCTATTACTCGGCAACATTTCATGATTTTTGTAGTAGTTCAGTAAGCTTGTATTCCCAACTGTCCTAGATTTGTTGCACCAGTTTTAACCTGACAATCAGATTTGTATTAATCTATTATGCTGTGGTATTCTGTGAATAGCTGATTTTGTTTCATGATATGAATATCTGTGGTAAAATTGCATCATTAGGCTTTTAGTTTTACGGCCTCATTTACCATATACTCGTTACATGCTACACTTATTGAAAAGCTTTATTCCTTGCACTGTGTGGTTTTGGTTAACATTTACTAATCTTTTTTGCCATTTTGTTGTAGACTGGTCTTTGATAAGAGAACACAGTCTACTTTTGAGAAGATAACTACCTTTAGAGATATATGAGAAGGAGAAGACTTGAAGGGAGCAGCTTTGGAGAATTCGGATTATCAATTGGTTTCTTTCTCCTATGCCACCTCGGAAGCATCCTGAACATGTTGGTACAGAAGAGGGTATTTCTATAAACTTATGTTCTGGTTGATTGAACTTTAACATGTTGTAGTATTAATGTAACTTGGTACACCACTGTGATGAGTATGACATTGGCCATAAAGGATCCTACAGATCATAGGCCTGCAACTGCTTTAATCTTGCTACTGTTGTTTTGCCGCTGTAGACCATCATCGTTTGTTTGCTTGGAGGTGAGTAATCATGACAGGCTCAAAGAAAAACTATTCTTTGTCCTTTTTGTGTTTCTTATCTTGCTGGTTATGATATTTAGTTTGTTCTTATCAAGCTTGTGAAATGAGATGCATTTTACTCTTTTTCTTCCTTTTTGTTTATTTCTTATTTCCCCAATTTTAAAACAAAGTAAAGCTCAAAGACTGAGAAAATTCTATCTTTTGTTTGTTTGGCTGTTTGGGTTAACACGTAAATTTAGTTCACCACGGGTGGAAGAGATTCTTTGTTGGGCCATGTTCTGGAAGTTTGTTTTGTTTGTTTTCTTTGTATCTTGTGAGTCTTATCTTTTAATGATTTTTCCAGTCTTTGGTTTGAAAATTTGGAGGAATCGTAACATCTTGAGTTGTACTCTTTCACTTCTGTAGACTTTGTGTTCTAGAATTGCTAGAATTTTCTCCTTTCATAGTAACAGCTAATTGCTTCTTTTATATGATGCAGCACTGGGAACACCTTCGCGAATGCAAGGCTAATAAGCACCGGCTTCTTTTATCGTCATTCTTTGGCGGAATTGAATGATTTGGTGCATAGGACTGAAGAACTTAGTCTTGAGGACCCAGCCAGTAATTTGTGTGGACAAACGTCAAGTTCTAATGATTCTGCTGCTTTGTTGAAGAAGGTTTGGATTAAATCTTCTTTTAGTTTTGTGAATATCACAGAATGAAATTCTTCATCCCCCATCCCTCTCTTTTGTGTTACCCGTTTATTCTACAACTGTAGTTATGCAATTTTTTCTTTTTGTACTGTAACCTTGTATGGTCAGGCGTTGTCTTTTGGTTTTTAATCCTCTTTTTTCATGGTTGATAAGTTGGTTTTATACCAACTTATATGTCTTATTTCACTTAGCTTTTGACTTGTTTTTCATGCATTTATGTGGTGTTAGGTATTATTTTGTGCATTGATGTGGATTACAACTTGGTGTGCTAAAATGAAGAAAATGACCATAAAACGTTGTAAAGTTTGTGAGATTATGTGTTGTGTTGTATGTTCATGAGATGCATAATAGGTAGTGTACAAATGGTGGAAAAAGGCTTTAAATGGTATCCACTGTGTACCTTAGTATTAGTGTTCACGTTGGCATGCATACGTATTGCACATCACGCATACGCTGCTGCGCGTTGTGGCACACGGCAGCCCCGCACTCATTGCACACATGCTGTGCGTATATCGCGCGCAGCAGGGCATAACCACGCACATGGGCTGCACGCATGGTGTGCGCAATCCTCACATATCACACGCACACGCTGCGCGCGCACCGGGTGCAGCTCTAACACAAAGCAGCGCGCGTCGCTGCTCGCGGTACATGCAGCGCACAGGTGCGTGCATCCACAACGCTCCCCCAGCAGCACCAGCCACGCCCGCCCATGCAGGCAGCGTTCGCCCTCTCGCGCGGGCACCTCCGCACCAGCGGGCGGCCGCGTGTTCCTAGCACATTGCCGCACAGCATGGGCACTTCACAGCACACTTCAGCACCACAGCTTGGGCAATTCACAGCACACTCATGCACACACATGGGCATTTCACAGGATACTCAATGCACACATTTGTGGCAACTCATGCACACACTTTATGCATTTCACAGCACATTCATGCGCAACACAACACAAATGTTCATAGGACTACATGCACAAGCACAATATGATTTCACTACACCAATACTTGTACAATTTTTCACATGCACACAAGCAAGCATACCAAGAAGAGTGCATGGTGTAGCCACATCAGGTGGCCGCACCGTGAAAAGGTTTCTATGGTGCGGCCACATCAGGTAGCCGCACCATGGAATTGGTTGTGAGGTGCGGCCACCTGAGTGAAATGTATGGTGCGGCCACATCGTGTAAACAAAATGCATGGTGCGGCCATCTTATGTGGCCGCACCGTGTTGATAGCACTTGTTTTGCTATCTGGAAAATTTCAAAGTGTTTTAATCCTTTTCTCCACGTGCAGTGTTTTGAGGACGTGATGTCTTGTAGCTCGAAGGCGCGACGGGGTTGAGTGAAGGACCAAGGCTCAAAGTCGTGAATGAACGCTCAGCACAAATTGCTTCGTTGACACTTGATAATTTGTAGGGGGCATTTATGTGATATTATAGTCGGTTGCGTATTGTTTACGTTTTTCATAACCTTTATATATAGAGGGTCTAGTTAGTATTTGAGGGGATCGATCATTCTAGAATTATAACAGACTTTTGGATTTTGAGAGCGGGAACTTTCTCTCTCTAACCTTCTCTCACTAGCATTTTCTCTCTCTAGAAATTGTACTCCGATCTCGATTTCGATCGCGGCTTTGGACTGGAAACTGCTTCCTTATTCTCAATAAAAAAAGGAATTGACAATTCTCTGTACTTTAACTGGTAAAATCCTCCAATTGAATGGAAATGAATTTGTTATATCTGCAAATTGATGAAATTGAGATGAGGAAAGAGTTTTCTGGCTAATCGAGTGATAACCTACGATCCCAATGGATGAATGTACATTTTAGATACTTGATTCGGTGCAATAAATGTACTCTTTGAAGAAATGATTCATATTTTTGCTTGGATTGTGAAATATTAGTTAAATTTTCATGAATTCGCTCTAGAGTAGTTGAATTGAACTTGAACTGCAGCCGTCTATACTGAGTCTGAGCTTAATACATCTATTCTTGCTATGATGCGGTCGCTATGCTCATCTATTCTTGCTATGATGCTCATCTTCTAAGATGCGGTCGCTATGCCGATCGTAGATTATGAGATCATAAGGTTGGAGTGAAAAAGAAGTCCTCTGTTGTTAACAGAGCGCATTAGACCTTAGTTTCAGGCCTCGCTATGGGAAGTTTCTAAAAGTCGAGTGTTAAACTTGTTAGGAATAGTGGATTGGGATGTTACGGGATGAAATCACCGTCCTTAGGCCTCGCCATGGGATAGGATGGTGTCAGGAGGATTACGACATAGTGTGGTCGACATGCCAGTTTTGGCTTAAGACTCTAGGCAATGAAGCTCCCCTCTAGATTAGCATGTATGTTTAGTTGCACCACATGAGTGATCTAAATGTGTATTCATCCAGCTACGGAACTCTAGGGCATCACCTTTCCTATTGATTGCACTCGGACTTTATTTCTTGTTTTTTGAGTTCTAGTTATCTTAGTTCTTGCTAGTACAAGTTTCATTTGTGTGACATTTAATAGAGCAGCACTCTCAAATTCTTGGAATCAAATCACCTTCCCTGTGGATACGATCCCTCTCACCACTCCTACATTAGAGTAAGTGCTAGGGTTAAATTGCAAGTTACACGACACGCTTGTCAAATTTTGGCGCCGCTGCCGGGGAAGGCATGGTTTCTTGATTTTATTGTGTTGTTTTGTTTTCATCTTATTGTTGTTGTTTCGTTGTGTTTTGTTCTGTTTTGTTTCTTTTGTAGATAATTGAAGTTCTTGTTTCTATTTTATCGTTTCTTTCCTATCATACTTCACTTGTGGTGTGTTGTTTATCCCCAGGTCTCTAAGGTCATCTGGTGAACCAGAGTATACACTTGATCGCGAATTGCCAAAAACTTTTAGAACTCAACTCAGACAAAGAGAAATGGCCAACCAAGGAGTGAGACCACCAAGATTTGGTGACCACTATGCCATCAATTTTGAAAATGGATTTGATCAAAAGGACATCGATGTTGAAAGTTTCCACATTCCTACTCAAATAGTGTCAATGATCACCCAGGGCCAATTCTTCCAAGGCCTTAACAATGAGGATCCGAATGAACATCTTTATTGGTTCTTAGGCCTCTGCATTACTTTCGAGCTTCTGAGAGTGAATCGGAGTGAAGCTCATAGAATTCTTTTTCCTCTATCTCTGAGAGGCAATGCAAAACATTGGTTGAAATCCATTAGGGGTACCAATGCTGTAACAACTTTTGAGGAACTCCAAAAGAAATTTTTGGCAAAATACTTCCCTCCTGCTAAATTGAAGAAAATGAGAATGGATATAATGAACTTTCAACAGTATGATGAAGAGTCATTTAGAGAGGCATGGGAGCGTTTTTAATGAATTAATCAGACAATGCCCCAATTATGACTTGGGGGAAATCAGAGAATTGAACACTTTCTTCAAAGGCCTCACAGCTGAGTCTTCTATGACGGTTAAGGCATGTGCTAATGGTGCATTGAAAGATAAGAGTGTGCCTGAGGTAAGGGAGATCTTTGATAAAATCTGAAGATGAGTACCTTTTTCCTGAAACGAGAAAATCACATGGTAGGAGGCATAGAGGTGTATTAGACCTTGATGAAAAACATCATGGCCAAGGGACATTCATCGCATAGCAACTTCAAAACAACATTAACCACAGCAGCAACAATCATGATCACACCCCAAAAGTAACATCCCCAGCATAATAAGCATAACTACGGCATCATACGCCCCCCTACACTTGAAACAAACATTGTCCTCAATGTAAAGTTAGGAAGGAGGAGCTCCCTAAGAATACAAAGAATGGCCCGATGAGGACGGTGAGGCGAATGATGCCGTGGTAGAGAAAGAAGGGCCACTGAAAGAGGGTGCAATGGTTTTTGGCATTACCTTTTTGTTTTTTCTTCTCTTTTTTATGCGTTATTGACAAGTGTATTTTTTTTAAACTGTGTTCCTTGATGATATTTATTTATTTATTTATTTATTGATCAAGTTTGTGTGGTTTTAATTTCTGCACTAAATTAATTGTTGTCCATTTTGAATTGTTTTCCTTTTTCAATTTTTGAAGAGCTACTTAAATAAAGAAGGGGAAAATGTTAATTTATCCATTTATTACGGTGGCTCTCTTTCATTTGCCATGCTTTTCACTTATCATTTGTTCCCCTTCTAATTTTTGCATTTTGCTTTGGATCTTTGTCCACACCTACTCGATCAATAATTGTTAATGTCACTTTGAATATCTATCAACATTTTAAAATAATTGCTGCACTAAATTGACTTCTAAAGTAACGGAGAGAAATAAATTTACAAAACTATTGCAAGATAATGATGAATTAATGAAGAGAAATAAATTTACGAAACTTTTGCAAGCTTTTTATATCATAAAAATTTGTGCATTTTGGCTAATTATATATATTTACCTTCCGTAGTTTATACAATTATATATTTTCACATACAACATACATTTATACATCACACACTATATGTTTTTACACATACTATACACTTTTTCACACAATATATATATTTATACATTTTCACACACTATAATTACACATACTATACACTTTTTCACAGTGTATATATATATATATATTTATACATAATACACACACTTTCCCACAATATACATATTTATACTTAATATACACATTTTCACACGCTACATATATTTATACATAATAGGGGGTTATAAAAAAAAAATTAAATATATGTGTACTATGTGTAAATATGTATATTGTGTGAAAATGTATGTAATATGTATAAATATATATAGCGTGTGAATATGTGTAGTATGTGTAAGAATTAATATATATTTATAAATAGTGTGTGTGTGTGTGTGTGTATGTAAAAATGTGTGTTGTATGTGTATATTTGTTAATAAGCACATAGTTTGGCATATCACGTATTGGAGACCAATCTCGAGTTGTTTTTTTACCTTTGATGATGCACTTTTTAGTTTTATGATACAAATTATGTATCTAGTCTAATGCTATTTTCAAATTTATATATTTATTAGTTTGTATAATATTCTCTTATATCGTGTTTATTTCTTTTATTAAGATACAAAAGAAAAATTTTATTCGCTGGATAATTAAATTATTTACTTAAATGCAATTTATAATAATTATAAAAAAGAATTTATATATAGAGAATAGGTATACTGAGTATTAGTAAAGAAATTATAAATAAAAAATAAATATATTAAAACAATAAGGATATTCCAATAATAAGCATGTTATTAATATAAATAAATACGAAATTAATATGATAATATTATTGAAAATAGTAGTCACAATTTAATTAAAATATAGGGTTTTTATATAAAGAGGAGTATGAAGGATTAATATTGGAAAATAAGTATATATGAAGAGTATTTTACAAGTATTTCAAATTTTGTTACGATATATGTTGTGAGGAAATGTTCGTATCACGGGTAAACTAATGTAATGTACACAAATGAGTTAATATGTAAGAGAATGCATAATGTGACATACATGTAAATATATATAGTTTTTGTAAATATGCATAGTGTGTGAAATATATATAATATGTGTAAATAAATATAATGCATATAAATATTCAAAGTATGTAACAATGCATGTAATATGTATTAAAAGACATTGGTATGTGTTAATGATTATTGTGGTATATGAAATATATAGTAATTGTATATATGTAGTATGCAAAATATGCACAGCATGTTAAAAATCTATAATATTCAAAATGGGTGATTCTTATTCCATGGCAATTATGAGAGATTATAACGTGTGAGCACAAATGTAAATATTATGTGCAATATATGTAGTGTCGAAAATATGTGGAAAATAAGTAGAAAATTATAGTGTGATAAATTATTAAATATGTTAAAATATATGAAAATAAGTTTATTGTATATATATATATGAATAATATGTATAAGTGTCTGTAGATATGTGTAAATATATACTGTATGAGAAATATGTGTAATATGTATATGTATGTGTAGTGAGTAAATATATGTACTATGTGTAAACATGTATAGTGTGTAAAAATATGTGCAGTATGTGTATATGTGTTCATATGCATATGGTATTAAAATGTATGAATTATGTATAAATATATTTAGCATATGAAAATATGCGAGTATGTGTACAAATATAGTGTTTCAAAAAATGTGTATTATGTGTAAATATTTATATTGTGGAAAATGTGCATAAATGTATAACATGTGAAAATATGTGTACTATGTATAAATATATCGAGTTTGTGAAATTGAGTGTAGTGTGTATTACTATATGTAGCGTGTAAAAATATATAGTGTGTGAAAATAAGTGTAGTATATATAAATATGTATATTGTATAAATATGTGTGAAGCACGTGTTAATATGTGTATGAGAAATATGTGTAAAATGTGTGGAAGTATGTATAATCAGTGGCGGAACCAGAAATTTTTTTGAGGGGGTGATTAATTATACATGATGTTTTTTTTTCATAAAATACATATATGTAATTATTAAAATAAAATAAACATTCAATCACAGTAATTAATTAAAAAAATACACAAAAACTTTTAAATATTACCAAGTAAAAAAGACATAAAAACAAAAAAGAAAATACTCATATCACAAGACAACGCTAACGGCAATGGAAAGATTTTCACTGATTAGACTAATTTAATTGAATAACAATATGATGGAAGGAGTCGATAAAGATAGGGTTATGAGCAAGAAGTAGGTTGTAGACGAAGGATGGAACAAGAGATAGAGGAATTCACGTTTAAGAGTTCGAGAGATGGAGCAAGATAGATTAATTTACGTTTAAGAGTTTAGAAATTAAAATAGGATAAGATAGAGTTTAGGAATTAAAATAGGATAAGATTTTATAAATAGGGATGGTATAACTTTTTTTTAATCTTTAATAAAACTATGTGGTTTCACTTAAGAGAATATATTTTTATTTTACTCTTAAATAAAACGTCGTCGTTTCACTTATGAGTATAAAAATTAAAAAATAAATAAAAATTGGAAGACGAGAAGATTTCGTCTTCTTCACAATTTTTTCAATTTAATATTTTGGTGGCGCAAGAGGAGGCCAAAGTTTCTTTTAAGAGTTTGTTAGGTTTTTGTTGAAGGCTTGATTCACTTTAAATAAGAGAATGAGGACTGCCTGACTGGACAATGAGTAATGACATTTATTAATTCAATTTTTTTTACACTTAAGTAAAACAACTAAAAAAATTTGAAACATTATCGTCTTCCTCTTCCATCTTCTCAGTCTCAGATCTGAAGGAAGTTCTTTAGTGGCTCTAGCTGGGCCTGGGCGGATAGACAGCAACCAGCAGGTGTAGCGCCTCACCGCCTTTGATAGGGTGTGATAGGGGGTGGTTTGTATATACCACCCCCTTGCTCCCCAAAACGAAGAGGGGGCGGCCGCACCGGCTCACCCCCCTCCTTCCGCCACTGTGTATAGTGTATAAATATATGTACATTATGAATCAGTGTGTGTACAAGTATATGTAAGTATGTGCTCTTATGAAATGTATTAAAATGTAAGAAAAATGTGCAAATATTTTAAGTGTGTGCAAATGTAAATATTATATGCAATATATGTAGCGTCAAAAATATGTGAAAAATAAGTAAAAAATTATAGTGTAATCAATAATTAAATATGTGCCAGTATATGAAAATATGTGCCAGTATATACATATATACGTAGTATGTATAAGTGTGTGTATAACTATGTATAATATGTGTAGTATGTAACACATGTACATTGAAATGTGTGTAGATGTAAGAAGAATTTTGCAAATATTTATAATGTGTGAGAATGTATATAGTATATGTATATAAGTAGTGTGCACATTATGTGCAAAATGTGTACAAATCTATAGTGTCAAAAAAAGTGAAATATATGCAAATATATGGAAGTGCGTATAGTGTATATATATATATGTATATGTATAAATGTGTTTACAAATATTGGCAACCATGTATCTTATAAAAATGTTTAAATATGTATAGACATGTATAGCGAGTGAAGTTATGGGTAGGTTTGTAGAAATATTAACCGTAAATGTTAGTACATGTATTGTACAACAAATATTATATTACTTATACCTATTATATTGAATTAAAATTATAACGAGAAATAACATATAATTACACCGCGCTTGCGCCGTGATGGCCAACTTTTTTTTTTTTTTTTTTTTTTTTAACCTTACATATATATACATAGTGAGCAAAAGCGATGCTGGATGTACCAAAGGCATCGTTACAAAAGGAAAGCATGTAAACATGGAGTACTACTCCATTACAAAAATTTTCAAGTAAATGTACAATCGAAAAAAGAAAGTAGTTAATCTAGGTATAGTTAGATTATCACTTTCTAATTCCCAACAAGTGATCAAAGTAGTGTACAAAATGTCCTAGTTCAAAGAATAAACTTGTACAGCATGCCATGTTCATTCCGGTCAAAGCCCAACTCGAAAAAAAGGCTATGATTTTGAAACCATCAAAGAGTAAATGCACTCCAAAGTGGACCAAACCAATCAGGAACAGGTCCAATAAACCAAGGGTCCAAAAGGGGCAGACCAGCCAAGCAAGAAACCTGCCCAAATGACGGGTCCAACCCAGTCGCAGGACAGAACTGGTAAAAATTGGGCAGCGTTTCCCCTGTGTACACTCTCGTTCCAGCCCCGGTAGCATAACAAAACTCCCCAAAATGGCCACACAAACCATCAAGGGGACCATCCCATGATCACATAAATTACAAACTTCCAATTCAGCAAGACATACCATTTCAAACATTTGAGGCAACCAGCCCTAACATCAGGAGGCTGAGGCCAATACAACATAATCATGCATTCCATAATATTACAGCAAAAAATTCAGTGTAGCATCATCCAGATGGTTATTTAAGCTAGCACAAAGTAAAGATGGATTTTTACCTTCTGTTCCATCTTGTATTTTCGGAATAGCATAAAAACGGATTACGTTCCCTTAGTTTCCTTCCCGAATACATGCTGGCCTTAGGACTGATCAAGGCATCCACTTGCTTGGAATGCTTAGGAGGCTTGCGGTATCTGTCCATTTTTCCGAGGAAGGAGTCCAGAATATCTTGCGGTTCCTCCTCAAAACTGTGCTCCGTCCATCTATCTTCCTCTCGGTCCCAAATATCATCCTCTCTATCCCAACTTTCCCTCTCTTGATCCTCAAATTCAGCTGCATTTGGGATGGATTGTAAGCTCAAATCCAAGGTAGGACAACCTCTGAGCATACGTGAGACTTCCTGTTCGTCTATCAAGTATGTTGGCATAGCTGCTATTATTTCTCGGTCCGACACCACAGGATCCTTGTTCGTGTTTGAAGATTCGCCTTCTTCCCAGTTTATCGTAACTTTTATCCCCCCATGTTTCACGTCTTTCTCAGGCTCCAACTCTTCTTCAATTACAACAGTTTTGGGGGTTCCAAAATCCCCCCCAACTTTTGCTCTTTGTCCCTCACCAATTCTGGTGTTAGGGGATCAGTCGGGCCTGTTTTAGAAGACTCAATAGCTAACGGAAGGGCTGGCCTAGCTTTATCCGATTCTTCATTTTGCCTATTAATGATTTCCAGGAGCTGGCCAAGCTTAGTCAAGAAGCTGTCAAGATCAGTCACGTTTGCCCCTTGCTCTACTCCCTGTCCCGTTGACCTCTCCACCTCATTGATGGTCTGCTCTCCATCTGCCCCTGTTAATTCTTCTTCTGAGGGGACAGACCCTGGTCGATAGAGCTTAGTTGCTACTATAGTCATTGCTACTCTTTCACTTTGCTCGAAACTGTTTTGTTCAAGACTTGAGGCCGGATAACCCTGCTCTCCTATCTGTACTCCACTCCTCTCAGCTTGGGGTAGTTGCTGATCCACCATATATGAGCCCTGGCCTTGGTCAACAATTTGATAGTTCTTCTTCTTTGTGGTTTCAAGGGTCTTATCATCAGAAGTGTTTCTAACTGGAACCCACACTTTAGGAGCTTGTACTGAATGGCACTTTTGATCAGTGTGACCCATCTTCTTGCATACCACACAGTATTTAGGCATGTCTTCCACCACAATCGATTGCCATCTACCACTCTCTTTGTTACCTATACGGATTCGTTTGGGGATTGGCTTCAACACATCAACCTCAACGCAAACCCTAGCCTCGCTAGGTCGAAGGACTTTGTCAGCGGATGCCGAGGCTAAGTAAAGCTTTAGCGGGTGTTCTACAGATGAACTCAGGGAGAACAATGACTCTTTTGTAAAATAATGAAGCGGGGGGAGAGGGAATTTCATCCAAACCGGAGCCAAAGAGGACTCAATTTCTGGACAGAAATCAGATGTCCATTTCGACATTCTGGCTTCAAAACCATTGAAAGTCCACATTTTTTTAATCCACATTCTCTGGAAATCCTCTTCAAGTTGGAATTTAAAGAATACATGTTTCTGATCTAGAAGTCCCAAATTGCACTCACTTTTGAATGTTGCGGCTCGGATGAATTTTCTGAGAACAGCCATAGATGGTCTACCCCGTATAAATTTGCCCACAAGGGTAAATTTGAAAGGTGCTGCAGACCTCTTCTCTTCGGAATCTGTCATGAAAACTGCAGGTTCACCTTGGTAGGACGTCAGGGAGCTCTTAATGGTTGGAGGAAAAGAAACCTGGACATCTTTGGACCAGCTTGCTGAAACCGCCTCTCTGAAAGTTTTAGGTGTAGAGGAGCTTGAGGGATGTGTTCTTGAGGGTAACGGGGGGAAGTCATTGCTGGTAGCTGCTGCCAAATCGGGGATATTTCGATTGGTCAATTTTGGAAACTGATTTGGTGAGGGCAAAGGAGCAGTGGTCATCGAAGGGGCTATAGGCCTTTTGCCTTGCGCCACCTCTCTCCTTTGGTTTCCTTTCTGGGCTGCAGTTATCTGTGAAAAAAGGGGAGTGAAAAAATTGGAAAGTAGGAGTTGAGCAGGTCGTCGCCGGTCCTTAGTATAGGCTGCGACCTTAGGCGATTCAGGCGGATCTACCCGAGGGTTGGAAGTGGGTGCTTCCGCCAGTGTCTTCCCCATCTTAGCCGTGGCAGGACTGTACCCCTTATTCCCGTTAAGGGCCTTGGTGGCTCCGGCCAATAGGCCGGAGCTAGTGACGGAGACCGCAGTTGCAGGCTGCAGCTGTGCTTGTGGTGGACTGTAGGTGAAAAAAACTGTAAACTGAGGTTTGTGGGTGAGGAGATGGAAGTGGGGCCGATTGGGTAAGGATAATGTATGATTAGTTGGTGAAGATTGAGAAAGACGATTAGGGCTTAATGTGAGGACCTGTAGAGAGAAGGGAGAGCATCCGAACATGCATTATAGTAACATGCCAACTAGTTATATAAAACCCCACATGGTGAAAATCTACCATAACAACATAGTTAAAATTTTCATCAATACCCTCAATTTTCATCTTGTATAGATTGTTGTTGTTTAGATCTATCCAATCTTTGTTTTAGACCACCCCATAATGTCGTTTTCGCCATTTGATTATTTTTTTTCAACTCGTCTTCTTTTCCTTTTTCTTTTAAATATTTTTTTAATCTTTCTTTCCTTTTTCTATTAAAAGACTTTTCTCTTTCTTTTTGTTTTTACATTTTCTTTTTTTCTTTCTTTTTCCTTTTTTTTTGAAATTAATAATAAGCAGTGTACACCCCACCATTGGGGCTAGCTGAGTGGTTAGAAAATTAGTATTCCAATCTCCAAATTTAAAGTTCTATTCCTGGGGGATGCATTTGTGGGAGGGTTGGTGTAAAAAAATACACACACACACACATCTAATTTATGAATCAACCCCATGTACAGTGGCCGATGCCCCCATTGACTCCACTAAATATGTAAAAGATATATACAAAAAAGTTTAAAAATGGTAATTTTCTATTTTTGTCCTCATTAATTATTTTAAACCAAATTTTTTGTATACAGTAAAGATTTATACAACTTTAAAAAAATGGAAAGTTTCTTAGTTTTGCTCCAACAAATAATTTTGAACAAAATCTACCAAATTGCAACTAATATTCTTATATAGTATTTATTTAAAGTATGTATTTTTATGACTTACATATATAATAATATTATATTATGTTTACTCTTTTATATAATTTACACATAATTTTTATTTAGAGTATGCATTCTCATGCCTTTCATATTTAATAATAATGTATTATTAGTACTAAATAATTTTTTGATAGTGTCTAAATACAAATATTTGTGTTAGTTTATTATGAATTATTTATAACTAATGTTTTCATCACTTTATAGTATTATTTAAAAGTTGCAATTATAATTTATAAGTTCACAATGTAAAGATATAGGAATAAAATTTCATATAACTATTAGAATATTTAAGAATACTAAAACAATTATATTACTTTACATTTGTTTATGGTAGTATTTCATTCTATTTTGCTTTGCTATTGTAAACTTAGTTAGTGGAATAGTAAAAGTTTATTTTTTTAATGTTAATAAGTTATCAATCAACAAAAATTACCAAATTTTACAACTTTCATTTTTTTATTAGTGTTTGATGAATTGGATTTTTTGAATTTGATGTAATCGGTATTATTCTTTGAGAAAAAGAATAGTTACCCACTTTGAGAACCAAGACACACTTCATAAGAACCAAGACACACTTCTTAAGAAATTGGGGATAGGCAGAGAAAACTTATTTGAGATATCTAATAAAAACAGAACATTTATTTTATGGAGATGGTTTCTTTGTTGAATTTACAAAAGAAATTTTAATTGTCGAAAATATTTGTTCCATGAAAGAGATAACCTGTAGAAAGATGAAATAGAGGAATAGTGAAAAATAAAATTTTCAAAATAACTTACTTTCTAAAAAATATATCCAAAATAATATACTTTCAATTTATATTTCTTAAGTAATACCTTTTTAGCCACATATACTCTCACTATCCAACGGGAAAGAAAAGTTACTATATTTTCTCACTTAATTTTCAATTTAAAAAGAGTTATGATAAAAGCAAAACTATTACCTCTTCTAGTTATCTTCACAGTTAATTCAAACTTATCTTCTCTATCTTAATTCTCAAATTCATAAATCATTACTTCATTATCAAATTATTTCTCTTCCTTATTTTCCAATGTCATAAATCATTACTTTATTTTCAAAATTGTAGTTGCTTTCTCTTTTTTAATTCTCAATTTTTAGTTCCCAATTTCGTGAATAATACTACGGTTGCCTTTCCTCTCTTAATTACCAATTTCTTGAAGAATTTTAATAGAAAAAAAGCTTTAATTTGCTTAGAACAACAACTAGTTTTTCTTTTTCTTCAAATCATTCAATAACATGCATGAAAATACCTATTGTTATAAAATACTACAAACTTGTAGTATTATATTATGTAACAAATTATTATAACCACTACTAGAAGGTAGAGTTATAATGTTATGTTACTATTCCTATAAGACTAGTAGAATACAACTATAATATATGAAACATGTATACTAAAAAGATTGATGAGAGAGAAAAAGAGAGCAAGACGTAGAGCAAGACATAGTAAGTATTCAACCCTCACATTTCTTTCATATAAGCCTCTATTATAAGATTGAACTTTACACCTCTACCTTGTAGGTTACAGTGTCCTAAATGTAAGTTACAAGAGTTACATTGGTTACATAGGTAGTGCGGGATTATGAGGAAAAATGGTGTTACGTGAGTTACATGAAATAATGTAAAGTAATGGGGTATATAAATGGACACTCACAATTAATCATAAAACTCCCCCTTGAATGTTCATCTTTAAGAAAAATGCCTCGTTTAAACCTTATTAGAAAAAACCCAGTGGGATAAAAACCTAGTGAAGGAAAAAAAGTACGTTTCCCATATACAACATTGCCTCGTAAAAAACCTTAACATAAAAAAAAGTTAAGACCCTAACAGGAAAAAAACCTTGGTTAAGGGAAACAGAGTACTGATTAGTCTAGAAAATCTCACGTCGTCAATATGTCATTGGGAAGTCTTCTGGTCTTCCGAAACGTACCGAATACCTGCAAGAAGATTCCGGGATTGACACAGGAATTAAAATCTGAAGCTTAAGTCAGTTATGAGCCTTAAGTATTTATCGATATGTAACCCAGAATACCAATCTCGAATCCCCTTCCAAAGTGATGGAAATGATGTATTTATAGAATACATACCCGAGTTAGAGTTGTATTGAATCTCTAGTAAAGTACCTTGAAGAAGGGTTTGCTGTAATGTAAGAGTTGTAATAGGATTGTAACTCTTAGCATACATGTGTAATAGAAATAATTGCTGAGAAGGAGTTGGACTCCTATGTACTGAAGGATACTTGTTGTATTAGAAGCCTATTTCTGAGGTATTATACGTGTAGTAAAATTCAACCCTTATCAATAGCCTCTCAGGTCGGATTGCATTTATCCATTCTGATCTGAATAATTTTTTGGTATAATACCGATCTACTGTGCACACGCTCATCTCTTTGAGTTTCGTGCCCAAGAAACACGCTTACACATTTTAAACCACGACTTACCTGAAAGACGTTTTAAGCAGCACGTTCTTCCACCATAGCTGTCACGTCCTTTCGCATGCTCTTCACCTATAAATATGGCATTTCAAAATTCATTTGGCACTTTCATCTTTCAAAGCCCTCAACTTTTAGT
Source organism: Ophiorrhiza pumila (assembly GCA_016586305.1). NCBI lineage: Eukaryota > Viridiplantae > Streptophyta > Magnoliopsida > Gentianales > Rubiaceae > Ophiorrhiza > Ophiorrhiza pumila. Next base: position 24,935,291 of record BLIW01000004.1, on the reverse strand, counting down.
TCGGATTTTTAGAAATTCTTGAGCGTTTGTTTCCAGCTTTCTCGTCTTTTAACTCAGCTTCCTTAGATCGTCTCCATTTCTCTATTCGCAAGTAAGTAATGTCCAATTCAGAACACTCTAACTCTTCTTCATAAATTCCGTCAGAATCTAATCTGAACAATACTGTTTCACCCCACACACGAATCTGCTCACACTACATCTAGCAGTAGCGATTTCGATTTTAATTTGTCAAGTTCAGCTGCTAGTTTGCATAGTCAAGCCGATTTATCTAAAAACATGAAAACCACGAAGAAATATAGTTTAGTTCGGTTAGGAAAAGAAGACATGGTTGAAGATTAACACATAGGGTTTTGAGGACCTAGCACACCATGAGGAAGATCTCGGGGTAAATGTAGATCGGTTTGTCACCGAAGCTATTCCTCTATCGGTAGAATTTCCTTAGGATAACCTTCAACTAGCCGACCAGCCACTAAGAAACCTCAAAAACAAAATCCAACCAAAAAACCCATTGTCATTAAATTAGAAACATTAAGCTCCAGCACAACTTCCTCATCCTTAGTTAATATTCTAAGGAACTTTCACATCAGCCCCGAGTTCGAGGCTAGGATTCCTTTGGAAGGAGAAGTAGTTAGTCGACCTCCGAAGGGTTCTTTAAGTATTTTCATAGAACAACTTAGGGCTGGACTGAGATTCCCTTTATCTCTGTTTATCAAAGACATTCTGGATGATTCTTTGATCAGCATCACTCAACTAACTCTAAATGCGATCAGAATCCTGGTCGGGTTTAAGTTATTCTTCAAACAAATAGACCAAAAATGTTTTGTACCATACTTTAGGCACTTTTTGTTTGCCTAAAATCTTCTGGGAAAGATCAAGGGTGGTATTACTTTACCCACCGATCTAAAAAGCAACAACTCTTGAGTGGAAAACCTAGTTATATTCACGAATGGAAAGATAAATTCTTCTATCTAAATCTCAGCTCTTTAGAATGTGAGTGGTATTGGAAGGACGCCGGTCGCGTCTCTGATCCCATTTCCATAAGAAAACTTCCCAAGGACCTCGCTAAAAAATTAGAGAAAGAAAAGCGAGTCATTAACACCAACTTTTTTCCTGAAAGAGTGTTAGTGTCGGCGGGGATGAGTCAAGCCATTCTTCCATCTGACCACACGGAGCACGTTGTAAATGGGAAGGGGGGTATAACCTTTTATCCCTTATTCACATCCTATTTTTATAAAATCTTATTTATGTTTCTGAACGTTTTCTTATTTACTTTTTCCAGTGATCAATATCAAGGATCTTATGGATGATCTGCCGGAACCTTCACCCTCTCGAGATGAGATCCCCACTGTTGGAACCCATACACATGAAGCCCCCATCAACAAAGTGAAGTCGGAAAATAAATCTCCTCATCCAACCTCCTCGTCGGTTAAAGGGAAATCAAAGAAGTTTTCCCCAAGGACGGGAAAAGGTTTGAAGATTGTTTTGAAGCATATCAACAAAAGAAAACCAGTCAGCGTCAAATACGTCGCTCAGAAAAAACCACGAACTGTGGAAATTGAAGTTGACGAGGCCGAAGTGACTGGTTCTTCCCTTTTCGGGACGTCTTTGTTCCTTTTTGAAAGGTTCTGGAGGGTAAGGCTTCTTATCCCTTGTCCTCTTTCCATCCTGATATATAGATGGATATCAATGATAGGCTTACTGTGGAGATGGTGCCTGATTTTATTTTTAACTCTATCCCACGTCGGGATAGGAAGATGGTGAAAAGAGTCGACACTGCTTTTATTCATCAGCACCTTGCACTTGGCGTGGTGCAGGTAACTTGTATCTTTCTTCTCTATTATTTTTATTTGATGCCATTATCCCTTATTAACTGCTTCATTTCAGGTCATGTGCTTGGCTGCGGAGGCTATTGTTCGCAGCGATATAGCATCTGACGAACTGGAAAAGCTATTGTCTGAAAAAGCTGCTGATTAGCAGGAGGTCAAAATACTTAGCTCTTTGCTTGAAGCTGAGCAGAAGAAGACTTCTGAGTTCAACCAGGAGAATGATGAACTTAAATGGGAGAATAATTTTTTTCAAGATGACCTTAATGCTGTCAGAGCTTCGAACAAAGAGCTGTCTGCTCGAGTGGCCTTTTTGGAGGGGGAAGGCTATTATCTACTCATTTCGAACTTCTTGTCTTCCGACGAGGGGAGAGTGATGCTTGCTAAGTTGTGTACACCGGCTCGTAATTATGTCTATCATAAGGCCTTGGTTGCACTCATGGAAAAACATCCTGATCTTGAGGTGGCTTCTGAGAAAGATTACAATGTGAAGTCTGAAGAAGCTATAACCAAGCTTTTATCGATCTGAAGCTTGTAAAGGTCGATGGATGTCAATATGTGCCTCCGACCTGACGAAACTGATAAGTTGGTTTTATACCAAGTTATATGTGTTAAATCGCTTAGCTTTTGTCTTGAATTGCATACATTTATGTGTGATTATGTGTTATTTTGTGTGATAATGTGATATGCAACTTGGTGTGCTTAAGTGGAGGAAAAGACCCAAAAATATTGATAAAATGAGGTAACTATGCGTTTGGTGTCAAATGGTAAGAATGAGTTTAACAGACTTGAGTGATGTGTGGATTTTGAGGAAAGCCTTAATATGCTCAAAATTGCCTAACTTTGAAGGTGTACAGTTAGGGTTAGCACATTTCATTTGAGCATAACTTTATTAATTCTAAACCAATTTGTGAGGTCTTGGATGTTATGGAAAGACCTTTGAGTGCTTTTTAATTCATATGTTTCAACTACTTCCCAGTTCGGTGTGCAAAGTTATGAAATAGGAGCTTTTATGCGAAATGTCAAATTAGGGTTTCATCGGTTTTATGTTGCCACAGTTTGGTTGTTTGTTGATAACTTGGGCTGAAGTCATCCATTGATGTTGTTTCTTAAACCATTGGAAAGCCAAGAGGGATGTCTAGGACTTTTGTGCTTTAAGTTTTTCCAACCTCACAATGCATCAAGACCATATTTTGAAGGGAAATTGCACACTCACTTTTGCTACACTCATGCGCACACACTCGTACACCTCGCCGCATGAACATGCGGCGAGTTCACACACTTCGTCGTACACACTAGCACACTTCGTCGCATGAGCTTGCAACGAGCTCATGCAATGAACTCTCACATTCCACGAATACTCTTCACCCAATCTTTACATTCAAGTGTTGATTTTTTTGTCCCACAAAATTCATGTACATCGATTCTATTTGTCCAACTTTAAGTTTAAGATATACTTGGTTTGCTTTCCTGGAATTCCATGAAGTTCATGTTCGTTACTTGCATATTACATGCATCGTTCAACTATTTGTTTTAGTCATGCATTCACTACATTTACACAAACAAATGAATTACTCCCTTAGTTTTGCTTCACGATTTCACTTCATGTGATGCACCTTATTTGCATGCTAATTCATAGCACTCATTTCAGTCACATTTCACCACTCTTCATTGCACGTTTCTTCACAGTTCAATCCATTCATTGCACTTCAGATTTTCACTCACATTTTACTCCATTGCACACACTTCACAAATTACACAAAACTGCTAGTTTTATGGAGCATTTGGCGAGGCTTCGGCGTGCTGGTGGTGAGACTTCGTCGGGCGGAGCTTGGGGTGAGAGGATTGCATTGTGCGTGAGGAGAAGAAATTTGGCTAAGTGCTGAAACTCTGAAATTTCAAGAGTGCAAGGAGCGGCTGAAAGCGTGGATCTCCATGGCACAAAGGCATGATCTCTTGAAGGCTGGAAAGCATGAAGACTTACAGGGGTGATGAATGCGCGCTCTCCGCTGGCCCGAAGGCTCTAGACGAGTCTGATTCTTTACTTGGATTTCTGAGAAGCAAAGGTGTGAAGATCTGAGGATGGAAGGCGCGTTGTGGATGACGAGGACGATGAAGGCGTGTCTGGCAGAAGCTTGAAGGCGCGGAATTGCTGGAAAAATGTTCTTCACTTCGAATTTTTCATACTTAGCTAATTCATTGTCATTCTTTTGGCGGGTATTCTTGTAATACTATAGCTATTTTTACGATTTCGTATTACTTACATTTTCAGAACTCTATATATAGGGGATGTAACTAATATGTAAGAGGGATCGGATTCATTATTGATTATTGGAATATTCTAGATTTCATAACCGACTTTTGATTTAGAGCGGGAAGTGTTCTTCACTAAGATCACAAAGGCGTGATCTCTTGAAGGCTGGAACGCATGAAGACTTATAGGGGTGATGAAGACGCTCTCTCCGCTGGCCTGAAGGCGCTAGACAAGTCTGATTCTTCACTTGGATTTCTGATAAGCGAAGGCGTGAAGATCTGAGGATAGAAGGCGCGTTGTGGATTACAAGGACGATGAAGGCGTGTCTGGCAGAAGCTTGAAGGCGCGGAATTGCTGGAAAAATGTTCTTCACTTCGAATTTTTCATACTTAGCTAATTCTTTGTCATTCTTTTGGAGGGTATTCTTGTAATACTATAGCTATTTTTACGTTTGCGTATTAGTAACATTTTCATAACTCTATATATAGGGGATGTATCTAATATGTAAGGGGGATCGGATTCATTATTGATTATTGGAATATTCTAGATTTCATAACCGACTTTTGATTTAGAGCGGGAAGTGTTCTTCACTGAGATCTACTTTCTCTCTCTAGTTTCTCTCTCTAAAAATTTTCATCTTCATTTCCGATTATTGACTGCTTGAAAGCTCAGACATTACATAATTTGCTCAATTGAAGGAACTTAACACAAGTCTCTTAATTTTAAACTGTAAAACTTTCCAATTTGATGGATGTGATTTATATAATGATGAAATTTGTTGAGGTTGAGTTGATTATGGCAATGTCTAGCTAGTGATTGATAATCTAGGTTTCTAATGGGTGAATGCTGAGTTTATATGACAATGTGCGGTGTAATTAACATGTTAAAGAAAGTAATTCAACATCCTCTACTTCGATTCTATAAACTTGTTTAATCTCATGAATTTAAACTGGATTGGTTGAGATGAGTTCAATTGCGGTCATCATGCTGAGTTAAATTTCATTTCACTAGTTAAGGTTAAGAATTGCATGAAAAAGAACAGGATGTTGCTTGAGTTTTCTAACCTATGTGCGAATGATCACAATGTATAGCTAGGCCTCACCATAGGAAGCTTAGATTGTGAAATCCTTAGATCGAGGTTGTGTGAAGAGATTCTCTTACGCGAATGATGAGTGTACAAGCTAGAATCAGGCCTCATCATGAGAGATTCTAGGAGATATATTGCGTGAGTAATTCGGGTAGGGAATTGAGAAGACTATTGGTTCTAATCACCATCATTAGGCCTCACCATGGGAAAGGATGGTGATAGGAGGCTAGGGTTATAGTGTGGTGGCCATGCCAACTGTGATTAGGTCTCCTGGTTGCTCTTCTCCTCTTATTGCTTGAATTGCATGATAATGACACTGCATTAGTCATAAAAACACAAGGATGCATTCACTCGGAAGAAGACCTAGGTTATCTTTGTTGAGCATTTGTGATCCTCTTGCAATTTCTTTGATACTAGTGTTAGTTTGCTACTTATTTCTTGTGAGTTTTCAATAGGTTAACTTCCTGTTCTTGTTACTTTTCCTTTATTCAATACGAGAGATTACCATTGTGACTATACTTGAACAATATCAATTTCTTGAATTTTCCTTTTTCCCTGTGGAACGAACCTAGCTCACTGCTACTATAGTTAGTGGAATAGGATAAATTGACGAGCCACGACAACTCGCTATCAATTTTTGGTGCCGTTGTCGGGGAACTAGGCACGGTTCTTGAAATTTGTTTTTGTTCTGCTCTTAGTTTGTGTGATTTATTGTTTTGATTTAGTTTAGTTATTTTTGCATAGTAAGTGTGTTTCTTGGTTTGAGTACTTTTACTCTTTACTGTGTGTTGGTTCTACTACGTTTGCCATCTTATATTGGTCTGATTTCCAGATTGATCCATTTGTTCTGTTTCATTTGGTGTACTTGAGTGTTGAATGTGTCTTTTCGTGTTCTGAGTTTATATTCTTGTCACTTTTATAGTTAAATTTTGGAATTCTTGTTATTTTCTTTTCTTGATATCACTTGGTGTTTGTGTATGCCCAGGTCCGTATGATCTGCAGGGGAACCTGAATTCATACTTGACCTTGAATTGCAAAGGACCTTAAGGAGGCAAAGAAAGGAAAAAATGGCTAACACTGAGGCAAGGCTTCCAAGGTTTGGAGATCACTATGCAGTGACCTTCGACAATAGATTTGGACAACAGGACATCGATGTTGAAAGCTACCACATTTCTCCACAAATTGTATCAATGATCACACAGGGCCAATTTTTTCAAGGTTTAGACAACGAGGATCCGAATGACCATTTAGATTGGTTTCTAGGCTTATGTAGCACATTTAAGCTACCAAGGGTGGAGCGAAGTGAGGTGCATAGGATCTTGTTCCCTCTCTCTTTGAGAGGTAAAGCGAAGCATTGGTTTAAGACAATTGGGGGGCAGATGTGACAGCTTCATTTGAAGAACTTCAGAGGAAATTTTTGGCTAAATACTTTCCACCTACCAAGCTAGAGAAGAGAATGATGGAAATTATGAATTTCCAGCAACAAGACAGCGAATCATTTAGGGAAGCTTGGGAGAGATTCAATGATTTAATTCGGCAATGCCCCAATTATGACTTGGGAGAAATCATGGAGTTAAATACATTCTTCAAAAGGTCTTACACCAGAATCCTCCATGATGGTCAAGGCTTGTGCGAATGGGGCACTCAAAGACAATAGTGTGCCTGAAGTGCGTGAATTGTTCAATCAGATTGCTGAGGATGAATATCTCTTCCCTGAAACTCGTAAGCCACATGGTAGAAGACAACGAGAAGTTCTTGATTTAGATGAAGAAACTTCACTCAGTGCAAAGTTTGAAGCTCTAGCCAAGCAGGTGCAAACTCTGAAATCTGCTCAAACAAAAGCTCCTGTTCTTTCTTGTGGTTTGTGTAAGGGTGAACATCACACCGATGAATGTGCTATTACAACTGAGTCTATTCAGTATGTAAACAATTACAGCAGCAAACCTCAATATGGTGGAAATTATTCTGGAAACAATTACAATGGAGGTAATGGAGGTAACAGACAATATGGTGGGAACCAAGGAAATTGGAATCAATAACAAAATTAAGAAGGTCAGTACTATCAAGGAAATGATCAAAGAAGGGCAACGAATGCACCTCCTTGTTTTGATCATCAGGCTAGTACATCAGAACAAAGGAAACCATCTGTTGAAAACATGTTTCAAAAGTTGATGGAGAAGATGGACAAGAATGAACAAAGGTTTGGTGGTTTGGAATCTAGTGTAAAACATCATGAAGCCACTTTGAAGAATATTGAAATACAACTTGGACAATTGGCAAATGCTGTGCATCAGAGACCAAAAGGAGCACTTCCAAGTGACACAATTCTAAATCCAAAAGGAAGAGAAGCTTGCAATGCCATCGCCTTGAGGAGTGAAAGCTTTTTCTAGAAAACAAACCTTCAGAAGATAAGAGTGATTGCCTAGAGGAAGACCAAAAAGATGAGGCTGAAGAAGTTTTGGAACTAAGGAAGGAAGGTGAACAAAAAGCTCCTACTACTGAAAAGAAAGAGATACCAGAGAGAGTAGGATATGAGATTACTAAAAATTCTAATCCTTTCAATTTCTCTGAGTATGCACCAAAACCTCCATTTCCCATAGAGGAAGAAACCTCTACCTAAAAGAGGTCCTCAGTTCACTAAATTCTTGGATGTCATCAAGCAAGTAAATGTGAATCTTCCATTAATGGATTTGGTGACTGCCATGCCCAAGTATGCGAAATATTTGAAGGATCTCATTTCAAATAAGGAGCAAATTTTGAGGTGTGAGGTACCCATGATGCTTTCAGAATGCAGTCAAGCATGGATGGTAAACAATTTGCCTCCAAAGTTAAAAGATCCAGGCAGTTGTACAATACCATGAAAAATTGGTACAAGACATTTTGAAAAGGCTCGTTATGACTTGGGAGCTGGCATCAACTTGATGCCACTTTCCATTTCAATCAATGTTGGACTAGGTGGAAGGATTCGCCCAATAGTTGTTACACTTCATCTTGCAGATAGGTCTTTAGTGACTCCTACAGGCTTAGTAGAGGATGTGCTGGTAAGAATTGATAAATTTACTTTGCCTGTTGATTTCATTGTTCTTGATATGGAGGAAGATCCTGAAGTTCCTTTAATATTTGGTAGACCTTTTCTTGCTACGGGAGATACATTGATTGGGGTGAGGAATAAAATAGTTACTTTTCGCATCAATGATGAACAAGTAGTTTTCGATGTCAACTATGCTATGAAACATCCTTCAGATGTAGAGACATGTTTTGTAATTAGAACTGTTGCATGTTCAATGCGTATGCTTGATAATAAAGTTGCTCATGACTATTTTTGCACTGATGAATTGAGTATGCACAATGAGGTTTGTAAGATTGTAGAGTTAGACAAAGAAGATTGCATGATTCTTAATGAACTTGAAAACCTTTGGAGTGTTGTGTCCTTGAGGAGTCTATATGTGAAATGCAATATGAAGTGATTGATGTTCAAATGCAAACATGTGTGGTAGAAGATACGTTACAGGATTCATGTGATGGAATGTTGAAAGATGAAAAATGCCTTGTTTCTACTAATACGATTTGCAATCCCATTGAGGTGAGGAAAGATGAGAATTTATGCAGGAATGAGAAGTTGTTGCCATCCATTGAAGTACCTCCAAAGCTTTAACGCAAACCACTGCCACCGTATTTGAAATATGCCTTCCTTGGTGGGAATGAGACTTTGCCTGTGGTGATATCTTCTACATTAGAAGGTTGGCAAGGGGAGAAACTCCTGGTTGTCTTAAGGCAATACAAGAGGGCTTTGGGTTGGACAATTGCAGACATAAAAGGCATTAGTCCTTCCATATGCATGCACAAGATTCTCTTGGAAGAGAATTCGATGCCTGTAAGGGATAGGCAGAGGAGGTTGAACCCGCAGATGATGGAGGTAGTAAAAAAAGAAGTGATTAAATTGTTAGACTTTGGAATGATTTTTCCCATATCAGATAGTGAGTGGGTGAGCCCGATTCAATGGGTTCCGAAAAAAGGAGGTGTTACAGTGATAAGTTGGTTTTATACCAACTTAAATGGCTTAATCCACTTGGCTTTTGACTTGTTTTTCGTAAGTTAGTGCGCAATGATTTGTTTGTTGTGGTGCATTTATGTGGTTGGAAATTGGTTGTACTAAAATGGTTAAAAGAGACAAAAAAATGATGATGGACTTAGGCAATTGTGTGCTTGATGTTAATTGGTAAGGTTGAGAAAACAATTAGGAAATGGATGAAATCGAAAAGAATTTGGTAAGCTAAATTTAGGGTTTTGGCAGATTTGGTTGATGAAATTCATCTGGGCATAACTCTCTTGATATTAATCCAATTTGTGAGTTCTTTGGTGTTCTGAAAAGCTCTTTGAATGCACTACATTTCTTATGTTTTAACTATTTTCTAATTGTGTGTGCAAGACTGTGAAGTATGAGTTTCGTCTCGGAATACCATTCATTAGGGATTTAGGGTTTTATTTGCCTGCCACAGTTTGGTGTTTTGATAATAACTTGAGTTTTAGGCATCCAATGGTGTTGTTTCTTACACCATTGGAAAGCTAAGAGGAAGATCTAGAACATTTACGTTCACCACCAAGTCAGAATCAGACACTAAGACACACTTATTTGGCATGAAAGTAGGGTGTTGTGTTGGAATGGATACTTTGCCAACATTTTTTGCCAATTCGGCCAACCATTGTGCCAAGACCTTGCCGAGCTTTGCCAAACCAATGTGCCAAAATCACTGTGCCAAGACCTTGCCAAGAACTTTCCAAGCCTTGCCAATCAATCTTGCCAAGCCATGCCAACTTGACAACACTTATGCACAACACTTATGCATTAGTCTTGCCATAACTTTGCCATGAAATTCATGCCACACATTTGCACCTTGGCACACCACTCATGTTGCACAATGAAATTCACAAACCAAGGCACACAACTTGGTATAGAAAGAGCTAGGCAGCCGAGAACAAGAAGAGAATTGGCCTACGACATGTCGTAGGCCAATCTTGAGAAGACAGAAAATGGCCTACGACATGTCGTAGGCCATTCTTGAAGGAATTGTATTTTGCCCACGAAGATGAAACTTTGGCCTACGACATGTCGTAGGCCAATTCTGGAACAACAACATTTAGCCTACGACATGTCGTAGGCTAATTGTTAGGAGGGTGCTAGAAAAAATGGCAAAGTGTTGAAGAGTGCTTCATGGGTTTTAAGCTTTGTCACACTTCAGTAGTTTGGTCATAACGTTCTCGATTTAGCTCCAAATTGGGTGATTTGGATGGCTATGGATAGCTAAGACAAAGTGTTACGACTTTCATGTTTTACGTTTTCCCTAATTCACAGTGCATCAAGATCAAATCTTGGTGGGACGTTGCTGCCATGAAGTGTTTTGTGCTTGAGTTTCCAGAAAAATGGCTAAGTGTTTAACTTCTGAAGTTCTGATTTTCAGGGCGGATGAAGGCGTGAAGCTACGGGGCAGGAAGGCGTGATCTCATGAAGGCTAGACTGAGTGAATGTTCGCGGAGTTGCTGGAGGCGTGATTTTGAATGGCTTGAAGGCGTGAAGTGACTCTGATTTCTTCACCTGGAGCTCTGAGCAGTGAAGGCACGAGGAAGAATGGCAAGGATGATAAAGGCGCTGGAACTTGATGCTGAAGGCGCTGGATTGCTGAGAAAAGTTTTCCAACTTCGAATTTTCACATTTTTGGGCTGATTTTGGTTCTTCCTTTCAAGGACACTTTTGTAATATCTTTAGATATTTTTAGTTAGCGTATTAGCTACATTTCTACTACTCTATATATAGGAGGTGTAGCTAATATGGAAGCGAGACTTTAGATCGAGACTTTAGATCCCGGAGACTATTATTCATTCCATTAGTTAGATTTTGATTTTGGTAACCAACTTTTGATCTAGAGAAAGCGGGAATAAATTTGAAGATCTACTTTCTCTCTCTAGTTTCTCTCTCTAGCTTTTGAGCTCCATTTTCTATTCCGATCAAAGATTTGCTTCGATCATTGTAATTCTCATATCAATTAAGGAAGCTCTTGGAAGAATTCAATTGGTAAACTCTTTCCATTTATTGAAAATGAATTGTTTCAAGTTCCAAATTGTTGATCGTGAATTGGTAATGTAGTTCTATGGTTAGATCTCTCATGTTCTAGAGTTTCAACCGGTTAAATGTATAATTAGACTATGCAAAGCTATGCAATTGACATAATTCCTTAAGGATGAAATCATATGTGATTTTAATGATTGAATCTTGTTGAGTATCATGAATTCACACTTTTATTGAATGAATTGAACTTTGATTGTGGTCGCCATGCTGAGTCGAAGTGAGATTTTACCAATATCTGTGAGAATTGCATGAGATGAGAACTTGAAAGTGATTTCCTGAGTATTTACACTTGTCTTAGCTAATCAATTCATTACTGAGATTTAGGCCTCACCATGGGAAACTTCGAATGAATGAAACTTTAGGAAAAAGTGTTGAAGAAACTCTTTGAGATAGCAACGAAGGCATTCATACCTAGGTCGGGTCTCGCCATGGGAGTTCCTAGGAATTGCATGTTAGGTTTGCTAACTTTGGAGAGTTGAGGCATTGCGGGTTGAATCCATTCTACTTAGGCCTCGCCATGGGAAAAGTGGAATGTTAAGGAGTATAAAAAACACTGTGGTCGCCATGCTAAGTGTTAGCTTGCCTCCTGGGCAATAGAGATCTCCTCATTGTTTTACTTGTGTGTCAAGAGCATTGCAATCATGGCCTAATGTGCATTCAACTGGTGGAAATACTCTAGGGCATCCACTCTCTTCCTGTTTTTACACTTTATTTGTTGCATTTGATTCTTTACTAGTTAGTGTTTAGTTTTGTTTCTTTCGTGACAATCTGAGAGCAAATTCTGAGTTCTTGAACTATCCCCTTCCCTGTGGATACGATCCCTCTCACTACTACTACATTAGTAGTTTAGGGTAAAATTGAGCTGATACGACTTTAAGCTGTCAATTTTTGGCGCCGTTGTCGGGGAAGGCGCGGTTTCTTGAATTTTGATTTGCTCTGTTTTCTTTTCTTGTGTAGTTTAGTAGTCTTGGTATTTTTTTTCATTTTGGTAACTTTTGTTGCATTTTGTAGTTTTCGAGTTTTGTTGTCTGCTTTGGTGTATTTGTGTCAAGTGCAGGACATTGAAGTTCACTGTAATTGAGTATTACACAAGTACCCAAGCATGTCTAGATGGTACGAGGACTTCTCTCCACCACCATATGAAGGGCAATGGCAAAATCAAGCATAAAGCAACAAGTCACACCACATTGGGACACAAGAGCTTCCTGTGGAGGACATGTTTTCTCAACTTATGGAAAAACTTGATAGAGGCTTACAAAAGGGAGAGCAATGGTATTACCAACAACAAAGCAATGAGTGTGATCTCAGAGAAGAGGACAAAATGAAAAACATGTTGTCTCAAGTTTTGGAGAGAATTGATAAAAATGAAACAAGGTTTGCTCAACTGGAAGAAGAGCTTCAAGGGCGACAGGAAAGGTTTGATCGAATCAACGCTTTAATAAGCAACCTATGGGAACAAATTGAGACACCAACTTTAGATGCACAATACCACTCACAAGGTACACCTCTTATTCCTGAAGACAATCATTTTGATATGCATGCTAATGTTGATTGTGGCTTAAAGTGTCTAAGGGATGAGGAGTTTACATGTTTTGGGGATAGTGTACATGTGTGCTTTGTTACTGATTCTTTTGAGCATGAATATGTGCACTTTGATGTCGAGGATGATGGCTTCTTTAGTGATCTTGATAGTGATGACTCTCGTGTTCTAAGTAGCCATGTTACTAAGCTGGAAAATGTGTCTAAAGTGGAATCTTGCGTGAATTTCATGGAATTCAATGAGTCAACTGATGTTGATTGCCTTGCTTTAGATGTTTTTCCTCTTGATAGCTTTGTGAATTGCATAGAGTCACTTCTTGAAGATCAATGTAATTTCATAAAGGAGGATAATGTTGTATTAGTTAATGAGATTGTTAACACATTGTTTGAAACTCTGGTTGAGGCACCAATTTTTGAAATGGTCAATAAATCTAAGTGTCTAAGTGATGGATCACAAGAACTGGAAAGTGAGATACTCTTGTTAGTTGATGATAATGTTTGTTGTGTTGTTGAGAAAGAAAAGCCTCAAGAATTTCCCAATGTTAGTTGTGATGATAAAGATGTTAACATTTTGAATGACAATGAAAATGAGTGCCATGCTATATTTGATGATGCTGATTGTTATTCTCTGAATGTAACTTTTCTTGATGACTTGATAAATTGCCTAGAGTCATATCTTGACGAACATTGTGATATCATGAATCAAGATAACGTTGAACGTGCTAATGAAAATGTTGATATTAGTCGAGTTGCTAAAGATGTTAACATTTTGAACAACTGTGAGTTTGAGTCATTTGTTTTTGAACTTACTGGTGGTTTGGAATTTACTGATGGTTTTGTTGAGACCATGGATATAGAACCCTTGGTTGAGCCTTGCAGGATTGAAATGGTTAGTGTGGTGGGAGAAGAAAATGATGTGTTTCCAATGGAAGAAGAAGTAAACGAGGTGCCTACAATGGGGGAGCCTCAGTGGTTCGAAATTAAATTTGTAGAGATTGCTCCCTATATGCATGAGCTGAAGCACCGCTTTGCCACTATTTTACAAGTGTCATACTGGAGGATAATGAGTATTGTTGAAATATCATTTTTCTGGTACAGAGAGGGTTATTCCGATTCTTGAAGAAGAAAGTAACATGAATAAAGTCTAGCTGGAGACTTCAAAACCCAAAACTTCTTCTTGATCTTTTACCTTTTCTTTAGTTTTTGGTTTTCTACGTGTTTTGTTAGTTTGCATCTTTGCTTATACTCACCAAGGCCACTCATGATGTAGGCATCCCTGAAGGAAGTTGCGAGGGAAATTGGCCATGCTCACAAGAGGCTAAGTGATGAGAATGAGCCCGTGTCCATGTCCGTGGTGTTAAAGTCAAATTGTCATCCTGAAAGTTTCTGTCACGTTTTGGTATTCTTGCCATAACTCTTTCAATATAACTCGGAAGTGCATGATTCAAGAAGCCCTGGAACGATAAGAGATAGAGCTACAACGTTCGTGTTTTAAGTTTTCCTACATTCTAACATTATCACCGTCAAAAATGCCTTCCAAAACTGATGACGGGATTCTGGCCGGATTTTCATCTCGAATTTCATGGACTATATTGAAGACCAAGATGGCGTGCTTAGGCTTTGCTATGTTGGATCACGCCATTTGATAATTATTTAGTTTTCTTTTTGAGTTGTAATAATTAAGTCCATTAAACATTTAATTATGGGCTTAAGTCTTTATGTTTTAATTGTGGGCTAAGTAATTACTTGATCCAATTGCCTTGCATGGTAATTAGGAAAGTAATCTCCTACTTTTTAGGAGGATTTAGGAAAGTAAGAGTACAAATCGGTTTTTTACTTCTTCATAACCGATTTGCTATGATTAGGAAACTTAAAGTTTGTCTTTTAGTTATTGGTTTCCTTTTCCAATTTGGAAACTAAGTTGTAATAGGATTAAGCTAGGGTTTCATGTTTTTGTAGCCTATTTATAGGTGAGTTTTTCACATGAAATAATAAGATGAATTTTGATAAAAATTAAGCATTGCTTAAGCCTTATTCCTGCCGTGAAAAGTTGAAAGAAAAATGTGAGGATTCAATTGATTTCAATTGTATTTTCATAAGACCCGCGAAGCCTTAGTGAGGAGCTATAGGTTAGCTTACCCGTTCTTGATTTAAAGAACTCGCCAAACTAAAGAGATTTAACTTTTGATTTACATTAGTTAAGTTAATTCTTTTTGTTATAATGTTGGGGTGTAGATTGCTTCAATCTTTTTCCTTGCGTTTCATCTTGTTCCTTCCGCTTTGTTTTTGTGTTTCTTGTTCGTGATTGTGTTGAGTTTGCTGTACAACGATCCAAAGATTTGTGGAAAATACGTGAGATCAAGGTCCTTCATAGGTCAACTCGTATCAATTGGTATCAGAGCCCAAGGTTGTCTTCCAAATTCAGGTTTAAATCTCGGTTTTGAGTCTTCATTGTTTCTCGGTTTTGTCTTGCTGTTTTGCATCGTTTCGTGTTGCTGTTTTTGGCGTCTTTTTGCTGCTATTTATTGAGTCAATTTTCTGCAGTAAATTGTGTCTTAAATCTGCTCAAAATTCAGTCCTAAAGTCATCATAATTCTGTCCAAAAATCACATGCAAAAGGTTGTTGAAATCTGCCCAAAATCGCTATTGATCTTTATTTCGGTTTTTGCGTGTCTCGTTTTCTTGCTGTTTTCTTGCTGTATTGTGTCGTTCTTTTTCCTGCAGATTTTTCTTTGTTTTTGCTACTGTTTGTGAGTCCTTCTTGCTGTCCTAGGTCGTGATAGGTTCAGTCATTAATTTCGTAAAAATCGCATGCACAATACTTGCTCAAATCTGCCCGAAATTATCTTCATTTTGCTTCTCGGATTTGTGCTGCTTTCTTGTTGAAATTTGTTGCGTCTTGCTGCTGTTTTCTTTTCATAAATTCTGCATTGTTGTGTTCATCATCATAGTGTGAAATTCTTGAGTCATTATTGCTGTTTTTCACGTCCAAACTATTAGGGTTTGTCAAACTAGGGTTTGTGAAATTAGGGTTTCTTGGTAGAAATTTCATAACTTCCTTGTTTCTCGTCCGTTTCTTGATCTTTTTTTTGTGTTGGTTTCGTCATTCCATTGTCATCAAAGTGTGCTTTGATCAAACTTTTTCACCATCTCAAAAAGACGAGTTCTTGACCACTTTCTTGAAAATCTTGATTTTCTTGAAAATCCGAAATTGTCAAAATTTGAATCCTGAGCTTGATTCTTGCTTCTTGTTGCAAATCTTGATTATCTTGTTAAAGAAGCATATTGAAATTCCTTATATTTGGTGAGTTATTTGAAATTCTTGTTGGCTGAAAATTTTGAAGAAATTAAGGTTTGAATAACATAAGACAAGACAACATCTTTAAAACCTAAGTACTTGTACTAGGTTCTTGTCTTAAAAACATTAAAAATTGATTTGTTTAAGGTTGTCCGAATTCAAAAAAAAAAAAGAGGCCGAATTGAAAAAAAAAAGGCCCAATTCAAGAAAAAAAAAAGAGAGAAAAGAAAGAAAAAGTCGGACCATATTTATATATATAAAAAAAATAAAGACAGCCCAAGAAAATAACTAAAGTTCTTGTTTGTTCTTTGAAAATCACCAATATTGAAAGTGCCATATCTTGCTCATTTTAGCTCGGAATTGAGTGATTCAAAATCCATTTTTCTTCTTTTTCTGTCTACTTTCTGTTTTTCATAGTATTCTGGAGTTAATCTGTTTATACCCCATACGTGTTCTATAAATTGTTCTAGTGACGTGATTTTCCTTCAAACTTCATTGGCTTTACTTGTGTGAATTGATTTGTTGGATTATTCGGTTGAGACTTGTTATTATAATCAACGAACAGTAAGCTAAATTAGTTTGAGAGATTCATTGTTGAGAGATTAGATAGGGTATACACGAGAAAAACCTCTACACTAGAGAGGAGAGCATATACTACCCATATTGTGAGAACCCGTGAGGTATATTTCTATATATTTCTTGTGTTTTTACTAACTTGCAGGTACAAATGGAGGGTGATGAATCTAAATCACCAAAGGTAGTGGACCAAAAGTTCACTAACGAGCTCTTCTAAGAAAGGTAACAAGTTTAAGATTTCCATTGCTTCTGTTAAACTAACTATCCCAACTTTCCATGGTAAAGCAGATCCCGATGCTTATTTTGATTGGGTTCGTGAGCTTGAGAACTTTTTTGAAGGCCATGATTACCCCGAAAAGGAAAAGTACCGACTTGCTTTTATGCACCTTAAGGATTATGCTAGTTTATGGTGGGATGAGGTTATAAGGTCTAGACGTCAAGACGGAGAAAGGCCAGTCAAGACTTGGAGCCAAATGAAGATGCTTATGAGGAAGAAGTATGTCCCTTCTCATTACAACCGTGAATTGAACAGAAAATTGCACTCTCTTGTGCAAGGTAGTAAATCGATTGAGGAGTATTACCATGAAATGGAAGCTTTGATGATTAAAGCTAATGTTCAAGAGGATCCCGACTCTACAATTGAAAGATTTTTGAGAGGTATGCATTCTGATTTGGCTTATCATGTGGATTTACAAAGTTATGTTGATATTACTGAACTTGTCCACAAAGCAATCAAGATTGAAAGGCACATGAAAGGGAATAGTAAGTTCTCACAACTGCCACCACCTTGGCGAAGGGAACAAAGCCGAATGCTACCCCTTTTACACCACCGTCAAAGCCGCATCAATTCACTCCAATCCAACATCAAGTGCATCATCCCAAGTGCCAAAATCAGTCCCTAAACCTGTGGAGAACACCCCAAAAACGGCGTCAACTCCTAGTCCAAGATTGAGGGATGTTCGTTGTTATAAATGTCAAGGTTATGGACATGTGCAAGCTGAGTGTCCAACTCGAAAATTGATGATAACTCTTGATAGTGGAGAAGTGGTAAGTGATGATGATTGTGCCGACATGCCACCTCTTGAAGAGAAGCACCAAAGTGAGTCAAGTGATAATGAAGCTCTTGAATCATATACTTATGATGTTGGTAATTACTCTTTAGTTTCTCGCGTGTCATAATGTTCAACCTTTTTGATAATGATTTTGCATAGATAATAGTGTTAACAGTTATGCATGTTTGATGAAGAGTTGAGTGATAGTGAGTAGTTGACAATTTCACACACGATGCATGGTTCAAGGAAAGATTTGTAGTGTGATTATTGATAGTGGTAGTTGCAATGTGGCGAGACATTTTGTTTGTGAATAAATTGAATGACTTGCATGAATATCCCAAGCCTTATCGTCTTCAATGGTTAAATAATTCGGTTGATACACGAGTTACCAAAAAAGTTAAGTTTTCTTTTACCATTGGGAAGTATGTTGATACTATTTTATGTGATGTTGTTCCCATGGAAGCAAGTCATATTTTACTTGGGCGTCCTTGGCAATTTGATTGTGATGTGATTTATCATGCCAAGAAAAATTTCTATAGCTTTGTATACGAAGGAAAGAGGTTTAATCTTCACGCTTTGACTCCTGCACAAGTCTTTGAAGATCAAACAAGAATCATTCACGCTACCAGAGATGCAAACGCCTCAAAGGAGAAGAAATTGCAAGAGAAACAATGTAATAATGGATCAAAATCTTGTAATAGTCATTATATAGTTGTTTCAAAATCTTGTCATTTTGCTTCTTCTAGCGAGTTTAAGAGAGGAATACTAGATAGGCAATCAATGTACTTACTTGATGATAGTGATCACCATTTGAATTGTTTGCTGCCTAGTTTCTTTGTTTTGCAGGTTTTTGGAGTTCCTAAGTGCTTAATGGAGTTAGAAATAACTCATTATCAATTGCAAGGAATCCAATCCGCCTTAGCTTGTTTTCCACAAGGTAAGCAAGGTAAGTTAGGTAAGTATGAAAGCTTATTGGTTGATTTCAATGGTTTTAAAGTAAAGAACTTTGTTAACGTCAATGCTATTGATTTTCAAAGTTTGATTTCTGTTTTGAATCAATTTCAATGTCTTTCACACACCTTTGAAACATTAGTTCGAAATTCTTTAACATGTGCATTAAAATCCAATGATTTGTGTTTTGGTTAGCAAATTATTTCAAATAATTCTTCAATTATGAAATCTAACTATTTTGTATTGAATGAGTTTATGTATAGTTTCTTAACATGCTATGTTGCTTATCTCATACATGAATTATATTTTGAGCTTAATATTGATAATTTCGAACTACATCAAACCTTTGCATGCACTCATTCAAGTGTTAATTATATTGACTCTACTTGTTGGGTTAATGATTCTTTTGATTCTTTATTTCGTGATTTTGCTCACATCCATCAAGTTCAAAGTGGTCCTTGGATAATTCAACACTTGTATGGTAAGTTATCTCCGTTCCAAATTTCTTTTGAATTCCAAGAGGTAAAATTTTCTGTTTACAACTATTCAATAGATTGTTTACATTCTAGTTTTTGGAATTACACTCTCATATTTGATAACTTTTGCATTTTTTAGAGGTCTTAATACGTTCATGTGATTTGCACTTTTTCAAGGATGCATATATGTTTTCTTGTTATGAATTTTCGTGTCTTTATGATTCTATTCATATATGTTTACATCCTTTGCTTACATTACATGTTAATAACGTAAATAATGATTTGCACTTTTTCAAGGATGCATATATGTTTTCTTGTTATGAATTTTCGTGTCTTTATGATTCTATTCATATATGCTTACATCCTTTGCTTACATTACATGTTAATAACGTAAATAATGTGTTCATGAATGTTGTAAGTGAATTCATATTGATTAGTTCTTTAATTAAGAACATTCGATTTTCTGATTTGCATAAACTATATGATAGTTATTTGCATAATAGTTTTGAATTCATTGACTTCAACATTATAACTCATGCAAAATTTGTTACGACAAATCATGTTATATGTATTTCGATTTTGCATACATATTGCCCGTTCGTTCTTTTTTTGGAAAGGAAATTATTCTACGTATTGTTTTAGATTATTGTGCTTTCTTTTACCTTATACATTTGTCTTGTTTTGGCAGGATATAACTTCTTGTTGCTTGAGATGTGCATCTTCCCAATTTTATTTGGCTCGAGTTTGCATTGGGTTCATCATATTGGTGATTAATCCAGGAAATCACTTTCAAGATTCGAGGACGAATCTTTCGAGGAGGGAGGGAATGATGAGAATGAGCCCGTGTCCATGTCCGTGGTGTTAAAGTCAAATTGTCATCCTGAAAGTTTCTGTCACGTTTTGGTATTCTTGCCATACCTCTTTCGATATAACTCGGAAGTGCATGATTCAAGAAGCCCTGGAACGATAAGAGAAAGAGCTACAACTTTCATGTTTTAAGTTTTCCGAGATTCTAACATTATCACCGTCGAAAATGCCTTCCCAAATTGATGAGGGGATTCTGGCCGGATTTTCATCTCGAATTTCATGGACTACATTGAAGACCAAGATGGCGTGCTTAGGCTTTGCTATGTTGGATCACGCCATTTGATAATTATTTAGTAGTTTTCTTTTTGAGTTGTAATAATTAAGTCCATTAAACATTTAATTATGGGCTTAAGTCTTTATGTTTTAATTGTGGGCTAAGTAATTACTTGATCCAATTGCCTTGCATGGTAATTAGGAAAGTAATCTCCTACTTTTTAGGAGGATTTAGGAAAGTAAGAGTACAAATCGGTTTTTACTTCTTCATAACCGATTTGCTATGATTAGGAAACTTAAAGTTTGTCTTTTAGTTATTGGTTTCCTTTTCCAATTTGGAAACTAAGTTGTAATAGGATTAAGCTAGGGTTTCATGTTTTTGTAGCCTATTTATAGGTGAGTTTTTCACATGAAATAATAAGATGAATGTTGATAAAAATTAAGCATTGCTTAAGCCTTCTTCCAGCCGTGAAAAGTTGAAAGAAAAACGTGAGGATTCAATTGATTTCAATTGTGTTTTCATAAGACCCGCGAAGCCTTAGTGAGGAGCTATAGGTTAGCTTTCCCGTTCTTGATTTAAAGAACTCGCCAAACTGAAGAGATTTAACTTTTTATTTACATTAGTTAAGTTAATTCTTTTTGTTATAACGTTGGGGTGTAGATTGCTTCAATCTTTGTCCTTACGTTTCATCTTGTTCCTTCCGCTTTGTTTTTGTGTTTCTTGTTCGTGATTGTGTTGAGTTTGGTGTACAACGATCCAAAGATTTTTGGAAAATACGTGAGATCAAGGTCCTTCCTAGGTCAACTCGTATCACTAAGTGTGGGGGATTGGAGTCATGAACCACTCCCACAATGCACATAATCCTTTTGTCTTACTTTTCAAGCATGATTGTGCATTTGCCATTTAGTGTTCTTAGTTGTAAAATTTTACACCACTGTGGTTCTTAATCATGGTGCGACACTTTGCTTGCATGCTTCCATATCATGTCTACTTTGCCACCAACATGTAGTGTACTTGGGTGAGCAATTTGTAATAAGATTTGTTTCACCATGTGCAGGGATTTTTCATGCAATAAAGAACTTCAAACAAGGACACTATACCAAGCAAGCATAGGATTTCATGATATATCAATACCAGGGGGTTCCTAAACCTATCTTTACTTTACATTGAGGACAATGTAAGTTTTAAGTGTGGGGGAGGGAATGTTTGCTATGATTTGTGTCTTTTGGACCTGATATGCTTACTTTTTGTTATGGAAATTTCTTTTGTGCTATGTGATGCAAAGTATGTTACTTTTAAGTTTTGCTGTGTTATTTTGAGGTTTTGCATATTATACTTGGTATATGTTGTGTTTTGCATTTTTTGTACATATTATACTTGGTATATGTTGGTGTTTTTCATTTTTTGTGCAAATTTTGTGCAAATTTTCATTTTGAATGTTTTCGGTGAAATTTTTGAACTTTGTGAATAAGTGATGGCTTTGGTGAGCACGAGTTGTGTTGTGTGTCAATGGAATATGGTGTTAGTGTTGGTGTGTGTTGAGGAGGGGGACAAAAGTTTGAGTGTGTGGACTATAAAGTTAATATCACACATGTATTTGAAACTTTGTTCTTAGTTCACTATGGCTTAATTCAAGTTCATCACTCAAATCTTTTTGAGTTTGCATGTGAAAATTTTTGTTTCCTGGTACTAAGTTTGAGGAAATTGGTACATTTTGCTGGCTAAAGCCTGATGTTAAGGTAAGATAGATATGCCATGCAAAACTAAATGACACAGGAGGTATGTGTATGGAAGCTTACTCTTCTTGCTATGCATTTGTCTGGATGTTTCCAGAGTTCGTGCTTGCTAATCAACTTGAAACTCTTATGAACATGTGCATGCATAAGAAAAGACATGGAAGAAAAAGCCTTTTGGCATCTGGGAAGGAAAAAGCCACAAGAACCTGGCAAATGATTAAAGGGAAAAAACAGCCGAAATACCCAGGCAAATGGTACCAATGAGTATCACAAATGCACTAATGTGCTTAATAAGGGCAATGTCATTAAAATCTAAAAGTGAGGTGCCAGAACCCTTGGAATAAGTTCTTGTGTGTAAAATGTTTTGCTGAACTTGGATTTAGCCATTGTGGATAAGTAGACAATGTGTCAGATACGGGTGATGAAAATGTTTAGGTTTATGTCTTTGCTTGAGGACAAGCAGAAGTTCAAGTGTGGGGGAATTTGATAAGTTGGTTTTATACCAACTTATATGTGTTAAATCGCTTAGCTTTTGTATTGAATTGCATACATTTATGTGTGATTATGTGCTATTTTGTGTGATAATGTGATATGCAACTTGCTGTGCTTAAGTGGAGGAAAAGACCCAAAAAATATTGATAAAATGAGGTAACTATGTGTTTGGTGTCAAATGGTAAGAATGAGTTTAACAGACTTGAGTGATGTGTGGATTTTGAGGAAAGCCTTAATATGCTCAAAATTGCCTAACTTTGAAGGTGGACAGTTAGGGTTAGCACATTTCATTTAAGCATAACTTTCTTAATTCTAAACTAATTTGTGAGGTCTTGGATGTTATGGAAAGACCTTTGAGTGCTTTTTAATTCTTATGTTTCAACTGCTTCCCAGTTCGGTGTGCAAGGTTATGAAATAGGAGCTTTTATGCGAAATGTGAAATTAGGGTTTCATCGGTTTTATGTTGCCACAGTTTGGTTGTTTGTTGATAACTTGGGCTGAAGTAATCCATTGATGTTGTTTCTTGAACCATTGGAAAGCCAAGAGGGATGTCTACGACTTTTGTGCTTTAAGTTTTTCCAACCACACAATGCATTAAGACCATATTTTGAAGGGAAGTTGCACACACACTTTTGCTACACTCATGCGCACACACTCGCACACCTCGCCGCATGAACATGCGGCGAGTTCACACACTTCGTCATACACACTAGCACACTTCGTCGCATGAGCTTGCAACGAGCTCATTCGACGAACTCTCCACGCATACTCTGCACTCAATCTTTACATTTAAGTGTTGATTTTTTTTGTCCCACAAAATTCATGTATATCGATTCTATTTGTCCAACTTTAAGTTTAAGATGTACTTGGTTTGGTTTCCTGGAATTCCATGAAGTTCATGTTCGTTACTTGCATATTACATGCATCCTTCTGCTATTTGTTTTAGTCATGCATTCACTACATTTACACAAACAAATGAATTCCTCCCTTAGTTTTGCTTCACGATTTCACTTCATGTGATGCACCTTATTTGCATGCTAATTCATAGCACTCATTTCAGTCACCTTTCACCACACTTCATTGCACGTTTCTTCACAGTTCAATCCATTCATTGCACTTTAGATTTTCACTCACATTTTACTCCATTGCACACACCTCACAAATTACACAAAACTGCTAGTTTTATGGAGCATTTGGCGAGGCTTCGTGGAGCTTTGGCGAGACTTCGGCGTGCTGGTGGCGAGACTTCGTCGGGCGGAGCTTGGGGTGAGAGGACTGCATTGTGCGTGAGGAGAAGAAATTTGGCTAAGTGCTGAAACTCTGAAAGCGTCGATCTCCATGGCACAAAGGCGTGATCTCTTGAAGGCTGGAATGCATGAAGACTTACAGGGGTGATGAAGGCACGCTCTCCGCTGGCCCGAAGGCGCTAGATGAGTCTGATTCTTCACTTGGATTTCTGAGAAGTGAAGGCGTGAAGATCTGAGGATGGAAGGCGCGTTGTGGATGACTAGGACGATGAAGGCGTGTCTGGCAGAAGCTTGAAGGCGCGGAATTGCTGAAAAAATGTTCTTCACTTCAAAATTTTCATACTTAGCTAATTCTTTGTCATTCTTTTGGAGGGTATTCTTGTAATACTATAGTTATTTTTACGATTGCGTATTAGTTACATTTTCATAACTCTATATATAGGGGATGTAACTAATATGTAAGGGGGATCGGATTCATTATTGATTATTGGACTATTCTAGATTTCATAACCGACTTTTGATTTAGAGCGGTAAGTGTTCTTCACTGAGATCTACTTTCTCTCTCTAGTTTCTCTCTCTAAAAATTTTCATCTTCATTTTCGATTATTGACTGCTTGAAAGCTCAAACATTAGATAATTTGCTCAATTGAAGGAACTTAACACAAATCTCTTGATTTTAAACGGTAAAACTTTCCAATTTGATGGATGTGATTCATATAATGATGAAATTTGTTGAGGTTGAGTTGATTATGCAAAGTCTAGCTAGTGATTGATAATCTAGGTTTCTAATGGGTGAATGCTGAGTTTATATGACAATGTGCGGTGTAATTAACATGTTAAAGAAAGTAATTCAACATCCTCTGCTTTGATTCTATAAACTTGTTTAATCTCATGAATTTAAACTGGATTGGTTGAGATGAGTTCAATTGCGGTCATCATGCTGAGTTGAATTTCATTTCACTAGTTTAGGTTAAGAATTGCATGAAAAAGAACTAGATGTTGCTTGAGTTCTCTAACCTGTGTGCGAATGATCACAATGTATAGCTAGGACTCACCATAGGAAGCTTAGATTGTGAAATCCTTAGATCGAGGTTGTGTGGAGAGATTCTCTTACGCGAATGATGAGTGTACAAGCTAGAATCAGGCCTCATCATGGGAGATTCTAGGAGATATATTGCTTGAGTAATTCGGGTAGGGAATTGTGAAGACTATTGGTTCTAATCACCATCCTTAGGCCTCACCATGGGAAAGGATGGTGATAAGAGGCTAGGGTTATAGTGTGGTGGCCATGCCAACTGTGATTAGGTCTCCTGGTTGCTCTTCTCCTCTTATTGCTTGAATTGCATGATAATGACACTGCATTAGTCATAAAAACACAAGGATGCATTCACCCGGAAGAAAACCTAGGTTATCTTTGTTGAACATTTGTGATTCTCTTGCAATTTCTTTGATACTAGTGTTAGTTAGTTTGCTACTTATTTCTTGTGAGTTTTCAATAGGTTAACTTCCTGTTCTTGTTACTTTTCCTTTATTCAATACGAGAGATTACCATTGTGACTATACTTGAACAATATCAATTTCTTGAATTTTTCTTTTTCCCTGTGGAACGAACTAGCTCACTGCTATTATAGTTAGTGGAATAGGATAAATTGACGAGCCACGACAACTCGCTATCAGAAACCAATGAAGAAGAAAATGCTTGATCTCAAAGTAGCTTTTAGCTTTGTAATAGAGATGTAAGATTTTGTTTCGTGAGCAGCAATTGATCAATATTTGATTTTTTTGGATAATATATTTGAATTCTTCAATTTCTTTTTCTATTTTGACGTCGTCTGGATCACATTTGATATCCAATTTGACTTATTGAATGAATTAGGCTATATCCGATCAGAGTAAAAAACAAATTTATTTCGCTTTAGCAATGAATCAAGAAAATGATCTTAAACTATTGTTGTGATGTGAAATCCAATAATTTGAGCTAAAGCAAACTTAAACTTGCATCTAATAGTCAACTGAATTCTCCTTTCGCAGAAAAGTTAACTATATGAACTGAAATCGAATGGTCCGACATGAAATGAACTTGATTTTGCATGTTTCCCTTTTTTGTGGGAAATCAATAATTATGAAGTGAAATCAGTTAATTTGAACTGAATCAAACTTTGATTTACATTTGACTTAGATGTTTTCCTTTTTGGCAAAAAATCAATGATATGATCTGAAATCGAGTAATCCGATTTTAATCGAATTTTGATTATATGTTTTTCCTTTTTGGTGAAAAATTAATAATATGATATAAAATCGTATAATTCGATTAGAATCAAACTTTGCTCTGTATGTCATATGAAATGAACATACTTAAATTGAAGATATTTCTCAATTTGTAAGAATAAACTCATAATGAGTTATTTTATTGATGTGTAGCATTTAAGCTGAATTACACTTATTGAAGCATTAATGTGCTTGACTTTATAAAAATGAACTGAAAAAGCAACTAAGGTTACTTATAGTATCTTCGTAAGTTAGTGATGATCCACATTCTCGGGATAGTTTGTCCATCCAGAGTTTCCAACTTATAACTTCCCCCTCCTCCGACTTGAGCTACTTTATAAGGTTCTTCCCTGTTCGGATGGAGCTTCTTGAAGCCTTCAACTCGGCTTGCTTCATTCTTCCGTAGAACCAAATCTCCAGGTCAAAATTGAGTTTTTCTGACTTGTCGATCATAATAACGAGCCATCTCAGCTTTGTACTTAGCTTCTGCAAGGTGTGCCATCTCTGGTTTTTTATCCAACAAGTCCAAGCTTAATCGCAGCTCTTCAGAATTTGCTTCTAAAATGTAGTGGATTGTCTTTAGGCTTGGGAGTCCAATTTCGGCAGGTATTACGGCTTCAGAGCTATAAGATAAGTTGAACGGAGTTTCTCGGGTTGCCATTCTTGGGGTAGTTCGATACGCACATAGAACATTTGGCAGTTTTTCGATCCAATCTCCCTTATCTTTTTCCAGCCTTGTATTCAAACCTTGAACTATTATCCTATTAGTGACCTCAGTTTACCCATTTGTTTGCGGATGTGCTACTGAAAGTGTTGTTTTATATATTCAGCTCTTCGCACCAACTTCTGAATGGGTCGCTTGCAAATTGTGTGACATTGTCAGATATAATTGTGTTCAGTATTCGAAACCTGCACACTATTTTTCTCCAGACGAACTTAACCATACTTCTTCCAGAAATTTGTACAAGTGGTTCAACTTCTACCTACTTCGTGAAGTAGTTGATAGCTACTACCAAGTGCTTGAGCTGTCCAGGGGCCTCAGGAAAAGGTCCAGCAATGTCAATTCCCCATTGAGAAAATAGCCATGGACTTTGGATAATGATCATCTCTATTTGTAGAACATGTCTGACAATTGCATAGATCTGACACTTAGGATATTTTTGCACCAATTCATGAGAATATCCGCTCATCATAGGCCAGTAATATCCTGATTGCATTGCCTTTTTAGCCAACATGCGTGCTCCAACATGGCTCCCACATGATCCGAGGTAGATTTCTTTCAAAACATATGTCGCCTGTTCGGGTCCTATACAATGCAACCAAGGCATGAGGTAACCTTTCTTAAATAAAACTTTATCTTTGATAGTGTACCTAGCTGATCGCAGGACCAATTTTCGAGCTGAAGCTTTGTCCTGTGGCAATTCCCCATCTGATAGGAACTTGATAATTGGAGTCATCCAAGTATCGCCCAAGTCTTGAACTACTAAGACTTGAAGTTCTTCAATGCTTTGAGTTGACAAGACCTCGACCAAAACTTTCTTTGTGAGGTGAACATGTGCTGATGACGCCAACTTACTGAGTGCATCTGCTTGTTTGTTCTGACCTCGTGGTACTCATTTGATCAGAAACTCTTGGAATTTTTTCTTGATGTCTTCAGTTTTCCCTAAATACTTTTTCATATTTAGATCTCGAGCCTCTTACCCCTCCAGTTACTTAGTTGACGATTAGTTGGGAATCACTGTTAACTTGTAACTTTTTCACTCCAATTGGATATGCTAACTTTATCCCAGTTATTAATGCCTCATATTCTACTTCATTATTCGTTGCTTTGAACTAAAACCGTAAGGCATACGTGAATTCTTGTCCACTGGGGTTTGTTAAAATTAACCCAACTAGCGATCCATCTTCACTTGATGCTCCGTCCACAAATAAAACCCAAAAACCTTCTATTCCCTTGCAAGGGTTTTTCATATCATCTTTCTTTAAAAGGTCATCTTCCATGACAGAAACTTCTTCTATGAAATCAACAATTACCTGACCCTTTATTGTCGTCAGATGTGAGAATGTGATGTCATATTCACCTAAACTCAATTGCCCAGTCCATAAGCTTTCCTGAGAAATTAGGTTTTTGCAGAACTTGCCTTAGTGTTAAGACATGAATTTCATGTGCTTGAAAATACGATTTCAACCTTCTTGAAGTATGAATGAGTGCGAGTGCCAATTTCTCCAAAGTAGGATATCTCTGTTCGGCTCCTTACAAAGCACGACTTGTGTAATACACAGATTTTTGTATCCCCTGATCTTCTCTAACCAAAACAGCACTAATTACTGCATCACTTGCTACCAAGTATAAACACAAGATTTCACCATGAAATGGGGTTGACAACACTTGTAGTTTTGTCAAGTATATTTTTAGTTCTTCAAATGCCTTATCATAGCTCTCATTCCATTCAAAGGCTTTTGCCTTTTTTAACACTTTAAAAAATGGAAGACTACGATCAGTCGATCTCGATAAGAAATGATTCAGAGTAACTAAATAACTGATGCGTTAAGTCGCGTGCATATCAATTTATCCCTATTTTAACTATAGCAAGTGGTGGTAGGGTATTGTTCCATAGGGAAGAGAGTGGTTTCAAGAATTCAGCTAAATGCTCTAACAGCTGTCACAAAGAAGAACGAGATTACAAGAACAAGAATTAAAGATAACAAGAACAAAAATTAAATTGAGAAGCAAATTGAAAGAAGATGATGTCATAGGCTTTTCCACCGGATGAATGCTCATCAGACAGCTCGAGCAATGCAATTGACAATCATGCAAAATCAGAGGAGATCTAAGTTGTCTAGAAACCTAGCCTGTAGTTGGCATGTCGACCGCACTACACTCTACACTTCTTAACACCATTCTTTCCCATGGCGAGGTCTAAGAATGATGAAATTCGCACTGCAACGTCTCAACTCTCTGAGTCTAACGAATTTAGCATTCAACTCCTAAAATCTTCCTATGGCGAGGCTTGACCTGGGTCCTTAGCTTTCGTTAGCACAAGAGAGCCTCTTCTAACTTATTCCTAATGTTCAATTGTTCTTTAACTGGCATGGCGACCGCATCTCAGGACACGAACAAACAAAGCAAGTGAAAAGACTTCATAATTCGCTCTTCCAATTCTCATTTCATGCACTCTCACAAATATTGGTGAATCTAACCTCAACTCAGCATGACGACCGTAATTAAAGTTCAATTCATTCAATATCAGTGCAAATTTGTGAAACTTAATAGAATTCATGTATTAAATCTGAGTATGATTTCATTATTCAGAGATTATGTCAATCATGCATTCATCCATTTAAAACCCTAGGACATCATGAATCTAGCCGGACATCACCATTTCCAGCTCACATTCATCAAAATATAGCAATTGTAATAAAGAACAATTCATCTCGTTTAACTGGAAGAAGTTACCGATTAAATGAGTTAAAGAGCTCAAAATCGTAAGAGTTGCTCAAAGCTTCCTTAATTGTGAATCGGATTACAGTGATCGATCCAAAGCTTAGATCAGAATAAAAAATGGAGCTAAAATTCTACAGAGAAGAAGTTAGAGAGAAAATTCCCGCTCTCGAATTCTAAAATCTAGTAAAAATCAGAAAGTCCAATCCAAAAAAATTCCCCCTCAAAATATTGACAAAACCATCTATATAGAGGTCTTAAGCTTAATCTACACGCTAACGTAAACTAAGCACTTATCTATAGAAATGCCACTGTAATATAAAACTGTCCAGAATCAGCACGTGCTCAAGTCTTCACGTCAGAACTCAAACCAACACTCTATGCCATTATGCCAAAGTTCTTCACGTTTCTATCCCACCAATCACGCCCCCGAGCCTCACTTGATCAAGCTTCCAAAACACTGTACAAAAAGAAGAAGAATTAGAACACTTAGAAAAAATTCTACCTTGAAAAACTATCACTTATACAGTGATGCAACAAGACGATGCATCGCCATGTAAAGTTTCTCCTTGGCGATGCAACGTTCCATGGCGATGCAACGTTGCATTGCATCGCCGTGCAAATCTTTCCATGGCGGTGCAAATTGCAGTGCAAATCATTTCATGGCGATGCACTGCATCGCAGTGCAATTTTGCATGGCAAGTGTGCATGCTGGTGTAGATGCATGTGTGCAAATAGAGTGCATGAAGTGGTGCATGTGTTGTGCATGGGAGACATGCTACAAGTGTGTGCTCATGAGTGCTATGCCCTCGATTGTGCATATTGTGCTTATGTCGTGCGTTGTGTTGTTCTATGTGCTATGACACATAGCCAATCTATGCATAAGTTGTGCATGAGGAGTGTGCTAATGCATGGAGAGTGCTTATGTTGCTTTGAGGCATGTAGTGACAAGAGTGTAGTGCATGTGTGCATGGCTTGTGCGCCGTGTTGAGCACAAGTGATGTGCAGTGAATGCTGCGTTGTGCACAAGTGATGTGCGCTGAATATGCACGGTGTATGCATGCATGTGCACAAATGTGTGCGTGCATATACACAAGTGTGCAACAGGTGTGCAAGTGTGCAGCAAGTGTATGCTAAAAGTATGCATGTGTGGTATTGTGAGTGTGCGATGTGCGTGCAAAGAGTGCGAACAGTGTGCGACGAAGATTTGCATGGTGTGTGTGGTGTGTGGCGAATGCATGCATGCTGATCGGCAAGTGTGTGCACATGCTCATGCGGTGTGGGCAGCATACAAGCAATGCTCGGACAGTATGGGCAGCGATTGTGTGCGGCATTGTGAGCAGCATTTTCATCGATTTTTCATATTTGCGCCTCTATAAAAAAAAACAGATTTTTGGGCCATTTGTTAGTCGAATTACACAACTGATTGGTGACTTTTGATTCATGGAAGTTATTCCCTACATTTTTATGGGTTTTTCGTGATTTATTGGGAATTTTTCAAGCATATTTTGGTGTGCTTTTGGCCAAAAAACCGATTTAGGCAGCAGCTATATTCACTGTTCATCCGATTTGTTGGGTTGCTAAAAATTGAAGTTCTTGACCTTATTTTGATTGGATTACACAAGGGACTTAATCTATATATCTACCACTACCTTTTCTGGAGATATTGAAGGCCATATGTGGAATTTTCTTAGAGTCTCTTTATGGTTTTCTTGAAGAAATATTGGTTGTTTCTTGGAAGTTTTGGACTGAATTCATCTCACCATCTTGTTCATTGCCTAGCTGTTAATCTTGGAGTTCTGCAATTAAGGTTGGTGCATGCTTTGCATATGTAATTTGAGCTAAACCTTGTGATAATTGAAGGAGGAAGATGATGAATAGTGTAGCTTGAATCCAAAATTTGGGTTGAATTTCAAATTTTGGAGTTTCCCACCCAAGCAACCAATCTGCTCTTTCTTTCTCTCCAAAGTGAGCCCCACACTTTTTGACCAGCCCTACTACCATGTGGAGGGCTGCTATTGGCAGCCATGGTCAAGGCCTCCAGCTTGGCCACTCAGCCAACCACTAATGGCACAGGAAAAGCGGGCAAGGCGGTCAACGGTGGTGGCATCACTGAAAAAATGCAAGGACATATTTCTGCCCAAAATCTGTCATCCGATGGGGGACACCTATTATCCTTAAGGCCTGGAACAAGTAAGGAAGGGAAGAGGCCTGAATCGACAGCCATCACAGCCGGAAATGAAGGTTTGATTGGAGTTTCAGCTGGCGGTAGTTTGGACCAAAAATTTGAAGCTCAGATCGTCAAAAAAAATGCCAGAAATGGCGATGGAACTTCCGGACTTATAGCTGCTGGGAATGTGCTGGAATCTAGCCCTTCTCTTGCTGGACCTCCTCCCACACATTTGCAGTCCAAGGCAGCCACCGAGACGCCACAAAAGCAGACGGTGGCAAGGACCTTGGCTAGTGGCACAACACCACGCTGGGCAACACCTTCCGCCGGAAAAGAAGACACCAACATGATACCACTTACAGCTGAGAAAGGGCAGCCTAAAGGGGACAATTCTGTACCTATTCAAGCTTCTAAGGAGGGGCTGGTTGTGGAAGAAAATGGAGGGGAAGTGATGGCCAAAAATCGGGTTTTCGCCTGCAAGACTGCCGGATTAATTTCAGGCCAAATTATAGCCGGCAATAATTCGGGTTTTGGTGAAAAAATTCATGGCAAACCGCAGCAACAACATAGAGGTAATGCAGCCCTAAATAATGCAAAGAATGATGGCATTATGGGTGCAAACCGGTCTGTTTTGGCCAAGGAAGTCATACCGGCTGTCGGAGTTAGTGGGAATGTTATAGCGGCAAAAACTGTACAAGGTGTTATTTCTAATGTTATTGGCCAAAAGCCGGTTTCACCTCCTACATGGTCGAGCCTATTAAAGGAACATAGAAAGCTCAATAAGAGTTTCAAATTAAAGAAGTGGGAAGTGAAGGATGAAGTTGTTTTGGAGACCGATGATATACGTGCCTTTGGCCATTGTTTGGTAGGTTACGTGCTCGGGAGATTTTCGGGAATAAAGGCTATTAATGAGGTCCGTAGGTCTTGGAAGCGCAACCACATTTTCTTAATATATGAGATTGGATGGATGATCTTCAGGTCCGAGGAGGAGACGAACAGGGATATGGTCTTGGAACTAGGACCTTATGACTCTTTTGGCATTCCATCGCTATTGAAGTCTATGCCACTTTTCTTCACGTTTGATAACAGTTGTTTTGCCTCGATACCCACGTGGATCCGGCTCCTAGGTCTCCCACTTGATAGTTGGAGCGAGAAGGCACTGGGGAAATTTGCCATTGTGACCGACGAGTGCACTGCTACCATGAAGCGCACTGTATATGCCAGAATTTTGGTGGAGGTCGATGTCACCGAACCGCTCACAAGGGAGGTCAAGTATGTCCTACCAAATGGATCCATGTGCAACCAAAAGGTGCTTTATGAGAGGGAGCCAAGACTCTGTACTGGATGTCGACATATGGGGCATGACGCGGATCACAGCAAGCTCAAGGAGGGCAAACATAGAACGCGGTCTCGTTCGCATGTGATAGAGGAGGTTCATCATGCGCCACCCTAGTCACAGGTGGAGGCCGCTCCGGTTATCTTGAAAAGGAGAAAATCTAGGGGTCATTCTAGATCAAATGCGGCCCCTAGGGATACAATTATCACAAATGCGGTGAAGGAGGTGATGGAACGGATCTTTCAGTACTGGATGTCGACATGTGGGGCATGACGCGGATCACAACAAGCTCAAAAAGGGAAAACATAGAACGCGGTCTAGTTCGCGTGCGATGGAGGAGGTGCATCATCTGCTACCCCAGCCACAGATGGAGGCCGCTCCAATTATCGTGAAAATGATCAAATCTAGAGGTGGTTCTAGATCCAATGTGGCCTCTAGGGATACAGTTATCACAAATGCGATGATGCAGACGGATCTGGGACGGTTAGAGGTACTAGGGCCTGAGAAGGACCAACCCACTCATTTGCCTACCATTGATAAAGGCAAGGCCGCAATGGTGGAGGAGGGAGTTCATGATATATCATCCACAGAGGCATCGACTTTTCCCACACCGGTTGTGGTTTACCAACCTAGGGCTACGGAGATGGCTAGGGAGGAGTCGAAGAGGGCCTTTTCTTTCTATGCTGATATGATTACCAATGAGGAGCAGTAGTGGATCACAACCCACGCAGGCAAGAAGAAGGGGAAGGGCAAGAAGGGCAAAGGACAGGAGAAAGGGAAAGGAGGAGGCCGTAACCGTTCTTAATGCGGATCGGCTCATGGAATATAAAGGGGCTCAACCTCCCTCTCAAGCAAAAAGAGGTATCCACTATGCTAGGCAAGCAAAGCCCAAACATTTTTGGCATTCTTGAGAGTAAGATAGATGAAAGCAAGGTGGACATGTTGATGCGGCTGAGGTTTCCTGGGTGGTCCCAATGCAATAATTTTGGCTTCTATCAACCGAGCCGAATTATTGTACTGTGGAACCCTCTTGAGGTGGATGTCTTTACATTGGCGGTGCAACCTCAATTCATTCATTCGGCTGTCAGATGTAAGGTAACCTCAATCACCTTTCTTGTGACTTTTGTATATGGTTTTCATACCATTGTGACCAGACAGATCTTGTGGAGTGCATTGAAGTCTCTTGCACCGGCTGCTTCTCCGTGGATGCTTCTTGGTGATTTCAACAGTGTATTGTTTGTCAATGAGAGGATTAATGGGTCCCCCAATAGACCGTATGAGACACATGATTTTCTGGAGTGTATGGTATCTCTAGGGCTTTCTAACGTACCATCTATGGGGAGTCACCTTACTTGGTCTAATGGCACTGTGTGTTTCAAGTTGGATAGGGTGATGGTTAATAATCGTTGGTACTGATTGGATATATATGCTCATGTCACTTTTGGCACTTTGGTGCATTTATCAGATCACTCGTCATGTGTTGTTTCTATAGGGGATCAGTCGGATCGAGGCAAGGGCATGTTCCATTATTTTGACATGTGTGGAGGACATGACTAATTCCTTGATGTGGTCCACCGGGCTTGGTCTCAACTCTGTTATGGCATGGAGCAGTACATGATATCTAGGAGGTTGAAAGGCTTGAAATAACCTCTCAGAGAGCTCAACCGGTTCTACTTTCAGCATATCTCCTCCAGGGTGATCAGGACTAGGGAAGAATTGGAGATTCACCTTTTGGCACTCCATGACTTACCTACGAATTTGGATTTGCAAAGGAAGGTCAAGGTGATGAAGAAGGAGGCCTGGCGACTGGGAGAGGCAGAGAGAAGTTATTTAGCCTAAAAGGCTAAGTGTCGATATCTACTCAATAGTGAGAGGAACACTAGGATATTCTATGATGTGGTGAAGAGGAATGGTAGGAGGAATTTTATACTGGCGATAATCACAAGAGATGGAACCACTACCACTTCCAAGAGTGCCTACTTAGAGAGTTCGTGACCTATTACCATGACCTACTGGGCTCTTCACACACTATGCGAGTACTTGATGATGAGGTATACCGGCAAGGTGCCCTAGTCTCTCGAGATGAAGGGGATTTCCTCACGGTCCCGGTAGAGAAAGAGGAGATCAAAGGAGCTATCTTTGATATTGGAAACAACAAGGCGCCTGGCCCAGATGGGTTTTTATCGGGTTTCTTTAAGTCCTCTTGGAGTATTGTGGGGAGCGATGTGTGCAAGGTGGTTAAGGAATTCTTTAAAGATGGAAGGATCTTGAGGCAGCTCAACCACACTATTATTGCTCTTGTCCCTAAATCCGCTCACTCGAGCTCGATTGGGGACTACCGGCCCATTTCTTGCTATAATGTTCTCTATAAAGCCATCTCCAAAATTTTGGTTAATCGACTCATGGGTCTTCTTACGAGGCTCATAAATGAGGCGCAGTCTGCTTTCGTGGAGGGGAGGAGTATGATAGAGAACATCTACTTGGCTCAGGAGCTGATTAAGGGTTACAGTCGTAAGCATATTGCGCCTAGGTGCCTTATTAAGGTCGATCTCCAGAAGGCTTACGATATGGTGGACTGGGCTTTTTTGCGACGAGCTATAGAGTCTATGGGTTTCCCCACATTATACGTGGATTGGGTGATGGAGTGCGTTACTACGGTCTCGTACTCCATACGAATCAATGGAGAGATACATGGCCATTTCCAAAGACGGAGGGGTTTGAGACAGGGAGACATCATATCCCCGTACCTCTTTGTCATATGCATGGAGTATTTGTCAAGACTGCTTACTAAGAGGACCAGGGAGCTTCCCTTTAGCTTTCATTCCTGGTGCGAGGAGCACAAGATTTCACACTTGGCATATGTGGATGATCTCATGCTCTTCAGTAAAGGGGATCGGCCTTCTGTTGGGATATTATGGGATTGTTTGCACCAGTTTGGGGAGGTCTCGGGACTAAGGGCTAACACCCTGAAATCCCAGGTTTTCTTTGCTGGAGTACCAGTAGAAGTAGAGACGGACATCATTAACCTCACGGGTATACCGCGTGGATCTTTCCCTATCAGATATCTGGGCATCCCTTTGGCGGCTCAGGGATTGCAGGTATTGCATTTTGCCTCGGTCTTAGAGAAGATCACGGCCCAGATTGGCATGGGGACGGCTTCTCTTCTTTATCTCATGCGGGGTGGTTGGAGATTATTCGATCGGTCCTACAGTGCATCCACTGCTTTTGGCTCTCCGCCTTACCAATACTCGCGGAAGTCATCAACAGAGTTAGCAGCCTCTGTAGGAATTTCCTATGTGATGGAGGGCAACCGAAGGTGGCCTGGGAGGATCTGGCAAGGCCAAAAGAGGAGGGAGGTTTGGGAGTCACAGACCTGATGGCATAGAATGTGGCTCTACTCTTCAAGGTACTGTGGAACATACACCACAAGAAGGATTCCTTGTGGGTTAGATGGGTTCACCACTCATATCTGCCACGACGACTCTCCATATAGGAGCTGTCCCCTCATAGGAATCACTCTACCCTGATGAGGAGACTCCTGAGCATCAGAGACCAGATCGTGGAGAGGGAGAGATCGGTGGATCAGGGCATGTCTATGATGGAGGAATGGAAGCAACCGGGTCTCGCTAGGGCTGCGTATCACTACTTCTGCAGGTTGGCTCCGAAGGTACCTTGGGTGTCGACGACATGGAATTCCTACATTCAACCCAAGTATTTCTTCACGATTTGGTTGGGGATCAGAGGACGGCTCTAGGGACAGATTAGGGTACCTCCACATTGACCAGAGATGTGGTTTTTTGTGGGGAGCTTGAGGAGTCTATACAGCACCTGTTCTTTGTTCACTAGGGCAATCTGGATGGACATGCGCGGTTGGTGTGGATTGAGGAGGGAGATGACCACTCTTGATGTGGCATTGAAGTGGCTGAAGAAGGAAAGCAGAGGAACCTCCTGGAAGTCTAGGAAGAACAAGCTGGCTTTTGCTTGTACAGTTTATTATATTTGACTTACCAGGAATAGACTGTATTTTGAGAGAGTGGTGCCTATTTACCATGATATTGTTCACATGATAAAAATACACGTGTACATAGTAGGTGTATCTTTGTACCTTAGTGTCTCTATCCTAGACTAGTTCTTTGGGATATTAGGCTAGTTCTTTTGGTTATTATTGTGTTTAACCCGGGTATGCCCAGTGTACTTAATATATTAAACATTGTTTGATCAATATAATTTTTTACATTCGATAAAAAAAACTAGCCTTATCAAGTCAGTATGAAATTGACTTATCAATAACATGTGAGCCTCTGAACTTAATTTAAATTTTGAGGTGGTTTCATGTCTAAAATAGCTTTAATTTTCTCTAGATTTGCTACAATTCCTTGATTTGAGACCATATGACTAAGAAATTTTCCTAATCCAACCCCAAATATACACTTCTTTTGTTTTAATTTTAAACATGTTTTTCGCAAATTTTCCAAAGTGTCTCTCACGTCATCCAAGAAAGTTTCTATTCTTGTTCTCTTAATAAGCATATCATCAACATATATTTCCATGTTTCTCCCAATTGGATCAGAGAATATCTTATCTACCAACCGCTTGTTTATTGCCCCGGCATTCTTCAATCCAAATGGCATTTTTGTGTAACAATATACACCCTTTTCAGTAATGAAAGCTGTTTTTTCCACATTGTCTTCATCTATCTGAATTTGATAATAGCCTTTGTAGGCATCTAAAAAACATAAGACCTCAAAATCAGAGGTGGCATCTACTTTCTAGTCAATTACTTGTAAAGGGTAAAAATCCTTTAGACATGACTTGTTCAAATTGGTGTAATCGACACACATTCTCAGGGATTTGTCTGATTTTGGAACCATGACAGGATTTGCAAGCCAGGTCGGATAGAACACCTCCCTGATTATCTTTGTTTGTAACAACTTGTCAACTTCTTTAGATATGGTCTGATTACGATCTTGCGCATACTTCCTTTTCTTTTGTCTGACTATCTGAGCAGACTTGTCAATGTTCAACTTATGAACCATCAGATTGGTAGGTACTCCTTTCATGTCATCCGGACACCAAGCAAAAACATCTTTGAACTCTGATAAGAGATTTGTCAATCATCTTTTTATTCCAATTGGTAACGACAAACCAATGAGAACCGTCTTGTCTGATTCAATTTCGTCTAAAGAAATAGCTTCTACCTCTTTTGTTAACACAATAGGCTCAGCTCGATTTTCTGTGCCGACGTTATTAACATTTACCACTTGCTTCTTTTTATTTACTTTCAAAGCAATCATATGGCATTCTCTTGCCAACTTCTGATCACCTCGTATTGTAGCAATTCCATCCTCTGTAGGAAATTTCATAGAAAGATGATATTGGGACTAGATAGCCTTTAATTGCACCATGGCAGGTCGCCCCAGAATAACATTGTATGGAGATGTGACATTAAGAACCGTTAAATCCACATAGATGAGTCTTTCCTTGGGATATTCTCCTATTGTCCTTGGGATATTCTCCTATTGTCACTGGCTCCTATTGTCACTGGCTCTTGCCGTCTTCTACTTATACTCTGCGGACTTCTTTGTCAGCAATGATTACTTTAATTAGCAATACATCGGCATGTGGAAATCTGGTCGGTACCGCATCTTCTTCTGAGAAGGTGATGGTATATATTGCTTTGAATCATTTATGAACTGGCTCTTGTTCGGGAATTCCTTTATTCTTCGATTTTTTAGAGGTTATTGAATCTCCATCATAGGGCCCTCCGATAATGGTGTGAATTACTCTCGTGATGTTCTTATCCATGTCGAGATTTATGTTATTACCATTATCTCTTCTACTTTTTCATCATGATGATCTGGGTCTTTCTTATTTTCAAGTCGGTTTGATGAATTTCCAACACGGAACAACTCCTTTAGATGGCCATTTTGAATCAATTCTTTTATATATTTCCTAAGGTCTTTATAATGCTCAGTATCATGACCATGTTGATTATGAAACTTGCAAAAGAACTTCTTGCTCCTTTTGTTATCTGGACCTGTCATATGTTGTACATACCTCACCGCTCCTCGGTTTTCCAAGATAGCAAGTACTTCAGTTCACGTCTTATTTAGGAAAGTGTAATTCTTGTCTTCACCAGTTGTGGACGTGTTGTATAACACTTTATAAAATTTTTGTTTTCGGTTTTCACCACCGGATGTTTTAGCTTTTTCTTCCTTCTTCTTTTTAGGTCCTCTATCATTGTCTCATTTTCGCTTATCTGCATCTTCACCTTTTGCAAATTTTTGAGCTCGCTTTATTATATCTTCAACATTAACAGGAGGATCTATTACGAATTCTTTGTACAATCTTCCAGGTCGTAAACCATTCGTGAAAGCTCCAATCACCACTTCCTCTGATCTGTGCCCCACTTCTGAACTTTCATTTATGAATCTATCAACGTACTGAGTTAATGACTCTGACTCTCCTTGTTTTACATTAAGTAACTCAACACTTGTTTTCACAAATTTTTCAAGTTGCACAAATCTATTTTTGAAAGCGCTGAGATGTTATTGAAATCATGAAAAGTCTTAGGCTTAAGATTGTTATAGCATAATTGGGCAGTTCCCATCATCGTTATGCCAAAACATTTGCATACGATTTTATCTGGATAATTATAAATCCTCATACTTTTCACATAATGATGCAGATGTTCTGATGGATCCACTTCGCCATTATAGAGCAACAAATTTGGCATTTTAAAACGATATAGAAGATGATAATTTTCTACATCATCCACAAATAGAGAAGTTATCTCTGAAGTGCCATTATGTTTTGGTCGTGAAGTGGGTGGCTGATAAGTCGGAGTTATACCGACTTATTTATCTCACATACTCTTCCTTTTTATATAGAAATCGAGTGAAAGGAATGCTTTGTGAATGACTTGTGCACATAAATGTCATAAACTTGCAATTGCATGAAAATGGCTAAGTATGGAGAATATGTCGTGATTTTGACTCAATTATGGAAAACATGCACACACTCTACCTTAACCTCACAAGTCACTCACAACTCACAACACTC
Source organism: Ophiorrhiza pumila (assembly GCA_016586305.1). NCBI lineage: Eukaryota > Viridiplantae > Streptophyta > Magnoliopsida > Gentianales > Rubiaceae > Ophiorrhiza > Ophiorrhiza pumila. The sequence continues at coordinate 24,895,277 of BLIW01000004.1, read as the reverse complement.
ACGAGTCACTCACATCGCACACAAACTTCACAGATCACACATCACACACGTCACTCACAACACAAGGCGGCCGCTTAACACGCCCGCCCACTACACACACACACACGGGCGGCCGCTAGGCACCCGCCCTTCATCCACACACGCACACAGAACACAAGGCGGCCGCTAGGCACCCGCCCTTCATCCACACACGCACACGGTGGGCGCCTAGCGCGCCCGCCCTTCCTAATGCACACACGGTGATGGCACCTAGCGCGCCCGCACCATACACGCATACGAGCACGGAGGGCGCCTAGTGCGTCCGCCCACCACACACACGCACACTCACGCATGTTCACTCGCACACTTGCACAGTTTTTACTACTTGCATACACCTCACCGCACTCGTGCCCCCGCACACAGTCTGCGCATACTATCAGGCACTCACGCACGTTCACAGTTTTAAGTCTTGTGTGATCCACGTGACCTCACTTTACCTTTGCTGACTTATTCGCAGACACGTGGCAGCCTCTCTGAAAAAGACGGAAATTTCCAGGAAAGTCACTAGGCCAACCCAGTGAGGAAAAAGGATAAAAGAAGCTGAAAGAGAAAGAAGGGGGATCGGGAGATGGAGGATCAAGAAAAACAAAAAAAATTACAGAGAGGGAGAAGAGTTTGATAAATTGCCCATTTTACTTTACTCTTGTAATCATGAATTCTGAGCCGATCAAAATGATCGAATAGACATAGAGTGTTGCCTTGAGGGGTTACATGTATGGATTTTGATGTGCGAGTGTCGTGGCTCGTCAATTTATCCTAAATTCACTGAATATAGTAGAAGTGAGCTAGGTTTCGTTCCGCAGGGAAATAGTCGATTCAAGAAGTTTGATATGCTCAATTATGTCACCAAAATATAACAAGAGTAAAAGGAACACTGATTACAAAAATTAACAAGAAGTAAACTGGTTTGACTCCACACAATTACGAATTTAATGAACACACAAGTAAGACTCAAGGAAGTAAGAACAAAGTTATCAAGAAAATAAAGCTGATAATCTAGTCTACCTCCGGGTGAATGCAACTTCTCATACATGCAGTATTGCTAACATACAAGCAAAGCAGATGAGGAGAATCACAATTGGAAACAGAAATAATAACTAGCATGGTCACTAGACTATAATTTTAGTCTCCTGACACCATCCTATCCTCTGGTCAGGCCTAAGGATGGTGAAGTGTGATTAAGCTGTCTCAATTCCCCACTCAAATTACTCAGGCATGAACACCTAGAATCTCCCATGGTGAGGCCCGATCCTAGCTTGCAAATTCATCATTTGAGTATGAGAATCTCTTATCACCTTGTTCTTAGGATGATACAGACTCAAAGCTTCCGATGACGAGGTCTAGCCTTAATATCTGTGCAAATTCAAACAGGTTTAAGAACTCAAGTATTCTCAGGTTCTTATTCATGATTTTCAGCATGACGACCGCAATCGAATCTCATTTCATCAAATTCATATCAAAAGCATGTACTCAACAAGTTTTTCCAATTCATAGCTGAGAATTTCCATTTCTTATAATAGATTGTTAGTTCTACTGCACAATTACAATTTCGACCTAGCATTCACCCTCAGTATCCTAGATTATCATACAATTAGCCACGAATCTCCATTTCAGCTTCACAATCAACAAATTGGAAGATTATACAGTTCATAATCGTTAATTGGAAGAGTTTACCAATTAAGAGTCTTAAAAGCTTCCAAATGCCGAGAGGATTGTTACTTTTATTCTCAATTTCAAGGAGATGTATATTGATGGAAGCAAATCTTTGATCGGAATCCAAAATGAAGCAACAATCTTAGTGAGAGAAAGTTGAGAGAGAAAGTGGATCTCAAGAACACTTCCCGCTCTGCCAAAATCAAAAGTCGGTTACAATGCGGAAATATGTGAGTAGTGAAAAAGTGAATCAATCCCCTTTACATGTTAGCTACCTTCCCTATATATAGAGTTGGGAAAACGTAACTAATACGCAAAATAAAATGTATCAAATATTACAAAAGTGTCCTTAAGGGAAGAAACAAAAAATCAGCCAAAAATGTCAAAAAAATTCCAAGTTTGAAAAAGTATTCAACACTCCAGCGCCTTTGGTGTTAATTTCCAGCGCCTTCATCAACCTCAGCCACGAGCCGCACACCTTCAAGCTTAAGTTGTCGAGCCTTCGTTGCCTCTGACTGCCCGCAGTGAAGAAATCGAATTGACCACGCCTTCAAGCCGCAACTGAACACGCCTTCAGCAATCTCAGCGAGCCTTCAAGAATCCAACGTTTTGAATTTCACGCCTTTCCGCCAAAGCAAACCGCGCCTTCATCTGCCTGAAATTTCAGAGAATCAGAAGTTAAACACTTAGCCATTTTTTAGAAACTCAAACACAAAGTTCTTCATGGCAGCAACTTCCCACCAATATTTGATCATGATGCATTGTGAATTAAGGAAAACTTAAAACATAAAAGTTGTAAAATTTTGTCTTAGCTATCCATAGCCATCAAAATCACCCAATTTGGAGCTAAAACGAGAACGTTATGACCAAACTACTCAAGTGTGACAAAGCTTAAAACCTATGAAGCAACTCTCAACACTTTGCCATTTTTTTTCACACTCTCCAACAATTTAGCCTACGACATGTCATAGGCTAAATATTCATGTTCCAGAATTGGCCTACGACATGTCGTAGGCCAAATTTCCATCTTCACATTTTTGCCCACGACATGTCGTGGGCAAAAAATCAACTCTTCAAGTTTCTGCCTTCTTAAGTTTGGCCTACGACATGTCGTAGGCCAATCTCTTCTTGTTCTCGGCTGCCTAGTTCTTTCTATACCAAGTTGTGTGCCTTGGTTTGTGAAGTTCATTGTGCAATCATGAGTGGTGTGACAAGGTGCAAATGTGTGGCATGAGTTTCATGGCAAAGTTATGGCAAGGACTAATTGCATTAAGTGTTGTGCATAAGTGTTGTCAATGTTGGCAAGGCTTGGCAAGATGATTGGCAAGGTCTTGGAAAGTTTCTTGGCAAGGTTATGGCACAATGGTTTTGGCACATTGGTTGGCAAAGCTCGCAAGGTCTTGGCAAGGTCTTGGCACAATGGTTGGCCGAATTGACAAAACAAATGTTGGCAAAGTATCCATTCCAACACAATACCATACTTTCATGCCAAATAAGTGTGTCTTAACCTGTGAGTCTGACTTGGTGGTGAACTTAAAAGTTCCAGATCATCCTCTTAGCTTTCCAATGGTGCCAGAAACACCACCATTGGATGCCTAAAACTCAAGTTATCATCAAAACACCAAACTATGGCAGGCAGGTAAAACCCTAAAAAACCCTAAAAAACCCTAATGAATGGGTATTCCGAAACGAACCTCATATTTCATAGCCTTACACAAACAATTAGAAAATAGTTACAACATAAGAAATGTAGTGCATTCAAAGAGCTTTTCAGAACACCACAGAACTCACCAATTGGGTTAATATCAAGAAAAGTTTATGCCCAGATGAATTTTCACCAACCAAAATCTGCCAAAACCCTAAATTTAGCTTACCAATTTCGGTTTTATTCCATTTCCTAATTGTTTTTAACCTCTCAACCTTACCAATTAACATCAAGCACACAATTGCCTAAATTCATCATCAATTTTGGTCTCTTTTAACCATTTTAGTACAACCAATTGCCAACCACATAAATGCACCACAACAAACAAATCATTGCACTAACTTATGAAAAACAAGTCAAAAGCCAAGTGGATTAATCCATTTAAGTTGGTATAAAACAAACTTATCAAATTCCCCCACACTTGAACTCTTGCTTGCTCTCAAGCCAAGATACACACAATTTATCCCTTTTCATCACCCATATTCAAACACTTTGTTCATACATCCACCCTGACTACATCCAAATTCATCAAAACGTTTTTGCACACACACAACTTTATACTTTGATGGTTCATGGTACCTAACTTTCAGATTTCAATACAAATTATCAACTAAGGCACAATGAATAAATACCAAAATGTCATGCGTGCAAGTGGGTGCTGAGGAACGTGCACTTCATCTATTCCTTTGTTATACACCCTCTAGCTAGTCTCACATACCATCCAATACATGCTAATCTCTTTTTCCACTCTTATGAACATGCAATCACAAGATCAATGGTACCTATGCGTACATTGGTACTCTATGGGACATTGCCCTTATTCTGCACATTAGTGCTGCACATTGGTGCACATATTAATGACTGAAATAATGCCTGGGTTTTATGGCTTTTTTCTCAAAATTTGATTGCCATGTTCTTATGGCTTTTTCCTTCCCAGTTTGCCAATATGGCTTTTTCTCCCATATCATTTCTTGTGCAAGCACATGTTCATAAGAATCCCAAATTAACTAACCATGCACGAATTCTGAAGACACCAGATAAATGCATAACAAACGGAAACGAATTCATACACATTACCTCCTATGTCAATTGAATTTTGCATGGCATATCTATCTTACTTTAACATCGGGCCTTAGTCAGCAAAATATACCAATTTCTTCAAACTTAGTACCAAGAACAAAAGTTTTCACATCCAAGATTCAAAACAAGTATAGTGATGAACTTGGAATAAGCCAAAGTGCACTAAGAACAAAGTTTCACATACAGGGTGATAACTCATTTTCTCAATTTGATCTTTCTTATTCACACTCTTTTTGCACTCTTCTTCCTCTTATCAAGACTATAGGTTCAAAACATTACCAAATCGTTTTCTTCTCACCAAGTCACATCATAATTCAAACCCTTGCACACAACACTACGCACTTTAATTTCATTGATTCAAAATGTTGCACACAACCAAACCCGAGAGCACCACTTTACAAGATTCATCAAAGTCGAACAATTCCATTCTTCAACTTCGCAAAATTCTTCACTTCAAGAAACTTCACCTAATCTTCAACTCAGCATATCTCAATCAACATGAAAGTCCAGAAATCTTCAAAATCACTCCCAACTTCAAATCCCCCTTTTCACAATATAAAGCACCCGCATGCATAAAAAAAAATTTCAATCAACACAATCAACCCACAAAGTATCAGACAACATAGCAACCACAGCACACATCACACAAAATTCCACCCCTCCCCCACACTTAAATTAAACATTGTCCTTAATGTGATAAGGTAAGAGTGATGAAGGACTCCCTGAGAGGACGATGATAGAGCTGAGGAAGAAGGAGATCCAAACGCAACTGGTATGGAAAGAGACTGTCCATCCAAAGAGGCCGTAGCAAATGAGGGCACACCAATTGACTGTGGCACATAATGAAAAGGGCCATGCACAGGTCCTTGAAGAGGTTGGTCTGATGCTATCAATGGAAACCTTGCAGCGGGTGCAAACTCTGGATTTGGTATGAATGTAGGAGTATGAGGCATAGGAGGTATACGACCAAATGTGGGTAACGGATGTAATGAAGGGCTTGCTGTAACTCCAGGTGGAAGCTCATGCATGGCACCACTAACCATATCACATGACAGATTTGGGATTCGGTACCCTGCTAACTGTGCCGATGTTGGAGTTGGCTTCGAGGGTCCTGAATCTGAATGGTAATAAACCGTCATCTTGTTACACCTATCGAGCTCTCGCTGCATGCACACTTGCCTATGATATAACACTTCAAATTGCTGTTGAGCCACCGTGGATAAATGATCAAATCTCTGCTCCATGTGTTCAGCCTGTGACGTCCACTCCTGTTGCATATTGTCAAAACCTTCATGCATACGTTCCATCCTTTCATCTATGTTTCTCACACCATCTTGTAGCCGATCCATCCTATCCTCTATGCCTGAAAAGTGATTTTCAACTGAGAGCTGGAAACCCTGAATTACTCCTTGAAGAGATGCAAAATCAAAAGACTGTTGCCCTTGATCTGTAACATAAGTTGGATTTTCACTCTCCACCCGAGATGCCTCTGCACTTGAAATCCTCGCTTGCTCCAATTCCTTGACCTGTGCCAAGTATTTTAAGTAGAGTTGTTCAGGAATGGGAGACTGCATCCATTCCCAAGCACCGAGCTGATTATCCACACCTTGTGCCACACAAAGCTCCTAAATTACTAAAGGAAAATACAATGCTTTACTGTTCTGGGCAGTTCCATCTTTGATGCTCGCAAGGATGATTCGTCCCACGTCAATCTTGCGCTTCCTTCGGATTGCAGAAATTAAGAACAACCGGTTCCGAATCACCTCAGTTCTTTGTGAACTTGGCATGAGGCGAGACAACACAAATAACAACCATATTTTCACGTCACTTTTCAATTATTCATTCCGAATATGCTTATGTTCCCCCTTTGAATTAAGCTCCCAAACTGCCCCAGGATGTGCCAACTCTTTTATCAAAGCTTCATCCAATGCCTCATTGGTTGGAAATTTGATCGGATCCTCAGGATAATCAGGTGTGCCCAAATGTGTGTTGATAATCTCGCTCGTGATTTGAACCAAAATGCCTCTCACATAGACAGCTCCATCCCTCGGAGATCCTGCATTTGCGTAGTATTCCCGTGCAATGCTCACATTACCAAACTCAGGGGCAACAGTAAGCTTCTCATGTAATTTGTAAAATTTAATCAACTTCTTAAACGGCCCTTTCTCCACACTGAACCCGCGTTCAATGTGTATATATTTGATATTGAACCCTCGTTCCCAACGTCTCATGGCATCCTAATCAACGAATAGAGCAACCTCAGGGACTCCTTTCCATTTCTTAGGTGTCGGAGCTGGCATCGCATATTGCGAGGTTCCTCAAACATTTGCATATCATCCGGAAAATACTCTGGGTCAGAATCAGTTTCATCGAGTGCTTGAGCTTTTCCTTTTCCCTTCTTTGAAGTTGTGGCTTTTCTTGAAGTTGAATCTTTCTTTGGTGCCATTTCTCACATGGATAAAAAAGTGAAATTGTAATCCCTGCTTCTATCAATAATGCCCAACATCCTTATGAGATTCTACAAAAAATATAGCCAAGTGATGTTATGAGATTGTGCCATAAATTGCTACTCAATACTACTCAAACTAGGATTAACAAAGAAAAGAAATCACAACAAACAAAACAAAGGAAGAAAAATCAGGGTTGCCTCCCAGGAGCGCTTGGTTTAAAGTCACAGCCCGACCGTGCATCATAGCTCAATTTGAGATGATGGGATCATCTAAGTATAGCTCATGTGGATCTCGTGCCACATTAGTGCTATCCATGTCCTGAGAAGTTAAGTACGGCTTGAGGCGATGGCCATTCACTTTCCACACATTGTCATTCTTGTCATTCTTGATTTCAATTGTCCCATAAGGTTTTACATCAACCACTCTAAAGGACCACTCTATCTTGATTTCAATTTTCCAGGAAACAATCGGAGTTTAGAGTTATAAAGCAATACCAATTGCCCGGGAACAAAATTCTTGGATTGAATCTTGGCATCATGAATTCGTTTAGTCCTCTCCTTGTACAATTTGGCACTCATGTAAGCATTGAATCTAAATTCATCTAGTTCATTCAACTCCAACATTCTTTTTGATTGAGCCTCAGACAGATTCATGTTCAAGGTTTGAATTGCCCAATATGCCTTATGTTCAAGTTCCACTGGCAAGTAACACTCTTTACCAAAAACCAATCGAAAAGGAGAAGATCCAATTGGGGTTTTGTAAGCTATTCTGTATGACCACAATGCATCATCTAGCTTCAAAGACCAATCCTTCCTACCTGGATTTACAACTTTTTCAAGAACCCTCTTGATCTCCCGATTGGAAATTTCAGCTTGACCAGAAGTTTGTGGATGGTAAGCTGTTGAAACCTTGTGAGTAACACCATATCTAGCCAACAAAGATTCAAAGAGCTTGTTATAGAAATGAGTCCCTCCATCACTTATTATAGCCCTGGGTGCTCCAAACCTGTTAAATATGTATTTCTTCAAGAAAGCAGTTACACTTTTGGCATCGTTATTTGCTAAAGCCACAGCTACCACCCATTTAGAAACATAATCCACTGCCACCAGAATATACTCCATACCTCTTGATTTAGGGAAAGGCCCCATGAAGTCAATTCCCCAGACATCAAAAATTTCTACTTCCAAGATGTTGTTCAAGGGCATCTCATTTCTTGAAGAGATGTTGCCCGTTCGTTGACATCGATCACATTTTCCAACCCAAATTATGGCATCCATGAAGATATGTGGCCAATAGAACCCACATTGCAAAATTTTGAAGCCTGTCCTAGTTGATCCAAAATGACCACCACAGGGTCCTTCATGGCATGCCTTTAAGATGTCCTCCATTTTTTCTTCCTTGACACACTTTCTTATCACTTGATCAGTGTAGCTTTTATATAAAGACTTGTCTTCCCAAAAGTAATACTTAGCATCACTTCTCAATCTTTTCTTCTGGTCACTGGAATAATAGGATGGAATCTGGCCAGCAACCACAAAATTGGCAATCTCAGCGTACCAAGGCAGTGTCTGTTCACCCACTTTGAACACCTGCTCATCAGGGAAGTGTTCCTTAACCGAAATGTCAGGTGAATCTTGCTCTTGAGATTTCAATCATGACAAATGATCTGCCACAACATTTTCTGAGCTTTTCCTATCTTTAATCTCCACATCGAATTCCTGGAGCAACAAAACCCATCTAATCAAATGTGGTTTTGCTTCCTTCTTTGCAAGAAGATACTTTAATGCGGCATGGTCCGTATGAACAATGACCTTTGATCCCAAAAAGTAAGCACGGAATTTATCAAATGCGAAGACTATTGCTAGCATTTCCTTTTCAGTAGTTGTATAATTCATTTGGGCCTCATTCATTAGCCTGCTAGCATAATAGATAGTGTGAAACACTTTTTCTCTTCTCTGGCCTAAGACAGCTCCTAAGGCATAATCACTGGCATCGCACATAATTTCAAAGAGTTCACCCCAATGGGGAGTGACTATCACGGGGGCTTCCACCAATTTCGTTTTCAAAGTTTCAAATGCCTCAACACATGCTGTTCAAAACTCAAACTTAACATCTTTTTCTAAGAGACTGCACAAGGGTCTGGCTATCTTTGAAAAATCCTTAATAAATCTTCTATAAAACCCAGCATGTCCAAGAAAGCTTCTGATACCCTTAACATTGGTAGGTGGAGGCAGTTTTGCAATGACATCTACCTTAGCTCGATCTACCTCCATCCCAGCATGAGAAATTTTATGGCCTAACACAATTCCTTCTTGAATCATGAATTGACATATTTCCCAGTTCAACACAAGGTTAGTTTCTTCACACCTTTTCAAAACCTTTGCCAAGTTCTCCAAACAACCATCAAATGTCATACCTAAGACAGAAAAATCATCCATGAATATTTCAATTATTGATTCCACCATGTCGTGGAATATTGCCATCATGCACCTCAGAAAGGTGGCTGGGGCATTGCAAAGACCAAATGGCATTATTTTATAAGCAAATGTGCCAAAAGGACAAGTGAAAGTTGTCTTATTCTGGTCCTTGGGATCAACTGCAATCTGATTGTACCCAGAATATCCATCCAGAAAACAATAGAAAAGGTAGCCAGCAATTCTATCCAACAATTGTTCCAAGAATGGAAGAGGGAAATAGTCCTTTCTAGTTGCCTTATTTAGCTTCCTGTAATCCATGCAAACTCGCCAGGCATTCACCACTCTTGTTGCCAAAAGTTCATTAGCCTCATTCTTTATAACCGTCACCCCTCCCTTCTTAGGGACGCACTGGACTGGACTAACCCACTCGCTGTCTGAAATTGGAAAAATCATCCCAAAGTCAAGCAATTTGATAACCTCTTTCTTCACAACTTCCATCATCTGGGGATTTAATCTTCTCTGTCTATCCCGTACTGGCACAACATTTTCCTCAAGCAAAATCTTGTGCATACATAAACCTGGACTTATGCCTTTTATATCTGCAATTGTCCATCCAATAGCCAACTTATGTTTCCTCAAAACTTCAAAAAGCTTCTCCTCTTGCCAACCTTCAAGCTTCGAAGATATAACAACTGGCAATGTCTCATTTTCACCCAAGAAAGCATATTTGAGATAAGGTGGAAGTGGTTTCAATTCCAGCTTTGGTGCCACCACAATGGAAGGTAAAAGCTTTTCATTCCTGCACAAATTCTAACTAGTCCTCACCTCAGTGGGAGTAAAATTTTTGTTAGCCAAAACAGTAGGTTCATGATCATGTTCCCCTACAGTTTCATGCATTTTAACTTCCACAACATCATTTTGCAATTCACAAATTGACTCTTCCAAATAACAACATTCAATGAAATCTTCAATTTCAGCAATAATTCTCTTATCCTCATCATCTAAATCAAGTTCATCAGAATTATCCTCACAAACACTTAACTCATCAACAATAGAAAAATCATGCATGTTGTTCACATTATTCAGAGAAGAACATGTTATAGCTTTGATAGCAAAACAAGACTCCATATTTAGAGGTTGCTTCATAGCATAGTTTACATCAAAAACCACTTCCTCATTGTTAATCCTAAACGTGACTGTCTTGTTTTTCACACCAATCAAAGCATCACCAGTGGCTAGAAAAGGTCTACCAAAAATGAGAGGAACCTCAGGGTCCTCTTCCATATCAAGTATAATGAAATCAACAGGCAAGGTAAATTTATCAATACTTACCAACACATCCTCCACCAAGCCTGTAGGAGTCACCAAGGATCTATCTGCCAACTGTAGTGTCACTGCAACTGGTCGAATCCTTCCACTCAAACCCATATTTATTGCAATGGATAATGGCATCAAGTTGATTCCAGCTCCAAGGTCACAGAGGGCCTTTGCAAAATAACTGGTTCCAATCTTGCAAGGTATGGTACAGCTGCCTGGATCCTTAAGCTTTGGAGGTAATTTGTGAACCATCCATGCTTGACTGCACTCTGATAGCATCATTGGAACTTCACATCTCAAGATTTGCTCCTTGTTTGAAATGAGATCTTTTAAATACTTAGCATATTTAGGCATAGCTGTAACCAAATCCAACAAAGGAACATTGACATTCACTTGCTTGATCATATCCAAGAAACGATTGAATTGAGGCCCTTTCTTAGGTGGAGGTTTCTTCATTTCTGGAAATGGAGCTTTTGGAGCATAATCTGGGAAGTTATAAGGATTGGAATTTTTTGTGATTTCATTTCCCACCCTTGCTGGTATTTCCTTCTTCTCAGACTTATTTTTTTCTTGCTCACCATTCTTCTCAAGTTCCATATCTATCTCAACTTCATCTTTTTGGTCCTCTTCTACATCATCACACTTGTCTTCTACATGTTTGCTTCCAGGCAACAATTTTCCACTCCTCAAAGTAATAGCATTGCATGTTTTTCTCCCCTTGGGATTTGGTACTGTGTCACTAGGAAGAGCTCCTTTTGGCCTCTGGTGTACAGCATTAGCAAGCTGACCAAGTTGCATTTCGATATTCTTCAAAGTGGCTTCGTGATGCTTCACAGTGGACTCCAAACCTCCAAATCTCTGTTCGTTCTTATCCATCTTTTCCATCAGCTTTTGAAACATATCCTCAACATTTGGCTTCTTTTGTTCTGATGTGCTCGCCTGATTATCAAAACCAGGAGGTGGTTGATTCATTGCTCTCCTTGAGTCATTACATTGATAGTAATTTCCTCCTTGGTTCTGCTGTTGATTCCAATTGCCTTGGTTTCCACCATATTGTCTGTTGCCTCCATTATAATTGCTCACAGAATAGTTTCCACCATATTGGGGTTTGTTACTGTAATTGTTCACATACTGAATGGATTCAGTAGTGATTGCACATTCATCCGTGTGGTGTTCCCCTTTGCATAGTCCATATGAAAGTACTGGGGCTTTTGTTTGAGTCGCCTTTAAAGTCCGCACCTGCTTGGCCAATGCTTCAAACTTAGCACTAAGTGAAGTCTTCTCATCTACATCAAGAACTCCTCTTTGTCTCCTGACATGTGGCTTTCTAGTCTCTGGAAAAAGGTATTCATCCTCAGCTATCTGGTTAAAAAGTTCACGCACTTCAGTCACAGATTTGTCTTTAAGTGCTCCATTAGCACAAGCTTTAACCATTAAAGATGATTCAGGAGTTAGGCCTTTGAAGAAAGTATTTAGCTCTCTAATTTCGCCCAAGTCATGATTGGGGCATTGCCTAATCAAATCGTTAAATCTCTCCCAAGCTTCTCGAAATGACTCACTGTCTTGTTGTTGGAAGTTCATAATTTCCAACCTTCTCTTTTCAAGCTTAGCTGGAGGGAAGTACTTAGACAAGAACCTTTTCTGTAGAGCATCAAATGACATTCCAGCATTTGCTCCCCCAATACTCTTGAACCAATGTTTAGCCTTTCCACGGAGAGATAAAGGGAACAAAATTCTGTGAACCTTACCCCTGTCAACTCTTGGCAACTTAAAAGTTCTACATAAGCCGAGAAACCAATCAAGGTGATCATTAGGATCCTGTTGTCAAGACCTTGGAAGATTGGCCCTGGGTAATCATTGAGACTATTTGTGGAGGAATGTGGTAACTTTCCACATCGATGTCCTGATGACCAAATCGATTGTCAAAGTTTACCGCATAATGATCTCCAAACCTGGGTGCTTGTACTCCTTGTGCCGCCATAGCTCTTTGCTTTGCTTGATTCCTTAGATTTCTTTCCAATTCAAGGTCCAATTCAAATTCAGGTTTTCCTCTAGATCTTACAGACCTGGGCATACACAAACAGGGACAGCAAATGATATGAAGAGAACAAACGGATCAATCTGTAAACCAAACCAATACAAGATGGTAAAAGCAACAAAATCACACACAGTAATGTAACAAAGTAACTAAATCGAAGCAATAAAACACAAGACTAAGAACAGAACAACAACAAATTTCAAGAACCGTGCTAGTTCCCCGGCAACGCCGCCAAAAATTGATGTGCGAGTGTCGTGGCCCGTCAATTTATCCTAAATTCACTGAATATAGTAGAAGTGAGCTAGGTTTCGTTCCGCAGGGAAATAGTCGATTCAAGAAGTTTGATATGCTCAATTATGTCACCAAAATATAACAAGAGTAAAAGGAACACTGATTACAAAAATTAACAAGAAGTAAACTGGTTTGACTCCACACAATTACGAATTTAATGAACACACAAGTAAGACTCAAGGAAGTACGAACAAAGTTATCAAGAAAATAAAGCTGATAATCTAGTCTACCTCCGGGTGAATGCAACTTCTCATACATGCAGTATTGCTAACATACAAGCAAAACAGATGAGGAGAATCACAATTGGAAACAGAAATATTAACTAGCATGGTCACTACACTATAATTTTAGTCTCCCGACACCATCCTATCCTCTGGTCAGGCCTAAGGATGGTGAAGTGTGATTAAGCTGTCTCAATTCCCCACTAAAATTACTCAGGCATGAACACCTAGAATCTCCCATGGTGAGGCCCGATCCTAGCTTGTAAATTCATCATTTGAGTATGAGAATCTCTTATCACCTTGTTCTTAGGATGATACAGACTCAAAGCTTCCTATGACGAGGTCTAGCCTTAATATCTGTGCAAATTCAAACAGGTTTAAGAACTCAAGTATTCTCAGGTTCTTATTCATGATTTTCATCCAAATCTTACAAAAGAAGACGCAATTCAGCATGACGACCGCAATCGAATCTCATTTCATCAAATTCATATCAAAAGCATGTACTCAACATGTTTTTCAATTCATAGCTGAGAATTTCCATTTCTTATAATAGATTGTTAGTTCTACTGCACAATTACAATTTCGACCTAGCATTCACCCTCAGAATCCTAGATTATCATACAATTAGCCACGAATCTCCATTTTAGCTTCACAATCAACAAATTGGAAGATTAAACAGTTCATAATCGTTAATTGGAAGAGTTTACCAATTAAGAGTCTTAAAAGCTTCCAAATGCCGAGATGATTGTTACTTTTCTTCTCAATTTCAAGGAGATGTATATTGATGGAAGCAAATCTTTGATCGGAATCCAAAATGAAGCAACAATCTTAGTGAGAGAAAGTAGAGAGAGAAAGTGGATCTCAAGAACACTTCCCGCTCTGCCAAAATCAAAAGTCGGTTACAATGCGGAAAAATGTGAGTAGTGAAAAAGTGAATCAATCCCCTTTACATGTTAGCTACCTTCCCTATATATAGAGTTGGGAAAACATAACTAATACGCAAAATAAAATGTATCAAATATTACAAAAGTGTCCTTAAGGGAAGAAACAAAAAATCAGCCAAAAATGTCAAAAAAATTCCAAGTTTGAAAAAGTATTCAACACTCCAGCGCCTTTGGTGTTAATTTCCAGCGCCTTCATCAACCTCAGCCACGAGCCGCACACCTTCAAGCTTAAGTTGTCGCTCCTTCGTTGCCTCTGACTGCCGAGTGAAAAAATCAGAATTGATCCACGCCTTCAAGCCGCAACTGAACACGCCTTCTGCAACTCTGCGAGCCTTCAAGAATCCAGCGTTTTGAATTTCACGCCTTTCTGCAAAAGCAAACCGCGCCTTCATTTGCCTGAAATTTCAGAGAATCAGAAGTTAAACACTTAGCCATTTTTTAGAAACTCAAACACAAAGTTCTTCATGGCAGGAACTTCCCACCAATATTTGATCATGATGCATTGTGAATTAAGGAAAACTTAAAACATGAAAGTTGTAACACTTTGTCTTAACTATCCATAACCATCAAAATCACCCAATTTGGAGCTAAAACGAGAAAGTTATTACCAAACTACTCAAGTGTGACAAAGCTTAAAACCTATGAAGCCAACTCCTCAACACTTTGCCATTTTTTTTCACACCTCTCCAACAATTTAGCCTATGACATGTCGTAGGCTAAATATTCATGTTCCAGAATTGGCCTACGACATGTCGTAGGCCAAATTTCCATCTCAAAAAATCAACTCTTCAAGAATGGCCTACGACATGTCGTAGGCCATTTTCTGCCTTCTTAAGTTTGGCCTACGAACATGTCGTAGGCCAATCTCTTCTTTTTCTCGGCTGCCTAGTTCTTTCTATACCAAGTTGTGTGCCGTTGGTTTGTGAAGTTCATTGTGCAATCATGAAGTGGTGTGACAAGGTGCAAATGTGTGGCATAAGTTTCATGGCAAAGTTATGGCAAGACTAATGCATAAGTGTTGTGTATAAGTGTTGTCAAGTTGGCAAGGCTTGGCAAGATTGATTGGCAAGGTCTGGCAAGTTCTTGGCAATGTCATGGCACAATGGTTTTGGAACATTGGTTTGGCAAAGCTCGGCAAGGTCTTGGCAAGGTCTTGGCACAATGGTTGGCCGAATTGGCAAAAAAAATGTTGGCAAAGTATCCATTCCAACACAACACCATACTTTCATGCCAAATAAGTGTGTCTTAGCCTCTGATTCTGACTTGGTGGTGAACTTAAAAGTTCTAGATCTTCCTCTTAGAATTAATTCATCAAGTTGATGATAAAATCCACGGCCGTTCTTTCCAATGGTGCCAGAAACACCACCATTGGATGCCTAAAACTCAAGTTATCATCAAAACACCAAACTGTGGCAGGCAGGTAAAACCCTAAAAAACCCTAAAAAACCCTAATGAATGGTATTCCGAAAAGAACCTCATATTTCATAGCCTTACACACACAATTAGAATATAGTTACAACATAATAAATGTAGTGCATTCAAAGAGCTTTTCAAAACACCACAGAACTCACCAATTGGGTTAATATCAAGAAAGTTATTCCCAGATGAATTTCACTAACAAAATCTGCCAAAACCCTAAATTGAGCTTACCAATTTCGGTTTCATCCATTTCCTAATTGTTTTGACCTCTCAACCTTACCAATTAACATCAAGCACACAATTGCCTAAATTCATCATCAATTTTGGTCTCTTTTAACCATTTTAGTACAACCAATTGCCAACCACATAAATGCACCACAACAAACAAATCATTGCACTAACTTATGAAAAACAAGTCAAAAGCCAAGTGGATTAAGCCATTTAAGTTGGTATAAAACCAACTTATCAGATTTAATCTTATTTCAGACATTTGATTGAGAATTTTATCCGTGTTATTCTTGTTCATCATTATGTACTTGTTGTGTTTGATGTTTTGCATTAGCTTAGATTCATATTAAATCTGCGGTGACCACTGAGATTGGTGTGAACTTACCTAAGGAAATTAATCATAACGTGTGCTGATTATGAACATGCTTGTGTGAGTCTTAGGTCCTGCATATTTTGTGATTTCTACTGTGCGGTGACCACTGACAGTGGACATCATCCATTGGAAAGGTCTAAGAGTGTTCTTGTATTGTGGATCTAGATTATGAATTGGGTGACTGCCCTGACAAGGGAGTTAGTCATGGATTAATTAGGTTTCATTATAGAAGAATAGGGATCTGGGGGAGTGCCATTCGTACCTGGAACTTGCCCTGACAAGGGAAGTTCGAGGAGTATTGTGGAATGAATTTGTAAGAACAGACAAGTTGATCAAATCCTAGTTCACTAGCAGAGAAGTCCCCTCACATTTGTTTACACAAGTACGGGATAATAAGAGAAAGATCCATACTAATTGTTCCATCCTCAAGGCAACACCTTCCATTCTATTGAGTTTTACTCCATTCTATTTTCCCGCATTTCAATTTAGTTAAATATTTGTTTGTGCCGGTTTAATTGTTTACACCTTCTATCATTAGTCAATACTTGATCACAGTCCTCTCCCTGTGGAGATGATCGCACTCATCACTGCTATATTCATTGTTGAGTTTGGGTTAAATTGCAGGGTAGCGACAACCTCCTATAAATTTTTGGCGCCGTTGCCGGGGAGAGGCTAGGTGTTAGGAATTGATTGTGATAGTTTTGTGTTTTGAATTTTAGGTATTTCGTATCTTTCTGTCACTATCTGTTTTGTTTCATTTGATTGGATTTTGATTATAGTTGTGATTCCGTCAAGTTCATTTTATTTCTATAGTTTGTTTATTGCATTCAGTAATCTATCTACGTTGGAGGTGTTTGTGACTTGTGTAAGTGATATAGCTTGTGCAAGTGGGAGCCAGACTTTGTGGGATAAAACCTGAGTTTGATTTTGATCCAGAGCTTCAGCGAACTTTGAGGCAAATAAGAAGAGCTCTAGAAATGGCGGAACAGGGTGAAGAGAGAGTTAGACCCCAACAGGGGGAGGAGAGACCAAGAGACTGACCACCTAGGTTTGGGGACCATTTCGCAGTAAACTTTGAGAGAAGAAATAATCGCCAAGGAATAGACGTAGAGAGCTATCAGATACCAAACCAAATCGTCTCCATGATCACCCAAGGGAAAGTTTTCCAAGGCCTGAGTAATGAGGATCGGAACGAGCATTTAGATTGGTTCTTGGGACTTTGTAACACCTTCAAACTGCAGAGAGTCACTCCGGATGACGTGAGAAGAGTTTTGTTCCCTTTGTCTCTCAAGGGGAAGGCAAAGTGCTGGTTTAACTCAATCGGAGGACAGTCCATAGCCACGTTTGAGGAATTGGAAAGAAAGTTTTTGGCCAAGTACTTCCCCCATCTAAATTGGAGCGGATGAGGATGGAGATTCGCACCTTCCGACAGCAAGATGGCGAGACATTTAAAGAAGCATGAGACAGGTTCAATGACTTACTCCGACAGTGTCTAAACAATGACTTGGGGGAAGTGAGAGAGCTCAATACCTTCTTCAAAGGGTTATCTCCAGAATCTTCGCTAATAGTAAAGGCCAGCGCCAACGGGGCCTTAAAGGATAAAAGTGTGCCTGAGGTTAGGGAGCTCTTCGACTCAATTGCGGACGACGAGTATTTGTTCCCAGAAACTATGAAGAAACCCATGAGAAAGCAGCGAGGAGTGTTGGAGCTGGACGAAGAGACATCCTTGGAGGCAAAGATTGAGGCTCTAACAAGACAGATCCAAACTCTTAAGGCCGCGAATATCGCTCCTGTGCTAATGTGTGGTTTATGTAAGGGGGACCATCACACTGATGAGTGTGAACTCACCAAAGAATCAGTGCAGTATGTGAATAACTACAACAACCGCCAACAGTATAGAGGCTATAGAAACCAGTCAGGTCAAGGCACTTGGGGACAGAACAATCAGGGAAATCAGAAGAGACAGTACTTCCAATGGGGAGAGTCAAGCAACAAGGAACCGAGGAGGATCACCGATGAAATGTTTCAGACAATCATGGAAAAGATGGATATGTATGAAAAGAGAACTTCTGCAGTAAAGGCCTCCATCAAGAACATAGACATACAGATATGCCAATTGGCCAAGACGAGCAACCAACGCCCTCAGGGCTCCCTTCCTAGTGATACCGAGCCCAACCCCAAGGGTAAGGAGGTGTGCAACGCCATCACACTCAGATGTGGAAAGGAGATCAGCGGGAATCAGAAGAAATGCGAGAATGAGGAATCAGTGGAGAAAGTCCCAGAAGAGTCTATCATTGTGGAAGAGGAAATACGGGAGGACAAGGAGGAGAGTGTGAAGACACCTGAGCCTAAGAAGAAGAGGGGACCTCAAAGCCCCTATAACTATCCGGAGTATGCACCACTCCCACCTTTTCCCCAACGAGTTCCAGCTTCGGCCAAGAATGGGGCCCAATTTACAAGGTTCCTAGACATGGTGAAAAATGTTAACATGAATGTTCCTCTTCTGGACCTCGTCACTGCAGTGCCTCGGTATGCTAAGTTCCTGAAAGATTTGATCGCGAATAAAGAACAAATATTACGCTGTGACGTGCCAATTCCACTGACCAAGGAGAGCCAGGCGTGGATAAACAATGAGCTCCCTCCCAAGCTCAAAGACCCTGGGAGCTGCACAGTCCCTTGCACTATCGGAGGAAGATTTTTCAATAAGGCATTGTGCGACCTCGGGACAGGGATAAACCTCATGCCATTATCCCTCGCTGAGAGTATAGGTTTGGGGGAGAAGGTTAAGCCTGTGGCTGTACTCCTACAATTGGCAGATAGATCCTTGGTACAACCGACTGGAATGGTGGAGGATGTGTTGGTTTCGTTAGACAAATTTGTGCTTCCCGTAGACTTCATAGTCATGGACATGGAGGAGGATCCTGAAGTCCCACTCATTTTCGGTAGGACGTTCTTAGCAACTGGGGATGCCTTCATAGGAGTTAAAAGAAAAACCATCACGTTTAGGATCAATGGTGAATAAGTGGTATTCAATGTGGATTATGCAATGAAAGATCCTCAGACCATTGAGCAGTGTTGTTTGGCAGGACTTGTGGACGGTGACCCTCGCTCCCTTTTGTCAAAACATACAGGTAAGTCTATTGTTTCATTACATGACTCGGGTGAGAATGATATGCATGACAATTCTGAGAATGTGTTAACTGTTGAAGAAAGAGATATTGTGCATTAATTGCAAAACATGATTGAACAAACTGTGTTGGATGGCCCTTTTGTGGAAATGAACTCTGAGTGAAAAGATAACGGAAATTGTGTAGATAAGATGAAATCGAATGAAAAAAGGGGAGAGCTTGATTTTTTTGTCATTACTAATGAAACAGTGTAAATTGTGCCCACTGAGGTGAGGCTTGAAAATATTGAGTGCAGGTCTGAGGAGCCGAAGACACATGTCAAGAAGCCCCCCAAGCAGAAACGACACCCACTACGCAATTTTTTCAAATGCGTATTGTGGAAAGAAAAGAAGAATCCCCTAGAAAACCCACCGAGCAGTATGGTGGGAGTGGGACTACAGACACAATTTCGAAGAAGAAAAAGTACAAAGGGAAAGTCTTCAAGTCTGCGTGGGACAACATGGGGCACACTCAGTTCCTTGACAACCCACCTCCTTTACATCAACTCTTCCATGTCGGGCTGAGGACAATAAACCAAGCGCTGTGTTGGGAGGCAACCCGACCATTTAATTTCAGTTGTTTGTTAGTTTGTTGCTTTCAATACATTGTGACCCCAATAAAACACCTGAGTCTAAAGGCCATCATTTGTGCATGATTGCAGAAATCACGAGGGAAGACATCAGCAAAAGAAAGAATTAGAAGCAAAGAAAGGGACAAGAAGTTTGGATTCATATATCCGGATGTCACGGGCGAAAAAAGTATCAGTGTCGAGAATATTCTCTGCACTGACGAAGGGTGAGAATAAAATCTCATACATGACGTGATGAACACACCGAGATTCTCTACCCTTCTAAATTGTTCAAGGTAAATCTGTACCGCATTGTCGAAGTCCAAACAAGATAATCTAACCGACTACACTGAGCTTTGTAGGGAATGGTCAAATCAATTTGGAGAGAAAGCATGAGTGGTAGTAGAGCCGTCACTTTCACACGTACCACTGCACACAATGTTATCATTAACAGCTTGAAAAGCTTGACCCAAAAATTGCTCACAAGAAATCGGCCATATGTGATGAAATGGATGAAATATTGATGACATGTGATAATGTGGGGCCAAGAATTTTGTTTGGTAGCAACCATTTGTTCAAAGTGGCAGAATTATGCAAAGAAAAGTTGATGTGATTACACAAGCCCACTCTTGTCATCTTTCTTGTCATTTAGTATCTTGTCATCTAGTTTGATCACATGCTAGTTGTTTTCTAGCTTGAGGTAGCCGAATCATTCATGCCAAAAATTCCCTATAAATACCATGCATTGTGCATTCCATTCATCAATCAATTTGCATGCATCAAGTGTGCATGTTTGGCCGAGAGAAAGTGCAAAAATAAGAGAGGCCATCTCAAGAAATTGGAAGCACTCCACAAAAGTTTGATTCCTTGCTTTGCATTTTGTTGTGCCTAGTCTTCAAACCAAGTAAGCATCTCTCACTCTTTAACTCCATGCTCATTTGATTAATTCCCGAGATGTGATGACTTACATGGGTTGGCCATGGATGAATTTGAATAGCTTAACTGGAATGCGCAATTTATTTCTTACAATGGACCGTGTGTATGATATGCGTTTGAGTGGAAGTTGAGCTATTATTATTATTATTATTATTTGCATTTAGCTTTGCTTAAATCCGATTGAGAAGATATATCACCCTGGGCGATTTTATAGGCTGAGCAAAATTGTTGGGATCTTAATTGTTTCTGGGTTGTAACAACAAGAATGGTAAAATTGTGGGTGATTAAATGCATGAATACGAAAAATTGGTCGGACCCAAAACTCGCGCGAAACTGTCGTGAGTGGCCTGTGATATTGTGAGGCATGAATTAGATAATGGAATTAATGGTCTTGTAAGCCGTGATGAGAAAATTTCATGATCATGTATAGTGGGGCCTACTTAGGTGTTATGTTGATTCAAAAGACATGATAGATTTGGGTAGTACACAGCTCATGCAATGTTGCAATTTTCAGCTACCATGCCACCAAAGAAGAATACCCAAACTCCCGCATCTACACCCAAAGGAAAAGCCAAAGCTGTAATGTATGAGACATCATCGGAATACTCTGGGTCTGATGAAGAATACGTCCCTGAAGGAAACGAAGAGCACGACCCACAAGACACGAGTAGCAAGAAAAGAAAAAATCCACAATCTGAACATAACCTGGCCATGTACTTCCCACACCTGATCCTAGAGCAAGCCATCAAGCATGGAGTGAAAGTGTCTGCGAGACAGGAATCCGAACGTCAGCGGGACCAGTCAAGGATAGCCAACTGAAATTTTATCAGAACAAGGAGAAAACAGATAGACAACAGCGGGAAGCTGAAGCAAGGGAAAGAGAAAGGGCAGAACTGATACCGATAATGGACGACATTGATGTCGACCAAAACCCAACCGAACTGCACCAACAGCCCCCCAACCAGCAACCACCGCAAGTATTCGACAATTTCAACAATATGCAGCATGCACTAGAGGGACTCCAAACATCATTCCAAACTCACCACAATTCCCTCATGCAACACATTGACGAAATGGAAGGGAGGTGGACTGGGCTGCAAGATTGCATGGGTATCATTGGGACACGACTAGATTCAATGGTACAAGAACAGGCTACTCAGTGGACGGTCATTGACAGCAAGATCAACGAGTGCCAAACTGAAGTCAAAAATCTCAATCTGATGATGGTGCATCACCATCAATCTCGGGGTCCAAATTTTTACTTCCCTCCACTAGAAGAGATGGACAACCCAGCCAGAATGATTGTGGATACGAGCAGTCGAAGGGTAGTCATGCAACAAGGGATGAGCTCAACTGCTGGATCGAGTGAACAAAATTTCAGAAATGCTCAACCTCCCTTTCGTGGCTTCTCCCGCTTTTCCAACCAGTCCCTACCATCAGGCACTTAACCACGGTAGTATCTTTCCTTTTCCACAATGGGGACCATTGCTCATTTCAAGTGGGGGGGAGACATTCATGCTTTGGGACTGTTGTTGGAAATTGTTGATGCCGGTGTGATTGGCTATCTTCTGGTTCTTTAAAATGATGCTTGTGTCTGTGAGGCCTAGTGCCTTTTTTTAAGATTGCTTTATGTGTGTTTGTTATGTGTGCGCGCGGGGAACGAATGTAGTGTTGTGTGTTCTTCATTATATTAGTAGTTTTAGGTGGTGTGATTTTTTTATTTTATTTTTCTTGAGATGTTGTGGAAAAAGAAGTCAGTGACTAGCACTGCCTTTGTAATGCGCTTGAATTTCTTTGTTGTTGCGATAAATGTGAGTGTTTCTGTTGTGATTGCGCAAATGTTCACTATCCAGTCCATCCCGCACAATTGCACGCCAAACTACACTCGCACTCCCAATATCATCGCGAATCCTTTAATGCTATCCAATTGTTATGTATGCAAAAATATTTTTTTGAGTTTTACAGTATTTATTTGATGAGTGCAATTTGATGGGTAAAGAGCGATGTCAAAGTAAGATAGAAACGCCAGCATAACATCTGACATAGGAGAGGGATATTATAATTCTTTACGTGTATATGCTTTCTACTCGTAAACACTTATTCTTGCATTTCGAGTATATAGTCTATTGAAGACACACACGAACATAAACTGTTTGAAATTGTGCGAATATGAAAGAAAAAGCCAGCGGGCGAATAAAGGGAATAAAATAGCCACAAAACCCTGGCAGCCAAGCACCAAAGTGCGGCGTGAATTTCAAAAAAAAAATATCAAGCACCACTTTGCATGTTTAGCTTAGTAATGATTAAGTGTCCATGTGTGTGGGCAAAAGAATTGTGGTGCAAGAATTTTTCTCTAAGTGTCTACTTGAGTACTCTGCATAGACAATGTGAAGGATTATAAGAAACTCTCAGGACACACTGCACGCTGGCGGTTTGGTCTTTATTCATTTCACCTTACCTGCTAAGTTGCATAAATTGGATGAACTGTGAACTTAGCAAAGTAGATACTCATGCATGCGAAAGATTTGAAAATGGATTGCTGATGATGTTGTGGGTGTTTGAATGTGGAATGGACAAGGGCTTAGTTTTTGTTTTCCTTTGCTCGGGACTAGCAAAGATTCAAGTATAGGGGGTTGATAAGTCGGAGTTATACCGACTTATTTATCTCACATACTCTTCCTTTTTATATAGAAATCGAGTGAAAGGAATGCTTTGTGAATGACTTGTGCACATAAATGTCATAAACTTGCAATTGCATAAAAATGGCTAAGTGTGGAGAATATGTCGTGATTTTGATTCAATCATGGAAAACATGCACACACTCTACCTTAACCTCACAAGTCACAACTCACAACACTCACGAGTCACTAACATCGCACACAAACTTCACAGATCACACATCACACACGTCACTCACAACACAAGGTGGGCGCCTAGCGCGTTCGCCCACTACACACACACACATAGGCACCCGCCCCTCATGAACACACGCACACGGCGGGCACCTAGCACCCCCGCCCTTCTTAATACACACACGGTGCGGGCGCCTAGCGCGCCCGCACCACACACGCACACGAGCACGGCGGGCGCACCCACCACACACGTACACACACACGTACACACACACACACTCACGCATTTTTACTCGCACACTTGCACAGTTATATTACTTGCATACATCTCACCGCACTCGTGCCCCCGCAAACAGTCTGCGCATAATATCAGGCACTCACGCACGTTCACTTTTGGGCACCAACTGTTTGAAGAAAATGCATTGAAATCCTTAATGGTTAAGTCTTGTGTGAACCAAGTGACCTCACTTTACCTTTGCTGACTTATTCGCAGACACGTGGCAGCTTCTCTGAAAAAGACGGAAATTTCCAGGAAAGTCACTTGGCCAACCCAGTGAGGGAAAACTATAAAAGGAGCTGAAAGAGAAAGAATGGTGGATCGGGATATTGAGGATCAAGAAAAACAAAGAAAATTACAAAGAGGGAGAAGAGTTTGATAAATTGCCCATTTAACTTCACTCTTGTAATCATGAATTCTGAGCCGATCAAAATGATCGGCTAGACATAGAGTGTTGCCTTGAGGGGTTACATGTATGGATTTAATCTTATTTGACACATTTGATTGAGAATTTTATCCGTGTTATTCTTGTTCATCATTATGCACTTGTTGTGTTTGATGTTTTGCATTAGCTTAGATTCATATTAAATCTGCGGTGACCACTGAGATTGGTGTGAACTTACTTAAGGAAATCAATCATAACGTGTGCTGATTATGAACATGCTTGTGTGAGTCTTAGGTCCCGTATATTTTGTGATTTCTGCTGTGCGGTGACCACTGACAGTGGACATCATCCATTGGAAAGGTCTAAGAGTGTTCTTGTATTGTGGATCTAGATTATGAATTGGGTGACTGCCCTGACAACGGAGTTAGTCAGGGATTAATCGGGGTTTCATTATAGAAGAATAGGGATATGGGGGAGTGCCATTCATACCTGGAACTTGCCCTGACAAGGGAAGCTCAAGGAGTATTGTGGAATGAATTTATGAGAACTGACAAGTTGATCAAATCCTAGTTCACTAGCAGAGAAGTCCCCTCAAATTTGTTTACACAAGTCCGGGATAATAAGAGAAAGATCCATACTAATTGTTCCATCTTCAAGGCAACACCTTCCATTCTATTGAGTTTTACTGCATTCGATTTTCCCGTATTTCAATTTCGATAAATATTTGTTTGTGCCAGTTTAATTGTTTACACCTTCTATCATTAATCAATACTTGATCACAGTCCTTTCCCTTTGGAGACGATCCCACTCATCACTGTTGCAATTTAACCCAAACTCAACAGTGGCAGGTTGAATAGACCTATATCCCCAAAATGCAAGTTCTAATCCCTTGGCTATTCATATGGCATGTAAAGATCATCAAGGTGATCTGATGCCCTTGTTCGTTGACAATAATGTACCTGTCTTTCGTTTCTAATTAGAGATTTTGAATCTCTTCGATGAGATGAAACTAAGATATGATCTCGATCCTTTCTTTTTGCACATTCCTCAGCTCTCACCTTGAGCTCATGTTCTTGCCGAAGCCTCTAACGGAAATCTCGTTCGCGAATAGCTTGATTTCATTCTTCTCATTATTGAGCAGTACGAGCTTCTTGTTCGGCCAAACTAACCAGAGCATGATTTGCTATTATCATTTGAATCTATTCTTCGTTTTCGATCAGAAACTTGAGTACATCAGGCAAATTCAGGTCAATGAATGGGACTGAACTTCCATCTTGATTTTGAGGATCAGAACCTCTTCCGTCCTGAATGAGAGTTCTGGTGGATGAACTCACGGGATCTTCCCTTAAAGAAGGATTATTCTCCTCCTGATGATTAGGATCAGGAGAATTCCGAGCCGACTGTTTGTCACGTTTTGATAATTGTAAATGAGTAGTAGGCGTGATTTTGTCTTCTGCCCCATGGTGGGCGTCAATTGATGAGTCTAGAAAATCTCATGTCGTCAATATGTCGTTGACAGGTCTTCTGGTCATCCGAAACGTACATAATACCTGCAAGAAGACCCCGGGATTAACCCAGGGATTAAACTCCAAAGCTTAAGTCAGTTATGAGCCTTAAGCGTTTATCGATATGTAACTCAGAATACCAATCTCGAATCCCCTTCTAAAGTGATGGAAATGAGGTATTTATAGAATGCATACCTGAGTTAGAATTGTATTCAAACTCTTGCAACGTATCTTGAAGAAGATTTTGCTGTAATGTAAGAGTTGTAATAGGATTATAACTCTTAGCATACATGTGTAATAGAAATAATTGCAGAGAAAGAGTTGGACTCCTATGTACTGAAGGATACTTGTTGTATTAGAAGTCTATTTCCAAGGTATTATACGTGTAGTAAAATTCAACCCTTATCAAGTAAAATAGATAATAACTCCCCCTCTTGAGTACATCATTTGACATCTTTCAATCAATGCATTCTAATCTTATAAACCAACGTTTCAAATGTTGAAGTCGGTAGTGATTTAGTGAACATATCGGCGTCACTCGATCAAATTTGTTGTACGCAAATTTCACCATTCTTCTGAAGATCATGGTGAAAAAGAATTTTAGTTAGATATGTTTTGTTCTATCTCTTTTGTTGTATCCATCCTTCAATTGGGCAATGCATGTTGCATTATCTTCGAAAAAAACAGTGTGAACTTTCTTGTCCAAATGCAAACAACAAGCTTCTCGAATATGATGGATCACTGATCTCAACCAAATATATTCCCTACTTGCTTCATGAATTGCCAATATTTCAACATGATTTGAAGAAGTGACAGCTATAGTTTGTGATACGAATGGGCGAGGCTTGGAATCCCAGACCACCAAATCTCCACACTCTTTTGGACCGTAATGCACAAGATTTGATGTTAAGCCAATCAAACCCCTTACGTTATTACTAACAAGATTAATCAATCCCATGTAATCAAGAGATTAACTACCTAGTTCGGCTTGTTCCTGAAATCAAGAACGGTTAGGCTAATCCTATAGCTCCTCACTAAAGGCTTCGCGGGATTTTTAAAAACACAAAGTTTTTTCAACTTTTGCAAGGAAAAAATATTTATCATTCAACTTAGGAAAACATTACAATAAAGGCCTACTTAAATAGGTAAGAATTCGGCCAAGTATTTAGGAAACCCTAGTGAAAGGCAATTACAACTTGACTTCTTAATTAACTAACTAACTACTTTCCTAAAACAAAACATAAAGCAAAACATGTTTAAGTCCTAAAACATAAGACACGGCTAAGCTTCCTAGAAAATAGCCTTCCTCCTAAAAAGTAGGAGATAACTTTCTAAAAGAATTACTTTCCATTATCATGCAAGATAATTGGGCCAAGTAATTAAATAACTAACAAACGAAATTATAAGCCCAAATTAATGTTTAATGGACTTAATTTATTACAAAGCAAATAAATCCTAAGACTTAATAATGGCGTGATCCAAAGATAAAAGTCCAACCACGCAATCTTGGTCTTCAAATGGTCCATGAAATTCGCGATGGTAATCTGTCAGAATCACGTCATTCATCTTGGTAGGCACGTTTAACGATGATAACATCAGAATCTCTTAAAACTTAAAACAAAAAAGATTTAGCTCTATCTCTTAGCTTTCCAAGGCCTCTTGAATCACAAAATGACGAGTTATACGGAGAGCTATATGTTAAGAATACCAAAACGTGACAGAATCTGATAAGGTCCTCATTGATTTGATCCACCTTTGGGCGGAATTGACAACCTTATTTATCCACAGGACAGGTCTAGCTTGGAAAATTCCACCAACAACACAGAGGATTGAACACAAAGAAAGATACAAGAATAGAATGGATTAAAACAAATAATAAGAACAAGAACAAAGAAAAGATATGGAGCGCGATTCAATGGAAACTTGTCCAAAGCCCCAACGCTATTACAAAACCAACTTGACTCAGGCGGCAGCTAAATCAAATCAGATTTGGCTATTCTCAAACTTAGAACAAAAGCAAGACTATTGGCTTAATCTCGCTTTAAGGGTTAGAAAACAAAAGCTCAAACTTAGCTTAAGGTCTCTAAGGGTTTGGGGTCAAATTTTGCTCTGCAAAATTATCAACTTTCAATATCAAAAATCATCTCCCAAATTCCTGGGTTTACAAGCCTTTAAATAGGCACAAAGACTTGCCAACAAAGTAAACCCTATTTTCCTAAAAATAGTTTCCTAATTGGAATAAACTTCCCTAAAATAGAATTAACACATGCTTCAATCATGCAAGACCTTTAGCCATGTAAAAACACTATATTGAACACGTCAATGTTCATGCAAGAACATTAGATCACGTTCTTTATTGAAAAGATCAAACAAAAATGATTAAAAATCAAAACCTAAAAAGCTGTAAAAATTCCCAACGTCGCGCGACGTGGGAGTGTGGAAGTCGCGACGTGGAAGGTCGCGCATCGCGACGTGCGGAAATCTTGACGTGAATTAAAATTTGATTTTTATTTCCAATTTTTCAAACCTCAAACTTCCAGAGAGTTACGTCGCGACGTGGAGGATGGTGGACATCGCGACGTCGGCGCACGTCGCGACTTGGAGCTGTGGACGTCGCGACGTGGAGGCACGATTATCCAACTCTTGTCCAATTTTGCTTTCCAACGAAGTTTCTCCACGTAATGTCAAGACCACGAGGTTCCAAGGCATAAAATCAGTCGTCAGTTCATTGAAACCTTGTTCCAACAACTTGTATGCATCATCCATCGCTTCAATGATCAAACCATTAAGAGCCAACTTGAACTTCTTGGTTTTAGCTCGAGTCATTGGTCCACCAATTCCACGTAACGGGTCAATGGAATGTTGTTCACCATTAAGTGCGTCTGGATTCCTATCATTCCCCCCCTCGTCAAAAGGATTCGTCCTCGAATCTCCTGCATCAAACAAAGGGAGATCAGAAACATTAAAAGTAGCACTAATGTCTCCATACTCACTGGGTAAATCAATGCGGTAGGCATTGTCATTAATGTGCTCGAGAACTTGGAATGGTCCATCGCCTCTTGGGTAAAGCTTTGAAGCTTTGATTTCTGTTTCTCAGGAAATCTTTCTTTACGCAAGTGTATCCAAACCCAATCACCCGGGTGGAACACCATACGGTGTCTCCCTTTATTGGCTTGTTGGGCATACTGCTCATTTCTCCTTTCAATGTTATCTCGAACCCTAGCATGAAGGTCCTTAACAAAAGTAGCTTTGCTTGCACCATCAATATTAACAAACTCGTTAATAGGAATAGGCAAAATATTCAAAGGTGTCAAGGGATTAAAGCCATATACAATCTCAAATGGAGAAAAAGAAGTACAATAAACACTCTTCTTAAATGTAATACATGCTCTTCAAGTGTTTTGCTGTAAACAAGTATGTCATGAAAATAAACTACCGCAAATTTCCTTATGAAAGATCTAAGTACATGGTTCATTAAACGCATAAATGTGCTTGGTGCATTAGTCAATCCAAAAGGCATAACTAACCACTCATAAAGACCATACTTAGTTTTAAAGGCAGTTTTCCACTCATCACCTTATTTCATGCGAATTTGATGATAGCCACTTTTCAAATCAATCTTTGTAAATATTTTAGAACCATATAACTCATCTAACATGTCATCTAACCTAGGGATAGGGTGACGATATTTAATGGTTATCTTATTAATGGCCCTGCAGTCAACACACATTCTCCATGTTTCATCTTTCTTAGGAACAAGAATAACAGGCACAGAACATGGACTAAGGCTTTCACGAACAATACCTTTTTCTAGAAGACCATCCACTTGTATTTGAATTTCCTTTGTCTCCTCAGTACTTGCTCTATAGGCTGGTCTGTTGGGAATTGAAGCACCAGGAATGAAATCAATTTGATGTTCTATTCCTCGAATTGGAGGTAACCTATTTGGCAACTCCTCGGGGAATAAGTCTTCAAATTCCTGTATAAGAGAAATCACAGCACTAGGCAAAGTAGAAAGGTGATCACTAGACAGCAAATACAAGTCTTTGTAAATAAGTACAAACATCTTATGCCTATCTAGTATTACTCTTTTGATTTTACTTTTTTGTGCAAAGACTGTTAATCTCTTTTCTTTTTCCTCTTGTTTCATCATTTGGCCTTCCAATTTCTTGGCATTTTTGCTTGAAGTGGTAGAGGTGTTTCTCACTTCTTGTTTCATTTGCTCGGCCTGCACCAATTGCCTACATTCCTTGGATATCTTGGCTTGATCTTCATATACTTCCTATGGGCTCAAAGAAGCCAAAATGTACTTCTTACCATCCTTCTCCACGGTGTACTGATTCTTCTGTCCATCATGCATGACATATCTATCAAATTGCCATGGACGTCCAAGTAACACATGCGCTGCCTCCATTGGAACAACATCACATAAAATATCATCAGTATACCTTCCAATAGACAAAGATAAGCGCACCTGTTTGTTTACCTTAACCTCTCAACTATGATTCAACCATTGAAGCTTGTATGGTTTGGGATGTTTTGAACAGGTATGCTTCAACTTGGATACCAATAATGTACTTGCCATATTAGTAGCCTAGAACTGATTGATTCATGATATTAATTAATCCTTGAATCGATGATTGATTGATAATTAGTTAATGTGAATTTACTTGTTTGCCAGGATTTTATACTTTGTGTATTTTTCGTAATCTTTCTTGTTAATTAGTTTTAATTATTTTTCTTAGTTATTAATCATTATTATTTGTGACATCTTCCTTTAAATTAAGTAGAAGAGATAGTATTATGTTGCTCGTAGGATCGACCTTACTCTCGTTATACTATTATTTATCTTTAGAGTAAGTAATTAATTTTGGTACAAAAAACGACATACCAAATTTTGGAGCCGTTGCTGGGGAACGAAAAAATACCTTTGATTTTAATTAATTAAATTTTTCTTTATTTTTTTCTTGGTATATTTCCAGATTTTCTAACCCTAATATGTTATTTGGCTCAGATATTGAAGAAAAAAATCACACAGGATAAGTGAAGAATCGAAGGAAACACACAAAGAAACTAATTTTGATTCTGAAACAGACCTCCCATTTGCCCAAACGGAACTTATATCAGATCCGGAACAAGAATTTTACACAACCACGAAAAAACAATTATGGTTGAATTGACTTTGTCCAGACCCGGCTGGAGGAACACACTTTAAGGAAGTTGACTTTTCCTTTGATCAATTTTAGAGATTCTTGCATAGTTTTGCATAGGCTCACGATTGATTTTGATTTAAAAGAATAATATTTGAATTTCTTGCCAAAGTTTCATGGTTTAGATGAAGAGTATCCTTATAATTTTTTGCATGAATTTATTAGAGTATGTGGGACAATAAATAAAATAGGAGTATCACAAGAATACATCAAGTTAGCTAGTTTTTTTTGTCTTTAACTACAATTGCTAGTGTATGGTTTAAAAGTCTCATTCCTAAATCTATTACCACATGGGACGACATGCAAAAAAATTTTCTTATGAATTTTTTCCCAACTTATAAGATAGCATCGGGTAGAAAAGAAATTGTAGGCATTAAACAAGACTATGATGAATCTTTAACTGCATATTGGACTAGATTTAAAGCCTTGTGTGAAAGTTGTCCTCAACATCAAATCACTGATGAGTTTTTAATTCAATATTTCTATGAAGGATTATAACAGGAGGAGAAAAGAACACTCGACGCTGCAAGTGGTAGTGCTTTTATGGATAATAATACCGCTCAAACCTTGAATTCGATTGCCAAGACTTGTGAGTCTTGCCAGCAATACAAAGTGGGTTGTCATTCGACCAAACAAGTAAGCGATATAAGCAATTCATTAATAGAAAATAGGTTAGAAGCGTTGACAACTTGTATGGAAAAGTTAGTAGCAGGCATGGATGTAACTCAGACAGAGAAGGCATGCACCATTTTCAAAAGTACTAGCCATACAACTGATCAATGTCAAATGGTCCAAGGAAATCTGACAATCCACGTTAATACCATTGGAGGATATCCACGTCGCTATGATCCCTATTCCAGCACCTATAATTTAGGATGGCAAGACAATCCCCATCTAACTTATAGGAATCGGGGAACCTCAATAACAAGCTTATCCCCAACAGATAATCCAATAGAAAACTGCAGCACCATCTGCTCAAACGAATCCTAGTTTCATAGACACCACAGAAACTGGAGTACCTCTTGAAGATTTGATAATGAATTTGGCAACTTTTGTGACGTTTGATGCAACATGGACAGACTCAAATCAAGAGGACTTTAAAAAATTCTAATAAGAGACTAAGGTTGATGATTTGAGCGCTCAAGTCACTAAATTTAGCAAGAACTATCAATGCATTGGGAGGATGTCAAGGAAAACTACCCTCACTGGTTCAGGTAAACCCCATAAGAATATGTCAAACAAATCACATTGATAAGTGGACAAAAAACCCCAGGGAATCAGAGGCAAAGATCAAAGTTCAACAACTTAACAGCCTAGAAACGGAGTCGTCATTTGCCCAAATAACGAAGTCTCAGAAATCATGAGGTAAATATAATTTGAATACACCTATTTCTGAGATTAAATTCATCATCCGTTTCCTGACAGGTTAACAAAGAAGTGTGAAGGATGCTGACAAGCAATATCTTAACAATCTTCAACAAGGTGAATATTACTGACACTTTTCATTTAACACAAAATCTCACTCAAATCATCGAATTGATTTGGGCATCAAAGGAGGCACAACATCTTATGGAATGATTTTGACTTATATAGAAGATGTATCTCCTCCATGACCAACCTCCAAAGTCTCCTCCAATGGTTTACTAAGTTTGACACATAATTGGTCTAACCAAGGACTTTAAACAAAGTCGCTTGTTGGGAGGCAACCCAATATTGTTTTTTTAAATATGACTTTACTATTTGACTTTTTATTTTCTTGGCATTATTTTTAATAAATTTGCTTTTGATCCAGGTTAATTATGCACTTGAGGCTGAATGAATTTTTATTACAATTGCCTTTGTAGTGATTTTAACAGTTATTTTGGGTAACAGGTCGATTTAATACGATTTGTTCATCATGTAGGTTGTTAACAATTATTTATTTTACTATAATCACTTGGTGATACCTTATTCTTCATGTCACATGATCCTTGTTTGACACTTTAATGCTTCTTTGAGATCTATTTGGCATAATATTTGTCTTCTTGCAAACTTCTGTTTGAATTTGACTGATGTACACGGAGCTTTTAAGTTTTGTGAGCCGAGGTATCCTCTTTCGAGCCATATCTCTTATGTAGGTGTTGTTGATCTTCGCAAGGAGGTGATTGATCACATTTCTTGGTGTCTGATAAGTTGGTTTTATACCAACTTAAATAGCTTAATTCACTTAACTTTTGGTTTGTTAACCATGAAATTGTGATGTGTTATGGGATATTTGGTGCATTTGTGTGTGTTACGAGTTGTTGTGCTAAAAAGGAGAAAAAGTCCTTAAATGTTGATTAAATGAAGTAAATGTGTATTTGGAGTTGAAGGCTAGGAGAAGAATTCAAGAGAGTCTAATGATGTGTGTGAAGATTGGAAGAAAACCTCAACATGATTCATTTGCGATTTTTAGGGTTTGGGCATATTTGATTGTGCAGTTTCATTTGAGTGTAACTCTTTCAATACTAATAAAAATGAGAAGATCTTGAATGTTCTGGAAAGCTCTTTGAGTTTACTTCATTTCTTATGTTTTAACTTTCTTCTAAAACGGTGTGCAAGTAGGAGAAACGGGGGCATCTTTGCAACTGTTCCTTCAGGTTTTCATCTTTGATTTCATATTGCCACAGTTTGGTAACATATGTATATCTCGATCTACAGGCATCCAATGAAGCGAATTCTTGAACCAATGGAAAGCCAAGAGAAAGGTCTAAAACTTTTATGTTTACCACAAAGTCCAATGCAGAGACTAAGACACACATATTTTGCTTGGAAGTAGTTTACAGTGCTGGAACGGTTGCATCGCACACACATGCACTCACCTCGCACGACACATGCACTCACCTTGCACACACATGCACACCTCGTCGCACAAGTTGTGCGACGAGCTCACCTCATCACACACCATCATGCACACCTCGTCGCACAAGCTATGCGATGAGCTCACCTCGCCGTACACCAGCAGCCCACCTCGCCGCACAAGCGTGTGCGGCGAGCTCACTTCGTCGCACACAGTTTCACCGTACTCCAGTATTTGGGCCATAACGTTCTTGTCCGAGCTCCGATTTTGGTGATTCAAAATTCTATGGAAAGCTAAGACATAGAGCCACAACTTTCATGTTTTATGTTTTCCCATATTCGCAACCAATCTATGCCAGATTTGGGTTGGAAGTGGCTGCTTGTTTGCGCATTTGCACATTAGCACATTTGTTCACAATTTCATTTTGATGCTCACATGCTCATTTTGTGGGCGAGATGACCTAGCCTTGTTCTTATGTTGTCCAGTTTAAGAGTGAATAATAAATTTCATTGCAATTTGCTTGAATGTGCATTACATGCTTTGTGTGTTTCACAATATTTCACGTTCATGTTTTTGCATGGTTAACACTTCATCCATTATTCTTATATTCATTCTTCACACACTTCACTTACCATTTATCACTCACTGTCTTCACACCATTTTATGTCACTCATCATTCAACATTAACTTCACTCTTATTTCACTCTTCATCAAATTTCATTCTTCATCACATTTCATTCTTCATCATAGTTCATCTATGTTCAGTTTGTATACACATCTCAGCACACAACTCACTTCACAATACTTTGCTCACACACACACTCACAAGGCGAGACCTCGCCCACAAAAACTTTACAAGGCGAGGTCTCGTAGCGAGACCTCGCCCACAAAACTTTACATTGCGAGACCTCGTAGCAAGGTCTCGCCCACAAACAATCACAAGGCGAGGTCTCGCGGCGAGACCTCGCCATGAAATTTCCAGTTTTGCCGCACTTTATTATTTTGGCTCTAACTCTCTCGTCTTAGCTCTAATTGGATGATTCAAAAGGCTGTGAAAAGCTAACACATAGGGCTATAACTTTGGTGTTTTAAGCTTTCCCAAATTCGCAATGCATCATGGTCAGATTTTGGCTGGAAGTTGCTGCCCTGAAGCATTATGCACTCGAGGATGAAAATTCGCTAAGTGTTGGGATGTTGTTCTTGTGCAGGAAATGGAGAAGGCATGATGGCCGAAGGCTCAAAGGCACTGGAGATGCAGTAGAGGCGTGAAGGAATGTGGCATGAAGGCGTGACGGCCGCTGAGCTTGAATGGTCTCTGAACAGGAAGCTTGAAGGCGTGATCCTGAATGGCACAAAGGCGTGGTGAAGGAGCTGGGAGGCGTGGTCTGGAATGGCCTGGAGGCGCGCGGAAGCAGCTGAAAGCGCTGGACCTCTGGCTCGAAGGTGCTGGCGCAGCTTGAAGACCTTCCACTTTGGATTTTTCATTTACGTTACTTTAGGCATTTCTAGTGGTGGCACTCTTGTAATATGTAGTTATTTTACGTTTTGCGTATTAGTTACATTTTTGGTGATTCTCTATATATGGGGGATGTAGCTAATATGTGGGAGGGGATTCTAGATTCATAACAGATTTTTGAACTAGAGAGAGAAAGTTTCTCTCTCTAACTTTCTCTCTCTAGGTTTTTCTCTCTCTAGAAATTCATCTCTGTTTTTAATTCCGATCGAGAATTTGGACCGATCATTGTAATCTTCTACTCAATTAAGGAGGCATTTCACAAATCTTAGTGAATTGGAAGCATCTGAAGCAATTTAATTGGTAAATTCTTTCCATATGTTGAAAATGAATTGTTTTGGATTGCGAATTATCGATCGTGAATTGAGAATGGAGTTTTGTGGCTAGATTGAGGATGTCTTAGGGCTAGGACCAGATAATTGTGTAATTGAACAATGAAATGCGATGTAATTGACATAATTTACGAGAATGCGATCATACTAGTTTTTAATGCATGAATTTGTCAAGCTTCATAATGTTAACACTGTAATTGCCTGAATTGAACTTTAATTGTGGTCTCCATGCTGGGAAGAGGTTTGGTTCACCAATTTGAGTGAGAATGGCATGAAATGAGGTCTGATTGTATGAGTATGGAATTTCTTCACTTGCACAGTTTGATCATGATCCGAGATATGGTCGCCATGCCAATCGGAGATCATTGATTCACTAGAATTAAGTGTGGATGACTCTTTAATGCTAACTAAGGTCTAGGAACTTAGGTCGGGCCTCGCCATGGGAGACGTAGGGTTTTGCAAACTGGAATAGTTGGTATTGAGAGTGGAGACGCTGCGGTTTGTATCCGTCATCCTTAGGCCTCGACATGGGACAAGAATGATGAGTGGGAGAGTAGTAGGTGGTGCGGTCGCCATGCTGGCTTCATATTATGATCCTAAAACCATATATAGAGAATCACCAAAAATGTAACTAATACGCAAAACGTTAAAATAACTACAATATTACAAGAATGCCCTTAAAATGAATGACTAAAATCATCAACATAAGAAAAATCTCAAACAAAAAAGACTTCAAGCCGGACCCAGCGCTTCCAGCCAGTACTTATGCGCCTTCACTTCAGCTGCAACGCCTTCCAGCTCCTGAAATTCACGCCTCCAACTTGAGCCCAAAGTTTGCTCTTGCCCTACACACTCCACGCCTTCATAGGTGAGACAAAACACGCCTTTGATCTTCAATCCCTGCACCCGTTAATTCGACCCGCCTTCTAGCCTCCAGCTCTCGCGCCTTCACTGCATCTGTGCACCAAAAGAGAAGACCAAAATACTTAGCATTTTTTCCAGTTTGCCAACAACCCATTCCCGAAGAAATTTGGTTGGCAAGACCTCGCCGGCGAGGTCTCGCCGTGAAGTGACTTTGCTGGCGACACCTCGTGGCGAGGTCTCGCCGTGCAATGCGTGAGTGACGAGGTGTCGCGGCGAGACCTCGCCGTTTAAGTGCAAGTGTGAGAGTGTTTCGGTGAGGCGAAGTGTTTGTGAATTGTGAATGTAAAATGAGTGTTGTTGTGAATGTGAAAGTGTTGGTAAGCTTGAGTGTGATAATGTGATAATGTGTAGTGTAATGTAGTGTGTAACACAAAAAATTCATACAATTGAAATGCAATGAGAAATGCGTGGATGTTCATGATTGAAAGATGTAAGCACAAAGCTGTGGATGTAGTAGTGCATAAGTGCAAATGGAGTGAATGGTGTGTGCAAGAACTTTCTGAGAAAGATGTGTATTGCATGCGGTAAGGTGATGATGTTTGTGCAAATGTGCATGCGTGTGTGCATTTCTTGTGCGGCGAGGTGCATGCGGCGAGGTGACCTCGCTGCATGGAGTGTGTGCGAGAGTGCTTGTGCGAGTGCTTGTGTGCGCATGAGTGATGTGAGCTGTGCGAGTGTGTGCATGCAGCGAGGTGAGCTCGCCTCATGATGTGCGTGCGTGTGCGCATGCGGAGAGGTGACCTCGCCGCATGGTGAGTGCGGTGATAGTGTGAGAGTGTGCAAGAGTGTAGCGAGAGTGTGTGCGAGGTTGTGGTGCGGCGAGGTGAGCTCGCCGCATGTGAATGTGCGAGTGATGCGTGAGTGTATGCGAGAGTGAAGTGTGGTGTGTGCATGAGTGTGCGAGAGTGTATGCGTAGTATGCGAGAGTTTTGTGCATAGGGTGCAGTGAGTACAAAAACCAAAAGCAAGAAAATCTAAAATGGCAAAGTGTTCATTTTATTCAAATGCTCTACTTCCATGCCGAATTCATATGCCTTAACTCCTGAATTAGATTTATTGATAAACATAGAAGTTCTAGGTCTATCTCTTGGCTTTCCATAGAATCAAGAATCACCTAAATTGGGTATTTGTAGCTCAAGAATTTGTCAAATTACCAAACTGTGGCATGAGGATGAAACCCTAAAAACCCTAATCCAACCACAACAAAGATGCCTTCGTTTTCTCATGATTGCACATAGAATTAGAAGAAAGTTAAAACATAAGAAATGAAGTACAATCAACGAGCTTTGTAGAACATCCAAGATATCATCAATCAGATTAGAATTGAGAAATATACACGCTGATGAAGTTCGTAAACCCATTCTGCCCAAAACCCTTAATAAAGCACATTTTTTGGCATTTTTTCTCATTTAAACACTTTCAGCTTGCAAACCACATGAATGCACAAAATCGCACTAAACATCACACATTTGCATAAAACACAAGACAAAAGCTAAGTGATTTACCACATATAAGTTGGTATAAAAACAACTTATCAAATTCCCCTACACTTGAACCCTTGCTTGTCCTCAAGCAAACTCGCACTTCACAACCACTTAGCATTTAACTCCTCTCCTCTATCAACTTGTTCTCATTGAGTACATCAAAACACATTTTTTCAAGCAATAAATTCATAACATGTCTTCAATACCAAACCATCAAATTTCAGCCCAAGTTATCAA
This sequence comes from Ophiorrhiza pumila, assembly GCA_016586305.1. Classification (NCBI taxonomy): domain Eukaryota; kingdom Viridiplantae; phylum Streptophyta; class Magnoliopsida; order Gentianales; family Rubiaceae; genus Ophiorrhiza; species Ophiorrhiza pumila. The sequence goes on along the minus strand of BLIW01000004.1, from coordinate 24,856,894 downwards.
CCAAGGCACGATGAATAAAGACCAAAATGTCATGCGTGCAAGTGTGTGCTGAGGAACTCTAATTCATCCACTCTTCATGCATGCATTATTTCTTTCGTTCCAAAACATCTCTTTGCACAAACAATCACAATATCCACACACAAGAACTCAAAATCACACAAGATCAATGGTCGCACATTGGTGCTTCTATAAATTGATTTCACATTTCACATGCTTTTGCACTTTAATAATTCTGATTTTTACACACATTAGTGTGCTTGCCTTGGGTCTTATGGCTTATTTTTCCCTTTAGCTTCCTGGGTTTTATGGCTATTTTTTCCCACTTATGCTTGCCAAGGGTATTTCGGCTTTTCATTCCCAATTGCCAAAGGCTTTTTCTCCATATCCTTTCTTGTGTGACCAAAAGTTCATAAATGTCCCTAAAGGAGTATGCTAGAGCATCCAAAACAACCGAAATAATGCATAACAACAAAAACAAATTGAATCATTTTCCTCCTATATCCAAGAACGAGTTTTCATGGCATATCTATCTTACTATAACATGATGCCTTGACTAACAAAATGTACCAATTTCATCAAGTTTGGAAATCAAAGACAGAAAACCATTTTCGCATGCAATATAAAGAGGAAAGTGATGAACTCAAATTTGACCATAGCCGACAAGAGAACAAAAGCTCAAATGCAAAGTGATCCTCCATTCTTTCCATTTCATTACATCACTTCACTCACACTTTCACGAGATTCCTTCTCATTGCATACACTCATTTATCTTATTTCAGCTCAACTCACACTTACAGAAATGAAACCAACAACACCCACCTATGTTTAAACCACCACTTATTCACCAAAAAGTTCAAAATTTTCAAAATTTCACCAAAAATTCAAATTATTCACACAAAACACACATTGACGATGTAAAACATGCAAAAGCTCAAAACAACACACACATCCAAGAAACACAACCATAGCAAACATCCAAGAAACACAACCATAGCAAAATTCCCTCCCCCACACTTAAAAACACATTATCCTCAATGTAAAGTAAGATAGGTTTAGGAGCTCCCTGGAATTGATTTGGCCTGAATTCCAATGTTTGCTTGGTAAGATGTCTTGGTCCATCCTTCTCATATACATGAAAACACATTCCTACACAGAGGGAAACAAGGCATATTAGAAATTACCTATTAGAAATGACTCAAAAAACAAGAAAACAGAAAGATGAAAGATAAGAGAAAAGAAGTAATTATGGGTTTTGTAGTCTCCAGTTAGACTTTATTTATAACACTTTCTTCATGAAGTGAACTCGGTAAATCCATCGCCCCACCAAACGAAAGATGAAAACTCATAAGCACTCGTACTCCTCTTGTAAGACACTGGAGGAGTAACATCAAGTACACGCTCAAGCTCATGAACACTGGGAGCAACCTCCACAAAATGCACCTTAAACCATTGGGACTCCCCCTCATAAGACACCTCCGGAGAATCTTTTCTTATCGGAAGCACATCATTCAACTCTTCCATCACATCAACCACTTGAATCCTACAAGGCTCAATCAAGTGTTGTACATCCTTGGTCTCAACAAACCCATGAGTAAGTTCAAAAATAGATGCATCAAATAAGCAAGTTGTTACCATAATAGCTCTATCAATAAAAAGTTTTACATCCTCATCATCCAAACTAGAATGGTGAACTCCACAAATTTTCCCACTGTTAACATCACAATCACAAACAGCATTGTCATCTTTTAAAAAAAATTGCTCAGTGTGCACTTGTGGTGAGGTACCAATTACACACCTAGATTTATTCACAGATTCATTCACACCAACAGAAGTCCCAGCAATTTCCACATTATCTTGATTCATGGTATCGCAATGTTCTTCCATATGAGACTCTATGCAATTTATCAAGACATCAAGAAAAGAACAACCATCAGCATCATCAAGTATAGCATGGCCCTCACTATTATTTGAACAATTCTTAACACATACTTCCTATGAGGTATGTTCTACCAAAGATTGACTTGGCACTTCAAAGTTTGATACATCAATGAAACCACATTCTTCTATTTGTGCACTTTCTAATAAAATCATGCAATCCTCTACATCGAGCTCATTACAACTAACTTCTTCATCATCCACGATTCTATCAACAGAAATGTAGTCATGCTTAACACCCTCGTCAACTAAAGTTGTAAAACATTCTACAAACTGAATGGAACAACAAGACTCCGTAGGCATAGGTTGTTTCATTGCGTAATTTACGTAAAAAACTACATCTTCATTATTAATCCTAAAGGTGACAGTTTTATTTTGAACTCAAATTAATGCATCACCAGTAGCTAAAAATGGCCTGCCAAAAATGAGGGGTACCTCGGGATCCTCCTCCATATCAAGTACTATGAAATCGACTGGCAAAGTGAATTTATCAATCCTTACCAAAACGTCTTCTACCAAGCCTGTGGGATCACTAAGGACCTGTCTGCTAATTGGAGTTTGACTGCAACTGGTCAAATCTTGCTTCCCAATCCAACATTCATGGCAATGGACAATGGCATTAAGTTTATTCCAGCTCCCAAATCACACAAAGCTTTTGAAAAATGCCTTGTGCCTATTTTGCATAACCTCTTTCTTCACAACTTCCATCATCTGGGGATTTCATCTTCTCCGTCTATCCCGTATTGGCACAGCATTTTCCTCAAGCAAAATCTTGTGCATACATAAACCTGGACTTATGCCTTTTATATCTGCAATTGTCCATCCAATAGCCAACTTATGTTTCCTCAAAACTTCCAAAAGCTTCTCCTCTTGCCAACCTTCAAGCTTCGAAGATATAACAACTGGCAATGTCTCATTTTCTCCCAAGAAAGCATATTTGAGATATGGTGGAAGTGGTATCAATTCCAGCTTTGGTGCCACAACAATGGAAGGTAAAAGCTTTTCATTCCTGCACAAATTCTCACTAGTCCTCACCTCAGTGGGAGTAAAATTTTCGTTAGCCAAAACAGTAGGTTCATGATCATGTTCCCCTACAGTTTCATGCATTTTAACTTCCACAACATCATTTTGCAATTCACAAATTGACTCTTCCAAATAACAACATTCAATGAAATCTTCAATTTCAGCAATAATTCTCTTATCCTCATCATCTAAATCAAGTTCATCAGAATTATCCTCACAAACACTTAACTCATCAACAATAGAAAAATCATGCATGTTGTTCACATTATTCAGAGAAGAACATGTTATAGCTTTGATAGCAAAACAAGACTCCATATTTAGAGGTTGCTTCATAGCATAGTTTACATCAAAAACCACTTCCTCATTGTTAATCCTAAAAGTGACTGTCTTGTTTTTCACACCAATCAAAGCATCACCAGTGGCTAGAAAAGGTCTACCAAAAATGAGAGGAACCTCAGGGTCCTCTTCCATATCAAGTATAATGAAATCAACAGGCAAGGTAAATTTATCAATACTTAACAACACATCCTCCACCAAGCCTGTAGGAGTCACCAATGATCTATCTGCCAACTGTAGTGTCACTGCAACTGGTCGAATCCTTCCACTCAAACCCACATTTATTGCAATGGATAATGGCATCAAGTTGATTCCAGCTCCAAGGTCACAGAGGGCCTTTGCAAAATAACTGGTTCCAATCTTGCAAGGTATGGTACAGCTACCTGGATCCTTAAGCTTTGGAGGTAATTTGTGAACCATCCATGCTTGAATGCACTCTGATAGCATCATTGGAACTTCACATCTCAAGATTTGCTCCTTGTTTGAAATGAGATCTTTTAAATACTTAGCATATTTAGGCATAGCTGTAACCAAATCCAATAAAGGAACATTGACATTCACTTGCTTGATCATATCCAAGAAACGATTGAATTGAGGCCCTTTCTTAGGTGGAGGTTTCTTCCTTTCTGGCAATGGAGCTTTTGGAGCATACTCTGGGAAGTTATAAGGATTGGAATTTTTTGTGATTTCATTTCCCACCCTTGCTGGTATTTCCTTCTTCTCAGACTTATTTTCTTCTTGCTCACCATTCTTCTCAAGTTCCATATCTATCTCAACTTCAACTTTTTGGTCCTCTTCTACATCATCACTCTTGTTTTCCACATGTTTGCTTCCAGGCAACAATTTTCCACTCCTCAAAGTAATAGCATTGCATGCTTTTCTTCCCTTAGGATTTGGTACTGTGTCACTAGGAAGAGCTCCTTTTGGCCTCTGGTGTACAGCATTAGCAAGCTGACCAAGTTGCATCTCGATATTCTTCAAAGTGGCTTCGTGATGCTTCACAGTGGACACTAAACCTCCAAATCTCTGTTCGTTCTTATCCATCTTTTCCATCAGCTTTTGAAACATATCCTCAACATTTGGCTTCTTTTGTTCTGATGTGCTCGCCTGATTATCAAAACCAGGAGGTGCTTGATTCATTGCTGTCCTTGAGTCATTATCTTGATAGTAATTTCCTCCTTGGTTCTGCTGTTGATTCCAATTGCCTTGGTTTCCACCATATTGTCTGTTGCCTCCATTATAATTGCTCCCAGAATAGTTTCCACCATATTGGGGTTTGTTACTGTAATTGTTCACATACTGAATGGATTCAGTAGTGATTGCACATTCATCCGTGTGGTGTACCCCTTTGCATAGTCCACATGAAAATACTGGGGCTTTTGTTTGAGTCGCCTTTAAAGTCTGCACTTGCTTGGCCAATGCTTCAAACTTAGCACTAAGTGAAGTCTCCTCATCTACATCAAGAACTCCTCTTTGTCTCCTGACATGTGGCTTTCTAGTCTCTGGAAAAAGGTATTCATCCTCAGCTATCTGGTTAAAAAGTTCACGCACTTCAGTCACAGATTTGTCTTTAAGTGCTCCATTAGCACAAGCTTTAACCATTAAAGATGATTCAGGAGTTAGGCCTTTGAAGAAGGTATTTAGCTCCCTAATTTCGCCCAAGTCATGATTGGGGCATTGCCTAATCAAATCGTTAAATCTCTCCCAAGCTTCTCGAAATGACTCACTGTCTTGTTGTTGGAAGTTCATAATTTCCAACCTTCTCTTTTCAAGCTTAGCTGGAGGGAAGTACTTAGACAAGAACCTTTTCTGTAGATCATCAAATGACATTCCAGCATTTGCTCCCCCAATACTCTTGAACCAATGTTTAGCCTTTCCACGCAGAGATAAAGGGAACAAAATTCTGTGAACCTCACCCCTGTCAACTCTTGGCAACTTAAAAGTGCTACGTAAGCCGAGAAACCAATCAAGGTGATCATTAGGATCCTCGTTGTCAAGACCTTGGAAGAATTGGCCCTGGGTAATCATTGAGACTATTTGTGGAGGAATGTGGTAACTTTCCACATCGATGTCCTGATGACCAAATCGATTGTCAAAGTTTACCGCATAATGATCTCCAAACCTGGGTGCTTGTACTCCATGTGCAGCCATAGCTCTTTGCTTTGCTTGATTCCTTAGATTTCTTTCTAATTCAAGGTCCAATTCAAATTCAGGTTTTCCTCTAGATCTTACAGACCTGGGCATACACAAACAGGGACAGCAAATGATATCAAGAGAACAAACGGATCAATCTGTAAACCAAACCAATACAAGATGGTAAAAGCAACAAAATCACACACAGTAATGTAACAAAGTAACTAAATCGAAGCAATAAAACACAAGACTAAGAACAGAACAACAACAAATTTCAAGAACCGTGCTAGTTCCCCGGCAACGCCGCCAAAAATTGATGTGCGAGTGTCGTGGCTCGTCAATTTATCCTAAATTCACTGAATATAGTAGAAGTGAGCTAGGTTTCGTTCCGCAGGAAATAGTCGATTCAAGAAGTTTGATATGCTCAATTATGTCACCAAAATATAACAAGAGTAAAAGGAACACTGATTACAAAAATTAACAAGAAGTAAACTGGTTTGACTCCACACAATTACGAATTTAATGAACACACAAGTAAGACTCAAGGAAGTAAGAACAAAGTTATCAAGAAAATAAAGCTGATAATCTAGGCTACCTCCGGGTGAATGCAACTTCTCATACATGCAGTATTGCTAACATACAAGCAAAACAGGTGAGGAGAATCACAATTGGAACGAGAAATAATAACTAGCATGGTCACTAGACTATAATTTTTGTCTCCCGACACCATCCTATCCTCTGGTCAGGCCTAAGGATGGTGAAGTGTGATTAAGCTGTCTCAATTCCCCACTCAAATTACTCAGGCATGAACACCTAGAATCTCCCATGGTGAGGCCCGATCCTAGCTTGTAAATTCATCATTTGAGTATGAGAATCTCTTATCACCTTGTTCTTAGGATGATACAGACTCAAAGCTTCCTATGACGAGGTCTTCCCTTAATATCTGTGCAAATTCAAACCGGTTTAAGAACTCAAGCATTCTCAGGTTTTTATTCATGATTTTCATCCAAATCTTACAAAAGAAGACGCAATTCAGCATGACGACCGCAATCGAATCTCATTTCATCAAATTCAGATCAAAAGCATGTACTCAACAAGTTTTTCCAATTCATAGCTGAGAATTTCCATTTCTCATAATAGATTGTTAGTTCTACTGCACAATTACAATTTCGACCTAGCATTCACCCTCAGTATCCTTGATTATCATACAATTAGCCACGAATCTCCATTTCAGCTTCATAATCAACAAATTGGAAGATTAAACAGTTCATATTCGTTAATTGGAAGAGTTTACCAATTAAGAGTCTTAAAAGCTTCCAAATGCCGAGAGGATTGTTACTTTTCTTCTCAATTTCAAGGAGATGTATATTGATGGAAGCAAATCTTTGATCGGAATCCAAAATGAAGCAACAATCTTAGTGAGAGAAAGTAGAGAGAGAAAGTGAATCTCAAGAACACTTCCCGCTCTTCCAAAATCAAAAGTCAGTTACAATGCGGAAAAATGTGAGTAGTGAAAAAGTGAATCAATCCCATTTACATGTTAGCTACCTTCCCTATATATAGAGTTGGAAAAACGTAACTAATACGCAACATAAAATGTATCAAATATTACAAAAGTGTCCTTAAGGGAAGAAACTAAAAATCAGCCAAAATGTCAAAAAAATTCCAAGTTTGAAAAAGTATTCAACACTCCAGCGCCTTTGGTGTTAATTTCCAGCACCTTCATCAACCTTAGCCACGAGACGCACGCCTTCAAGCTTAAGTTGTCGCGGCTTCGTTGACTCTGACTGCCGGGTGAAGAAATCAAAATTGAACCACGCCTTCAAGCCGCAACTGAACACGCCTTCAGCAACTCAGCGAGCCTTCAAGAATCCAGCGTTTTGAATTTCACGCTTTTCCGCCAAACCAAACCGCGCCTTCATCTGCCTGAAATTTCAGAGAATCAGAAGTTAAACACTTAGCCATTTTTTAGAAACTCAAACACAAAGTTCTTCATGGCAGCAACTTCCCACCAATATTTTATCATGATGCATTGTGAATTAAGGAAAACTTAAATCATGAAAGTTGTAACACTTTGTCTTAGCTATCCATAGCCATCAAAATCACCCAATTTGGAGCTAAAACGAGAAAGTTATTACCAAACTACTCAAGTGTGACAAAGCTTAAAACCTATGAAGCAACTCTCAACACTTTGCCATTTTTTTCACACTCTCCAACAATTTAGCCTATGACATGTCGTAGGCTAAATATTCATGTTCCAGAATTGGCCTACGACACCCAAATTTCCATCTCCACATTTTTGCCCACGACAAAAAATCAACTCTTCAAGAACGGCCTACGACATGTCGTAGGCCATTTTCTGCCTTCTTAAGTTTGGCCTACGACAATCTCTTCTTTTTCTCGGCTGCCTAGTTCTTTCTATACCAAGTTGTGTGCCTTGGTTTGTGAAGTTCATTGTGCAATCATGAGTGGTGTGCCAAGGTGCAAATGTGTGGCATGAGTTTCATGGCAAAGTTATGGAAAGACTAATGCATAAGTGTTGTGCATAAGTGTTGTCAAGTTGGCAAGGCTTGGCAAGATTGATTGGCAAGGTCTGGCAAGTTCTTGGAAAGGTCATGGCACAATGGTTTTGGAACATTGGTTTGGCAAAGCTCGGCAAGGTCTTGGCACAATGGTTGGCCGAATTGGCAAAAAGAATGTTGTCAAAGTATCCATTCCAACACAACACCATACTTTCATGCCAAATAAGTGTGTCTTAGCCTCTGATTCTGACTTGGTGGTGAACTTAAAAGTTCTAGATCTTCCTCTTAGCTTTCCAATGGTGCCAGAAACACCACCATTGGATGCCTAAAACTCAAGTTATCATCAAAACACCAATTTGTGGCAGGCAGGTAAAACCCTAAAAAACCCTAAAAAACCCTAATGAATGGTATTCCGAAAAGAACCTCATATTTCATAGCCTTACACACACAATTAGAATATAGTTACAACATAAGAAATGTAGTGCATTCAAAGAGCTTTTCAAAACACCACAGAACTCACCAATTGGGTTAATATCAAGAACGTTATGCCCAGATGAATTTCACCAACCAAATCTGCCAAAACCCTAAATTTAGCTTACCAATTTCGGTTTCATCCATTTCCTAATTGTTTTGACCTCTCAACCTTACCAATTAACATCAAGCACACAATTTCCTAAATTCATCATCAATTTTGGTCTCTTTTAACCATTTTAGTACAACCAATTGCCAACCACATAAATGCACCACAACAAACAAATCATTGCACTAACTTATGAAAAACAAGTCAAAAGCCAAGTGGATTAAGCCATTTAAGTTGGTATAAAACCAACTTATCAGATTTAATCTTATTTGAGACATTTGATTGAGAATTTTATTCGTGTTATTCTTGTTCATCATTATGTACTTGTTGCGTTTGATGTTTTGCATTAGCTTAGATTCATAAATCTGCGGTGACCACTGAGATTGGTGTGAACTTACCTAAGGAAATCAATCATAACGTGTGCTGATTATGAACATGCTTGTGTGAGTCTTAGGTCCTGCATATTTTGTGATTTCTGCTGTGCGGTGACCACTGACAGTGGACATCATCCATTGGAAATGTCTAAGAGTGTTCTTGTATTGTGGATCTAGATTATGAATTGGGTGACTGCCCTGACAAGGGAGTTAGTCAGGGATTAATTAGGGTTTCATTATAGAAGAATAGGGATCTGGGGGAGTGCTATTCGTACCTGGAACTTGCCCTGACAAGGGAAGTTCGAGGAGTATTGTGGAATGAATTTGTAAGAACTGACAAGTTGATCAAATCCTAGTTCACTAGCAGAGAAGTCCCCTCACATTTGTTTACACAAGTACGGGATAATAAGAGAAAGATCCATACTAATTGTTCCATCCTCAATGCAACACCTTCCATTCTATTGAGTTTTACTCCATTCGATTTTCCCGCATTTCAATTTAGTTAAATATTTGTTTGTGCCAGTTTAATTGTTTACACCTTCTATCATTAGTCAATACTTGATCACAGTCCTCTCCCTGTGGAGACGATCCCACTCATCACTGCTAAATTCATTGTTGAGTTTGGGTTAAATTGCAGGGTAGCGACAACCTCCAATAAATTTTTGGCGCCATTGCCGGGGAGAGGCTAGGTGTTAGGAATTGATTGTGATAGTTTTGTGTTTTGAATTTTAGGTATTTCGTATCTTTGTGTCACTATCTGTTTTGTTTCATTTGATTGGATTTTGATTATAGTTGTGATTTCGTCAAGTTCATTTTATTTCTATAGTTTGTTTATTGCATTCAGTAATCTATCTACGTTGGAGGTGTTTCTGACTTGTGTAAGTGATATAGCTTATGCAAGTGGAAGCCAGACTTTGTGGGATAAAACCTGAGTTTGATTTTGATCCAGAGCTTCAGCGAACTTTGAGGCAAATGAGAAGAACTCTAGAAATGGCGGAACAGGGTGAAGAGAGAGTTAGACCCCAACAGGGGAAGAAGAGACCAAGAGACCGACCACCTAGGTTTGGGGACCATTTCGCAGTAAACTTTGAGAGAAGAAATAATCGCCAAGGAATAGACGTAGAGAGCTATCAGATACCAACCCAAATCGTCTCCATGATCACCCAAGGGAAAGTTTTCCAAGGCCTGAGTAATGAGGATCCGAACGAGCATTTAGATTGGTTCTTGGGACTTTGTAACACCTTCAAACTGCAGAGAGTCACTCCGGATAACGTGAGAAGAGTTCTGTTCCCTTTGTCTCTCAAGGGGAAGGCAAAGTGCTGGTTTAACTCAATCGGAAGACAGTCCATAGCCACATTTGAGGAATTGGAAAGAAAGTTTTTGGCCAAGTACTTCCCCCATCTAAATTGGAGCGGATGAGGATGGAGATTCGCACCTTCCAACAGCAAGATTGCGAGACATTTAAAGAAGCATGGGACAGGTTCAATGACTTACTCCGACAGTGTCGAAACAATGACTTGGGAGAAGTGAGAGAGCTCAATACCTTCTTCAAAGGGTTATCTCCAGAATCTTCGCTAATAGTAAAGGCCAGCGCCAACGGGGCCTTAAAGGACAAAAGTGTGCCTGAGGTTAGGGAGCTCTTCGACTCAATTGCGGACGACGAGTATTTGTTCCCAGAAACTAGGAAGAAACCCATGAGAAAGCAGCGAGGAGTGTTGGAGCTGGACGAAGAGACATCCTTGGAGGCAAAGATTGAGGCTCTAACAAGACAGATCCAAACTCTTAAGGCCGCGAATATCGCTCCCGTGCTAATGTGTGGTTTATGTAAGGGGGAACATCACACTGATGAGTGTGAACTCACCCAAGAATCAGTGCAGTATGTGAATAACTACAACAACCGCCAACAGTATAGAGGCTATAGAAACCAGTCAGGTCAAGGCACTTGGGGACAGAACAATCAGGGAAATCAGAAGAGACAGTACTTCCAATGGGGAGAGTCAAGCAACAAGGAACCGAGGAGGATCACAGATGAAATGTTTCAGACAATCATGGAAAAGATGGATATGTATGAAAAGAGAACTTCTGCAGTAAAGGCCTCCATCAAGAACATAGACATACAGATATGCCAATTGGCCAAGGCGAGCAACCAACGCCCTCAGGGCTCCCTTCCTAGTGATACCGAGCCCTACCCCAAGGGTAAGGAGGTGTGCAACGCCATCACACTCAGATGTGGAAAAGAGATCAGCGGGAATCAGAAGAAAGGCGAGAATGAGGAATCAGTGGAGGAAGTCCCAGAAAAGTCTATCATTGTGGAAGAGGAAATACGGGAGGAGAAGGAGGAGAGTGTGAAGACACCTGAGCCTAAGAAGAAGAGGGGACCTCAAAGCCCCTATAACTATCCGGAGTATGCACCACTCCCACCTTTTCCCCAACGAGTTCCAGCTTCGGCCAAGAATGGGGCCCAATTTACAAGGTTCCTAGACATGGTGAAAAATGTTAACGTGAATGTTCCTCTTCTGGACCTCGTCACTGCGGTGCCTCGGTATGCTAAGTTCCTGAAAGATCTGATCGCGAATAAAGAACAAATATTACGCTGTGAGGTGCCAATTCCACTGAACAAGGAGAGCCAGGCGTGGATAAACAATGAGCTCCCTCCCAAGCTCAAAGACCCTGGGAGCTGCACAGTTCTTTGCACTATTGGAGGAAGATTTTTCAATAAGGCATTGTGCGACCTCGGGACAGGGATAAACCTCATGCCATTATCCCTCGCTGAGAGTATAGGTTTGGGGGAGAAGGTTAAGCCCGTGGCTGTACTCCTACAATTGGCAGATAGATCCTTGGTACAATCGACTGGAATGGTGGAGGATGTGTTGGTTTCGGTAGACAAATTTGTGCTTCCCGTAGACTTCATAGTCATGGACATGGAGGAGGATCCTGAAGTCCCACTCATTTTCGGTAGGCCGTTCTTAGCAACAGGGGATGCCTTCATAGGAGTTAAAGGAAAAACCATCACGTTTAGGATCAATGGTGAAGAAGTGGTATTCAATGTGGATTATGCAATGAAAGATCCTCAGACCATTGAGCAGTGTTGTTTGGCGGGCCTTGTGGACGGTGACCCTCGCTCCCTTGAGTCAAAACATACAGGTAAGTCTATTGTTTCATTACATGACTCTGGTGAGAATGATATGCATGACGATTCTGAGAATGTGTTAACTGTTGAAGAAAGAGATATTGTGCATGAATTGCAAAACATGATTGAACAAACTGTGTTGGATGGCCCTTTTGTGGAAATGAACTCTGAGTGAAAAGATAACGGAAATTGTGTAGATAAGATGAAATCGAATGAAAAAATGGGAGAGCTTGATTTTTTTGTCATTACTAATGAAAAAGTGGAAATTGTGCCCACTGAGGTGAGGCTTGAAAATATTGAGTGCGGGTCTGAGGAGCCGAAGACACATGTCAAGAAGCCCCCCAAGCAGAAACGACACCCACTACGCAATTTTTTCAAATGCGTATTGTGGAAAGAAAAGAAGAATCCCCTAGAAAACCCACCGAGCAGTATGGTGGGAGTGGGACTACAGGCACAATTTCGAAGAAGAAAAAGTACAAAGGGAAAGTCTTCAAGTCTGCGTGGGACAACATGGGGCACACTCAGTTCCTTGACAACCCACCTCCTTTACATCAACTCTTCCATGTCGGGCTGAGGACAATAAACCAAGCGCTGTGTTGGGAGGCAACCCGACCATTTAATTTCAGTTGTTTGTTAGTTTGTTGCTTTCAATACATTGTGACCCCAATAAAACACCTGAGTCTAAAGGCCATCATTTGTGCATGATTGCAGAAATCACGAGGGAAGACATCAGCAAAAGAAAGAATTAGAAGCAAAGAAAGGGACAAGAAGTTGGGATTCATATATCCGGATATCACGGGCGACAAAAGTATCAGTGTCGAGAATATTCTCTGCACTGACGAAGGGTGAGAATAAAATCTCATACATGACGTGATGAACACACCGAGATTCTCTACCCTTCTAAATTGTTCAAGTTAAATCTGTACCGCATTGTCGAAGTCCAAACAAGATAATCTAACCGACTACACTGAGCTTTGTAGGGAATGGTCAAATCAATTTGGAGAGAAAGCATGAGAGGTAGTAGAGCCGTCACTTTCACACGTACCACTGCACACAATGTTATCATTAACACCTTGAAAAGCTTGACCCAAAATTTGCTCACAAGAAATCGGCCATATGTGATGAAATGGATGAAATATTGATGACATGTGATAATGTGGGGCCAAGAATTTTGTTTGGTAGCAACCATTTGTTCAAAGTGGCAGAATTATGCAAAGAAAAGTTGATGTGATTACACAAGCCCACTCTTGTCATCTTTCTTATCATTTAGTACCTTGTCATCTAGTTTGATCACATGCTAGTTGTTTTCTAGCTTGAGATAGCCGAATCATGCATGCCAAAAATTCCCTATAAATACCATGCATTGTGCATTCCATTCATCAATCAATTTGCATGCATCAAGTGTGCATGTTTGGCCGAGAGAAAGTGCAAAAATAAGAGAGGCCATCTCAAGAAATTGGAAGCACTCCACAAAAGTTTGATTTCTTGCTTTGCATTTTGTTGTGCCTAGTCTTCAAACCATGTAAGCATCTCTCACTCTTTAACTCCATGCTCATTTGATTAATTTCCCGAGATGTGATGACTTACATGGGTTGGCCATGGATGAATTTGAATAGCTTAACTGGAATGCGCAATTTATTTCTTACAATGGACCGTGTGCGTGATATGCGTTTGAGTGGAAGTTGAGCTATTTTAATTATTATTATTATTTGCATTTAGCTTTGCTTAAATCCGATTGAGAAGATATATCACCCTGGGCGATTTTATAGGCTGAGCAAAATTGTTGGGATCTTAATTGTTTCTGGGTTGTAACAACAAGAATGGTAAAATTGTGGGTGATTAAATGCATGAATACGAAAAATTGGTCGGACCCAAAACTCGCGCGAATCTGTCGTGAGTGGCCTGTGATATTGTGAGGCATGAATTAGATAATGGAATTAATGGTCTTGTAAGCCGTGATGAGAAAATTTCATGATCATGTATAGTGGGGCCTACTTAGGTGTTATGTTGATTCAAAAGACATGATAGATTTGGGTAGTACACAGCTCATGCAATGTTGCAATTTTCAGCTACCATGCCACCAAAGAAGAATACCCAAACTCCCGCATCTACACCCAAAGGAAAAGCCAAAGCTGTAATGTATGAGACATCATCGGAATACTCTGGGTCTGATGAAGAATACGTCCCTAAAGGAAACGAAGAGCACGACCCACAAGACACGAGTAGCAAGAAAAGAAAAAATCCACAATCGGTTGTCCTTCAAAGATTTGTCAATACCGATGCTCAAGAAAAATTCTGTGATTTTGCCATCCGACACATCCACATTGAACGACCCTTTGGCATCACCGAAAAGCCATACTCTGACACCATCCAGCATTATAAGTGGCAATTGTTGACAGTAGCTCCAGAAACATGCAATGTAGCTGTTGCTAAGGAATTCTATGCGAATGCTGCTGGGGTCGACAAGCAAGAAGTCAAAGCAAAAGGTGTATTCGTGAGGGGCAAATACATAAAATTCACCAGCCAGCTGGGGAACAAGCATTATGGGATCAAGGACTACGACAGAGATGAGCTTAGTGAGTTAATCGAATTTAGGAACCCAGACACTGTTTTACAAGCACTGAGTCTTCCGGGATTAGATTGGGTAAGGAATCAACATGGCGACCCGAGATATGCGCGGCTCAAGGATCTAACAGCAGAGGCTAAGACATGGCTTTTATTTATCAACTCCCGCCTCATGCCAACCTCCCACAACACGAAAATAACCAGGGACAGACTTTTTCTAGTGTACGCCATAAACAACCTGTTAACTACAGATGAGGGAAAGTTCATGACCACGTACATCAACCAAACCATATCTGAACATAACCTGGCCATGTACTTCCCACACCTGATCCTAGAGCAAGCCATCAAGCATGGAGTGAAAGTGTCTGCGAGAGAGGAATGCCGAACGTCAGCGGGACCAGTCAAGGATAGCCAACTGAAATTTTATCATAACATAGAGAAAGCAGATAGACAACAGCGGGAAGCTGAAGTAAGGGAAAGAGAAAGGGCAGAACTGATACCGATAATGGACGACATTGATGTCGACCAAAACCCAACCGAACTGCACTAACAGCCCCCCAACCAGCAACCACCGCAAGTATTCGACAATTTCAACAATATGCAGCATGCACTAGAGGGACTCCAAACATCATTCCAAACTCACCACAATTCCCTCATGCAACACATTGACGAAATAGAAGGGAGGTGGACTGGGCTGCAAGATTGCATGGGTATCATTGGGACACGACTAGATTCAATGGTACAAGAACAGGCTACTTAGTGGACGGTCATTGACAGCAAGATCAACCAGTGCCAAACTGAAGTCAAAAATCTCAATCTGATGATGGTGCATCACCATCAATATCGAGTTCCAAATTCTTACTTCCCTCCACTAGAAGAGATGGACAACCCAGCCAGAATGATTGTGGATACGAGCAGTCGAAGGGTAGTCATGCAACAAGGGATGAGCTCAACTGCTGGATCGAGTGAACAAAATTTTAGAAATGCTCAACCTCCCTTTCGTGGCTTCTCCCGCTTTTCCAACCAGTCCCCACCATCCGACACTTAACCACGGTAGTCTCTTTCCTTTTCCACAATGGGGACCATTGCTCATTTCAAGTGGGGGGGAGACATTCATGCTTTGGGACTGTTGTTGGAAATTGTTGATGCCTGTGTGATTGGCTATCTTCTGGTTCTTTAAAATGATGCTTATGTCTGTGAGGTCTAGTGCCTTTTTTTAAGATTGCTTTATGTGTGTTTGTTATGTGTGCGCGCGGGGAAAGAATGTAGTGTTCTGTGTTTTTCATTATATTAGTAGTTTTAGGTGGTGTGATTTTTTTATTTTATTTTTCTTGTGATGTTGTGGAAAAAGAAGTCAGTGACTAGCACTGCCTTTGTAATGCGCTTGAATTTCTTTGTTGTTGCGATAAATGTGAGTGTTTCTGTTGTGATTGCGCAAATGTTCACTAGCCAGTCCATCCCGCACAATTGCACGCCAAACTACACTCGCACTCCCAATATCATCGCGAATCCTTGAATGCTATCCAATTGTTATGTATGCAAAAATATTTTTTTGAGTTTTACAGTATTTATTTGATGAGTACAATTTGATGGGTAAAGTGCGATGTCAAAGTAAGATAGAAACGCCAGCATAACATCTGACATAGGAGAGGGCTTATAATTCTTTACGTGTATATGCTTTCTACTCGTAAACACTTATTCTTGCATTTCGAGTATATAGTCTATTGAAGACAAACACGAACACAAACTGTTTGAAATTGTGCGAATATGAAAGAAAAAGCCAGCGGGCGAATAAAGGGAAAAAATAGCCACAAAACCCTGGCAGCCAAGCACCAAAGTGCGGCGTGAATTTCAAAAAAAAAATATCAAGCACCAATTTGCATGTTTAGCTTTGTAATGATTAAGTGTCCGTGTGTGTGGATAAAAGAATTGTGGTGCAAGAATTTTTCTCTAAGTGTCTACTTGAGTACTCTGCATAGACAATGTGAAGGATTATAAGAAACTCTCAGGACACACTGCACGCTGGCGGTTTGGTCTTTATTCATTTCACCTTACCTGCTAAGTTGAATAAATTGGATGAACTGTGAACTTAGCAAAGTAGATATTCATGCATGCGAAAGAATTGAAAATGGATTGCTGATGATGTTGTGGGTGTTTGAATGTGGAATGGACAAGGGCTTAGTTTTTGTTTTCCTTTGCTCGGGACTAGCAAAGATTCAAGTGCAGGGGGTTGATAAGTCGGAGTTATACCGACTTATTTATCTCACATACTCTTCCTTTTTATATAGAAATAGAGTGGAAGGAATGCTTTGTGAATGACTTGTGCACATAAATGTCATAAACTTGCAATTGCATGAAAATGGCTAAGTGTGGAGAATATGTCGTGATTTTGATTCAATCATGGAAAACATGCACACACTCTACCTTAACCTCACAAGTCACAACTCACAACACTCACGAGTCACTAACATCGCACACAAACTTCACAGATCACACATCACACACGTCACTCACAACACACGGCGGGCGCCTAGCGCTCCCGCCCTTCTTAATGCACACACAGTGCAGGCGCCTAGCGCGCCCGCACCACACACGCACACGAGCACGGCGGGCGCACCCACCACACACGTACACACACGCACACTCACGCATTTTTAATCGCACACTCGTGCCCCCGCACACAGTCTGTGCATAATATCAGGCACTCACGCACGTTCACTTTTGGGCACCAACTGTTTGAAGAAAATGCATTGAAATCCTTAATGGTTAAGTCTTGTGTGAACCACGTGACCTCACTTTACCTTTGCTGACTTATCCGCAGACACGTGGCAGCTTCTCTGAAAAAGACGGAAATTTCCAGGAAAGTCACTCGGCCAACCCAGTGAGGGAAAAGTATAAAAGGAGCTGAAAGAGAAAGAATGGGGGATCGGGATATTGAGGATCAAGAAAATCAATGAGAATTACAGAGAGGGAGAAGAGTTTGATAAATTGCCCATTTTACTTCACTCTTGTAATCATGAATTCTGAGCCGATCAAAATGATCGGCTAGACATAGAGTGTTGCCTTGAGGGGTTACATGTATGGATTTAATCTTATTTGACACATTTGATTGAGAATTTTATCCGTGTTATTCTTGTTCATCATTATGTACTTGTTGTGTTTGATATTTTGAATTAGCTTAGATTCATATTAAATCTGCGGTGACCACTGAGATTGGTGTGAACTTACTTAAGGAAATCAATCATAACGTGTGCTGATTATGAACATGCTTGTGTGAGTCTTAAGTCCCGTATATTTTGTGATTTCTGCTGTGCGGTGACCACTAACAGTGGACATCATCCATTGGAAAGGTCTAAGAGTGTTCTTGTATTGTGGATCTAGATTATGAATGGGTGACTGCCCTGACAACGGAGTTAGTCAGGGATTAATCGGGGTTTCATTATAGAAGAATAGGGATCTGGGGGGAGTGCCATTCATACCTGGAACTTGCCCTGACAAGGGAAGCTCGAGGAGTATTGTGAATGAATTTGTGAGAACTGATAAGTTGATCAAATCCTAGTTCACTAGCAGAGAAGTCCCCTCAAATTTGTTTACACAAGTCCGGGATAATAAGAGAAAGATCCATACTAATTGTTCCATCTTCAAGGCAACACCTTCCATTCTATTGAGTTTTACTCCATTCGATTTTCCCGTATTTCAATTTAGATAAATATTTGTTTGTGCCAGTTTAATTGTTTACACCTTCTATCATTAATCAATACTTGATCACAGTCCTCTCCCTGTGGAGACGATCCCACTCATCACTGCTGCAATTTAACCCAAACTCAACAGTGGCAGGTTGAATAGACCTATATCCCCAAAATGCAAGTTCTAATCCCTTGGCTATTCATATGGCATATAAAGATCATCATGGTGATCTGATGCCCTTGTTCGTTGACGATAATGTACCGGTCTTTTGTTTCTAATTAGAGATTTTGAATCTCTTCGATGAGATGAAACTAAGATATGATCTCGATCCTTTCTTTTTGTACATTCCTCAGCTCTCACCTTGAGCTCATGTTCTTGCCGAAGCCTCTAACGGAAATCTCGTTCGCGAATAGTTTGATTTCATTCTTCTCATTATTGATACGAATGGGCGAGGCTTGGAATCCCAGACCACCAAATCTCCACACTCTTTTGGACCGTAATGCACAAGATTTGATGTTAAGCCAATCAAACCCCTTACGTTATTACAGACAAGATTAATCAATCCCATGTAATCAAGAGATTAACTACCTAGTTCGGCTTGTTCCTGAAATCAAGAACGGTTAGGCTAATCCTATAGCTCCTCACTAAAGGCTTCGCGGGATTTTTAAAAACACAAAGTTTTTTCAACTTTTGCAAGGAAAAAATATTTATCATTCAACTTAGGAAAACATTACAATAAAGGCCTACTTAAATAGGTAAGAATTCGGCCAAGTATTTAGGAAACCCTAGTGAAAGGCAATTACAACTTGACTTCTTAATTAACTAACTAATTACTTTCCTAAAACAAAACATAAAGCAAAAAACGTTTAAGTCCTAAAACATAAGACACGGCTAAGCTTCCTAGAAAATAGCCTTCCTCCTAAAAAGTAGGAGATAACTTTCTAAAAGAATTACTTTCCATTATCATGCAAGATAATTGGGCCAAGTAATTAAATAACTAACAAACAAAATTATAAGCCCAAATTAATGTTTAATGGACTTAATTTATTACAAAGCAAATAAATCCTAAAACTTAATAATGGCATGATCCAAAGATAAAAGTCCAACCACGCAATCATGGTCTTCAAATGGACCATGAAATTCGCGATGGTAATCTGCCAGAATCACGTCATTCATCTTGGTAGGCACGTTTAACGATGATAACATGATCATCAATCTCTTAAAACTTAAAACATAAAAGATTTAGCTCTATTCTTAGCTTTCCAAGGCCTCTTGAATCACAAAATGACGAGTTATACGGAGAGCTATATGTTAAGAATACCAAACGTGACAGAATCTGATAAGGTCCTCATTGATTTGATCCACCTTTGGGCGGAATTGACAACCTTATTTATCACAGGACAGGTCTAGCTTGGAAAATTCCACTAACAACACAGAGGATTGAACATAAAGAAAGATACAAGAATAGAATGGATTAAAACAAATAATAAGAACAATAACAAAGAAAAGATATGGAGCGCGATTCAATGGAAACTTGTCCAAAGCCCCAACGCTATTAGAAAACAACTTGACTCAGGCGGCAGCTAAATCAAATCAGATTTGGCTATTCTCAAAACAAAACAAAGCAAGACTATTGGCTTAATCTCACTTTAAGGGATAGAAAACAAAAGGCTCAAACTTAGCTTAAGGTCTCTAAGGGTTTGGGTCAAATTTTGCTCTGCAAAATTATCAACTTTCAATATCAAAATCATCTCCCAAATTCCTGGGTTTACAAGCCTTTAATAGGCACAAAGACTTGCCAACAAGTAAACCCTATTTTCCTAAAAATAGTTTCCTAATTGGAATAAACTTCCCTAAAATAGAATTAACACATGCTTCAATCATGCAAGACCTTTAGCCATGTGAAAACACTATATTGAACACATCAATGTTCATGCAAGAACATTAGATCACGTTATTTATTGAAAAGATCAAACAAAAACGATTAAAAATCAAAACCTAAAAAGCTGTAAAAATTCCCAACGTCACGCGACGTGGGAATGCGGACGTCGCGACGTGGAAGGCCGCGCGTCGCGACGTGCGGAAATCTTGACGTGAATTAAAATTGGATTTTTAATTCCAATTTTTCAAACCTCAAACTTCCAGAGAGTTACGTCGCGACGTCGAGGATGGTGGACGTCGCCACGTCGCCGCACGTTGCGACTTGGAGCTGTGGACGTCGCGACGTGGAGGCACGATTATCCAACTCTTGTCCAATTTTGCTTTCCAACGAAGTTTCTCCACGTAATGTCAAGACCACGAGGTTCCAAGGCATAAAATCAGTCGTCAGTTCATTGAAACCTTGTTCCAACAACTTGTATGCATCGTCCATCGCTTCAATGATCAAACCATTAAGAGCCAACTTGAACTTCTTGGTTTTAGCTCGAGTCATTGGTCCACCAATTCCACGTAACGGGTCAATGGAATGTTGTTCACCATTAAGTGCGTCTGGATTCCTATCATTCCCCCCCCTCGTCAAAAGGATTCGTCCTCGAATCTCCTGCATCAAACAAAGAGAGATCAGAAACATTAAAAGTAGCACTAACGTCTCCATACTCACTGGGTAAATCAATGCGGTAGGCATTGTCATTAATGTGCTCGAGAACTTAGAATGGTCCATCGCCTCTTGGGTGAAGCTTTGAAGCTTTGATTTCTGTTTCTCAGGAAATCTTTCTTTACGCAAGTGTATCCAAACCCAATCACCCGGGTGGAACACCATACGGTGTCTCCCTTTGTTGGCTTGTTGGGCATACTGCTCATTTCTCCTTTCAATGTTATCTCGAACCCTAACATGAAGGTCCTTAACAAAAGTAGCTTTGCTTGCACCATCAACATTAACAAACTCGTTAATAGGAATAGGCAAAATATTCAAAGGTGTCAAGGGATTAAAGCCATATACAATCTCAAATGGAGAAAAAGAAGTAGCACTATGAATAGTACGATTGTAAGCAAACTCAATGTGTGGCAAACAATCTTCCCATTTCTTTAGATTCTTTTGTATGATAGCACACAATAATGTAGATAGAGTTCTATTAACTACCTCAGTTTGCCCATCCGTTTGGGGGTGTGCAACAATAGAAAATAACAATTTAGTTCCCAATTTACTCCAAAGAGTTCGCCAAAAATGACTAAGGAACTTGACATCTCTATCACTCACAATAGACAGAGGAATACCATGCAATCTTACAACTTCTTTAAAGAAAAGGTCTGCTATGTGTGTAGCATCATTGGTTCGTGAGCATGCAATGAAGTGCGCCATTTTACTGAACCTATCAACTACCACAAAAATACTATCCTTACCACTTGGTGACCTAGGCAATCCTAAAACAAAATCCATTGAAATATCTAACCAAGGATGCAAAGGAACAGGAAGTGGTGTGTATAGACCATGAGGCATTATCTTTGACTTTGCCTGTTTACAAACAATACATCTTTGACAAACAGATTGAACAATTTTACGCATATGAGGCCCAATAAAAATATTCTTGCAAAATATGTAATGTTTTGTTAACACCAGTGACCCATTAATCCACCTCCATGTGTCTCAACAACTAACAAATCACGAATAGAGCAATTAGGCACGCACAGTTTATCCTTTTTAAACAAGAAACCGTCATGCAAATAATACTCTCCTTCAAATTTATGCAAACAAGTCTCATACACAAGTTTAAAATCAGCATCTTCAGCATACAATCCTTTCATGACATCAAATCCAAGCAGTTTAGTATGCAAAAAGGTAAGTAAATTATAACTTCTTGACAATGCATCAGCAACCACATTTTCCTTTCAAGCCTTGTACTTAACAACGTAAGGAAAAGTTTCAATAAACTCTAACCACTTAGCATGTCTTTTATTCAACTTACTTTGGGTCTTAAAGAACTTAAGACTCTCATGATCCGAATGAATGATGAATTATTTCGGCCAAAGGTAGTGCTGGCAAACATGTAGAGATCTCACCAATGCATACAACTCCTTGTCGTAGGTGGGGTAATTCAATGTTGCTCCATTAAGCTTCTCACTAAAGTATGCCACGGGCTTGCCTTCCTGCATCAAAACATAACCAATACCTTTCCCGGAGGCATCACATTGTATTTTAAAAGCTTTCTCAAAATTAAGTAACATAAGAACAGGAGCATTAGTTATTTTCTGTTTCAAGGTATTAAAAGCCTTTTCTTGAGCATCAGTCCTAACAAAAGTCACATTCGTTTTAACTAGATCGTTTAAGGGGGCTGCAATTGTACTAAAGTCCTTTACAAACCTCCTATAAAATCCAGCTAAACCATGAAAACTCCTAACATCATTAGCTGACTTAGGTGTGGGCCAATCTCTAATTGCTTTCACTTTATTTTCATCAACAGAAATTCCTTCAGCACTTATAACAAATCCTAAAAAGATAACAGATGAAGTACAGAATTCACACTTTTTAAAATTTGCATAAAGCTGATTTTCACGAAGTACAACAAACACTCTTCTTAAATGTAATACATGCTCTTCAAGTGTTTTGCTGTAAACAAGTATGTCATCAAAATAAACTACCACAAATTTCCTTATGAAAGATCTAAGTACATGGTTCATTAAACGCATAAATGTGCTTGGTGCATTAGTCAATCCAAAAGGCATAACTAACCACTCATAAAGACCATACTTAGTTTTAAAGGCAGTTTTCCACTCATCACCTTCTTTCATGCGAATTTGATGATAGCCACTTTTCAAATCAATCTTTGTAAATATTTTAGAACCATATAACTCATCTAACATGTCATCTAACCTAGGGATAGGGTGACGATATTTAATGGGTTATCTTATTAATGGCCCTACAGTCAACACACATTCTCCATGTTTCATCTTTCTTAGGAACAAGAATAACAGGCACATAACATGGACTAAGGCTTTCACGAACAATACCTTTTTTTAGAAGACCATCCACTTGTATTTGAATTTCCTTTGTCTCCTCAGGACTTGCTCTATAGGCTGGTCTGTTGGGAATTGAAACACCAGGAATGAAATCAATTTGATGTTCTATTCCTCGAATTGGAGGTAACCCATTTGGCAACTCCTCGGGGAATAAGTCTTTAAATTCCTGTATAAGAGAAATCACAGCACTAGGCAAAGTAGAAAGGTGATCACTAGACAGCAAATACAAGTCTTTGTAAATAAGTACAAACATCTTATGCCTATCTAGTATTACTCTTTTGATTTTACTTTTTTGTGCAAAGACTGTTAATCTCTTTTCTTTTTCCTCTTGTTTCATCATTTGGCCTTCCAATTTCTTGGCATTTTTGCTTTAAGTGGTAGAGGTGTTTCTCACTTCTTGTTTCATTTGCTCGGCCTACACCAATTGCCTACATTCCTTGGATATCTTGGCTTGATCTTCATATACTTCCTATGGGCTCAAAGAAGCCAAAATGTACTTTTTACCATCCTTCTCCACGGTGTACTGATTCTTCTGTCCATCATGCATGACATATCTATCAAATTGCCATGGACGTCCAAGTAACACATGCGTTGCCTCCATTGGAACAACATCACATAAAATATCATCAGTATACCTTCCAATAGACAAAGATAAGCGCACCTGTTTGTTTACCTTAACCTCTCAACTATGATTAAACCATTGAAGCTTGTATGGTTTGGGATGTTTTGAACAGGTAAGCTTCAACTTGGATACCAATAATGTACTTGCCACATTAGTGCAACTCCCACCATCAATAATCAAACTGCACTGTTTTCTCTGAATAATGCACTTGGTGTGGGAAGATGTTCTCACGTTGCACTGTCTTGTCATCCAACTGTGGCTTTGTACTCAAGGTTATCATGGTGACAAGAGACTCAGCAACTTCCAACTTTTCTGGAACATCCTCATTATATTCTTCACCATAAGTCTTTTCTTCAAGTTCGGGCATCTCATCATCACTCGAATGAACACAAGCAACATCGCCATTGTCAAGGAAGTAAATAGCCTTTTTGCTAGAACAATTTGATTGCAGATGACCATATCCTTGACATTTATAACATTTAACCTCACTAGATCTTTGGGGTGTGCTTTGAGCTGACTTCTGAACATTTTGTGGTGTTCTTTCTACCGGCTTGGGTGTAGCATTGCCTCCAAAAGGCTTGTTCTTCATAACTGGATTAGGTGGAGGCTGTCGGTTGTTTCTTTGCCAAGGAGGTTGACGAGGTGTAAGTCGTCCTTTTTGCTTCATGTGACGCTCTATTTGAATAGCATTATGCAACATCTCTGTCAAATCATAAGATTTTTGGAAACCCATCTTGTATGCCAATGTGGGAGTCATTCCTGCCAAGAACCTAGCCATTGTTGTTTCGGGTTCCTCCACAATATGTGCCTTTATCATGATAAACTGCATTTCCTTGAAATAATCATGAACGGATCGGTTTCCTTGGGTGAGGGTTCGAACTTGCATCCGCAATTCATTAGCGAAATAAGATAGCACAAATCGCTTTCTCAAAATTGATTGCATCTCTCTCCAAGTTCGGATCGGGCGCTCCCCATTGAGCTGTCTATCCTTCACCAATTGAGTCCACCAATGAGCTGCATAATCCTTAAAATGTATAGTCATCATGCGCATTTTCTTATCTCCATAATAAGAGTTTCCAGCAAAGATTTGCTCCACTGTATAAACCCAAACAAGAAATGTGTCGGGATCCGAAGTGCCATGAAATTTTGGGAAATCCAATTTAACTGAAGCCACATCAAACTCAGATTTGCCCCGGCTCTTTGACTGTTCAGATTCTATGAACTCCTCTCCATCAAAATCAGCCTCATCAAATTCATCTTCAAGTTTCTTTGAATTTGATTTCTTCTTAGAAGCAGAATGTTGAGCTTCTGTCAGATTGTCTAATTGGGTTGACATCCTCTGAAACATGCTAAAGAGTGTATTAATATGAAGTTGTTGTTCAGATTGAATCTTTGAGCTTTGTTTTTCAGATTGATTCTTGGAAGTTTCCTCCGCCATTTTAATATACCTGCAAGTTAGCTAAACAACACAAGAAACAATAATAATAATTAAGGCTTCTCACGGGTTCTCGCTTTAGATATGGTCGATTCACTTCACTCTTTTAATATGGTTATTCTCGTGTATAATTGCTCTCCCTAGTCTACTCTCCAAATGTGGGGTACTCTCGTAGTCTGCTTTGCAAGTTCTAAATTCTTAAACCGCCTATCAATAATTCAACTCAAATACCACACAAATCAAGTAAGGAATTGAGGAAAGAATTATGAAGAATTGCAAATTTAGAACACGTTAAGGCACAATTTTGGACAAATTAGCAAGGAAAGAAACAGATACACCAAGAATTAATGTCGAATATCAAGAACAGATCTCAACAGTGATTGTATAACCAGAATTTTGTTTTTAGATTTTGCTGCAATTTTTTTTCCACGTATTTTTTTTTTACGAATTCCTCTTCTTATTTTTTTTATTTTGTTTGAATATCAGCAAGAGAATTCAATCACTCAATATTTAGCAGCACGAAATTCAATCCAATTTCACGAGATTCAATCACAAATTGAAAAGTTTACGAGATGGAAAATTTAACCTGAAATTCTCAAGCACCAATATTCTCTGATACCACTTGATAAGGTCCTCGTTGATTTGATCCACCTTTGGGCGGAATTGACAACCTTATTTATCCACAGGACAGGTCTAGCTTGAAAAATTCCACCAACAACACAGAGGATTGAACACAAAGAAAGATACAAGAATAAAATGGATTAGAACAAACAATAAGAACAAGAACAAAGAAAAGATATAGAGCGTGATTCAATGGAAACTTGTCCAAAGCCCCAACGCTATTACAAAACCAACTTGACTCAGGCGGCAGCTAAATCAAATCAGATTTGGCTGTTCTCAAACTTAGAACAAAAGCAAGACTATTGGCTTAATCTCACTTTAAGGATTAGAAAACAAAAGCTCAAACTTAGCTTAAGGTCTCTAAGGGTTTGGGGTCAAATTTTGCTCTGCAAAATTATCAACTTTCAATATCAAAAATCATCTCCCAAATTCCTAGGTTTACAAGCCTTTAAGTAGGCACAAAGACTTGCCAACAAAGTAAACCCTATTTTCTTAAAAATAGTTTCCTAATTGGAATAAACTTCCCTAAAATAGAATTAACATATGCTTCAATCATGCAAGACCTTTAGCCATGTGAAAACACTATATTGAACACCTCAATGCTCATGCAAGAACATTAGATCACGTTCTTTATTGAAAAGATCAAACAAAAATGATTAAAAATCAAAACCTAAAAAGCTGTAAAAATTCCAAACGTCGCGCGACGTGGGAGTGTGGACGTCGCGACGTTGGTGGACGTCTCGACGTGGAAGGTCGCGCGTCGCGACATGCGGAAATCTTGACGTGAATTAAAATTGGATTTTTAATTCCAAATTTTGAAACCTCAAACTTCCAGAGAGTTACGTCGTGACGTCGGCGCACGTCGCGACCTGGAGCTGTGGACGTCACGACGTGGTGGCACGATTATCCAACTCTTGTTCAATCTTGCTTTCTAACGAAGTTTCTCCACGTAATGTCAAGACCACGAGGTGCCAAGCCTAAAATCAGTTGTCACTTCATTAAAACCTTGTTCCAACAACTTGTATGCATCGTCCATCGCTTTCATGATCAAACCATTAAGAGCCAACTTGAACTTCTTGGTTTTAGCTCGAGTCATTGGTCCACCAATTCCACGTAACGGGTCAATAGAATGTTGTTCACCATTAGGTGCGTCTGGATTCCTATCAGAATATTTCAGCATATAATGTTTGACGCCTTGCTAAGATCTTCTAAAAAATCGTCCAAGTCTCCACAATGTGTTGACTTTGGAACCATGGACATGGACAGGGGCAGATTGCTATCATTCTCTCCCTCCTCTAAAGGATTCGTCCTCGAATCTTGAAATTGAGCTCCTGGATCAAACACCAATATGATGAACTCAACAAGACCCAAGTCAATTTGAAATGTTGCACCTCGCGGGCAATAACACATTATTTCCCTAAAGAAAAAAATAAATCTATTAGTCCAAAGAACAAAATTATTAATAAGGAACATAAATTTATAGGTACTAATATATGCTCTTATATAAAAAATAGGTGCATCAATGTCAAAATAATACACAAGTGTGGATAATGCAGACAATGTATCATAATAGCTATCTCTAAATGCACTATGACAAAATGTAAATTAATTTGAAACAGTAAAGAACAAAGAGTTTTAGTTAACCAATTTGGTATGATAAATTCACATGAACAAACTAATTCAATGGTTAAATTTTCCAACCTAAGCTCGTCAATTAACCAACTTGAATTATCTTTACATTGAGAATATATGGTTAATCTTAAAAGGTTATCATTCTTTATAGTAACAACACTTAAAGAAAAATCATAATGTAAATAATCTAAATAATAGAAACTAACATCATGAATTACCTTTTTTATTGAAGAACTCATTAAAAAAAAGATAACTTACCAACCAAGTGTTGAACTACAAGATTACCTCTTGGAACTTGATGGGTTTGAATGTATAAAGAATTGACATCAGAACATGTAAGCTCACGAACCAAATAATTAAAAGAAACGTAAATCCAACAAGTATAAATTTGAACACTTGGATTAATACACACAACGATTTGGTTTTGTTCGAAATTATAATTACGAAATTTAGAATGTAACCCATGTAATAAATAAGCAACATAACATAAAAACAAGCTATACATAGATTCATACAAATCAAAGTATTTTGATGTAACAATTGAAGAATTATGTAAATCAATTTGCTTATCAATACACATGGCATTAGACTCTAAAACACAAGTTATAAAATTTCGAATCATTTGTCGAAAAGTATAGGGAAGCTTTTGAAATTGATTAAAAATAGATTGAAAACTTTGAAGCTCAACTGAATTGATAACAACAAAATTATTAACAGTTTAAAGATCAAAATCAATTGAAAACTTACCTAACTTACCATGCTTACCTTGCGAAAAATAAGTCATGGTAGATTGAACTCCCTCCATTGCATATTGAGTTGTTTGCATCTCCATTAGACGGAGAGGAACTCCATAAATCTGCAAAACAAAATTACTAGGCAACAAACAATATAAATCATGATCACTATAATTCATAAGTACAAGATGTTGTTGCTTAGCTCTCAATAATCTCTCAATCTTACTTGTAGAAGCAAAACAACAAGTTTTAGAACTAACTAACTCTTGGCCTTTCTCGCTCTTAATTACAAGTTCTCGACCTAAGCTAGTATTTACATTCTTTTGTTTCTCTTGTTCACTCTTTTCTTTTGCTTCTTCATCACGTATATCACTACAAGCCTTTGACTCCGATTGGGAGGTGGTAAGAGCGGCCTTAGGGACTGATTTTGGGACATTGGACGATGCACTTGAGGGCTGATTTGAAGTGAATGTTTGCGGTTTTGATAGTGGAGTGAAAGGCGTAGTGTTCGGTTTTGAATCTCTCCTCCAAGGCGATTGTGGTTGTGTGAAAGGTTGACTAGCTCGTCCCTTTCCCTTCATGTGTCTTTCAATCTTAATAGCTTTATGAACTAACTCATTAATATCAACATAACTTTGAAGGTCATCATGATAAGCCAATTCGGAATTCATACCTCGAAGAAACCTATCAATTGTGGAATCCGAATCTTCTTGTACATTAGCCATAATCATAAGTGCTTCCATCTCATGGTAGTACTCCTCAACAGTACGGCTTCCTTGTACAAGAGCTGCAACTTTCGGTTGAGTTCACAGTTGTAATGTGAAGGGACATATTTCTTCCTCATGAGAACTTTCATTTGGCTCCATGTCTTAATTGGTTTTTCACCATCTTGGCGTCTAGTTTTTATTACCTCATCCTACCATAAACTAGCATAATCCTTGAGATGCATGAAGGCCAGGCGATATCTCTTATCTTCGGGATAATTGTTGCCTTCAAAGAGATGATCTAGGTCTCGAACCCAATCAAAATATGCTTCGGGATCTACTTTTCCATGAAAAGTAGGTAATATCAGTTTAAAGGTATCAATAGACAAGTCGGATGTTTTACCACTTTTGGTAGATCCAATGTATTCCTCCTCCTCATTATCGGATGCAACTTCATCAAAATCAATTTGTCTTGAGGTTGAATTCTTAGTGGTAGGACGCTTGGATGCCGAAGCCAAGCTGTCAATTTTAATTTGCATCTTTTGAAGCTTATCATAAAGCATGTCATTATCAATCTTTTGTCCGGATTGTGATACGGTTTTATCACCCTCCATTGTACATGTAATGTTAGTGAAAACAACAAGAAAATAGGATATTTCCTCACGGATTCTCACTTTGGGGAGTAGGTACACACCACTCTTTAGAAGTTGCTTTCCTCTTGTATACTCTAACTGCTCTTTTTTAATTGATCACCTATTCTATATTAGACCTATCAATTCGTTGATTAAAGGCACAATTCTCAACTAAGAAGTTCAATCAATCAAGACAAACATAAGATAAATCAAATAGAGTAAATTTAGGTATGAAAACGTAAAGAGTTTTTTTGAGATCACGCAAGGTTATATTTAGATTTAGCATAGGAAACTACTGAAAACAGAATCTAGACTGGATAACAAGAAAATGGCAACTTGAATCACTTAAATCGGAGTTTTAACAAAAACGTTATGGCAATTTCAATCTTGGTGATTTTCAAATAACAATATGAACACTTAGTTCTAATTTGGCTACGAATTTTTTTTCTTTTTTTGTAAAGTCCAATTTTTTTTGTATTGGGCCTTTTTTTTGACGTTGAGCTTTGGTTCTCTTTTTTTAAAACGTCGCCCTTTTTTTATTCGGACACTAGGTTTTTAAGGTAATAACGTAGAACTTAGGGTTTTAAGGGTTTAAGACAAAAACCTAGGGTTTTGTTTTGTCTTATGTTATCTTACCCTAAAGCATTCTGCCACAAATAGTTAACAAGATCTCACCAGAGTTTTTTAATTTGAATGTGCCACAAAAACAAGATCTTCAAGATTTATTGCAAAACTCAAGATTGTAGTTCAAGATTTCAAATTTGAGAAATTTTGAAATTCAAAAATTTCAAGA
This sequence comes from Ophiorrhiza pumila, assembly GCA_016586305.1. NCBI lineage: Eukaryota > Viridiplantae > Streptophyta > Magnoliopsida > Gentianales > Rubiaceae > Ophiorrhiza > Ophiorrhiza pumila. The sequence goes on along the minus strand of BLIW01000004.1, from coordinate 24,826,483 downwards.
ATTTCAAGAAAAATAATCAAGAACTAATCTTTTTGAGTTGAAAAAAAAACTTGACCAAAGAAGATAGACTCTAAAAACAATATAGAAAATATAGCAACAAGAATGAATCAAAACGGATTTGAAACAAGAATGATAGGATGTTTGGACGAAAATCTGAAACCCTAACCCTAGCAATCTTAACGTTTTGAATTCAACCCTTAAGCATGCAATTCCTATGCGGTTTTCAACACAAAATTTGACACAAAAACTTGCAGAAATACAGCCGAATAATGACACAACAAAACGGGAAGCACAGCAGCACAATTTGACACAAAGTGGAAACAAAACGGCAAGCAAGAGTGGGACGATTTTGACAAATTTCAGCACGAAATTTTAATCGATTTTGCTCAACAATTATGACTGAATTTAGAGCAGAATTAACACGAAAGAACAGCAGCAAGATGACTCTAAGACAACAGCAAAAGAGACGCAAGAAACAGCAGCAAAGGACGCAAGAAAAACAGCAAAACACAAAGACATGAAACGGAATTTGTAACTTGAAATTTGAAGAAACAACCGGGCTTTGATACCATTTGATATGAATGGGCGAGGCTTGGAATCCTGAACCACCGAATCTCGACACTCTTTTGGACCGTGTTGCACGAATTAATTCAAAATAACACAAACAAAACAAATTGGCGGAAATAGAATCAAAGGAAATGCATAAGATTTGATGTTAAGCCAATCAAACCCCTTACGTTATTACAAACAAGATTAATCAATCCCATGTAATCAAGCGATTAACTACCTAGTTCGGCTTGTTCCTGAAATCAAGAACGGTTAGGCTAATCCTATAGCTCCTCACTAAAGGCTTCGCGGGATTTTTAAAAACACAAAGTGTTTTCAACTTTTGCAAGGCAAAAATATTTATCATTCAACATAGGAAAACATTACAATAAAGGCCTACTTAAATAGGTAAGAATTCGGTCAAGTATTTAGGAAACCTTAGTGAAAGCCAATTAAACTTGACTTCTTAATTTAACTAACTAACTAGTTTCCTAAAACAAAACATAAAGCAAAACACGTTTAAGTCCTCAAACATAGGACACGGCTAAGCTTCCTAGAAAATAGCCTTCCTCCTAAAAAGTAGGAGATTACTTTCTAAAAGAATTACTTTCCATTATCATGCAAGATAATTGGGCCAAGTAATTAAATACCTAACAAACGAAATTATAAGACCAAATTAATGTTTAATGGACTTAATTTAATACAAAGCAAATAAATCCTAAGACTTAATAATGGTGAGATCCAAAGATAAAAGTCCAACCACGCAATCTTGGTCTTCAAACGATCCATGAAATTCTCGACGATAATCTGCCAGAATCACGTCATTCATCTTGGTAGGCACGTTTAACGATGATAACATTAGAATCTCTTAAAACTTAAAACATAAATGTTTTAGCTCTATCCTTAGCTTTTCTGGGCCTCTTGAATCACAAAATGCCGAGTTATATGGAGAGCTATATGTTAAGAATACCAAAATGTGACAGAATCTTTCAGCATTTAATGTTTGACGCCTTGCTAAGATCTTTTGAAAACTCGTCCAAGTCTTCACAATGTGTTGACTTTGGCACCATGGACATGGACAGGGGCAGATTGCAATCATTCCCTCCCTCCTCGAAAGGATTCATCCTAGAATCTTGAAATTGAGCTCCTGGATCAAACACCAATATGATGAACTCAACAAGACCCAAGTCAATTTGGAATGTAACACCTCGCGGGCAATAACACTTTATTTCCCTAAAGAAAAAAATAAATCTATTAGTCCAAAGAACAAAATTATAAATAAGAAACATAAATTTATAGGGACTAATATATGCTCTAATATAAAAAATAGGTGCATCAATGTCAAAATAATTCACAAGTGTGGATAATGCATACAATGTATCATAACAGCTATCTCTAAATGTACTATGACAAAATGTAAATTAATTTGAAACAGTAAAGAACAAAGAGTTTTAGTTAACCAATTTGGTATGATAAATTCACATGAACAAACAAATTCAATGGTTAAATTTTCCAACCTAAGCTCATCAATTAACCAACTTGAATTATCTTTACATTGAGAATATATGGTTAATCTTAAAAAGTTATCATTCTTTATAGTAACAAAACTTAAAGAAAAATCATAATGTAAATAATCTAAATAATAGAAACTAACATCATGAACTACCTTTTTTATTGAAGAACTCATTAAAAAAGAGATAACTTACCAACCAAGTGTTGAACTACAAGATTACCTCTTGGAACTTGATGGGTTTGAATGTATAAAGAATTAACATCAGAACGTGTAAGCTCACGAACCAAATATTTAAAAGAAACGTAAATCCAACAAGTATAAATATGAACACTTGGATTAATACACACAACGATTTGGTTTTGTTCGAAATTATAATTACGAAATTTAGATTGTAACCCATGTAATAAATAAGCAAAAATAACATAAAAACAAGCTATACATAGATTCATACAAATCAAAGTATTTTGATGTAACAATTGAAGAATTATGTAAATCAATTTGCTTATCAATACACATGGCGTTAGACTCTAAAACACAAGTTATAAAATTTCGAATCATTTGTCGAAAAGTATAGGGAAGCTTTTGAAATTGATTAAAAACAGATTGAAAACTTTGAAGCTCAACTGAATTGATAACAACAAAATTATTAACAGTTTAAAGATCAAAATCAATTGAAAACTTACCTAACTTACCTTGCTTACCTTGCGAAAAATAAGTCATGGCAGATTGAACTCCCTCCATTGCATATTGAGTTGTTTGCATCTCTATTAGATGGCGAGGAACTCCATAAATCAGCAAAACAAAATTACTAGGCAACAAACAATATAAATCGTGATCACTATAATTCATAAGTACAAGATGTTGTTGCTTAGCTCTCAATAATCTCTCAATCTTACTTGTAGAAGCAAAACAACAAGTTTTAGAACTAACTCACTCTTGGCCTTTCTCGCTCATAATTACAAGTTCTCGACCTAAGCTAGTATTTACATTCTTTTGTTTCTCTTGTTCACTCTTTTCTTTTGCTTCTTCATCATGTATATCACTACAAGCCTTTGACGCCGATTGGGAGGTGGTAGGAGCGGCCTTAGGGACTGATTTTGGGACATTGGACGATGCACTTGAGGGCTGATTTGGAGTGAATGTTCGCGGTTTTGATAGCGGAGTGAAAGGCGTAGTGTTCGGTTTTGAATCTCTCCTCCAAGGCGGTTGTGGTTGTGTGACAGGTTGACTAGCTCGTCCCTTTCCCTTCATGTGTCTTTCAATCTTAATAGCTTTATGAACTAACTCATTAATATCAACATTACTTTGAAGATCAACATGATAAGCCAATTCGGAATTCATACCTCGAAGAAACCTTTCAATTGTGGAATCCGAATCTTCTTGAACATTAGCCTTAATCATAAGTGCTTCCATCTCATGGTAGTACTCCTCAACAGTACGGCTTCCTTGTACAAGAGCGTGCAACTTTCGGTTGAGTTCACGGTTGTACTGTGAAGGCACATATTTCTTCCTCATGAGAACTTTCATTTGGCTCCATGTCTTAATTGGTCTTTCACCATCTTGGCGTCTAGTTTTTATTACCTCATCCTACCATAAACTAGCATAATCCTTGAGATGCATGAAGGCTAGGCTATATGTCTTATCTTCGGGATAATTGTTGCCTTCAAAGAGATGATCTAGGTCTCGAACCCAATCAAAATATGCTTCGGGATCTACTTTTCCATGAAAAGTAGGTAATATCAGTTTAAAGGTATCAATAGACAAGTCGGATGTTTTACCACTTTTGGTAGATCCAATGTATTCCTCCTCCTCATTATCGGATTCAACTTCATCAAAATCAATTTGTCTTGAGGTTGAATTCTTACCGGTAGGACGCTTGGATGCCGAAGCCAAGCTGTCAATTTTAATTTGCATCTTTTGAAGCTTATCATAAAGCATGTCATTATCAATCTTTTGTCCGGATTGTGATACGGTTTTATCACCCTCCATTGTACCTGTAATGTTAGTGAAAACAACAAGAAAATAGGATATTTCCTCACGGATTCTCACTTTGGGAGTAGGTACACACCACTCTTTAGAAGTTGCTTTCCTATTGTATACTCTAACTGCTCTTTTTTAATTGATCACCTATTCTATATTAGACCTATCAATTCGTTGATTAAAGGCACAATTCTCAACTAAGAAGTTCAACCAATCAAGAAAAACATAAGATAAATCAAATAGAGTAAATTTAGGTATGAAAATGTAAAGAGTTTTTTTGAGATCACGCAAGGTTATAATTACATTTAGCTTAGGAAACTACTGAAAACAGAATCTAGACTGGATAACAAGAAAATGGCAACTTGAATAACTTAAATCGGAGTTTTAACGAAAACGTTATGGCAATTTCAATCTTGGTGATTTTCAAATAACAATATGAACACTTAGTTCTAATTTGGCTACGAATTTTTTTCTTTTTTTGTAAAGTCCAATTTTTTTTGTATTGGGCCTTTTTTTTGACGTTGAGCTTTGGTTCTCTATTTTTTTAACGTCGCCATTTTTTTATTCGGACACTAGGTTTTTAAGTTAATAACCTAGAACTTAGGGTTATAAGGGTTTAAGACAAAAACCTATGGTTTTGTTTTGTCTTATGTTATCTTACCCTAAAGAATTCTACCACGAATAGTTAACAAGATCTCACCAGAGTTTTTTAATTTGAATGTGCCACAAAAACAAGATCTTCAAGATTTATTGCAAAACTCTAGATTGTAGTTCAAGATTTCAAATTTGAGAAATTTTGAAATTCAAAAATTTCAAGAATTTCAAGAAAATAATCAAGAACTAATCTTTTTGAGTTGAAACAAAAACTTGACCAAAGAAGATAGACTCTAAAAACAATATAGAAAATATAGCAACAAGAATGAATCAAAACGGATTTGAAACAAGAATGATAGGATGTTTGGACGAAAATCTGAAACCCTAACCCTAGCAATCTTAACGTTTTGAATTCAACCCTTAAGCATGCAATTCCTATGCGGTTTTCAACACAAAATTTGACACAAAAACTTGCAGGACTACAGCAGAATAATGACACAAAAAAACGGAAAGCAGAGGAGCACAATTTGACACAAAGTGGAAACAAAACGGCAAGCAAGAGTGGGACGATTTTGACAAATTTCAGCACGAAATTTTAATCGATTTTGCTCAACAATTATGACTGAATTTAGAGCAGAATTAACACGAAAGAACAGCAGCAAGATGACTCTAAGACAACAGCAAAAGAGACGCAAGAAACAGCAGCCAAGGACGCAAGAAAAAAAGCAAAACACAAAGACACGAAACGGAATTTGTAACTTGAAATTTGAAGAAACCACCAGGCTTTGATACCATTTGATATGAATGGGCGAGGCTTGGAATCCTGAACCACCGAATCTCCTCACTCTTTTGGACCGTGTTGCACGAATTAATTCAAAAAAAAACACAAACAAAACAAATTGGCCGAAATAGAATCAAAGGAAACGCATAAGATTTGATGTTAAGCCAATCAAACCCCTTACGTTATTACAAACAAGATTAATCAATCCCATGTAATCAAGCGATTAACTACCTAGTTCGGCTTGTTCCTGAAATCAAGAACGGTTAGGCTAATCCTATAGCTCCTCACTAAAGGCTTCGCGGGATTTTTAAAAACACAAAGTGTTTTCAACTTTTGCAAGGCAAAAATATTTATCATTCAACATAGGAAAACATTACAATAAAGGCCTACTTAAATAGGTAAGAATTCGGCCAAGTATTTAGGAAACCCTAGTGAAAGCCAATTACAACTTGACTTCTTAATTAACTAACTAACTAGTTTCCTAAAACAAAACATAAAGCAAAACACGTTTAAGTCCTAAAACATAGGACACGGCTAAGCTTCCTAGAAAATAGCCTTCCTCCTAAAAAGTAGGAGATTACTTTCTAAAAGAATTACTTTCCATTATCTTGCAAGATAATTGGGCCAAGTAATTAAATAACTAACAAACGAAATTATAAGACCAAATTAATGTTTAATGGACTTAATTTATTACAAAGCAAATAAATCCTAAGACTTAATAATGGTGAGATCCAAAGATAAAAGTCCAACCACGCAATCTTGGACATCAAATGATCCATGAAATTCGCGACGGTAATCTGCCAGAATCACGTCATTCATCTTGGTTGGCACGTTTAACGATGATCACATCAGAATCTCTTAAAACTTAAAACATAAAAGTTTTAGCTCAATCCTTAGCTTTCCGGGGCCTCTTGAATCACAAAATGCAGAGTTATACGGAGAGCTATGTGTTAAGAATACCAAAATGTGACAGAATCTTTCAACATTTAATGTTTGACGCCTTGCTAAGATCTTCTGAAAAATCGTCCAAGTCTTCACAATGTGTTGACTTTGGCACCATGGACATGGACAGGGGCAGATTGCTATCATTCTCTCCCTCCTCGAAAGAATTCATCCTCGAATCTTGAAATTGAGCTCCTGGATCAAACACCAATATGATGAACTCAACAAGACCCAAGTTAATTTGGAATGTAACACCTCGCGCGGGCAATAACACTTTATTTCCCTAAAGAAAAAAATAAATCTATTAGTCCAAAGAATAAAATTATTAATAAGAAACATAAATTTATAGGGACTAATATATGCTCTTATATAAAAAATAGGTGCATCAATGTCAAAATAATTCACAAGTGTGGATAATGCATACAATGTATCATAACAGCTATCTCTAAATGTACTATGACAACATGTAAATTAATTTGAAACAGTAAAGAACAAAGAGTTTTAGTTAACCAATTTGGTATGATAAATTCACATGAACAAACAAATTCAATGGTTAAATTTTCCAACCTAAGCTCATCAATTAACCAACTTGAATTATCTTTACATTGAGAATATATGGTTAATCTTAAAAAGTTATAATTCTTTATAGTAACAACACTTAAAGAAAAATCATAATGTAAATAATCTAAATAATAGAAACTTACGTCATGAATTACCTTTTTTATTGAAGAACTCATTAAAAAATAGATAACTTACCAACCAAGTGTTGAACTACAAGATTACCTCTTGGAACTTGATGGGTTTGAATGTATATAGAATTGACATCAGAACGTGTACGCTCACGAACCAAATAATTAAAAGAAACGTAAATCCAACAAGTATAAATATTAACACTTGGATTAATACACACAACGATTTGGTTTTGTTCGAAATTATAATTACCAAATTTAGATTATAACCCATGTAATAAATAAGCAACATAACATAAAAACAAGCTATACATAGATTCATACAAATCAAAGTATTTTGATGTAACAATTGAAGAATTATGTAAATCGATTTTCTTATCAATACACATGGCGTTAGACTCTAAAACACAAGTTATAAAATTTCGATTCATTTGTCGAAAAGTATGGGGAAGCTTTTGAAATTAACTAAAAACAGATTGAAATCTTTGAAGCTCAACTGAATTGATAACAACAAAATTATTAACAGTTTAAAGATCAAAATCAATTGAAAACTTACCTAACTTACCTTGCTTACCTTGCGAAAAATAAGTCATGGCAGATTGAACTCCCTCCATTGCATATTGAGTTGTTTGCATCTCCATTAGATGGCGAGGAACTCCATAAATCTGCAAAACAAAATTACTAGGCAACAAACAATATAAATCGTGATCACTATAATTCATAAGTACAAGATGTTGTTGCTTAGCTCTCAATAATCTCTCAATCTTACTTGTAGAAGCAAAACAACAAGTTTTAGAACTAACTAACTCTTGGCCTTTCTCGCTCTTAATTACAAGTTCTCGACCTAAGCTAGTATTTACATTCTTTTGTTTCTCTTGTTCACTCTTTTCTTTTGCTTCTTCATCATGTATATCACTACAAGCCTTTGACGCCGATTGGGAGGTGGTAAGAGCGGCCTTAGGGACTGATTTTGGGACATTGGACGATGCACTTGAGGGCTGATTTGGAGTGAATGTTCGCGGTTTTGATAGCGGAGTGAAAGGCGTAGTGTTCCGTTTTGAATCTCTCCTCCAAGGCTGTTGTGGTTGTGTGAAAGGTTGACTAGCTCGTCCCTTTCCCTTCATGTGTCTTTCAATCTTAATAGCTTTATGAACTAACTCATTAATATCAACATTACTTTGAAGATCAACATGATAAGCCAATTCGGAATTCATACCTCGAAGAAACCTTTCAATTGTGGAATCCGAATCTTCTTGAACATTAGCCTTAATCATAAGTGCTTCCATCTCATGGTAGTACTCCTCAACAGTACGGCTTCCTTGTACAAGAGCGTGCAACTTTCGGTTGAGTTCACGGTTATAATGTGAAGGCACATATTTCTTGCTCATGAGAACTTTCATTTGGCTCCATGTCTTAATTGGTCTTTCACCATCTTGGCGTCTAGTTTTTATTACCTCATCCTACCATAAACTAGCATAATCCTTGAGATGCATGAAGGCTAGGCGATATCTCTTATCTTCAGGATAATTGTTGCCTTGAAAGAGATGATCTAGGTCTCGAATCCAATCAAAATATGCTTCGGGATCTACTTTTCCATGAAAAGTAGGTAATATCAGTTTAAAGGTATCAATAGACAAGTCGGATGTTTTACCACTTTTGGTAGATCCAATGTATTCCTCCTCCTCATTATCGGATGCAACTTCATCAAAATCAATTTGTCTTGAGGTTGAATTCTTAGTGGTAGGACGCTTGGATGCCGAAGCCAAGCTGTCAATTTTAATTTGCATCTTTTGAAGCTTATCATAAAGCATGTCATTATCAATCTTTTTTCCTGATTGTGATACAGTTTTATCACCCTCCATTGTACCTGTAATGTTAGTGAAAACAACAAGAAAATAGGATATTTCTTCACGGATTCTCACTTTGGGGAGTTGGTACACACCACTCTTTAGAAGTTGCTTTCCTCTTGTATACTCTAACTGCTCTTTTTTAATTGATCACCTATTCTATATTAGACCTATCAATTCGTTGATTAAAGGCACAATTCTCAACTAAGAAGTTCAATCAATCAAGACAAACATAAGATAAATCAAATAGAGTAAATTTAGGTATGAAAACGTAAAACGTTTTTTTGAGATCACGCAAGGTTATAATTAGATTTAGCTTAGGGAACTACTGAAAACAGAATCTAGACTGGATAACAAGAAAATGGTAACTTGAATCACTGAAATCGGAGTTTTAACGAAAACGTTATGGCAATTTCAATCTTGGTGATTTTCAATCTTGGTGATTTTGTATTGAAGAACTCATTAGAAAACAAGATAACTTACAAACCAAGTGTTGAACTACAAGATTACCTCTTGGAACTTGATGGGTTTGAATGTATAAGGAATTGACATCAGAACGTGCAAGCTCACGAACCAAATAATTAAAAGAAACGTCAATCGAACAAGTATAAATATGAACACTTGGATTAATACACATAACGATTTGGTTTTGTTCGAAATTATAATTATGAAATTTAGATTGTAACTTATGTAATAAATAAGCAACATAACATAAAAACAAGCTATACATATATTCATTCAAATCAAAGTATTTTGATGTAACCATTGAAGAATTATATTAATCAATTTGCTTTTCAATACACATGGCATTAGACTCTAAAACACAAGTTACAAAATTTCGAATCATTTGTCGAAAAGTATAGGGAAGCTTTTGAAATTGATTAAAAACATATTGAAAACTTTGAAGCTCAACTGAATTGATAACAACAAAATTATTAACAGTTTAAATATCAAAATCAATTGAAAACTTACCTAACTTACCTTGCTTGACTTGCGAAAAATAAGTCATGGCAGATTGAACTCCCTCCATTGCATATTGAGTTGTTTGCATCTCCATTAGACGGAGAGGAACTCCATAAATCTGCAAAACAAAATTACTAGGCAACAAAAAATATAAATCGTGATCACTATAATTCATAAGTACAAGATGTTGTTGCTTAGCTCTCAATAATCTCTCAATCTTACTTGTAGAAGCAAAACAACAAGTTTTAGAACTAACTAACTCTTGGCCTTTCTCGCTCTTAATTACAAGTTCTCGACCTAAGCTAATATTTACATTCTTTTGTTTCTCTTGCTCACTCTTTTCTTTTGCTTCTTCATCACGTATATCACTACAAGCCTTTGACGCCGATAAGGAGGTGGTAGGAGCGGCCTTTGGGACTGATTTTGGGGTGCACTTGAGGGCTGATTTGGAGTGAATGTCCGCGGTTTTGATGGCGGAGTGAAAGGAGTAGTGTTTGGTTTTGAATCTCTCCTCCAAGGCGATTGTGGTTGTGTGAAAGGTTGACTAGCTCGGCCTTTTCCCTTCATGTGTCTTTCAATCTTAATAGCTTTATGAACTAACTCATTAATATCAACATAACTTTGAAGATCAACATGGTAATCCAATCCGGATTTCATACCTCGAAGAAACCTTTCAATTGTGGAATCCGAATCTTCTTGAACATTAACCTTAATCATAAGTGCTTCCATCTCATGGTAGTACTCCCTCAACTGTACGGCTTCCTTGTACAAGAGCGTGCAACTTTCGGTTGAGTTCACGGTTATAATGTGAAGGCACATATTTCTTTCTCATGAGAACTTTCATTTAGCTCCATGTCTTAATTGGTCTTACACCGTCATGGCGTCTAGTTTTTATTACCTCGTCCTACCATAAACTAGCATAATCCTTGAGATCCATGAAGGCTAGGCGATATCTCTTATCTTCGGGATAATTGTTGCCTTCAAAGAGATGATCTAGGTCTCGAACCCAATCAAAATATGCTTCTGGATCTACTTTTCCATGAAAAGTAGGTAATATCAGTTTAAAGGTATCAATAGACAAGTCGGATGTTTTACCACTTTTGGTAGATCCAATGTATTCCTCCTCCTCATTATCGGATGCAACTTCATCAAAATCAATTTGTCTTGAGGTTGAATTCTTAGTGGTAGGACGCTTGGATGCCGAAGCCAAGCTATCAATTTGAATTTGCATCTTTTGAAGCTTATCATAAAGCATGTCATTATCAATCTTTCGTCCGGATTGTGATACAGTTTTATCACCCTCCATTGTACTTGTAATGTTAGTGAAAACAACAAGAAAATAGGATATTTCCTCACGGATTCTCACTTTGGGAAGTAGGTACACACCTCTATAAGTAGCTTTCCTCTTGTATACCCTAACTACTCTTTTTTAATGGATCACCTATTCTATATTAGACCTATAAATTCGTTGATTAAAGGAACAATTATCAACTAAGAAGTTCAATCAATCAAGACAAACATAAGATAAATCAAATAGAGTAAATTTAGGTATGAAACCATAAAGAGTTTTTTTGAGATCACACTGGGGTATAATTAGATTTGGCTTAGGAAACTACTGAAAACAGAATCTAGACTGGATAACAAGAAAATGGCAACTTGAATCACTTAAATCGAAGTTTTAACGAAAATTTTATGGCAATTTCAATATTGTTGATTTTCAAATAACAACATGAACACTTGGTTCTAATTTGGCTACGAATTTTTTTCTTTTTTTGTAAAGTCCGATTTTTTTTTTGTATTGGGCCGTTTTTTGACGTTGAGCTTTGGTTCTATATTTTTTAACGTCGCCCTTTTTTTATTTGGACACTAGGTTTTTAATGCAATAACCTAGAACTTAGGGTTTTAAGGATTTAAGACAAAACCTAGGGTTTTGTTTTGTCTTATGTTAGCTTAGAATTCAGCCACAAATAGTTAACAAGATCTCACTAGAGTTTTTTAATTTGAATGTGCCACAAAAACAAGATCTTCAAGATTTATTCCAAAACTCAAGATTGTAGTTCAAGATTTCAAATTTGAGAAATTTTGAAATTCAAGAATTTCAAGAATTTCAAGAAATAATCAAGAACTAATCTTTTTGAGTTGAAACAAAAACTTGAGAAAAGAAGATAGACTCTAGAAACAATATAGAAAAGATAGCAACAAGAATGAATCAAAACGGATTTGAAACAAGAAAGATAGGATGTTTGGACGAAAATCCAAAACCCTAACCCTAGCAATCTTAAAGTTTTGAATTCAACCCTAAAGCATGCAATTCCTATGTGGTTTTCAACACAAAATTTGACACAAAAACGTGCAGAACTACAGTAGAATAATGACACAACAAAATGGGAAGGACAACAGCACAATTTGACACAATGTGGAAACAAAACTGGAAGCACGAGTGGGATGATTTTGACAAAATTTCAGCACGAAATTTTAATCGATTTTGCTCAACAATTATGACTGAATTTAGAGCAGAATTAACACAAAAGAACAGCAGCAAGTTGACTCTAGGACAACAGCAAAAGAGGCGCAAGAAGCAGCAGTAAAGGACGCAAGAAAAATAGCAAATCACAAAGACACGAAACGGAATTTGTAACCTGAAATTTGAAGCAACAACCGGGCTTTGATACCAATTGATACGAATGGGAGAGGCTTGGAATCCTGAACCACCAAATATCCACACTCTTTTGGACGGTGTTGCACGAATTAATTCAACAAAAACACAAACAAAACAAATTAGCGGAAATAGAATCAAAGGAAATGCATAAGATTTGATGTTAAGCCAATCAAACCCCTTACGTTATTACAAACAAGATTAATCAATCTCATGTAATCAAGAGATTAACTACCTAGTTTTGCTTGTTCCTGAAATCAAGAAAGGTTAGGCTAATCATAAAGCTCCTCACTAAAGGCTTCGCGGGATTTTTAAAAAACACAGTGTTTTCAACTTTTGCAAGGCAAAAATCTTTATCATTCAACTTAGGAAAAATGTTACAATAAAGTCCTACTTAAATAGGTAAGAATTCGGCCAAGTATTTAGGAAACCCTAGTGAAAGCCAATTACAACTTGACCTCTTAATTAACTAACTAACTAGTTTCCTAAAACAAAACATAAAGCAAAACACTTTTAAGTCCTAAAACATAGGACACGGCTAAGCTTCCTAGAAAATAGCCTTCCTCCTAAAATGTAGGAGGTTACTTTCTAAAAGAATTACTTTCCATTATTATGCAAGATATTTGGGCCAAGTAATTAAATAACTAACAAATGAAATTATAAGCCCAAATTAATGTTTAATGAACTTAATTTATTACAAAGCAAATAAATCCTAGGACTTAATAATGGCGTGATCCAAAGGTAAAAGTCCAAGCACGCCATCTTGGTCTTCAAAAAGTCCATGAAATTCGCGTTGGTAATCTGCCAGAATAACGTCTTTCATCTTGGTAGGCACGTTTAACGATGATAACATCAGAATCTCGTAAAACCTAAAACATAAAACTTTGAGCTCTATCCCTTAGCTTTCCAGGGGCTCTTGAATTACAAAATGCCGAGTTATGCTGAGAGAGATATGTCAAGAATACCAAAACATGACTGAATCTTTCAGCATTTAATGTTTAACGCCTTGTTAAGATCTTATCAAAAATCGTCCAAGTCTCCACAATGTGTTGACTTCGGCACCATGGACATGGACACAGGCAGACTGCTATCAGTTTGTTTTATAAAATGCTAAGAAATAGTTGTACCACCATATGTGAACACATAACCTATTTGTGAACGAGCATGATGAGGATCGGATAAATATCCAGCATCTGCATATCCTATCAAATTAGTCTTGATTGTCTTAGAATAATAAATGCTCATATCTATCATACCTTGAAGATAACAAAATATATGTTTTACATCATTCTAATGCCTTTGTGTAGGTGAAGAACTATATCTTGCTAGTAGATTTACAGCAAATGAGATATCAGAATGTGTATGACGAGCTAGATATATTAATGCTCCAATAGTATTGTTGAAAGGTCTGAGCTACATAATCATGTTGAGAGACTAATTAGGGTTTGGAGTGTGAAGACTAATGCTTGAAGAACGATTGATAAATATAAGAATAAGGGTGTAAATATTCCTAGAGGGGTTGTAAGTGGTTGCTTTGTGAGTGGGAAGTTGCATTGGAGATATAGGAAGAAGAAAATTATAAGTTTTTGATTTGGCAAGTGAAATATTTGGAGAAATAGAATTGTCAATGGAATTACCAAAACTTGAAAGGTTCACGTCATATCGGACTATACAAGTTTTACGAGGATTTCTTTCGCTGTGCTACTGTTACGAAAATAACCTCGAGTTTAAAGATATTTGGATTATGAAGTAGTCTGGGTTCTGTATTCTTATTAAATGATGGTGATATCTTATACATGCATAGAGTGCGTTTCATGGCTCGTTAAAATCTAGAATGTAACTCCGTCACACATTGCAAGATGACTAAATTGGATGTTATATAGAGTTTGAATATTTATGTTGAAAGTTTAGTTTGGCCTGACGTCTATATAATAAGTAGAAAGGGACAAGAAGCAAAACATAAGAGAGTTGATGATTAGCTTCTACCATTATTTATTAGTGGTGATCTCTTCCATGTCTTTTCAAATTACAGTATCTATGATTAAAAAAGTCAAATGAATTTATTATATGTCAAATAATCATTGATTTATGGTTAACTTGGTTTTCGTTTCGTTGAATATTCTGTGTTTTAATACTAAAAAGGAGAATTATGATAGATAGAGCAATTATTGAGATTTAGAGTTTAGTTGTACTTAAATTGGGTATTTTTCTCAAAACATCATTGCTTACTCTTAATACGTAAGCAAAGAAATAATGGAACTCTTTTTAAATACTTGGCAATTCTTAGTTAAAATTATTGTCAGCAAAACCTATTTTTAGACATGATTTGATATTGCACATGACATGTATCGGCGTTGTGTGTTTAATTTGTATTTTTTTTTGTTGGGATTTCTTACTGAAATTAATTGCTTACTTATTAGCTTGGGGGGCAGGTTTAAAAAATAAGGTTTGGGTGAAAAAATATTTATTACATTGTTTTGGGTGATCTAGGTGATAGTTAAAGCAATCGGGAGTTGAGCCGGATGAAAAATTTTTAAACACTATAGTTACTTCTTGGAATCAGTTTATCATTTGTGTCTAATGCTAAAACATTTCTGCCCTAACCTCATTGTAGAAAATTTTGAACAAACTCAGCCTTCTTGTGACATTCTTCTTCTGCATTCATAGCTTATTTTGTAAATCTTTTCGATTATTTGGTTGTTAAGTCTGGTATATCTCCACATGATATTTCGTTAGTCCTCCATTTTTCAAGAAGACTATGTGTGTGAATGTCTCTAAACTATTATGTGGCAGACATAAAAATATTGTTCATTGGGATTTTTGAACAGTTGCATGTTGCAATGTCTCTGAACTGATTTCTAATAGTTTATTACAATTAATTGTTAGCATTTACGTTATTTGCATCAAAGTTTGTTAAATTGCAATTGTTGTCCTTTTGATTTCCATTTGCTGTGATGAAGGTTGAAAATCAGAAGAAACCTTTACCTCTTGGTACTTTTGAATATTGTGATTTTGAAAGAGTTCGTCAATCAGAATCATTTTGTGCTACTTATGAAATCCAATTATTGAAATGTGGCTTTATTAATCCTGATTAAAGATTCTTGATATGTATTTATGATTAGTTCATAGTGAGGACCCACTGTTTGTATGTCATGTTTTGACAATATGTTTTTTGTCCTTTGGTTTTTGCGATTCATTTGATTCCTACTAAAAAGATTCATTAAAAAGTATCTAAAATTATAAAATCTCATTGACTAATGAATATAATCTAGAGATATGTAGGTACCGTCAAATGCTAGATTATTTTATGTGCATGTACTATCAATTGCCAAAGGATATGATCCTAGTTTGAAATAGCTTGAGATGTTCAAAATTAATTTGTTCTTGATAGACACAAATTATATGATTTATCTTGTATTATTTTGTGGTTGAAATTGGATAGAATCTACACTTAATTGAGAATATCTTGTAGGTTTGGTTAATTGATTATGTGGAGTAATAGAAAAGGAAGAAGATGAATTTGGAAGTTTTTGGGTTGTTTTGGAGTGAAAAGAGCAAAACTTGGAAGTAAAGATTTCCTTAATTTAATTTGGAAATAATAAAAACTTTTGGAAGATTAAGAACTCAATTCCTTTGCCAATTTGGAGGAAGAGCTATTAGGAAACTAAAAGAAGAAGGTTTGCATGCCTTAATTATTGGCCGACATGTGGTATTATCTTATTTGAAAACAAAAGAGGTATTTCTTTATTAGAGTTTTAGAAGGTTTTAGTTGCTTTTATTACTTGAGAATAAAGCTTGTTTTTCTTATATAAGGATAGCAAGCCATTAGAAGTAAATTCGTAGGTAATAGTAATAATTAGTAGGGAGTAGAGTAGTAGTAGTTAGTAGATTAGTTCGTTTGTTTGTTTTGCTATTTCAGACTTAGCTGCCATTCAGTCGAACGGTGGTTAATTTCAGATAGTATTTTATTTTTTTTTTAATTTATTTTTTTTAATTATGTTTGTGAGTAGTTTGTTTATCCGGCATAAGTAATGAAGCTTTAATTATTATTTAATCATGAAACCTAATTGTTTTAATACAATTAATATTTTATGAGTTTTGAAAATTCTATGTTCATAGCATTAATTGTTTGGATTTTTTAGATACTGACCATATTTAATTAATCTGAATAGTGCCAATTAATTTCCTATTATTTCACTGAATCTAGTTGATAGAATTAATTAGTGGCAAAACTGATGTCTCGGTATATGGAAATATTAGCCTAATAAATTCTGACATAATGGTGTTGATTATAATTTGTTAGAATTGGGTTCCTCTAGATATTAATGATGTTAAGACATTAAATCGGGTGTTAGTTGATTCTAGTTTGGTTATGTTTTAGTTAGAGAAGTAATTAATTAAGCTTGATCTTATTAATTACTGAGTAAATAAGGAGGAATTGGGCTACGTTGGAGCTAATTGTCAGTAGCCTAGAACTGATTGATTCATGATATTAATTAATCCTTGAATCGATGATTGATTGATAATTAGTTAATGTGAATTTACTTGTTTGCCAGGATTTTATACTTTGTGTATTTTTCGTAATCTTTCTTGTTAATTAGTTTTAATTATTTTTCTTAGTTATTAATCATTATTATTTGTGACATCTTCCTTTAAATTAACTAGAAGAGATAGTATTATGTTGCTCGTAGAATCGACCTTACTCTCGTTATACTATTATTTATCTTTAGAGTAAGTAATTAATTTTGGTACAAAAAACGACATACCAAATTTTGGAGCCGTTGCTGGGGAACGACAAAATACCTTTGATTTTAATTAATTAAATTTTTCTTTCTTTTTTTTCTTGGTATATTTCCAGATTTTCTAACCCTTATATGTTATTTGGCTCAGATATTGAAGAAAAAAATCACACAGGATAAGGGAAGAATCGAAGGAAACACACAAAGAAACTAATTTTGATTCTGAAACAGACCTCCCATTTGCCCAAATGGAACTTATATCAGATCCGGAACAAGAATTTTACACAACCACGAAAAAACAATTATGGTTGAATTGACTTTGTCCAGACCCGGCTGGAGGAACACACTTTAAGGAAGTTGACTTTTTCCTTTGATCAATTTTAGAGATTCTTGCATAGTTTTGCCTAGGCTCACGATTGATTTTGATTTAAAAGAATCATATTTGAATTTCTTGCCAAAGTTTCATGGTTTAGATGAAGAGTATCCTTATAATTTGTTGCATGAATTTATTAGAGTATGTGGGACAATAAATAAAATAGGAGTATCACAAGAATACATCAAGTTAGCTAGTTTTTTTTTTGTCTTTAACTACAATTGCTAGTGTATGGTTTAAAAGTCTCATTCCTAAATCTATTACCACATGGGACGACATGCAAAAAAATTTTCTTATGAATTTTTTCCCAATTTATAAGATAGCATCGGGTAGAAAAGAAATTGTAGGCATTAAACAAGACTATGATGAATCTTTAACTGCATATTGGACTAGATTTAAAGCCTTGTGTGAAAGTTGTCCTCAACATCAAATCACTGATGAGTTTTTAATTCAATATTTCTATGAAGGATTATAACAGGAGGAGAAAAGAACACTCGACGCTGCAAGTGGTAGAGCTTTTATGGATAATAATACCGCTCAAACCTTGAATTTGATTGCCAAGACTTGTGAGTCTTGCCAGCATTACCAAGTGGGTCGTCATTCGACCAAACAAGTAAGCGATATAAGCAATTCATTAATAGAAAGTAGGTTAGAAGCGTTGACAACTTGTATGGAAAAGTTAGTAACAGGCATGGATGTAACTCAGACAGAGAAGGCATGCACCATTTTCAAAAGTACTAGCCATACAACTGATCAATGTCAAATGGTCCAAGGAAATCTGACAATCCACGTTAATACCATTGGAGGATATCCACGTCGCTATGATCCCTATTCTAGCACCTATAATTTAGGATGGCAAGACGATCCCCATCTAACTTATAGGAATCGGGAACCTCAATAACAAGCTTATCCCCAACAGATAATCCAATAGAAAACTGCAGCACCATCAGCCCAAACGAATCCTAGTTTCATAGCCACCACAAAAACTGGAGTACCTCTTGAAGATTTGATAATGAATTTGGCAACTTTTGTGACGTTGATGCAACATGGACAGACTCAAAATCAAGAGGACTTTAAAAAATTCTAATAAGAGACTAAGGTTGATGATTTGAGCGCTCAAGTCACTAAATTAGCAAGAACTATCAATGCATTGGGAGGATGTCAAGGAAAACTACCCTCACAGGTGCAGGTAAACCCCATAGAATTTGTCAAACAAATCACATTGATAAGTGGATAAAAACCCCAGGAATTAGAGGCAAAGATCAAAGTTCAACAACTCAACAGCCTAGAAACGGAGTCGTCATTTGCCCAAATGACGAAGTCTCAGAAATCATAGGTAAATATAATTTGAATACACCTATTTCTGAGATTAAAATTCATCATCCATTTCCTGACAGGTTAACAAAGACTGTGAAGGATGCTGACATGAGCAATATCTTAACAATCTTCAACAAGGTGAATATTACTGACACTTTTCATTATACACAAAATCTCACTCGAAATCATCGAATTGATTTGGCATCAAAGGAGGCACAAAACATCTTATGGAAGGTTTTTGACTTATATAGAAGATGTATCTCCTCCATGACCACCTCTAAAGTCTCCTCCAATGGTTTACTGAGTTTGACACATAATTGGTCTAACCAAGGACTTTAAACAAAGTCGCTTGTTGGGAGGCAACCCAATAATTTTTTTTTTAATTTGTCTTTACTATTTGACTTTTTATTTTCTTGCATTATTTTTAATAAATTTGCTTTTGTTCCAGGTTAATTATGCACTTGAGGCTGAATGAACTTTTATTACAATTGCCTTTGTAGTGATTTTAACAGTTATTTTGGGTAACAGGTCGATTTAATATGATTTGTTCATCGTGTAGGTTGTTAGCAATTCTTTATTTTACTATAATCCCTTGGTGATACCTTATTCTTCATGTCACATGATCCTTGTTTGACACTTTAATGCTTCTTTGAGATCTATTTGGCATAATATTTGTCTTCTTGCAAACTTCTGTTTGAATTTGACTGATGTACACGGAGCTTTTAAGTTTTGTGAGCTGAGGTATCCTCTTTCGAGCCATATCTCTTATGTAGGTGTTGTTGATCTTCGCAAGGAGGTGATTGATCACATTTCTTGGTGTCTGATAAGTTGGTTTTATACCAACTTAAATAGCTTAATTCACTTAACTTTTGGTTTGTTTACCATGAAATTGTGATGTGTTATGGGATATTTGGTGCATTTGTGTGTGTTACGAGTTGTTGTGCTAAAAAGGAGAAAAAGTCCTTAAATGTTGATTAAATGAAGTAAATGTGTATTTGGAGTTGCAGGCTAGGAGAAGAATTCAAGAGAGTCTAATGATGTGTGTGAAGATTGGAAGAAAACCTCAACATGATTCATTTGCGATTTTTAGGGTTTGGGCAGATTTGATTGTGCAGTTTCATTTGAGTGTAACTCTTTCAATACTAATAAAAATGAGAAGATCTTGAATGTTCTGGAAAGCTCTTTGAGTTTACTTCATTTCTTATGTTTTAACTTTCTTCTAAAACGGTGTGCAAGTAGGAGAAACGGGGGCATCTTTGCAACTGTTCCTTCAGGTTTTCATCTTTGATTTCATATTGCCACAGTTTGGTAACATATGTATATCTCGAGCTATAGGCATCCAATGAAGCGGATTCTTGAACCAATGGAAAGCCAAGAGAAAGGTCTAAAACTTTTATGTTTACCACAAAGTCCAATTCAGAGACTAAGACACACATATTTTGCTTGGAATTAGTTTACAGTGCTGGAACGTTGCATCGCACACACATGCACTCACCTCGCACGACACATGCACTCACCTTGCACACACATGCACACCTCGTCGCACAAGTTGTGCGACGAGCTCACCTCGTCGCACACCATCATGCACACCTCGTCGCACAAGCTATGCGATGAGCTCACCTCGTCGCACACCAGCAGCCCACCTCGCCGCACAAGCGTGTGCGGCGAGCTCACTTCGTCGCACACAGTTTCACCGCACTCGAGTATTTGGACCATAACGTTCTTGTCCGAGCTCCGATTGTGGTGATTCAAAATGCTATGGAAAGTAAGACATAGAGCCACAACTTTCATGTTTTACGTTTTCCCATATTCACAACCAATCTATGCCAGATTTGGGTTGGAAGTGGCTGCTTGTTTGCGCATTTGCACATTAGCACATTTGTTCACAATTTCATTTTGATGCTGACATGCTCATTTTGTGGGCGAGATGACCTAGCCTTGTTCTCATGTTGTCCAGTTTAAGAGTGAAGAATAAATTTCATTGCAATTTGCTTGAATGTGCATTACATGCTTTGTGTGTTTCACAATATTTCACGTTCATGTTTTTGCATGGTTAACACTTCATCCATTATTCTTATATTCATTCTTCACACACTTCACTTACCATTTATCACTCAATGTCTTCACACCATTTTATGTCACTCATCATTCAACATTAACTTCACTCTTATTTCACTCTTCATCACATTTCATTCTTCATCATAGTTCATCTATGTTCAGTTTGTATACACATCTCAGCACACAACTCACTTCACAATACTTTGCTCACACACACACTCACAAGGCGAGACCTCGCCCACAAAAAATTTACAAGGCGAGGTCTCGTAGTGAGACCTCGCCCACAAAACTTTACATGGCGAGACCTCGTAGCGAGGTCTCACCCACAAACAATCACAAGGCGAGGTCTCGGGGCGAGACCTCGCTGCCATGAAATTTCCAGTTTTGCCGCACTTTAGTATTTTGCCTCTAACTCTCTCGTCTTAGCTCTAATTGGATGATTCAAAAGGCTGTGAAAAGCTAACACATAGGGCTATAACTTTGGTGTTTTAAGCTTTCCCAAATTCGCAATGCATCATGGTCAGATTTTGGCTGGAAGTTGCTGCCCTGAAGCATTATGCGCTCGAGGATGAAAATTGGCTAAGTGTTGGGATGTTGTTCTTGTGCAGGAAATGGAGAAGGCATGATGGCCGAAGGCTCAAAGGCACTGGAGATGCAGTAGAGGCGTGAAGGAAGGTGGCATGAAGGCGTGACGGTCGCTGAGCTTGAATGGTCTCTGAACAGGAAGCTTGAAGGCGTGATCCTGAATGGCACAAAGGCGTGGTGAAGGAGCTGGGAGGCGTGGTCCGGAATGGCCTGGAGGCGCGCGGAAGCAGCTGAAAGCGCTGGACCTCTGGCTCGAAGGCGCTGGCGCAGCTTGAAGACCTTCCACTTTGGATTTTTCATTTACGTTACTTTAGGCATTTCTAGTGGTGGCACTCTTGTAATATTGTAGTTATTTTACGTTTTGCGTATTAGTTACATTTTTGGTGATTCTCTATATATAGGGGATGTAGCTAATATATGGGAGGGGATTCTAGATTCATAACAGATTTTTGAACTAGAGAGAGAAAGTTTCTCTCTCTAAGTTTCTCTCTCTAGGTTTTTCTCTCTCTAGAAATTCATCTATGTTTTTAATTCCGATCGAGAATTTGGACCGATCATTGTAATCTTCTACTCAATTAAGGAGGCATTTCACAAATCTTAGTGAATTGGAAGCATCTGAAGCAATTTAATTTGTAAATTCTTTCCATATGTTGAAAATGAATTGTTTTGGATTGCGAATTATCGATCGTGAATTGAGAATGGAGTTTTGTGGCTAGATTGAGGATGTCTTAGGGCTAGGACCAGATAATTGTGTAATTGAACAATGAAATGCGATGTAATTGACATAATTTACGAGAATGCGATCATACTAGTTTTTAATGCATGAATTTGTCAAGCTTCATAATGTTAACACTGTAATTGCCTGAATTGAACTTTAATTGTGGTCGCCATGCTAGGAAGAGGTTTGGTTCACCAATTTGAGTGAGAATGGCATGAAATGAGGTCTGATTGTATGAGTATGGAATTTCTTCACTTGCACAGTTTGATCATGATCCGAGATGTGGTCGCCATGCCAATCAGAGATCATTGATTCACTAGAATTAAGTGTGGAATGACTCTTTAATGCTAACTAAGGTCTAGGAACTTAGGTCGGGCCTCGCCATGGGAGACCTAGGGTTTTGCATACTGGAATAGTTGGTATTGAGAGTGGAGACGCTGCGGTTTGTATCCGTCATCCTTAGGCCTCGACATGGTACAAGAATGACGAGTGGGAGAGTAGTAGGTGGTGCGGTCGCCATGCTGGCTTCATATTATGATCCTAGGCAGTTTTGATCTCTTCCTTATTCGCATGAGTGTCGAATGCATAGCATACGTGTTTAATTAGCAATTATCTGGCGCGCCTGGACACTAGGACATCCTGTTCTTCCCTTGATTTACATTTTACTACTTTTGTTCTGGTGATTACTACTCATTGTTCCTATAATAGCATTCTGTCTTGTTGTTGTGACTTTTGTGATTCAATTAGAGCAATACTTGAATTCAAGAATCCATCCCCCTTCCTGTGGATACGATACCCTACTCATTGCTACTACATTAGTTTAGGGTTAAAATTGCAAGTACGTAACACGCTTGTCAATTTTTGGCGCCGTTGCCGGGGAAGGCACGGTTTCTTGAATTTTGATTTGCTCTGTTTTGTTTTCGTGTAGAGTAGTAGTTCTGTTCTGTTTCATTGTGGTAGCTTTTGTTGTTTTCTTTGTTTTTGTGTTTTGTTCTTGCTACTTTGGTTTACTTATGGCAAGTGCAGGACAATAGAACTCGATTGAAAGAGAAGATTGCACACCACTAGTACCCATGCATGTCTAGCTGGTATGGGGACTCTTTTTGTTCTTATCAGTTCACAAAGCCAACACCTAGGAGATTTGAGGACTTCTCTCCACCACCATATGAAGAGCAATGGCAAAGTCAAGCACAAAGCAACAATTCGTATCACATTGGAACACAAGGACTCTCTATGGAGTACAGGTTTTCTCAACTTCTGGAAAAATTTGATAGAGGCTTACAAAAGGGAGAGCAATGGTATAACCAACAACAAAGCAAAGAGTGTTATCTCATAGAAGAGGAAAAAATGGAAGACATGTTGTCTCAAGTTTTTGAGTAACTTGATGCTAGTGCATTTTGTGAAACACGGTTGACTCAAATGGAAGAGGCGGTTCAAGGGCAACAAGAGAGACTTGATCGAATCAATGTGTTAATCAGCAACATATGGGAACAAATTGAGACACCAGTTCTAGATGGCCGATACAACTCAGAAGGTACCTCTCTTTTCACTAAAACACCAACTCCTGAGGACAATCATTTTGATATGCATGCTAATGTTGATTGTGGCTTAAAGTGTCCAAGGGAGGAGGAGTCTACACATTTTGGGGATAGTGTACATGAGTGCTATGTTGCTGATTCTTTTGTGCATGAATATTTGAACTTTAATGATGAGGATGATTCTTTTGTGGGTGAACAAAGTGAACTACCAATTCAATATGCAAAACACTATCCACACACACCTCTAATTGCTAGAATACCAACTCCTAAGGAATATCATTTTGAAATACAAGCTAATGATGAATGGGGTGAAACGAATCCTAGGGATGTGGAGTTCACAAATACTGAGGGTGTCTTACAAAAATGCATTATTGATGAACCTTTGTTACATGAGTCAAATTTTAGTTGTTCAATGGAAAAAGATGTCTTCTATGATGAGGATGATGCCTCATGTGATGAACTTGATACTGATGAATTTATGGAGAGAGTGTTTAATGCTGAATCTTGAATTAATTTTATGGAATTCCATGAGTCGGATGATGTTAATAACCATTCATTCGAGTCTTCTCCTTTTGATAGCTTTGTGAATTGTACAGAGACATTTCTTGATGATCATTGTGATATCTTGAATGAAGTTAATGTTGCAATAGCTAATAAGAATGTCAACACATTGCTTGAAACTCTTGTTGAGGTACCAACACTTAAAATGGTGATTGAATCTACATGGCTAAATGGTGATTCACAAGAAGTGCAAAATGAGATACTCTGGCTAATTGATGATAATGCTTTTTGTGTTGTTGACAAAGAAAAGACTCAAGAAATTCCACATGTTAACGAGAGGAAAATTGAGAACTCCGGCTTTAATTCAAAAGATAGTTGTAAATCTCCCCCTCTCCCCCAAAATATTCGTCTCCGTACATTTTAGCTACATTTCCTATATATAGAGTTAGGAAAATGTAACTAATACGCAAAACGTAAAATAACTACAATATTACAAGAATGCCCTTAAAATGAATGACTAAAATCATCAACATAAGAAAAATCTCAAACAAAAGACTTCAAGCCGGACCCAGCGCCTTCCAGCCAGTACTTATGCGCCTTCACTTCAGCTGCAACGCCTTCCAGCTCCTGAAATTCACGCCTCCAACTTCAGCCCAAAGTTTGCTCTTGCCCTACACACTCCACACCTTCATAGGTGAGACAAAACACGCCTTTGATCTTCAATCCCTGCACCCGTTTAATTCGACACGCCTTCTAGCCTCCAGCTCTCACGCCTTCACTGCCATCTGTGCACCAAAAGAGAAGACCATAATACTTAGAATTTTTTCCAGTTTGCCAACAACCCATTCCCGAAGAAATTTGGTTGGCGAGACCTCGCCGGCGAGGTCTCGCCGTGAAGTGACTTTGCTGGCGAGACCTCGTGACGAGGTCTCGCCGTGCAATGCGTGAGTGGCGAGGTCTCGCGGCGAGACCTCGCCATTTAAGTGCAAGTGTTAGAGCGTTTCGGTGAGGCGAAGTGTTTGTGAATTGTGAATGTAAAATGAGTGTTGTTGTGAATGTGAAAGTGTTGGTGAGCTTGAGTGTGATAATGTGATAATGTGTAGTGTAATGTAGTGTGTAACAAAAAAAATGCATACAATTGAAATGCAATGAGAAATGCGTGGATGTTCATGATTGAAAGATGTAAGCACAAAGCTGTGGATGTAGTAGTGTATAAGTGCAAATGGAGTGAATGGTGTGTGCAAGAACTTTGTCTGAAAGATGTGTATTGCATGCAGCGAGGTGATGATGTTTGTGCAAATGTGTATGCGTGTGTGCATTTCTTGTGCGGCGAGGTGACCTCGCTGCATGGAGTGTGTGCGAGAGTGCTTGTGCGAGTGCTTGTGTGCGCATGAGTGATGTGAGCTGTGCGAGTGTGTACAAGCAGCGAGGTGAGCTCGCCTCATGATGTGCGTGCGTGTGCGAATGCGGCGAGGTGACCTCGCAGCATGGTGAGTGCTGTGATAGTGTGAGTGTGTGCAAGAGTGTAGCGAGAGTGTGTGCGAGGTTGTGGTGCGGCGAGGTGAGCTCGCCGCATGTGAATGTGCGAGTGATGCGTGAGTGTATGCGAGAGTGAAGTGTGGTGTGTGCATGAGTGTGCGAGAGTGTATGCGTAGTATGCGAGAGTTTTGTGCATAGGGTGCAGTGAGTACAAAAACCAAAAGCAAGAAAATCTAAAATGGCAAAGTGTTCATTTTATTCAATTGCTCTACTTCCATGCCGAATTCATATGCCTTAACTCCTGAATTAGATTTAATGATAAACATAGAGGTTCTAGGTCTATCTCTTGGCTTTCCATAGAATCAAGAATCACCTAAATTGGGTATTTGTAGCTCAAGATTTTGTCAAATTACCAAACTGTGGCATGAGGATGAAACCCTAAAAACCCTAATCCAACCACAACAAAGATGCCTTCGTTTCTCATGATTTCACACAGAATTAGAAGAAAGTTAAAACATAAGAAATGAATTACAATCAAAGAGCTTTCCAGAACATCCAAGATATCATCAATCAGATTAGAATTGAGAAATATACACGCTGATGAAGTTCGTAAACCCATTCTGCCCAAAACCCTAAATCAAGCACATATTTTGGCATTTTTTCTCCTTTAAACACTTTTAGCTTGCAAACCACATGAATGCACAAAATCGCACAAAACATCACACATTTGCATAAAACACAAGACAAAAGCTAAGTGATTTACCACATATAAGTTGGTATAAAACCAACTTATCAAATTCCCCCACACTTGAACCCTTGCTTGTCCTCAAGCAAACTCACACTTCACAACCACTTAGCATTTAACTCCTCTCCTCTATCAACTTGTTTTCATTGAGTTCATCAAAACACATTTTTCCAAGCAATAAATTCATAACATGTCTTCAATACCAAACCATCAAATTTCAGCCCAAGTTATCAACCAAGGCACAATGAATAAAGACCAAAATGTCATGTGTGCAAGTGTGTGCTGAGGAACTCTAATTCATCCACTCTTCATGCATGCATTATTTCTTTCGTTCCAAAACATCTCTTTGCACAAACAATCACAATATCCACACACAAGAACTCAAAATCACACAAGATCAATGGTCGCACATTGGTGCTTCTATAAATTGATTTCACATTTCACATGCTTTTGCACTTTAATAATTCTGCTTTTTACACACATTAGTGTGCTTGCCTTGGGTCTTATGGCTTATTTTTCCCTTTAGCTTCCTGGGTTTTATGGCTATTTTTTCCCACTTATGCTTGCCAAGGGTATTTCGGCTTTTCATTCCCAATTTCCAAAGGCTTTTTCTCCATATCCTTTCTTGTGTGACCAAAAGTTCATGAATGTCCCTAAAGGAGTATGCTAGAGCATCCAAAACAACCGAAATAATGCATAACAACAAAAACAAATTGAATCATTTTCCTCCTATATCCAAGAACGAGTTTTCATGGCATATCTATCTTACTATAACATGATGCCTTGACTAACAAAATGTACCAATTTCATCATGTTTGGAAATCAAAGACAGAAAACCATTTTCGCATGCAATATAAAGAGGAAAGTGATGAACTCAAATTTGACCATAGCCGACAAGAGAACAAAAGCTCAAATGCAAAGTGATCCTCCATTCTTTCCATTTCATTACATCACTTCACTCACACTTTTCACGAGATTCCTCCTCATTGCATACACTCATTTATCTTATTTCAGCTCAACTCACACTTACAGAAATGAAACCAACAACACCCAACCTATGTTTAACACCCACACTTATTCACCAAAAAGTTCAAAATTTTCAAAATTTCACAAAAAATTCAAATTATTCACACAAAACACACATTGACGATGTAAAACATGCAAAAGCTCAAAACAACACACACATCCAAGAAACACAACCATAGCAAACATCCAAGAAACACAACCATAGCAAACATTCCCTCCCCCACACTTAAAACTTACATTATCCTCAATGTAAAGTAAGATAGGTTTAGGAGCTCCCTGGAATTGATTTGGCCTGAATTCCAATGTTTGCTTGGTAAGATGTCTTGGTCCATCCTTCTCATATACATGAAAACACAATTCCTACACAGAGGGAAACAAGGCATATTAGAAATTACCTATTAGAAATGACTCAAAAAACAAGAAAACAGAAAGATGAAAGATAAGAGAAAAGAAGTAATTCTGGGTTTTGTAGTCTCCAGTTAGACTTTATTTATAACACTTTCTTCATGAAGTGAACTCGATAAATCCATCGCCCCACCAAACGAAAGATGAAAACTCATAAGCACTCGTACTTCTCTTGTAAGACACTGGAGGAGTAACATCAAGTACACGCTCAAGCTCATGAACACTGGGAGCAACCTCCACAAAATGCACCTTAAACCATTGGGACTCCCCCTCATAAGACACCTCCGGAGAATCTTTTCTTATTGGAAGCACATCATTCAACTCTTCCATCGCATCAACCACTTGAATCCTACAAGGCTCAATCAAGTGTTGTACATCCTTGGTCTCAACAAACCCATGAGTACGTTCAAAAATAGATGCATCAAATAAGCAAGTTGTTACCATAATAGCTCTATCAATAAAAAGTTTTACATCCTCATCATCCAAACTAGAATTGTGAACTCCACAAATTTTCCCAATGTTAACATCACAATCACAAACAGCATTGTCATCTTTTAACAAAAATTGCTCAGTGTGCACTTGTGGTGAGGTACCAATTACACACCTAGATTCATTCACAGATTCATTCACACCAACAGAAGTCCCAGCAATTTTCACATTATCTTGATTCATGGTATCGCAATGTTCATCCATATGAGACTCTATGCAATTTATCAAGACATCAAGAAAAGAACAACTATCAGCATCATCAAGTATAGCATGGCCCTCACTATTATTTGAACAATTCTTAACACATGCTTCCTATGAGGTATGTTCTACCAAAGATTGACTTGGCACTTCAAAGTTTGATACATCAATGAAACCACATTCTTCTATGTGTGCACTTTCTAATAAAATCATGCAATCCTCTACATCGAGCTCATTACAACTAACTTCTTCATCATCCACGATTCTATCAACAGAAATGTAGTCATGCTTAACACTTTCGTCAACTAAAGTTGTAAAACATTCTACAAACTGAATGGAACAACAAGACTCCGCAGGCATAGGTTGTTTCATTGCATAATTTACGTAAAAAACTACATCATCATTATTAATCCTAAAGGTGACAGTTTTATTTTGAACGCCAATTAATGCATCACCAGTAGCTAAAAATGGCCTGCCAAAAATGAGGGGTACCTTGGGATCCTCCTCCATATCAAGTACTATGAAATTGACTGGCAAAGTGAATTTATCAATCCTTACCAAAACGTCTTCTACCAAGCCTGTGGGAGTCACTAAGGACCTGTCTGCTAATTGGAGTGTGACTGCAACTGGTCCAATCCTGCTTCCCAATCCAACATTCATGGCAATGGACAATGGCATTAAGTTTATTCCAGCTCCAAAATCACACAAAGCTTTTGAAAAATGCCTTGTGCCTATTTTGCATGGGATAGTGCAACTCCCTGGATCCTTAAGCTTCAGAGGAAGATCATGAACCATTCATGCTTGAGTGCACTCAGAAACCATATTGGGAACCTCACATCTCAAGATCTGCTCTTTGTTTGAGATAAGATCCTTGAGATACTTAGCATACTTTGGCATGGATGTCACCAGATCCATCAAAGGAAGGTTCACTTTCACTTGCTTGAGTACATCTAGGAACCTTTTGAACTGAGGGCCCTCTTTTGGAGGTGGTTTCTTTCTTTCTGGAAAAGGAGGTTTGGGAACATACTCAGGGTAGTTGTAAGGATTGGAGTTCTTGGTGATCTCATTTCCTACCCTAGCTGGTATTTCCTTTTTCACAGTTTATGTATCCGGTTGCTCACCCTTCTTCTCAAGTTCCAGAACTTCTTCATCTTCATCTTTTTGATCTCCTTCTGGAAAATCACTCTCATCTTCCGAACGTTTGTTTCCCAGCAAAAGTTTTCCACTCCTCAAGGTGATGGCATTACAGGCTTCTCTGCCTTTTGGATTTGGAATTGTATCACTTGGAAGTGATCCAATAGGCCTATGATGTATAGCATTAGCAAGTTGTCCCAATTGCATCTCAATGTTTTTGAATGAGGCATCATGATGTCTTACAGTTGTCTCCAAAGTAACAAATCTTTCCTCATTTTTATCCATTTTTTCAATAAGACTCTGGAGCATGTCTTCCACTGATGGTTTCCTTTGTTCTTGAGCACCTGATTGTTGCCCAAAACCTGATGGAGGATTGGAAGTTCTCCTTTGATCATTCCCCTGAGTATATTGGCCTCCCTGGCTTTGGTTCTGTTGACCCCAAGTTCATTGATTACCTCCATAGCCTCTATTGTTCCCTCTTGAGTAATTTCCGGAGTACTGTGGCCTGTTGCCATAATTATTCACGTATTGAATGGATTCAGTGGTGACCGAGCACTCGTCAGTATAATGCTCACCCTTGCAAAATCCGCAAGACAACACAGGTGCCTTGGTTTGAGTTGCCTTTAAGGATTGCATTTGCTTTGCTAAAGCTTCGACTTTCGCATTGAGTGATGTTTCCTCATCTAAATCAAGTACTCCCCTTTGTCTTCGACCTTGTGGCTTTCGAGTCTTTGGAAAGAGGTATTCATCCTCAGCTATCTGATTGAACAATTCACGCACTTCAGGCACACTCTTGTCTTTAAGTGCTCCATTAGCACACGCTTTAACCATCATTGAGGATTCAGGAGTTAGGCCTTTGAAGAATGTGTTTAGTTCCCTGATTTCGCCCAAGTCATGGTTGGGGCATTGCCTAATCAAGTCATTGAATCTCTCCCAAGCTTCCCTAAAGGATTCACTGTCTTGTTGTTGGAAATTCATAATTTCCAATCTTCTCTTTTCAAGCTTAGCTGGAGGGAAGTATTTGGACAAAAATCTCTTTTGTAGATCATCAAATGACATAGCTGCGTTGGCTCCTCCAATGCTCTTGAACCAGTGTTTAGCCTTTCCACGCAGAGACAAAGGGAACAAAATTCTGTGAACCTCACCCCTATCAACCCTTGGTAACTTGAAAGTGCTACATAGGCCAAGAAACCAATCGAGGTGGTCATTAGGATCCTCATTGTCAAGACCTTGGAAGAATTGGCCCTGGGTGATCATTGAAACGATCTGTGGAGGAATGTGATAACTCTCTACATCGATATCCTGATGTTCAAAACGGTTGTCGAAGTTCACTACATAATGGTCTCCAAACCTAGGTGCTTGTGCTTGTGCTCCTTGAGCAGCCATACCTCCTTGCTGTTTTAATTGAGCCCTCAAAGTTTTTTCCAGTTCAAGATCCAATAGAAATTGTGGTGCTCCTTCAGACCTGCAAGACCTTGGCATACACAACACACCGTTGTGGAGTATAATTGCAAAGAATCAAGAATTTCAAATGTTCAGCAAAGAAAGAGACTACAACTCTCAACACGTACGTAAAAATGCGAAGAACAGAACACAATAACAAAGTGAAAACTGAAGTAAATGACAAAAACAGAAACACAAAATAGAACAAGTAAAAATCAAGAACAATCCAACAAATTCCAGAACCAATTGCCTTCCCCGGCAACGGCGCCAAAAATTGAACAAGTATGTAGCGTACCTTGCAATTTTACCCTAACAACTACTGTAGAAGTGGAAGCAGGGATCGTATCCTCAGGGAAGGCTTAGGTCAAGATAATTGAAACAATTGTTCTAAAAGTTTTGTCACAAAAAAATAGTCACGAGAAAGAATGTGATATCAACACAAAAGAACGAAAACAGAGATGCAAAAATAAGCAACAAGTAAGGATGAACAGATATCTCAGGATTCTTGTATCGGATGAACACAGACCTAGCCAATCTATGCTATGCAATCAAATAGCAATGAATCTCATGGAGACCTAAACTGCCTAGAAGTTCAAGTTGTGGTTAGCATGGCGACCACACCACTCCATGTCCTTCCTGTCACCATCCCCTCCCTTGACGAGGCCTGAGAATGGTGGAATAAATTCCGCAATGTCTCAACTCTCCAAGATAACTACTCCAACACTCAAAATCCTAAGAACTCCCGTGGCGAGGTCCAACTTAGGGTTTAACCGTCTTTGCTGTTAACATAGAGAGTTTTTTAACACTTTTCCTAATGTCTCAATTCATCAAAACTTCCTATGGGGAGGCCTGAGTCTCAGAATTGAATTAATCACAGAAAATGAGTGTAAAGACTTAAACAATCACACTATAGTTCTTATCTCATGCAACTTCACTAACTTTGGTGAATCACTCCTCAATTTAGCATTTTGACCACAATCGAAGCTTGATCCATTCACAATTAGTGTAGAGATATGAAATTTTAACAGATTTCTATGAACAATTCGAATGTGATTTCGATCTTTATCAATTATATCAATTGCAGAGCTTCGGATTTACTAAATCATGCATTCATCCGTTTAGAATCCTAAGATATCACAGGATTAGCCAGAAAATTC
Organism: Ophiorrhiza pumila; assembly: GCA_016586305.1. Lineage (NCBI taxonomy): Eukaryota > Viridiplantae > Streptophyta > Magnoliopsida > Gentianales > Rubiaceae > Ophiorrhiza > Ophiorrhiza pumila. The sequence continues at coordinate 24,794,067 of BLIW01000004.1, read as the reverse complement.
CATATCTAACTCATAAACATCAATTTCAAACATTAAGCAATTGAATTCCATAGAATTGGGAAATTTCACCGATTATAGTGTAGAGGTAAGTCAATTGTTGCTTCGGTTGAGTTCAATATGAAATCTTCGGTACAAAATCGCGATCGGAAAATGAGATCGTAGAAGAAATGTGTAGAGAGACAGAAAATAGATCTAGAGAGATAAACGAGAGGAAAATTGAGAACTCCGGCTTTAATTCAAAAGATAGTTGTAAATCTCCCCCTCTCTCCCATAATATTCGTCTCCGTACATTTTAGCTACATTTCCTATATATAGAGTTAGGAAAATGTAACTAATACGCAAAACGTAAAATAACTACAATATTACAAGAATGCCCTTAAAATGAATGACTAAAATCATCAACATAAGAAAAATCTCAAACAAAAGACTTCAAGCCGGACCCAGCGCCTTCCAGCAAGTACTTATGCGCCTTCACTTCAGCTGCAACACCTTCCAGCTCCTGAAATTCACGCCTCCAACTTCAGCCCAAAGTTTGCTCTTGCCCAACACACTCCACACCTTCATAAGTGAGACGAAACACGCCTTTGATCTTCAATCCCTGCACCCGTTTAATTCGACACGCCTTCTAGCCTCCAGCTCTCGCGCCTTCACTGTCATCTGTGCACCAAAAGAGAAGACCAAAATTCATAGCATTTTTTCCAGTTTGCCAACAACCCATTCCCGAAGAAATTTGGTTGGCGAGACCTCGCGGTGAGGTCTCGCCGTGAAGTGACTTTGCTGGCGAGACCTCGTGGCGAGGTCTCGCCGTGCAATGCGTGAGTGGCGACGTCTCGCGGCGAGAACTCGCCGTTTAAGTGCAAGTGTGAGAGTGTTTCGGTGACGTGAAGTGTTTGTGAATTGTGAATGTAAAATGAGTGTTGTTGTGAATGTGAAAGTGTTGGTGAGCTTGAGTGTGATAATGTGATAATGTGTAGTGTAATGTAGTGTGTAACACAAAAAATGCATACAATTGAAATGCAATGAGAAATGCGTGGATGTTCATGATTGAAAGATGTAAGCACAAAGCTGTGGATGTAGTAGTGCATAAGTGCAAATGGAGTGAATGGAGTGTGCAAGAACTTTGTGTGAAAGATGTGTATTGCATGCGGCGAGGTGATGATGTTTGTGCAAATGTGCATGCGTGTGTGCATTTCTTGTGCGGCGAGGTTCTTGTACGAGTGCTTGTGTGCGCATGAGTGATGTGAGCTGTGCGAGTGTGTGCATGCGGCGAGGTGAGCTCGCTGCATGATGTGCGTGCGTGTGTGCATGGAGTTCGGTGATAGTGTGATTGTGTGCAAGAGTGTAGCGAGAGTGTGTGCGAGGTTGTGGTGTGGTGAGGTGAGCTCGCCGCATGTGAATGTGCGAGTGATGCGTGAGTGTGTGCGAGAGTGAAGTGTGGTGAGTGCATGAGTGTGCGAGAGTGTATTCGTAGTATGCGAGAGTTTTGTGCATAGGGTGCAGTGAGTACAAAAACCAAAAGCAAGAAAATCTAAAATGGCAGTGTGTTCATTTTATTCAAATGCTCTACTTCCATGCCAAATTCATATGCCTTACCTCCTGAATTAGATTTAATGATAAGCATAGAAGTTCTAGGTCTATCTCTTGGATTTCCATAGGATCAAGAATCACCTAAATTGGGTATTTGTAGCTCAAGATTTTGTCAAATTACCAAACTGTGGCATGAGGATGAAACCCTAAAAACCCTAAAAACCCTAATCTAACCACAACAAAGATGCCTTCGTTTCTCATGATTGCACACAGAATTAGAAGACAGTTAAAACATAAGCAATGAAGTACAATCAAAGAGCTTTCCAGAACATCCAAGATATCATCAATCAGATTAGAATTGAGAAAGATACACTCTGATGAAGTTCGTAAACCCATTCTGCCCAAAACCCTAAATCAAGCACATTTTTTGGGCATTTTTTCTCATTTAAAGACTTTCAGCTTGCAAACCACATAAATGCAAAAAATCGCACAGAACATCACACATTTGCATAAAACACAAGACAAAAGCAAAGTGATTTACCACATATAAGTTGGTATAAAACCAACTTATCACCCTTCTCCAAGCCAAAAGCATATAAGGGGAGTAGAATTCCTATACAATTGGTTAGGTAATAACTTGAGAGCCGGGGGGTAGTTCTTAGTAAGCCATCCACTCTTGATTCATGCACATTGAGAGGTTGCTAGGGGTCTTAGTAACTTATAGCTTCTAATGGAAAATCTCTAGAACTTAGCACACAATGCAATCGAATAGTCTAGGTATTGGTTTGAAGCCCACGAGTCACCCCATAGTTTCCCCTATTTTCTCTACGTGTGTCGATTTAGTTCTCTATTTTGGATTTTCATTCATGAAACACCATTTCATTCACAACATTTGAAATCTTTTACCTTTCCAATTTTGCTTGCTTAGAACTTGACAACCGAAGAAACCCTCTATGTGGGAATGATCCTTACACTATGCTAGGATGATAGCCCATAGAATATTAACTAGAGCACTTGAGATTTAACTTGTTGAACAGACCACCTACCTCTCTTGAGGTATTGATTTGTGATTAATTATGGTGATTGTATGACTCTATTAGTGGGTTAATCTATAGCCATACACACACACTTTGTGGTGACTTGTGTTTGGGACAAGATTTTGGCGCCATAGCCGTGGAGGGCAATTGGTGTTGAAAATTTGCTTGAAAGTAGTAGTTTTGTTTAGAGTAAATTATTTGTGTTTGTGTATTATTGGAATTTTTGTTTTGTGAGTTTAGTTGTTTTTGTTTTTGTAGTTGTTCTCATCAGCTTGTACTTCTTTGTGTATGAAAAGGAATACAAGATTAAGAGGAGTGACTGAGTACGAATTGAATCAAGAGTTGGAAAGAACCTTGTCGGCTGAAAGAAGTCTAAGAGCAAGAATGGCATAAAGACAAGAAGAACCACCTTTACCTTGTTTAGGTGATTACTACGAGCCACCTATGCAAAATGTCAACAATCACTTTGAGATTGAAGTTAAGAGCTTCCAAACACCATCTCAAATCATGGCTATGATTAGTCAAGGAGCTATATTTCAAGGAAAGGAGCATGAAGAGCCTAATGATAATTTGGAGTCATTTCTTGAATTGTGCAACACATTTAAGCTACATCGAGTACCCCAAGATGTGGTTAGATGTGTGTTATTTCCATTCTCCTTGAGAGAAAGGGAAAAGAAATGGTACAACTCTATTTGTGGAGCGAGAATAGAGTTGTTTGATGACCTTTAAATGTGATTTCTAGTCAAATACTTCCCACCTTCTAAAATGGAGCGTATGAGGATGAAGATCATGAATTTTAGGCAACATGATGGGGAGACTTTCAAGAAAGTGTGGGAACAATTCAATGACTTGATCCGTGCTTGTCCCAATCATGATTTGGGATATTTGATGGACATGAACATGTTTCTTCAAGGGATGAATGCCGAATCAATAGTCATAGTGCAAACAAGTGGTGGAGAAGCTATCAAGGGGAAAAAGATATTGGAGATTCAGTCATTGTTGGACAAGATAGTCGTGAACTGATGTATTTGGTCGGACACAAGATGATAATCATCAAAGAAACCAGCCGGGTTGCTCTAATTAGTTGAAGGTTCATCGGTCAATACGAGGCTTGATGCACTTACAAAGTTGATAACAAATACGTAAGTAAATAATGAAACCAAGCAAGCATTGGGTGTGTAGAATATGCAAAGAGGATTATCATACAGATGAATGTTGTCTAACAATAGAGTTGGTACAGTTTTTGAATAACTTCAATAGCCGCTATAATAATAGTGGAAATTTGCAAAAGAAATGAGGAAATTGGCAACGTAACCAACAAAAGCAAAGTTACTACCAACCAGCCCAAGGACAGCGCCAATTTGAACAAGGGCAGAGGCAAGAGATTGTTCCCACAAGACCAATGTAGCTGCTGGAATTCCAAAATGTGCTTCAGATTGAAGAGGACAACAATCGCAAGGCAATTGCGGATGATGCTTTGAGCATACTCATGAAGAGGATTGACAAGAGTGACATGGAAGCTCAAAAAAGATTGATTCATTTAGAAGCAATGGTAAAAGATCAAGATGCCAAGTGGTCACAAAGTTCGGTTGCGATTAAGAATTTGGAGATACAAGTTGGGCAATTAGCCAAGGCTCAAAACTCAAGGATGCAAGGATTACTTCCAAGTAACATAGTTCTGAACCCTAGGAGTAAGGAACAATGCCATGCCATTACATTGAAAACTGGCAAAGAAGTTGCCAAGAAGAATGAAGTAGAGGTAGAGTTGAAGGACAAAGAGGAGCCCCAACCACAATAGGAAGAAGATGTTAGGACTTCAAGGCAAGAAGAAGATAGTAGTGAAGAACCTTCGGCAAAAAAGAAAAAGAAAGAGTTAAATGAAACATTGAACTTCAAGAAGTGTGTTCCACCATTTCCTTTTCCTCAAATGGTGAAACCTACACTAAAGAATGTTCAATATGACAGATTTGAGAAGTTTATCAAGAAATTGTATATAGATATTCCTCTTCCTCAACTTGTGTAGGTCCGTACCCACATATGCCAAGTTTCTCAAGGACTTGAAGATAAACCTAGGAAAATCTAACAATGTGGGAAGACAATCATGATGAATGAGGAGAGCAATTATGTCGTGAAGAAAGATCTTCCACCCAAGTTGAAAGATCTTGGGAGCTGCACAATACCATGTATTGTGGGATCAAGATACTTTGCTAAAGCTCTTTGTAATCTAGGGACGGGAATCAACCTCATGCCACAATCAACCACTGCAAGTGTTGGGTTTGACAAGCTAATCAAGCCGATTGCCATTACCCTCCAATTGGTGGATTGATCCATAGTGCAACCGATAGGGATAATTGAAGACATCTTGGTATGAGTTAACAAGTTCACAATTTGGTAGACTTCATCATTTTGGTTGACCATTTCTAGTGATGGGAGAGGCTCTCATATGAGTGAGGAGCAAGACTATCACATTGCGAATCAATAGAGAAGAAGTAACTTTTGATGTTAACTATGTCATGAAAAATCCTCGTGCTTTTGATGCATGCTATGTGATTGATGTTGTTGATAAGTGTGTTAGGAAGAGTATAAGTGGCAAGGTTTTGTCTTACGAGCATAGCTGTGATACATGTAACCTTTCAAAGTGTGAGTTGATATCTTGTGATGAAGAAAATGAAAGAATAATGCATGATCTTGAGAATGATGTTCAATTGCTTGTGTTGGATCATATGAGTTTAATTGAAGGTTTTGATTTTGCTAGTGAAGTGTTTGAGCCCATTGAGGTGAGGCTAGCAAATAGTTTAGAGTGCAGGCCAAAAAAGTTGAAACCATCAATTGAGGAGCCACTTACGTAAGAGTTGAAACCCTTATCAGCTTATTTGAAGTATGCTTTTTTGGGTGACAACGACATATTGTCGGTTGTTATCTCAGCTTATTTGGAACCCAAGCAAGAAGAGAAATTAATCAACGTGCTCAAGAAAGCTATAGGATGGACTATTGCCGACTTCAAAGGCATTAGCCCATCTATATGCATGCACAAGATCTTACTAGAAGAAAGTGCAAGTCTAACCCGAGAGAGGCAAATAAGGTTGAACCCTATCATGATGGAGGTGGTAAAGAAATAGATCATCAAGTTTCTCTATTTTGGAATGGCATTTTCCATATCTGATAGAGAGTGGGTCAGCCCGGTGTAATACATACCCTAGAAAGGTGTAATACATGCCCTAGAAAGGTGGAGTGACCGATGTGAACCAATGCGGATGACATGATTGCAACAAGACTTGCAATCGTATAGAGGGTTTGCATGGACTATAGAAAGTGTAACAAGGTTACCTGCAAGGATCACTTTTCTCTACCATTTCTTGACCAACTCCTCGACCGGATTGATGGATATCTTTTTTATTTTTTCTTGGATGGTTACTCCGGATACAACCAAATTTTGATAAATTCGAAGAACCAAGAGAAAACAATATTCACTTGCCCATTTGGGACATTCGCCTTTAAGAGAATGCTATTCAGTCAATATAATGCACTAGCCATGTTCCAAAGGTGCATGTTTTCCATCTTTCATGATATGATTGAAGACATAATAGAAGCTTTCATGGATGATTATTCAGTATTTGGCCCATCATTTGATAGTTGTCTAGAAAATTTGGCTTTGGTGTTGAAACGGTGCGTTGACACCAACTTGGGGCTCAACTGGGATAAGTGCCAATTTATGGTCCAAGAGGGGATTATTTTGGGGCACAAGATATCAAGATGTGGAATTGAGGTGGATAAGACCAAGATTGAAGTGATTTCCAAGCTAGCACCTCTAAGCAACGTGAAGAAATCCGAAGCTTCTTAGGTCATGCGGGCTTTTATAGACGATTCATCCAAGACATTTCCAAGATAGCCAAGCTATTGTGCAACTTATTGGAGAAGGACCAAGAGTTTATGTTTGATGAAGATTGTAAAGAGGCATTCCAGGTCTGGAAATAACAGTTGGTAGAATCCCCCATCATTACTATACCTGGCTGGAAACTCCCATTTGAAATTTTGGGCGACACGAGTGACATAGCAGTTGGAGCTGTTCTTGGGCAGAAGAAGGATAAGATCTTTAGGGCTATCTACTATGTAAGCTGAATGCTAGATGAAGCTCAAGCTAACTACACAATGACAGAAAATGAAATGTTAGCTGTAGTGTTTGCTTTTGATAAGTTTAGAGCTTACATCTTGGGAGCAAAAGTTATTGTGCACACCGACCACTCAGCTCTCAAGTACCTCATGACAAAATAGGAAGCAAAATTGAGACTCATCCTATAGGTACTCATCCTTCAAGAATTTGATGTAGAATTTGTTGACAGAAAAGAGACGGAGAACCAAGTGGCAGATAACTTGTCAAGGTTAGAGAAATGAGAGATGGATGAAGAGAACTTGGGGTACTTGATCGAAGAATGCTTTCCAGATGAGCAGTTGTTTGCGGTCAATGTGATGAACAAGGCATCTTGGAACGATGATATTGGCAACTTTGTGTTCACTGGATGGGTAACTAGGGAGATCCCTACTCATGCATGATATCAAACACTACTTGTGGGAAGAACCATATATTTTCAAAATTTGCAATGATCAAATTATCCGACAATGCATTCCCGAAGTTGAGCAAGGAGAAATTTTGAATGGATGTCATGGTTCTCCTTAGGAGGACATTTTGGGGGAAGAAGAATAGTTTTCAAGGTGTTGCAATCAGGATTCTATTGGCCAGCATTGTTTAAAGATGCTCAAGAGTATGTGGCCAAGTGTCCTGATAAGTTGGTTTTATACCAACTTATATGTGTTATATCACTTAGCTTTTGCCTTGTATTTCATGCAAATGTGTAGTGTTTTGTGCCATTTTCTGTATTTATGTGGTTTGCAACTCGAAGTGCTTAAATGGTGAAAAAGACAAAAAAATGATGATAAAATGAAGTAAATGTGTGTTTTGTTTGAAAATCAAGGAAAGAAGCCAAATTCGTTGGAATGGTGTTTGTGGAATTTGAAGGAAACCCTAAATATGCCTATTTGGCTTAGCTTGAAGTTGGGCAGAATGTAGGTTGTACTTCATTTGAGTGTAACTCTTTCAATACTAATCTAAATGAGGAGATCTTGGATGTTCTGGAAAGAACTGTGAGTGTACGTTATTTGTTATGTTTTAACTTTTGTCTAATTCTGTGCGCAAATATGAGAAACGGGGGCATATTTATGATTGCTACTTTGTTATGTTTTAACTTGACTTCATATTGCCATAGTTTGGTAGATTGTCCATATCTTGAGCTACTGATACGTCGTTTTAATACCAAATTTTAAAAATCCTACTTCAAAGGATTAAAATATAGCATAAAGGAAGTAGGGTCGAATCCCACATAGAACGGAGCACGGTTTAGTTCAGTTAATTCAATAGGGTGTCACAATTTTGTTTATCAAATCAGGATAATTAATAATAATAATTTTTTTCCTTCAATTAAAACAAATAAACCAAAAATTATCACAAATAAAATATCAATAAATTAAAGGTCCGGCACATAAGCAAATCCACACTAATTACATAATCATTGATCATCGACTCAAAAATTAATTAATGTTCTTAAACCAACCAGTTATAGGTTACCGAGAATCAGCTCCGACGTAACCCAATTCCTTCTTAAATTCTCGATAATTAGCAAGAATCAGCTTAAACTAATTATTTCTCTAATTAAGACACAATTCGGCTGGAATCAGCCAACACCAAATTTAATGTCCGAACAGCATTAAGAATCAAAGGAACCCAGTTTTAACAAATCACAATCAGAATCAGCAGTCATAATTTGCTAACCTATTGTTCTTGTCTACCTGACAGTAGCTTTACCACTAATCAATCCAATCCACTAAATACAGATATTTAATGGGAGATTAATTGGCTTTATTCAAATTAAATAAATATGGCCAGTATTTAAGAAATCCAAATAGTTATCGATATGCACAAAGAACTTTTCAGAATTCTTGAAACATTAATTTAGCATACACATTTAGGTCTCACAACAAATTAATAATTAGTGCTTCATTACTAAATGCCGGATAAAAATCTACTCACTAGACATTACCACGAAAACAAATTTAAAACACATTATTGACATTCTGAAAATAAACTAAAAAGAAATAGGGTGAAGAAAGCTTATTCTACTATTGAAGTGTCCTTCCGTTTGAGTAAGTGAGACCCCGCTGATTTGAGGAAATGGATCTAAATCTGAACTCCCGCGCTTTAACGAAATTGTTAATTAACTCCACTTCCTGAATGCTTCAAAAGTACTAAAAGAATTTTTAATAACTTAAATGAACTAAAACCAAAATAATCTATTTAACTAATTTAAATTAAAACTATTAAATTAAAAAGCTAAAATTAATCATAAAACCTGAAATTAAGAAAAATAAACGAACATGAAAGAAAGAAATCAAAATCTAAATTCTACTTAAAACTGAAATGAATTTCCAGAATTAAAATTTAACCTTTAAAAACAATATTTAATTAATGAAACATGCAAAAACTGACACTAAAAACATATAGACACAGACCTGGAAACATAATTGTGAACTAAACATTAAAACTGACTCATAACTAAACATAAAAACTTGACCAACATGCATGTAATGATGACTTAACTTTTAATTTAATTAATGCAATCAAACAAAAACTGAACTACTGCAACTAAAACTATTAAACTAACTATTCATCTAATTGACTTTTAAGACTCTATTTACTAACTCTATTTGACTTATGCAATAAAAACCAAAACCATGCTCTGACTCCAAGCAAGAAACCGCAATTTTCATCAGATATGAATTCAAAACAGATGACTAAATAGAAAATTAAAATTAGAACTAAATTCATGCATGTGCATAAAAGAATCAATGAAATTCAAGTCAACTTTAATTCACTGATTCCAACGCAAGAACTAAATTTTAATCATATGAGAATTCAATATATATTGACTCAAATATGTAAGTCTAGAACTGATTGTAATTCCATGCGTGTACACAAATATTGAAAGCAATTAAAACTTACCACTTGCTTGCTGAAAAAAATCGTCCAAGAAATATTAACTAAAATTGCAGGAACAGTGTAAAGTACTTATGAAATCAATAATTCAAATTACTCTGTAAATTAAAATGGGCACTTAAAATAACATTCAAACTAAGAAAAACTGGAATCAAAAGAAAAGCTTCTTCATAAAAAATACGATAAAAAAAACTAAACTTAACTCTATTAAAAACTATTGGTTATCCCTTATTCTTCCTAGTACCTCTCTATTTATAGAGAGAGTTCAAGATAACTAATAAACCTATCTTTAAGCAATTTGCATCCAATAATAAGTCTTCCTATAGAGTTAATCTAAAATTTGGAGATAAAAATCAATCCTTTTTAAGCCACAGATGGCTAAATGATATAGGGATGCAACCCATAATAATCTCCTAACTACCTTTTTCAAATCACCAATGATGATAAATATCTTCATTCACAATATTTGATCATTATCACTTTGAAAATCTTCCAATAATTCCTTGTACGCATGTTTAATTGCCCAAATCCATCCAAACTGATGTCTTTCCCTTCTTTTGTGCATAACCATCCTTTCTTTCAAGATTATCCAATCCTGCACTAAAAACATCCCTTATTGTATAGAAATACTGCAAAAGAACACCAAAACTAATAAACAATAAACAATAAAAAACGGAGTTATCAAACCTTCCCACTCTTAAACGATGCTTGTCCTCAAGGATTGACAGAAAATAAAACTAAACTCGACTTAACAAACAACTGTTCCAACTTCTAATTAAATCAAGCATCAATCAAAATTGGAACTCAACCATTATTCCACATTCCCAATCCTGTGCATCAAACATATATATATAATCCTTGCCTTCAAAGTCAAAATTCCAAAAATGAACTAATTCGCACAATCTCACAAAGCACTCAAAAAATATATCTTTGGGTAATTCACTCAAATCAATTTCACAAGAAAACATTACTATAAACTTGCAATGTTGTCAAACATCCACCACAAATGTCAAAAATTATGCAAAAATCAAAAGGTCTTTTATTGGTTGTAATGGGGCTAGGGTAATAAAGGCGGGACAAAAGAAAGAAAAACATGGCTAAAAACATATATCAAAGTGAATTAATAACTTTGGCAAAATCATCATCCCCTTTATTATAAATCCCAAACTTGAACCAAAACCAGTGCTCACTTTTTCTTCTCTTTTCTTTTTTTTTTCATTTTTTTTATTGCTGTTCTGCTCTTTTTTTTAATTTTTTTTATTTTTAAAACAAACAGAATACTTCTCCCATTCTTTTTTCAGCAGCAGAACACTTTTCCAAAATTCAAGATGACCTCTACCCTTTTTTTTTCTTTTGGTATACCACAATACAGATGATTCACATAATCAAATCTTGCCATATACACTTTGAGGGTCAAAAAGAAAGCCAAATAAGGTTAAAGGTGAATATTTTACTTGGTTTAAACACAAAGAAAATAAAGGTCTAGGCTTCAAAGGGGCTTACTAAGGGTAAAATTGAGGGTTGGACAGAAAACTTAAAGTTAAATAGGGCTAAAATCCTAAATGCCTTAATCACTTTCATGCATAATTTAATACTTGTGGCTTCAACATGTACAACAAAGCAAATTTTGTAACAAAATCCAAGTAAAATTGTTCTCTCAACAAAGAAAAATTCATTTAAGCACCAAAAAGTGGTTTTGTGTGCTTAATTCTAAAACCTCACTTTAAAGTGGTTAATTAAAAGTTCATTTTCAGTAAATTCATCTTTCTTTGAATCCTCCAAGGACAACATCATATATAGTTTAAACACAATGGATTCAACCAAAACTTCCATACCAAGTTCCAATTTCTCATGAAATACTTGACAAAATAGAAAATTTGGCAGCAAAACAAGAAAACTACAACTAAAATATTTTTTTTGTTTTTTAACTAAGACAGCAACATATGACTCAAATTTCAAAAGAAAACTAGCAATCTAAAAAAAAAAATTTTGACAAAACTTTAAACACATATGACCCTATAACTAATCCACCTCCCCACACTTAAATTTTGCTTGTCCCATGCAAAAATAAAGTATGAAAAAGGCTTCAACACATAGCCCCAATTCACAATAACAGAAAATGCTAAACAAAAAATTAAAAACACTAAGGAGGAGGACAACACTTCCCTGATTAAGTGGGGTTAACTCCACTTGCTTGGCGTGCAAATATTTGAATTAGTGCATTTTGTGAAACTTGAAGTGCATCAATCTTGAATGAAAGAGCCTCAATCGCTTGTAATATATTGTTGCTTCCTGCATTTGAAATATTGCTCGAAGGTGGAACCTCCGGCCTAGAAATCTGAATGTTTCCATTATTATTGACATATATAAAACCAATAGATTTCAAGAATTCCAAATCTATAAATTGAGGATGGCAAGCTATTGTCAATTTAGAATTTATTGGATCAAAAGCAAGAGAACGCATAGCAATAAGAACAATAAAGTGACCTAAAGCTAAATGTCGAATATCATGCGTTGCAATTTGTCCCCATTGAAAAGCAATCCAGTATCCCAAATTCAATCGTACAGAATTTTTCATAGCCCACAATATATATAGCTCAAATTTATTAACGACAACTGGATTATCTTGACGACCAAACAAATTATAAGCTATATATTTATGACAAAATAACAAAGCAGGATCGGCAATATGATGGGCTCGGAATCGGGAAGCAACTAATTGATATGGATCAGATGGGGCTATTTCAGGTGAATTTATTCACCTTTTATGTAGTGTTTATACTTAATTCTTTGGTCGTTCTTGTTATGTTTTATGCGTTTTAGTGTTTTGTTTGTAGGATTATCAACCATGGTGGATGCTTGGAAGAGGAAAATCATTTGAAGAGCCAAATTGAATGCAAAGTGGAAGAAAAAAAATTGAGAAAGATCAAGAAAGGTGTGATTTAGGCCAAAAAGGAATAGAAGAACAAATGCTGAAAAAAAATCTGCCACCCTTCTGTAATTTAATCATATCTCTCTCAATATACATCCAAATGCCATGATTCAGATACCATTGGAAAGATAAGAGGACGATCGTCAACTTTTATGCTTTACATGTTTCCTAATTCGTTCTGGATCATATCGAAAAGTGGCTCGCAATTGGCGATTCCAGAGAGCATTTGTCTCCACGTAGTGACCTACTGCTAGGGTTTAGTATTTTCATCATATCGCTCTTCATTGACGTCCAAATGGAATGAGTCTGGTGCCATTGGAAAGCTAAGAGAACGAGCTACAACTCTAATGTTTTAGGTTTTTCCTAATTCGGCCGGGATCATATAGAAAAAGGTGAAGCAAAGTCGCGACGTGGGGAGAATCAGCAGAAAAAAAAAACGTGTCTTTCAAGCTTTCATCATAGTCAATGTTCTACCATTTTCCATTGATTGACTATTTGCAGGAATATTATTTGGACGACTTTGGGGTGATAAAAACAAAGGGAACAAGGCTGGAAAGGTCAAGGGAAGGTGAAGAATTTAGAGACATGTTGATGGAAAATTTCCAAGTTAGGTGAACAACTTTGAAAAACTAGAAAAGAAGACTTGACTTTTCCTTTAAAAAAATCTTCCTTGTCCTTCATGCAAAAGAAGGAGGACAACACTTTCCTTTAAACACATATGACCCTATAACTAATCCACCTCTCCACACTTAAATTTTGCTTGTCCCAAGCAAAAATAAAGTATGAAAAAGGCTTCAACACATAGCCCCAATTCACAATAACAGAAAATGCTAAACAAAAAATTAAAAACACTAAGGAGGAGGACAACACTTCCCTGATTAAGTGGGGTTAACTCCACTTGCTTGGCGTGCAAATATTTGAATTAGTGCATTTTGTGAAACTTGAAGTGCATCAATCTTGAATGAAAGGGCCTCAATCGCTTGTAATATATTGTTGCTTCCTGCATTTGAAATATTGCTCGAAGGTGGAACCTCCGGCCTAGAAATCTGAATGTTTCCATTATTATTGACATATATAAAACCAATAGATTTCAAGAATTCCAAATCTATAAATTGCGGATGGCAAGCTATTGTCAATTTAGAATTTATTGGATCAAAAGCAAGAGAACGCATAGCAATAAGAACAATAAAGTGACCTAAAGCTAAATGTCGAATATCATGCGTTGCAATTTGTCCCCATTGAAAAGCAATCCAGTATCCCAAATTCAATCGTACAGAATTTTTCATAGCCCACAATATATATAGCTCAAATTTATTAACGACAACTGGATTATCTTGACGACCAAACAAATTATAAGCTATATATTTATGACAAAATAACAAAGCAGGATCGGCAATATGATGGGCTCGGAATCGGGAAGCAACAAATTGATATGGATCAGATGGGGCTATTTCAGTCCAAAATTCAGCAAACGAAATATCATCTGGATAACCACAACGTCCAGCCATGTATAATTCATCACGAACATCATCCACAATTCCCAATTTATAATTAATGTCATTAATGGACCAATCAAACCAAGTATCCATTAATCTGAATTTCAGAACAGGTTTAGAACGGGACCAATTTTTCTTGAATTGGAAACTACATGTGGCATAAAATTCATATAATAACACAGTGAAAATTGGCAAATTATTAAATTGTAATAACCAGGACCACCCAATATTGTCAAAGTATTCCCTAATATTTTGCTCAAGATTCAAGCAAGATAGATTTGAAAAATTAAAGAGCTTACTGGACCGAATAGTTCGAGATAATTGCCGTCGACACCGCCTCTTGTGCGTAATGTTATCAAATTGTAGCGCTCCTGGTAAATCTTCATTATCGCTGTCTTCTTTTTCGGACTCATCACCACCAGCGGAGAATTCAGACGACTCTTAATCTGGTAAAGGTTTTGGTGCTTTTCGTCTTACTGTAGCTTATCTGGTGGTGGCTCTCGTCCTACGTGATGCAGCGGCAGTTGAAAAATTTGTATTCGTAGTAGTTTTTGTTGCCGACCGATTTCTTTTAGCCCGAGGCGGAGTTTGTTCACTGGCTTGGCTCGATTTTAACTGCAAAATTGGAGCCTTCATGGATGAAGATAGATTTTTTGGTGTCGGCTGGGGCGGTGGTGAATGTCTTGGTGGATGCAATAGAATACGAAGGACTTCTGGAAGTTCTATTGCAAGGGGTTTTACATCAATAGGCTCCATGGGTGAAGGATTAGGCGATGGATGTTGAAAAGATGGAACCTTTTTAGAAAGAACTTTGATCTTCAGCACTTTGGTTGTGGGTTACGCTTTTCAGAGATATGGAGATGATAGAAGAAAGCTGATCCTGAAAAGTGAAAAGAAGAATTTCAGCCCCTTAATATAATATGAGATAAAATTGTTGCAATACTTCTTGTTTTAGTCAAAGTGTAATTCCTCTTTTTTGACTAGAATTCTATTAACTAAAGAGGACCACATGATTTGGTTTAACCAAAATTGGTGGGCCATAAGAAATACTATCAAAGTACAATTCCATTTCTATTACGTAATGCCTAAATATGTTCAATTCATATTGAATCAACATGTATGATATGTATGATATGCATGTCATATATCATGTAAACTTGCCATAATCAAATAAATCATGCATCCAATTTTTCTGGGAATAATTTTGCAACCAAAACAAAAATTTTGCAAGTTCCAAAATACGAAACAAATTCCAAAAATCATATCAGTATGAATAATATTCAAAATGTAAGACCACTTATGATTTTGTTAAAGAAAACATCCCAATTCAACCCCTTTTAATTTGGAAAATTTCTGTATTACTTGCGACACCAAAATCCAATGTTATCCTGCAATAAGAAATAAAAGGAATTATTAAATCCTAATAAAATGATAAATTAAGAAAAATGAAATAAATTAAAATAAAATGCATTGGGTTGCCTCCCAATTAGCGCCTTTGTTTAACGTCTTTGGCTAGACCTCATATGCCGAAATTAAAGGTAATTTGGCATAGATAATTTGAGCTCATCTACCACTTCAGGTTGGATATTTTCATAGAATGGTTTCAACCTCTGACCATTAACCTTGAATACTTTTCCAGATTCAAGTCCCAAAACTTCCACCGTCCCGTTTGGATTTGCGGAAACAACTTGAAATGGTCCAATCCATTTGGACTTTAATTTTCCTCCAAATAACCTCAACTTGGATTGAAAAAGTAAAACTTTTTGACCAACTTCAAATTGTTTCCGCCTTAGAAGCTTATCATGAAGCATCTTAGTCTTTTCTTTGTACCACGTGGCATTTTCGTAGGCTTCCAAACGTAACTCTTCCAATTCTTGAAGTTGGAGCTTCCTTTCCTCCCCACACTTAAATTCTTCCAAATTCATTTGCTTAATGGCCCAATAGGCTTTATGCTCTATCTCCACTGGTAAATGACACATCTTTCCAAACACAAGCCTATAGGGGGACATTCCTATCGGGGTCTTAAAAGCTGTTCGATATGCCCACAAGGCATCTGATGAGGTGAATTTATTCACCTTTTATGTAGTGTTTATACTTAATTCTTTGGTCGTTCTTGTTATGTTTTATGCGTTTTAGTGTTTTGTTTGTAGGATTATCAACCATGGTGGATGCTTGGAAGAGGAAAATCATTTGAAGAGCCAAATTGAATGCAAAGTGGAAGAAAAAAAATTGAGAAAGATCAAGAAAGGTGTGATTTAGGCCAAAAAGGAATAGAAGAACAAATGCTGAAAAAAATCTGCCACCCTTCTGTAATTTAACCATATCTCTCTCAATATACATCCAAATGCAATGATTCAGATACCATTGGAAAGATAAGAGGACGATCGTCAACTTTTATGTTTTACATGTTTCCTAATTCATTCTGGATCATATCGAAAAGTGGCTCGCAATTGGCGATTCCAGAGAGCATTTGTCTCCACGTAGTGACCTACTGCCAGGGTTTAGTATTTTCATCATATCTCTCTTCATTGACGTCCAAATGGAATGCGTCCGGTGCCATTGGAAAGCTAAGAGAACGAGCTACAACTGTAATGTTTTAGGTTTTTCCTAATTCGGCCGGGATCATATAGAAAAAGGTGAAGCAAAGTCGCGACGTGGGGAGAATCAGCAGAAAAAAAAACGTGTCTTTCAAGCTTTCATCATAGTCAATGTTCTACCATTTTCCATTGATTGACTATTGGTAGGAATATTATTTGGACGACTTTGGGGTGATAAAAACAAAGGGAACAAGGCTGGAAAGGTCAAGGGAAGGTGAAGAATTTAGAGACATGTTGAGGGAAAATTTCCAAGTTAGGTGAACAACTTAGAAAAACTAGAAAAGAAGACTTGACTTTTCCTTTAAAAAAATCTTCCTTGTCCTTCATGCAAAAAGGTTTTTTGGTTGTGTTTTTGTTTTTAGGATTCGTTTTTTTTCATATTTTTTTGGGTGCTGAAAAGTTGTAAGAACAAGTTGGGAACATCATCCATTGTTGATCTCATTTGTACAAAGACAAGGATTTCTTCCAAGGATTCAAGATCCAAGGTGTATTCTTTCCTTTCTACTTATGCTATCATTTTATGTGCTTGATTTTATATCTTATGATGGTTGAGTTCACCATGCTTGGCTAATTCTCTTGTACTCCTGAGATTATGAAGAGGGATTTATGTGTTTAATGTCATGCTAATTCTATCCTATGGTTGTTATGATTAAGTTTTATTGTGATCTTATTAGTTATGCATGAATTGATCACTTATGCATGATGAACATCTTTTAAAGTGCAGTAAATTATTTAGGGATGACTTGTTCTAATCTTGCCTCTTGCCACAAAGGAGGATTAGAGTAGGTTATTCAAAGTCTTGTGTGGTTTGTTGTGAATTTGTTAAATAAATTCAAATTAACTTTTACCTCTTGCCACAAAGGAAGAGTTAAAGAGAATGATTTTAACATATGTGTGACTTGGTTTGGTTTTACCTCTTGCCACAAAGGAATAACTAAACTTGAGTGTTGTCTTGATTGGTTGTTGCACAAGATCTTTGGGTTAATTAAGGAAGTGAATCTTACCTCTTGCCACAAAGGAGGATTCATGGAATTAGTTAATACCTAAATAGGTAAATAATGAAATCATTTCTTACCTCTTGCCACAAAGGAAGATTTGTGTGGATTTGTTTATCCTTGATTTATATGTCCATGGATAGAACATATGCATGAACTCTTTTTAGTAATCCCTCAAAATAATCTCAAGAGTATGTTGGTTTATTTGATATCATCAAAAACAAGTTCATTATTTGTTTCATTTCTTGATTATTTTCTGTTTTATATGATTATGGTTTATTTTCTCAATTTGCAAAATCAAGAATTTTAGGCATGTTGACATAAATTTTAGTGACATAATTTTAGTGGTAACTCTCTTCGTGGGAACGATCTCGTTTTTACTACTGCCTTAAAAGGGGGTTGTTTTAGCATTTATAATTTGAGTGAGGTAAATAGCAACTACGACAATATTTTTTCACATATTTGCCTTGCGTCAAATTTTGGCGCCGTTGCCGGGGAGAGTTTATGTGCTGAAATTTTTTTTGTGTTGAAATTTTTGTTGTTGTTTTTGTTGTTGCAATTTTTTGTAGAAATTTTTTGTACTATTTTTGTTACATAATTGTGCTTGCTGTTTTTGATTTTTAATTTTAAGTTTAATTTTTATTTTTATTTTTAGTGTATTGAAATTTTGTTGAAGTTTATGTGCTGAAATTTTTGTTACTATTTTAGTTATATAAATTGGGTGGCTGTTTTTGTTTGTAATTTTTTGTATAATTTTTGTTGTACATATATTGCTTGCTGTTTTTGAGTGTTATATCTTGTATGAATTTTATTTGCAATTATTTGAAACTATTTTTATTTCTTTGAAATTTTGTTGTTATTTTTGTGTGGAAATTTTTGGGACTGTTTTTGTAGATAAACTTTGTTTGCTATTTTTCATATAAACTTAAGTTAAATTTTTAATTGTAAATATTTGATACTGTTTTTATTTTTCTTTGCATGCGTAGGACAAGATCCCTTGGTCCACCCGAGCATCCATTTGATCCGGAGCTTGCGAGAACCTTGCGCGTGAACAAAAAGTTGGAATTTGGAGCTATGGCTACCCAAGAAAATAATCCTAATATTGTTGTTCCTCCAAATGGAGAAAATCAAAATATTGCACCTATGCCACCAAGGCGTAGATACGGGGATCATTATGAACCCCGTATGGATAATTTAGATTCTCCACTCATTAACACCGGAGAACATTTCCAAATTCCACCCGCGTTCATAAATTTGATTCAAAATGGTCAAATTTTTCATGGATTAAATTCGGAGGACCCACACGCACACTTAAGGACATTCCTTAAAGTGTGTAATACCGGAAATCTTCCTCACATACCACATGATACTTTAAAAAGAATGCTTTTTCCATTTTCTCTTCAAGGTGCCGCCAAAAGGTGGTATGATTCCATTAATGGAGCAAGAATTGAAACCTTTGACGAAGTTGCACGAAGGTTCATTACTAAATATTTTCCACCATCTCGAATGGATAGAATTCGGATGGAATTTATGCAATTTCGTCAAGGCGAGAATGAATCCTTCACGGAAGCTTGGGATAGATTTCGTGAACTTTTTCATAAATGTCCTAATAGTGGACTTGAACCTGGAAGAGAATTGAATTTTTTCTGCAATGGACTCAACTTCGATACCATGCATATGGTAAATCTCACCGCCGGTGGGAATTTACGAGATAAATCACCAGAAGAAGTTGAAGCTATTTTTGAACTCATTGTAAATAATGAGTTAATGATTCCCAATGTCAGAAGTAATTATGGAAGGAGACCAATTGGAATGTTGGAATTAGACAAATTTTCCAATATGGAGGCACAAATTTCTGCACTCCAAACTCAATTATCCAACCTCCAAACCACCTCTCCTTCTAGCAATAAAATCACACCAAGTTGTGGTCTATGTCAAGGGGCACATTACATGGACGAATGTCCTCAAGTTACCAATGAACCTGTGCAATATGTAAATTACAACCGGAATGCGAACTCAAATCAATGGAGACCGTCCGGTAGTAACCAATGGTACCAAGGAGGAACAAACCGTCCTCAATACAATGCTTCTAGACCACAATACCCACCTGGTTTTGGTAATCAAAACCAACAAAGTGGAAATTCACAATCCACAAATGATGATGTGATTTCAGTTTTGGGAACAAAAATGGAAAAATTCTTTGGAGAGTATAAACAACAACAAGCTATTGTTGAAAAGAGAATGGAAGGATATGATGGAATGTTTAGAGAACAAAGAGCTCTTATCAAAAATATGGAGACTCAAATTGGTCAATTAGCAAATGAAATACACAATAGACCAATTGGAACTTTGCCAAGCGACACTTTTACTAACCCTAAAGGAAAAGAACAATGTCATGCAATTACACTTCGAAGTGGCAAAGAACTTCAATCTCCAACTATCATTGAAAACGATTCTCAGTTGAATGAACAAGTTGTTGTTGAAATCCCAAATGAGAAGGAAGAGATGCAAAGAAAAGTTGAGACCAAGGATCAAAGATCCGAGAACAAAGAAGAAAAACCTGAGACCAAGGAAGAAAAAGCTGGCAAGGGAAGGAAAAAGAATTCCCCAAGTGCATTCAATTTCCCGGATTATGTTCCACCTCCACCTTTTCCTCAAAGGATTCAACCTTCGAAGAAGAAAATTCTTTTCAGTCAATTTACTGAAATGATGAAGAAATTCAATGTCGAAATTCCTTTATTGGATTTGGTGAAGACTGTGCCTACATATGCAAAATTTTTGAAAGATCTTATTTCAAATAAGGAGCAAATTTTGCAATGTGATGAAGTGATTCAAGTGAATGAAGTAGGGCAATGTTTGTCAAAGAAAAATTTGCCCCCTAAGCTCAAGGATCCAGGAAGTTGCACTATTCCGTGCAAAATTGGATCAAGGTATTTTTCCAAAGCATTGTTTGACTTAGGGGCGGGAATTAATTTGATGCCTTATTCTATAGCCACTAGTGTCGGAATAGGCGATAAAATCAAACCGGTGGCTATAACTCTTCAATTAGCAGATAGATCAATTATCACTCCTATGGGAATAATTGAAGATGTTTTGGTGGTAGTCGATAAGTGCACGATTCCTGTGGACTTTATCATCTTAGACATGGAAGAGGATGAAGAAGTGCCTCTTATCTTCGGAAGACCATTTCTAGCAACGGGAGATGCGTTAATTGGCGTAAGAAGCAAAACGATTACCTTTCGCGTTAATGGTGAAGAGGTAACTTTTAACGTCAATTATGCCATGAAGCACCCGAGAAACATTAACACTTGTTTTTTCATGGATGTCGTTGAAAATGTAGTGATTGAAAATAATCCAATGAAATTACAAAGTGTTAGTGATGATAACTGGCAAATGCAAATTTTTAGCCTTGAGTTGTCTAAAATTGATGAGAAAATTGCATTGGAATTACAAGATATGGTTGAAATGGTTTTCCTCAATTCTTCATTTGATGAATTGATTGATGATTCTTGTGAGGAGACCATCGAGATAAGGCCGATTGAAGTTCAAGAATGTAGAGAAAACAAGTTGAAACCTTCAATCGAAGAACCACCAAAACTAGAACTCAAATCACTCCCATCACATCTCAAATATGCATTTCTGGGAGAAGACAACACATTGCCAGTAGTGATATCAGCTATGCTGGAACCAAACCAAGAAGAAGAGCTTATAAAGGTGCTTAAAATGTATCAAGGAGCCATAGGATGGACTATTGCGGACATCAAAGGAATTAGCCCTTCAATTTGTATGCATAAAATTCTTTTGGAAGAGAGCGCAACTCCTGTACGTGATAGGAAACGCCGATTAAACCCGACAATGATGGAAGTGGTGAAGAATGAAGTAATCAAATTATTGGACTTTGGAATGATATATGCAATATCCGACAGTGAATGGGTAAGCCCAGTCCAATGTGTCCCCAAGAAGGGTGGTGTCACGGTTGTCAAGACAGAGAATGATGAGTTATTGGCAACTCGGATCACAAATGCATGGAGAGTTTGCATGGATTATCGCAAACTCAACAAAGCCACCCGAAAGGATCACTTTCCTTTACCTTTCCTTGATTAAGTGCTAAATAGAATTTCAGGGCACTTATATTATTGCTTCTTGGACGGTTATTCTGGTTATAATCAAATCAACATAGATCCTAAAGACCAAGACAAAACGACATTTACATGTCCTTTTGGAACGTTCGCATTCAAGCGAATGCCTTTTGGTCTTTGTAATGCACCTGCGACTTTTCAAAGATGCATGATGGCCATTTTCCACGACATGGTGGAAATTATTATTGAGGTTTTCATGGATGATTTTTCCATATTTGGCCATTCTTTTGAAAGGTGCTTGGAAAATCTTGCAAAGGTACTCCAAAGATGCATGGAGTCGAATTTGGTTCTTAATTGGGAAAAATGTCAATTTATGGTACAAGAAGGAATTGTATTGGGACATAAAATCTCAGCGAAGGGCATGGAAGTCGATAAAGCTAAATTGGAAGTTATTTCTAAACTCCCTTACCCAATAAATGTTAAGGGAGTTAGAAGTTTTTTAAACCTTGCTGGGTTTTATAGACGATTTATTCGTGATTTTTCTAAAATCACGAAACCATTGTGCCATTTATTGGAAAAGGATGCAATATTTGATTTTGACAATGATTGTAAGGAAGCTTTTGACTTCCTTAAAAATCAATTGGTGTCAGCACCGATCATTCAACCTCCTAATTGGGGTTTCCCTTTTGAGATCATGTGCGATGCAAGCGACTATGCTATTGGAGCAGTCCTTGGTCAAAGGAAGGACAAAGTTTTTCATACCATTCATTATGCCAGTCGGTTGTTAGACTCTGCTCAGTGTAATTACACTACAACTGAGAAGGAAATGCTGGCGGTGGTATTTGCTGTGGATAGGTTTCGATCTTATCTTTTGGGAGCAAAAGTAATTATCTATACCGATCACGCAGCAATCAGATATTTGATGGCAAAGAAAGATGCAAAACCAAGGTTGATTAGATGGGTCCTTTTACTCCAAGAATTCGACCTAGAAATTCGGGATAAAAAGGGAGCGGAAAATCATGTTGCCGATCACCTTTCCCGTTTGGAAAGACATGAGCATTTGGAAGAGGATATTCATACTTTAATCAAAGAACTCTATCCAGATGAACAATTATTTCTTGTAGGAGAAGCCAGTCAAGTCCCGTGGTATGCTGACATAGCAAACTATGTCGTATCACAAAGGCTTCCATCTCATTTGTCTGCCCAACAAAAGAAAAGACTCATACATGATGCCAAGTATTATATTTGGGATGAGCCTTATCTTTTCAAAGTGTGTAGTGACCAGATGATTAGAAGGTGTGTTCCTGAGGAACATCAAAAGGAAATTTTAAGGTCATGCCACGAATCTGATTACGGGGGACATTTTGGTAGAAGAAGAACAGCATACAAAGTGTTACAGTCATGCTATTATTGGCCAAGGCTATTTCATGACACTCATGAGTGGATTAAGTACTGTAATGAATGCCAAAGAACCGGGAATATTTCGTGGAGAAATGAGATGCCCTTAAACAACATCATGGAAGTAGAAATTTTTGACGTTTGGGGCATAGACTTCATGGGACCATTTCCAAAGTCGAATGGGAACTCATATATTCTCGTAGCTGTGGATTATGTTTCCAAATGGGTTGAGGCAATTGCGGTACCGACTAGTGATGCAAAAGAGTGGTGAGTTTTATCAAGAAGCATATTTTCACTCGATATGGAACACCACGAGCTATCATTAGTGATGGAGGCAAGCATTTTTGTAATAAGGCTTTTCAAGCCTTATTGAACAAATATGGAGTCCGACATAAGGTGGCGACACCTTATCATCCACAAACAAGTGGTCAGGTTGAGATATCTAATAGGGAGATTAAGAGAATCCTGGAGAAGGTTGTGAAACCTTCTAGGAAAGATTGGGCGACAAAGTTAGATGATTCTCTATGGACGTATCGTACCGCTTTCAAAACTCCTATTGGTACATCTCTTTACCGAATGGTTTTCGGTAAAGCCTGCCATTTACCGGTCGAGCTGGAGTACAAGACTTTTTGGGCTCTTAAAGAATTGAAAATGGATTATGGAAAGGCAGCTGCACAACGGTTATTGGAATTCAACGACTTGGATGAATTTCGTTTTGATGCTTATCAAAGTGCATCTCTCTATAAAGAGAGAACAAAGAAATGGCACGACAAACGGATTCATTACAAGAGTTTTGAACCAGGGCAGCTCGTTCTTTTGTATAATTCAAAGCTTTTGTATAATTCAAAGCTCAAACTTTTCCCGGGAAAACTAAAATCAAGATGGTATGGACCATATAGGGTAAAGACAGTTTTTCCGTACGGGACAGTTGAGTTATTCAATGGAAGTAATGGGAAATCTTTTATCGTCAATGGACACAGATTGAAGATTTATTTTTCTCAGGACGAAAAGATTCTCTGGGAAAAAGAAGACGTGACTCTTGGCGAGTCACCAAATGAAGATTGAAGCAAGAAGGCGTCGAGCTTTCGACGTTAAATAAAGCACTTTTTAGGAGGCAACCCAAATTTATTTGCTTTAATTTTATTTCATTTCTTTTTATTTTATTTCATTTGAAAAATTTGTGTGAATAAAAATTCCATTAACTTAATGTCTTTTTAATTAAAAGTTATTTTTGTTTTTGTAGGTGAAAGAGAGAAATAAAATGAGTGGTGAGCAAAATCACTCACAATGATCTGGTCTAGTTGGCGATTGTACTTTTTCACATTGGGGACAATGTGAAGTTCAAGTGTGGGGGACTCAAGAGCGATTTTGGGTTGATTGGTTGAATTTAGTTAAATATTTCTTTTTGTTGATTTTGTTGGATTATTTGGATTTGTGGTTTTTATTTTGATTGGTTAAATCGGATTGTTAAGTTTTTCTGTTTTATTTTATTTGGAGTAATTTTCTTTTATTTGATTTTCTTTTTGTTGATTTTGTTGCATATAAAGGCATTTTAAGTTAATGGAATTAGGAATTAGTTTTTATCTTCAAAATAATTGTTTTGAATAAATATGATGACCCAATTCTTGGTATGCATTTTAGTATCTCTTAGAGACACTTAAATCATAATTAAGAAAGCTGGTAAATTTGAAATTTTTCATAAAATACATCATGGTTTTTAGACATTGTTGTGTGAATACATCTTTTGAAATTTTGATTTTTTTTTATAAGTGCTATGTTGCCGATGATTTGATTTTATCTGAAAAATTTGATGTGGGATAGGAAAGTAATATACTATCCAAGACGAGTCAAGTTGTTAGTGGAAAGTTTAGCATTTTGAGTCGATCATTTTTATGCACATAGAGGAACTACCGAGGGGATTGACGAGTTTATAACTATTAAGTAGATTGGCGTGTTTTTAAACACTTTGTTTAATTGAAACTTATATAACTCGCTTAAAATTATGCTTTAATGAATGTGCTTATATTTGCACTTAATATTTGATATTTTAAGCTTGTTTTTTGCAGGCGTTATATTGCCACTCCTCTGCGAGACTGCTCTTAAACGAAAGTTAAAAGAGAACTTGCATGAGTGGGAATGAGTCTAAAACCCTAAGGTGAGACAGTACCCCAGGTGGATGTCACGGGACTTCCAATGAGATATCCTAATAAAATGTGACAGTCTGGGGGAACGAGTGATTATTTATGAGCCTTAAGGTTCGCCGAGTGAATCCTCATTAATTATGAGTTAATAATGAATTATTTTGATTAGTGAGGAAAAGTTGAAATTAAACTTAGTTGTGGGAAACCCTAATTTATGGCGTGGTTGTGGATTAGTTATGAACTTAGGTGGATCCTATCGCACACACACACATGATTGACTCAACGTGTCTAAATAAGTACGTTATCATGCTTGATAAATTTTGGAGATGTATATTATGACTACTTGACATTTAAATGCCTAAGATTATGAGGTAAAATCATGGCACTTATTTTTTAGATCAAAATGATGAAGTTGGATACGTTTTGATGTTTGTGTCATTATTATGTGAAGTGTTTATGATTTGTTGTTGATTGCTGTTTTTGAATTTGGTTTGTTCGAGGACGAACAAGGGTTAAGTGTGGGGGAATTTGATGAGGTGAATTTATTCACCTTTTATGTAGTGTTTATACTTAATTCTTTGGTCGTTCTTGTTATGTTTTATGCGTTTTAGTGTTTTGTTTGTAGGATTATCAACCATGGTGGATGCTTGGAAGAGGAAAATCATTTGAAGAGCCAAATTGAATGCAAAGTGGAAGAAAAAAAATTGAGAAAGATCAAGAAAGGTGTGATTTAGGCCAAAAAGGAATAGAAGAACAAATGTTGAAAAAAATCTGCCACCCTTCTGTAATCTAATGATATCTCTCTCCATATACATCCAAATGCAATGATTCACATACCATTGGAAAGATAAGAGGACGATCGTCAACTTTTATGTTTTACATGTTTCCTAATTCGTTCTGGATCATATCGAAAAGTGGCTCGCAATTGGCGATTCCAGAGAGCATTTGTCTCCACGTAGTGACCTACTGCCAGGGTTTAGTATTTTCATCATATCTCTCTTCATTGACGTCCAAATGGAATGAGTCCGGTGCCATTGGAAAGCTAAGAGAACGAGCTACAACTGTAATGTTTTAGGTTTTTCCTAATTCGGCCGGGATCATATAGACAAAGGTGAAGCAAAGTCGCGACGTGGGGAGAATCAGCAGGAAAAAAAAACGTGTCTTTCAAGCTTTCATCATAGTCAATGTTCTACCATTTTCCATTGATTGACTATTGGTAGGAATATTATTTGGACGACTTTGGGGTGATAAAAACAAAGGGAACAAGGCTGGAAAGGTCAAGGGAAGGTGAAGAATTTAGAGACATGTTGAGGGAAAATTTCCAAGTTAGGTGAACAACTTAGAAAAACTAGAAAAGAAGACTTGACTTTTCCTTTAAAAAAATCTTCCTTGTCCTTCATGCAAAAAGGTTTTTTGGTTGTGTTTTTGTTTTTAGGATTCGTTTTTTTTCATATTTTTTTGGGTGCTGAAAAGTTGTAAGAACAAGTTGGGAACATCATCCATTGTTGATCTCATTTGTACAAAGACAAGGATTTCTTCCAAGGATTCAAGATCCAAGGTGTATTCTTTCCTTTCTACTTATGCTATCATTTTATGTGCTTGATTTTATATCTTATGATGGTTGAGTTCACCATGCTTGGCTAATTCTCTTGTACTCCTGAGATTATGAAGAGGGATTTATGTGTTTAATGTCATGCTAATTCTATCCTATGGTTGTTATGATTAAGTTTTATTGTGATCTTATTAGTTATGCATGAATTGATCACTTATGCATGATGAACATCTTTTAAAGTGCAGTAAATTATTTAGGGATGACTTGTTCTAATCTTGCCTCTTGCCACAAAGGAGGATTAGAGTAGGTTATTCAAAGTCTTGTGTGGTTTGTTGTGAATTTGTTAAATAAATTCAAATTAACTTTTACCTCTTGCCACAAAGGAAGAGTTAAAGAGAATGATTTTAACATATGTGTGACTTGGTTTGGTTTTACCTCTTGCCACAAAGGAATAACTAAACTTGAGTGTTGTCTTGATTGGTTGTTGCACAAGATCTTTGGGTTAATTAAGGAAGTGAATCTTACCTCTTGCCACAAAGGAGGATTCATGGAATTAGTTAATACCTAAATAGGTAAATAATGAAATCATTTCTTACCTCTTGCCACAAAGGAAGATTTGTGTGGATTTGTTTATCCTTGATTTATATGTCCATGGATAGAACATATGCATGAACTCTTTTTAGTAATCCCTCAAAATAATCTCAAGAGTATGTTGGTTTATTTGATATCATCAAAAACAAGTTCATTATTTGTTTCATTTCTTGATTATTTTCTGTTTTATATGATTATGGTTTATTTTCTCAATTTGCAAAATCAAGAATTTTTGGCATGTTGACATAAATTTTAGTGACATAATTTTAGTGGTAACTCTCTTCGTGGGAACGATCTCGTTTTACTACTGCCTTAAAAAGGGGGTTGTTTTAGCATTTATAATTTGAGTGAGGTAAATAGCAACTACGACAATATTTTTTCACATATTTGCCTTGCGTCAAATTTTGGCGCCGTTGCCGGGGAGAGTTTATGTGCTGAAATTTTTTTTGTGTTGAAATTTTTGTTGTTGTTTTTGTTGTTGCAATTTTTTGTAGAAAGTTTTTGTACTATTTTTGTTACATAATTGTGCTTGCTGTTTTTGATTTTTAATTTTAAGTTTAATTTTTATTTTTATTTTTAGTGTATTGAAATTTTGTTGAAGTTTATGTGCTGAAATTTTTGTTACTATTTTAGTTATATAAATTGGGTGGCTGTTTTTGTTTGTAATTTTTTGTATAATTTTTGTTGTACATATATTGCTTGCTGTTTTTGAGTGTTATATCTTGTATGAATTTTATTTGCAATTATTTGAAACTATTTTTATTTCTTTGAAATTTTGTTGTTATTTTTGTGTGGAAATTTTTGGGACTGTTTTTGTAGATAAACTTTGTTTGCTATTTTTCATATAAACTTAAGTTAAATTTTTAATTGTAAATATTTGATACTGTTTTTATTTTTCTTTGCATGCGTAGGACAAGATCCCTTGGTCCACCCGAGCATCCATTTGATCCGGAGCTTGCGAGAACCTTGCGCGTGAACAAAAAGTTGGAATTTGGAGCTATGGCTACCCAAGAAAATAATCCTAATATTGTTGTTCCTCCAAATGGAGAAAATCAAAATATTGCACCTATGCCACCAAGGCGTAGATACGGGGATCATTATGAACCCCGTATGGATAATTTAGATTCTCCACTCATTAACACCGGAGAACATTTCCAAATTCCACCCGCGTTCATAAATTTGATTCAAAATGGTCAAATTTTTCATGGATTAAATTCGGAGGACCCACACGCACACTTAAGGACATTCCTTAAAGTGTGTAATACCGGAAATCTTCCTCACATACCACATGATACTTTAAAAAGAATGCTTTTTCCATTTTCTCTTCAAGGTGCCGCCGAAAGGTGGTATGATTCCATTAATGGAGCAAGAATTGAAACCTTTGACGAAGTTGCACGAAGGTTCATTACTAAATATTTTCCACCATCTCGAATGGATAGAATTCGGATGGAATTTATGCAATTTCGTCAAGGCGAGAATGAATCCTTCACGGAAGCTTGGGATAGATTTCGTGAACTTTTTCATAAATGTCCTAATAGTGGACTTGAACCTGGAAGAGAATTGAATTTTTTCTGCAATGGACTCAACTTCGATACCATGCATATGGTAAATCTCACCGCCGGTGGGAATTTACGAGATAAATCACCAGAAGAAGTTGAAGCTATTTTTGAACTCATTGTAAATAATGAGTTAATGATTCCCAATGTCAGAAGTAATTATGGAAGGAGACCAATTGGAATGTTGGAATTAGACAAATTTTCCAATATGGAGGCACAAATTTCTGCACTCCAAACTCAATTATCCAACCTCCAAACCACCTCTCCTTCTAGCAATAAAATCACACCAAGTTGTGGTCTATGTCAAGGGGCACATTACATGGACGAATGTCCTCAAGTTACCAATGAACCTGTGCAATATGTAAATTACAACCGGAATGCGAACTCAAATCAATGGAGACCGTCCGGTAGTAACCAATTGTACCAAGGAGGAACAAACCGTCCTCAATACAATGCTTCTAGACCACAATACCCACCTGGTTTTGGTAATCAAAACCAACAAAGTGGAAATTCAAAATCCACAAATGATGATGTGATTTCAGTTTTGGGAACAAAAATGGAAAAATTCTTTGGAGAGTATAAACAACAACAAGCTATTGTTGAAAAGAGAATGGAAGGATATGATGGAATGTTTAGAGAACAAAGAGCTCTTATAAAAAATATGGAGACTCAAATTGGTCAATTAGCAAATGAAATACACAATAGACTAATTGGAACTTTGCCAAGCGACACTTTTCCTAACCCTAAAGGAAAAGAACAATGTCATGCAATTACACTTCGAAGTGGCAAAGAACTTCAATCTCCAACTATCATTGAAAACGATTCTCAGTTGAATGAACAAGTTGTTGTTGAAATCCCAAATGAGAAGGAAGAGATGCAAAGAAAAGTTGAGACCAAGGATCAAAGATCCGAGAACAAAGAAGAAAAACCTGAGACCAAGGAAGAAAAAGCTGGCAAGGGAAGGAAAAAGAATTCCCCAAGTGCATTCAATTTCCCGGATTATGTTCCACCTCCACCTTTTCCTCAAAGGATTCAACCTTCGAAGAAGAAAATTCTTTTCAGTCAATTTACTGAAACGATGAAGAAATTCAATGTCGAAATTCCTTTATTGGATTTGGTGAAGACTGTGCCTACATATGCAAAATTTTTGAAAGATCTTATTTCAAATAAGGAGCAAATTTTGCAATGTGATGAAGTGATTCAAGTGAATGAAGTAGGGCAATGTTTGTCAAAGAAAAATTTGCCCCCTAAGCTCAAGGATCCAGGAAGTTGCACTATTCCGTGCAAAATTGGATCAAGGTATTTTTCCAAAGCATTGTGTGACTTAGGGGCGGGAATTAATTTGATGCCTTATTCTATAGCCACTAGTGTCGGAATGGGCGATAAAATCAAACCGGTGGCTATAACTCTTCAATTAGCAGATAGATCAATTATCACTCCTATGGGAATAATTGAAGATGTTTTGGTGGTAGTCGATAAGTTCACGATTCCTGTGGACTTTATCATCTTAGACATGGAAGAGGATGAAGAAGTGCCTCTTATCTTCGGAAGACCATTTCTAGCAACGGGAGATGCGTTAATTGGCGTAAGAAGCAAAACGATTACCTTTCGCGTTAATGGTGAAGAGGTAACTTTTAACGTCAATTATGCCATGAAGCACCCGAGAAACATTAACACTTGTTTTTTCATGGATGTCGTTGAAAATGTAGTGATTGAAAATAATCCAATGAAATTACAAAGTGTTAGTGATGATAACTGGCAAATGCAAATTTTTAGCCTTGAGTTGTCTAAAATTGATGAGAAAATTGCATTGGAATTACAAGATATGGTTGAAATGGTTTTTCTCAATTCTTCATTTGATGAATTGATTGATGATTCTTGTGAGGAGACCATCGAGATAAGGCCGATTGAAGTTCAAGAATGTAGAGAAAACAAGTTGAAACCTTCAATCGAAGAACCACCAAAACTAGAACTCAAATCATCACATCTCAAATATGCATTTCTGGGAGAAGACAACACATTGCCAGTAGTGATATCAGCTATGCTGGAACCAAACCAAGAAGAAGAGCTTATAAAGGTGCTTAAAATGTATCAAGGAGCCATAGGATGGACTATTGCGGACATCAAAGGAATTAGCCCTTCAATTTGTATGCATAAAATTCTTTTGGAAGAGAGCGCAACTCCTGTACGTGATAGGCAACGCCGATTAAACCCGACAATGATGGAAGTGGTGAAGAATGAAGTAACTAAATTATTGAACTTTGGAATGATATATGCAATATCCGACAGTGAATGGATAAGCCCAATCCAATGTGTCCCCAAGAAGGGTGGTGTCACGGTTGTCAAGACAGAGAATGATGAGTTATTGGCAACTCGGATCACAAATGCATGGAGAGTTTGCATGGATTATCGCAAACTCAACAAAGCCACCCGAAAGGATCACTTTCCTTTACCTTTCCTTGATTAAGTGCTAAATAGAATTTCAGGGCACTTATATTATTGCTTCTTGGACGGTTATTCTGGTTATAATCAAATCAGCATAGATCCTAAAGACCAAGACAAAACGACATTTACATGTCCTTTTGGAACGTTCGCATTCAAGCGAATGCCTTTTGGTCTTTGTAATGCACCTGCGACTTTTCAAAGATGCATGATGGCCATTTTCCACGACATGGTGGAAATTATTATTGAGGTTTTCATGGATGATTTTTCCGTATTTGGCCATTCTTTTGAAAGGTGCTTGGAAAATCTTGCAAAGGTACTCCAAAGATGCATGGAGTCGAATTTGGTTCTTAATTGGGAAAAATGTCAATTTATGGTACAAGAAGGAATTGTATTGGGACATAAAATCTCAGCGAAGGGCATGGAAGTCGATAAAGCTAAATTGGAAGTTATTTCTAAACTCCCTTACCCAATAAATGTTAAGGGAGTTAGAAGTTTTTTAAACCTTGCTGGGTTTTATAGACGATTTATTCGTGATTTTTCTAAAATCACGAAACCATTGTGCCATTTATTGGAAAAGGATGCAATATTTGATTTTGACAATGATTGTAAGGAAGCTTTTGACTTCCTTAAAAATCAATTGGTGTCAGCACCGATCATTCAACCTCCTAATTGGGGTTTCCCTTTTGAGATCATGTGCGATGCAAGCGACTATGCTATTGGAGCAGTCCTTGGTCAAAGGAAGGACAAAGTTTTTCATACCATTCATTATGCCAGTCGGTTGTTAGACTCTGCTCAGTGTAATTACACTACAACTGAGAAGGAAATGCTGGCGGTGGTATTTGCTGTGGATAGGTTTCGATCTTATCTTTTGGGAGCGAAAGTAATTATCTATACCGATCACGCAGCAATCAGATATTTGATGGCAAAGAAAGATGCAAAACCAAGGTTGATTAGATGGGTCCTTTTACTCCAAGAATTCGACCTAGAAATTCGGGATAAAAAGGGAGCGGAAAATCATGTTGCCGATCACCTTTCCCGTTTGGAAAGACATGAGCATTTGGAAGAGGATATTCATACTTTAATCAAAGAACTCTATCCAGATGAACAATTATTTCTTGTAGGAGAAGCCAGTCAAGTCCCGTGGTATGCTGACATAGCAAACTATGTCGTATCACAAAGGCTTCCATCTCATTTGTCTGCCCAACAAAAGAAAAGACTCATACATGATGCCAAGTATTATATTTGGGATGAGCCTTATCTTTTCAAAGTGTGTAGTGACCAGATGATTAGAAGGTGTGTTCCTGAGGAACATCAAAAGGAAATTTTAAGGTCATGCCACGAATCTGATTACGGGGGACATTTTGGTAGAAGAAGAACAGCATACAAAGTGTTACAGTCATGCTATTATTGGCCAAGGCTATTTCATGACACTCATGAGTGGATTAAGTACTGTAATGAATGCCAAAGAACCGGGAATATTTCGTGGAGAAATGAGATGCCCTTAAACAACATCATGGAAGTAGAAATTTTTGACGTTTGGGGCATAGACTTCATGGGACCATTTCCAAAGTCGAATGGGAACTCATATATTCTCGTAGCTGTGGATTATGTTTCCAAATGGGTTGAGGCAATTGCGGTACCGACTAGTGATGCAAAAAGAGTGGTGAGTTTTATCAAGAAGCATATTTTCACTCGATATGGAACACCACGAGCTATCATTAGTGATGGAGGCAAGCATTTTTGTAATAAGGCTTTTCAAGCCTTATTGAACAAATATGGAGTCCGACATAAGGTGGCGACACCTTATCATCCACAAACAAGTGGTCAGGTTGAGATATCTAATAGGGAGATTAAGAGAATCCTGGAGAAGGTTGTGAAACCTTCTAGGAAAGATTGGGCGACAAAGTTAGATGATTCTCTATGGACGTATCGTACCGCTTTCAAAACTCCTATTGGTACATCTCTTTACCGAATGGTTTTCGGTAAAGCCTGCCATTTACCGGTCGAGCTGGAGTACAAGACTTTTTGGGCTCTTAAAGAATTGAAAATGGATTATGGAAAGGCAGCTGCACAACGGTTATTGGAATTCAACGACTTGGATGAATTTCGTTTTGATGCTTATCAAAGTGCATCTCTCTATAAAGAGAGAACAAAGAAATGGCACGACAAACGGATTCATTACAAGAGTTTTGAACCAGGGCAGCTCGTTCTTTTGTATAATTCAAAGCTTTTGTATAATTCAAAGCTCAAACTTTTCCCGGGAAAACTAAAATCAAGATGGTATGGACCATATAGGGTAAAGACAGTTTTTCCGTACGGGACAGTTGAGTTATTCAATGGAAGTAATGGGAAATCTTTTATCGTCAATGGACACAGATTGAAGATTTATTTTTCTCAGGACGAAAAGATTCTCTGGGAAAAAGAAGACGTGACTCTTGGCGAGTCACCAAATGAAGATTGAAGCAAGAAGGCGTCGAGCTTTCGACGTTAAATAAAGCACTTTTTAGGAGGCAACCCAAATTTATTTGCTTTAATTTTATTTCATTTCTTTTTATTTTATTTCATTTGAAAAATTTGTGTGAATAAAAATTCCATTAACTTAATGTCTTTTTAATTAAAAGTTATTTTTGTTTTTGTAGGTGAAAGAGAGAAATAAAATGAGTGGTGAGCAAAATCACTCACAATGATCTGGTCTAGTTGGCGATTGTACTTTTTCACATTGGGGACAATGTGAAGTTCAAGTGTGGGGGACTCAAGAGCGATTTTGGGTTGATTGGTTGAATTTAGTTAAATATTTCTTTTTGTTGATTTTGTTGGATTATTTGGATTTGTGGTTTTTATTTTGATTGGTTAAATCGGATTGTTAAGTTTT
Organism: Ophiorrhiza pumila; assembly: GCA_016586305.1. Taxonomy (NCBI): domain Eukaryota; kingdom Viridiplantae; phylum Streptophyta; class Magnoliopsida; order Gentianales; family Rubiaceae; genus Ophiorrhiza; species Ophiorrhiza pumila. The sequence continues at coordinate 24,759,804 of BLIW01000004.1, read as the reverse complement.
TCTGTTTTATTTTATTTGGAGTAATTTTCTTTTATTTGATTTTCTTTTTGTTGATTTTGTTGCATATAAAGGCATTTTAAGTTAATGGAATTAGGAATTAGTTTTTATCTTCAAAATAATTGTTTTGAATAAATATGATGACCCAATTCTTGGTATGCATTTTAGTATCTCTTAGAGACACTTAAATCATAATTAAGAAAGCTGGTAAATTTGAAATTTTTCATAAAATACATCATGGTTTTTAGACATTGTTGTGTGAATACATCTTTTGAAATTTTGATTTTTTTTTATAAGTGCTATGTTGCCGATGATTTGATTTTATCTGAAAAATTTGATGTGGGATAGGAAAGTAATATACTATCCAAGACGAGTCAAGTTGTTAGTGGAAAGTTTAGCATTTTGAGTCGATCATTTTTATGCACATAGAGGAACTACCGAGGGGATTGACGAGTTTATAACTATTAAGTAGATTGGCGTGTTTTTAAACACTTTGTTTAATTGAAACTTATATAACTCGCTTAAATTATGCTTTAATGAATGTGCTTATATTTGCACTTAATATTTGATATTTTAAGCTTGTTTTTTGCAGGCGTTATATTGCCACTCCTCTGCGAGACTGCTCTTAAACGAAAGTTAAAAGAGAACTTGCATGAGTGGGAATGAGTCTAAAACCCTAAGGTGAGACAGTACCCCAGGTGGATGTCACGGGACTTCCAATGAGATATCCTAATAAAATGTGACAGTCTGGGGGAACGAGTGATTATTTATGAGCCTTAAGGTTCGCCGAGTGAATCCTCATTAATTATGAGTTAATAATGAATTATTTTGATTAGTGAGGAAAAGTTGAAATTAAACTTAGTTGTGGGAAACCCTAATTTATGGCGTGGTTGTGGATTAGTTATGAACTTAGGTGGATCCTATCGCACACACACACATGATTGACTCAACGTGTCTAAATAAGTACGTTATCATGCTTGATAAATTTTGGAGATGTATATTATGACTACTTGACATTTAAATGCCTAAGATTATGAGGTAAAATCATGGCACTTATTTTTTAGATCAAAATGATGAAGTTGGATACGTTTTGATGTTTGTGTCATTATTATGTGAAGTGTTTATGATTTGTTGTTGATTGCTGTTTTTGAATTTGGTTTGTTCGAGGACGAACAAGGGTTAAGTGTGGGGGAATTTGATGAGGTGAATTTATTCACCTTTTATGTAGTGTTTATACTTAATTCTTTGGTCGTTCTTGTTATGTTTTATGCGTTTTAGTGTTTTGTTTGTAGGATTATCAACCATGGTGGATGCTTGGAAGAGGAAAATCATTTGAAGAGCCAAATTGAATGCAAAGTGGAAGAAAAAAAATTGAGAAAGATCAAGAAAGGTGTGATTTAGGCCAAAAAGGAATAGAAGAACAAATGCTGAAAAAAATCTGCCACCCTTCTGTAATCTAATCATACCTCTCTCCATATACATCCAAATGCAATGATTCAGATACCATTGGAAAGATAAGAGGACGATCGTCAACTTTTATGTTTTACATGTTTCTAATTCGTTCTGGATCATATCGAAAAGTGGCTCGCAATTGGCGATTCCAGAGAGCATTTGTCTCCACGTAGTGACCTACTGCCAGGGTTTAGTATTTTCATCATATCTCTCTTCATTGACGTCCAAATGGAATGAGTCCGGTGCCATTGGAAAGCTAAGAGAACGAGCTACAACTGTAATGTTTTAGGTTTTTCCTAATTCGGCCGGGATCATATAGACAAAGGTGAAGCAAAGTCGCGACGTGGGGAGAATCAGCAGAAAAAAAAAACGTGTCTTTCAAGCTTTCATCATAGTCAATGTTCTACCATTTTCCATTGATTGACTATTGGTAGGAATATTATTTGGACGACTTTGGGGTGATAAAAACAAAGGGAACAAGGCTGGAAAGGTCAAGGGAAGGTGAAGAATTTAGAGACATGTTGAGGGAAAATTTCCAAGTTAGGTGAACAACTTAGAAAAACTAGAAAAGAAGACTTGACTTTTCCTTTAAAAAAATCTTCCTTGTCCTTCATGCAAAAAGGTTTTTTGGTTGTGTTTTTGTTTTTAGGATTCGTTTTTTTTCATATTTTTTTGGGTGCTGAAAAGTTGTAAGAACAAGTTGGGAACATCATCCATTGTTGATCTCATTTGTACAAAGACAAGGATTTCTTCCAAGGATTCAAGATCCAAGGTGTATTCTTTCCTTTCTACTTATGCTATCATTTTATGTGCTTGATTTTATATCTTATGATGGTTGAGTTCACCATGCTTGGCTAATTCTCTTGTACTCCTGAGATTATGAAGAGGGATTTATGTGTTTAACGTCATGCTAATTCTATCCTATGGTTGTTATGATTAAGTTTTATTGTGATCTTATTAGTTATGCATGAATTGATCACTTATGCATGATGAACATCTTTTAAAGTGCAGTAAATTATTTAGGGATGACTTGTTCTAATCTTGCCTCTTGCCACAAAGGAGGATTAGAGTAGGTTATTCAAAGTCTTGTGTGGTTTGTTGTGAATTTGTTAAATAAATTCAAATTAACTTTTACCTCTTGCCACAAAGGAAGAGTTAAAGAGAATGATTTTAACATATGTGTGACTTGGTTTGGTTTTACCTCTTGCCACAAAGGAATAACTAAACTTGAGTGTTGTCTTGATTGGTTGTTGCACAAGATCTTTGGGTTAATTAAGGAAGTGAATCTTACCTCTTGCCACAAAGAAGGATTCATGGAATTAGTTAATACCTAAATAGGTAAATAATGAAATCATTTCTTACCTCTTGCCACAAAGGAAGATTTGTGTGGATTTGTTTATCCTTGATTTATATGTCCATGGATAGAACATATGCATGAACTCTTTTTAGTAATCCCTCAAAATAATCTCAAGAGTATGTTGGTTTATTTGATATCATCAAAAACAAGTTCATTATTTGTTTCATTTCTTGATTATTTTCTGTTTTATATGATTATGGTTTATTTTCTCAATTTGCAAAATCAAGAATTTTTGGCATGTTGACATAAATTTTAGTGACATAATTTTAGTGGTAACTCTCTTCGTGGGAACGATCTCGTTTTACTACTGCCTTAAAAAGGGGGTTGTTTTAGCATTTATAATTTGAGTGAGGTAAATAGCAACTACGACAATATTTTTTCACATATTTGCCTCGCGTCAGCATCATCTAAGCGTAAACTCCAATCCTTGCGAGAAGTGTTAACTGTCTTTTCTAAAATTTACTTTAATTCACGATTCGACACTTCCGCTTGCCCATTGGACTGTGGATGGTATGGTGTAGCAAGGCGATGATGAACTCCATACTTTTTCATTAAGGCTTCAATTGTACGATTGCAAAAATGTGTTCCTTGGTCACTAATAATTGCTCGTGGTATACCAAATCTACTGAAAATATTAGACTTTAAAAAACCTGCAACCACTTTAGAATCATTAGTTCGGGTGGCTTTTGCTTCCACCCACTTCGACACATAATCCACAGCTAATAAAATGTACAAATTTCTGAAAGAACTAGGAAATGGGCCCATAAAATCCATACCCCATACATCAAAAATTTCACATACAATAATTGGAACTTGAGGCATTTCATCTTTATTAGTAATATTTCCCATTTTCTGACATCTCTCACAACTTTTGCAAAACAGATATGCATCTCTAAATAATGAATTCCAAAAGAATCCACTATCTAAAATTTTCCTAGCTGTTTTTCTTGGACCAAAGTGTCCACCACATGCATATGAATGACAGTGAACCAAATATCATGACATTCATTATCCGGAATACACCTTCTTATTATTTGATCAGAACCAATTTTCCATAGATAAGGCTCATCCCATATAAAATATTTTGCATCACTTCTAATTTTCATTGTTTTAGCATATGTTAAACCTTTAGGGAATTCTTTGCTAACCAGATAATTAACCATATCAGCAAACCAAGGTTCTTTATTTTGCTTACCTTGAAGGGTCAAAAGATGTTCGTCTGGAAAAACCTCCTGTATGGGTATGCTATGACCTTCCTGGGACAGACGACTTAAATGATCAGCCACATAATTTTCTGCTCCTTTTTTGTCTTTAATTTCCCAATCAAATTCCTGCAGAAGCAAAATCCATCTAATTAGTCTTGGCTTTGATTCCTTCTTTGCAAGTAAATATTTTAAGGCTACATGGTCAGTATACACAATTATTTTTGAACCCAATAAATATGATCTAAACTTCTCAAATGCAAAAACAATAGCTAAAAGCTCCTTTTCCGTTGTTGTGTAATTGCATTGAGCCGGATTTAGTGTCTTTGAAGCATAATAGATCACATGACTCTCTTTGCCTTATTTTTGACCAAGAACAGCACCAACTGCGTAGTCAATTGCATCGGACATCAGTTCAAAAGGGCGATCCCAGTGAGGTGGTTGAACTATTGGTGCTGAAACCAACTTCTCCTTTAACAAGTCAAAAGCTTTCTTACAATCTTCCGTCAGGGCAAATGGTATGTCATGCTGCAACAATTTTTTCAAAGGTTGCGCGATTTTTGCAAACTCTTGTATATATCGTCGGTAAAATCCTGCATGACCTAAAAATCCACGAATTTCTCTAATATTAGTGGGGTAAGGCAATTGTGCAATTAACTCTACCTTAGCTTTGTCTACTTGTATTCCCTTTTCAGACACAAAATGTCCAAGGACAATTCCATCTCTTACCATAAAGTGGCACTTTTCATAATTTAGAACCAAATTCTTCTCAATACACCTGTGCAACACTTTATCAAGATTTGTTAAACACATGTCAAAAGAATCACCATACACAGTAAAATCATCCATAAAAATTTCCATGCACTCTTCAATTAAATCAGAGAAAATACTCATCATACATCTTTGAAAAGTACCCGGTGCATTACACAATCCAAAAGGCATGCGTATATAAGCAAAAGTCCCAAATAGGCAGGTAAAAGTAGTTTTTTCTTGATCTTCTTGAGCTACAAAAATTTGAAAATAGCCACTATATCCATCAAGAAAACAAAAAAAACATTTTTCCTGCTAGTCTTTCTAACATTTGGTCAATAAATGGCAAGGGAAAATGATCTTTACGAGTTGCAGCATTTAATTTTCTAAAGTCGATGCATATTCGCCATCCTGTTTGGAGGCGCATAGGTACAAACTCATTTTTATCATTTTTCACCACTTGAAAACCAGATTTTTTTGGAACGACATGTATAGGACTAACCCATTTACTGTCAGAGATAGGAAAAATAATACCTAGTTCAAGCAATTTAAGAATTTCTTTCAACACTACATCCTTCATGTTTGGGTTTAGTTTTCTTTGTGGATCTCTTACCGGCTTAGCATCAGATTCAAGAAGAATTCTATGCATACACACTGCTGGACTTATCCCTTTGATGTCAGCCAAAGTCCATCCTATGGCTGCCTTATGTTGCCTCAAAAGTTTAATCAATCTTTCTTCCTGCGTTTTTGTGAGATGCCTGTTTATAATGACTGGTAGCGTTTCTCCTTCGCCCAAGTACATATATTTCAAATGTTCTGGTAATTGTTTGAGTTCCAATGTCGGGGCCTGCAAAACAGATGGCAATAATTTATTAACAGGGTCCTGTTTGGGTAAGGGGGATGGGTCTGATGCATTGGAATATTCTTCTAATGAATATAGTGACATTATGGCATCTTTAATTTCCATATCATGCATATCTTTTGCCTCTATATCTGTCAGAGTTTCTGTAATGGCCATTTCTAGCTTGTCCTGCAAAAAATTCGTCTCAAGATGTTCTTGGACAAGAGGTTCAAACAAGTTAATCATGTAAAGATTTTCAACATCTTGAGGCTTTTTCATGGCATCAAAAATATTGAAAGTAATAGACTCCTCATTAAAATCAAAAGTTAAAGTCCCTTTATCTACATCAATTTTAGTTTTTGCTATTTTCATAAAGGGCCTTCCTAATAACAAAACAGCTGAAGTAGTCTCAAATCCTTTTCCCATATCCAACACATAGAAATCAGCTGGATATATAAAATCATTCACTTTGACTAACACATTTTCAATGACTCCTATAGGGTATGCCATGGACCTATCAGCTAATTGTATAACTACTCGTGTATCATTGAGAGGTCCTATATTTAATTTATTATAAGTAGAAAGAGGCATGACATTTATTGAAGCTCCCAAATCAAGCATTGCCATTTCCACTAATTTATCTCCTATCATACATGGAATTGCAAACATACCTGGATCCTTGCATTTTGGTGGTAGTTTTCGTTGGATAACTGCTGATACATTTTCACCTACCACTACTTTTTCATTATTGTTATGATTTATTTTCCTGGCAAGAAAATCTTTCAAGAATTTTGCGAATTTTGGCATTTTTTGAATAGCTTCAAGGAATGGGACATTGATTTCTACTTTGCTGAATATGGTCAAACTATCATCCATCTCATCATTTTTCACATTCCTTGCTAACCTGCCAGGCAAAGGAGGTGGAATTTTAATATTAGATATTGAAGTATTCAAATCCAATTTCACCTCATTTTTGCGAGACTCCTCCGGTTGGGAAATTATCTCTTGTTGTCTCGCCTTTGTTTCCTCCTTCTTCGGTGGAGGTACTTCCAATTGCTTACCACTTCGTAAAGTTATCTGGCTAACATTCTCTCTAGGATTTACCTGTACCTGTGATGGTAATCTTCCCTGATTTCCTTCCAGTGCATTTATTGCTGTGGATATTTGAGTGATTTGATTACCTAAACCCTGGATGCTGGCTCGTGTTTCTTGTTGAAATTTTTGCAACTCAGTTTGAGTTTTTATCATTCCCTGTTGCAAATTTTGAGTTGTATTAGCTAAGCTAGTAATCAAATCCTCAAGTGGTGTACCTGATTTTGAGACAGGCACTGCATTGGGCTGTGTTGGTTGCTGTTGAGGCCTATATTGTTGTGGATGCGGTATTCCTGGTGGTGGTTGTTGCTGTGCTCTATTCCCATAGCTAAGATTTGGGTGGTCTTTCCACCCTGGATTGAAGGTATTGGCATATGGGTCATAGTGGCGCTGAGGTGGAAACCCGCTTGCTGCATTCGCTTGTGCTGTCAAATCAATTGAGGCTATTCGGCACATGTCAGTTGGATGTCCCGTATTCTTGCAAATTCCACATGGCCTTTCTTTATCGGTAGTTCCCATACCTGCAACTAATTGTGCCATTGAATTAGTCAACGCATCTAATTTATGCTCAATAGAAGATGTACTTATCTCATTCACTCGTTTGAGCATACGAGAGGATGTCTGATACTGCTGTCTACATTCAACTGTTTCTGTAATTAAAATCCTGGCTTGTGCAGGAGTTTTGTTAATTAAGGCTCCTCCACTTGCAGCATCTATTGTTCTTCTCTCGTCTGGCAGCAAACCTTCATAGAAATATTGAATTAGCAACTCTTCAGAAATTTGATGTTGTGGACAGCTCTTACATAATCTATTAAACCTTTCCTAATATGCATGTAAAGACTCATCATAATCTTGTTTAATTCCACAAATTTCCTTTCTAACAGAAGCAATCTTAGATGCGGGAAAGAAATTGTGAAGAAAAACATTTTGCAGTTGATTCCAAGAATTTATAGAGTTAGGTGCCAATCCATTAAACCAAATGTTAGCATCTCCAGTTTGAGAAAAAAGAAAACTAGCTAACCGAATATATTCTTCTGTAACCCCTCTATTTTTCAATGTTCCACAAATTTTTAAATATTCTTTCAAAAAATTGTGAGGGTCTTCTCAAATATTTCTATAAAATTTAGCTAACAAATTCAAATATGATGGTCTTAATTCAAAATCAACATTAATAGCTGGCAAAACAATGCAAGAGGGTTGATAATTAATCGCAGGACTAGTTAACTTCCTTAAAGTGCGATCACGATTCTGCGCTTGTACCACAGGTGGATTATCAACAACATCTCGTGGTGGATCATGTGCAGCCATTTCTGAATTATCAGTGGTAGCGTCTAACTCTGATTCTGTGTTTAACAGGGGTTCCGTTTGAGTAACTAGGACGTCTGTCGTAGAACCAGAAATGCTTTCTTGGCGTTTTTCTTTTGTTTCTTTCCTTAACCTGCGTGCTGTTTTCTCGATTTCTGTATCAAACAACAAATCAGGTTTAGAGGATCTAGACATACACCAAGAAATAAAATTGAATTAACTTAAAATAAACAGTAATCTGCCGTTCCCCGGCAACGGCGCCAAAAATTTGATACGTCGTTTTAATACCAAATTTTAAAAATCCTACTTCAAAGGATTAAAATATAGCACAAAGGAAGTAGGGTCGAATCCCACAGAGAACGGAGCACGGTTTAGTTCAGTTAATTCAATAGGGTGTCACAATTTTGTTTATCAAATCAGGATAATTAATAATAATAATTTTTTTCCTTCAATTAAAACAAATAAACCAAAAATTATCACAAATAAAATATCAATAAATTAAAGGTCCGGCACATAAGCAAATCCAAACTAATTACCTAATCATTGATCATCGACTAAAAAATTAATTAATGTTCTTAAACCAACCAGTTATAGGTTACCGAGAATCAGCTCCGACGTAACCCAATTCCTTCTTAAATTCTCGATAATTAGCAAGAATCAGCTTAAACTAATTATTTCTCTAATTAAGACACAATTCGGCTGGAATCAGCCAACACCAAATTTAATGTCCTAACAGCATTAAGAATCAAAGGAACCCAGTTTTAACAAATCACAATCAGAATCAGCAGTCATAATTTGCTAACCTATTGTTCTTGTCTACCTGACAGTAGCTTTACCACTAATCAATCCAATCCACTAAATACAGATATTTAATGGGAGATTAATTGGCTTTATTCAAATTAAATAAATATGGCCAGTATTTAAGAAATCCAAATAGTTATCGATATGCACAAAGAACTTTTCAGAATTCTTGAAACATTAATTTAGCATACACATTTAGGTCTCACAACAAATTAATAATTAGTGCTTCATTACTAAATGCCGGATAAAAATCTACTCACTAGACATTACCACGAAAACAAATTTAAAACACATTATTGACATTCTGAAAATAAACTAAAAAGAAATAGGGTGAAGAAAGCTAATTCTACTATTGCAGTGTCCTTCCGTTTGAGCAAGTGAGACCCCACTGATTTGAGGAAATGGATCTAAATCTGAACTCCCGCGCTTTAACGAAATTGTTAATTAACTCCACTTCCTGAATGCTTCAAAAGTACTAAAAGAATTTTTAATAACTTAAATGAACTAAAACCAAAATAATCTATTTAACTAATTTAAATTAAAACTATTAAATTAAAAAGCTAAAATTAATCCTAAAACCTGAAATTAAGAAAAATAAACGAACATGAAAGAAAGAAATCAAAATCTAAATTCTACTTAAAACTGAGATGAATTTCCAGAATTAAAATTTAACCTTTAAAAACAATATTTAATTAATGAAACATGCAAAAACTGGCACTAAAAACATATAGACACAGACCTGGAAACATAATTGTGAACTAAACATTAAAACTGACTCATAACTAAACATAAAAACTTGACCAACATGCATGTAATGATGACTTAACTTTTAATTTAATTAATGCAATCAAACAAAAACTGAACTACTGCAACTAAAACTATTAAACTAACTATTCATCTAATTGACTTTTAAGACTCTATTTACTAACTCTATTTGACTTATGCAATAAAAACCAAAACCATGCTCTGACTCCAAGCAAGAAACCGCAATTTTCATCAGATATGAATTCAAAACAGATGACTAAATAGAAGACTAAAATTAGAACTAAATTCATGCATGTGCATAAAAGAATCAATGAAATTCAAGTCAACTTTAATTCACTGATTCCAACGCAAGAACTAAATTTTAATCATATGAGAATTCAATATATATTGACTCAAATATGTAAGTCTAGAACTGATTGTAATTCCATGCGTGTACACAAATATTGAAAGCAATTAAAACTTACCACTTGCTTGCTGAAAAAAATCGTCCAAGAAATATTAACTAAAATTGCAGGAACAGTGTAAAGTACTTATGAAATCAATAATTCAAATTACTCTGTAAATTAAAATGGGCACTTAAAATAACATTCAAACTAAGAAAAACTGGAATCAAAAGAAAAGCTTCTTCATAAAAAATACGATAAAAAAAACTAAACTTAACTCTATTAAAAACTATTTGTTATCCCTTCTTCTTCCTAGTACCTCTCTATTTATAGAGAGAGTTCAAGATAACTAATAAACCTATCTTTTAGCAATTTGCATCCCATAATAAGTCTTCTTATAGAGTTAATCTAAAATTTGGAGATAAAAATCAATCCTTTTTAAGCCACAGACGGCTAAATGATATAGGGATGCAACCCATAATAATCTCCTAACTACCTTTTTCAAATCACCAATGATGATAAATATCTTCATTCACAATATTTGATCATTATCACTTTGAAAATCTTCCAATAATTCCTTGTACGCATGTTTAATTGCCCAAATCTATCCAAACTGATGTCTTTCCCTTCTTTTTGTGCATAACCATCCTTTCTTTCAAGATTATCCAATCCTGCACTAAAAACATCCCTTATTGTATAGAAATACTGCAAAAGAACACCAAAACTAATAAACAATAAACAATAAAAAATGGAGTTATCAGCTACAGACCTCCAATGATACTGAATTCTTGAAACCAATCCATTCCCTGTGGATACGATACCCTACTCATCACTACTACGTTTGTTTAGGGGTAAAATTGCAAGGTTAACGACACGCTTGTCAATTTTTGGCGCCGTTGCCGGGGAAGGCACGTTTTCTTGAATTGGATTTGCTCTGTTTTGTTTTCTTTTCCTTTGGGTAGCGTAGTAGTTTTGTTATGTTTCATTGTTGTTTTTGTTTTTGTTTTTTGTTCTGTCTATTATGGTGTATTTGTGGCCAGTGCAGGATACTTGAACTCAATTGAAAAAGAACATTGCACACCATAAGTACACAAGATGTCTAGGTGGTGTGGGGACTTTGTAGAGCCTTGTTATGATTACCCACCAGATTGGATAGATGACACACGACCAACACTTAGAACATTTGGGGACTTCTCTCCACCAACATATGAGGAGCAATGGCATAATCAAGCACAAAGCAATAAGTTGTATGACATGCTTTCTCAATTTTTGGAAATATTTGATAGAAACTCACAAAAGGAAGAATTGAGATTTTCTCAAGAAGAGTTTTCAAGAGGACAACAAAGGAGTACTCAACTAGATGCATTATGGAGCATTGTGGGAGAACAAAGTGAGCTACCTAGCCGATCTGCATCATGCTATCCCCAAGGTACACCTCTAATTTCTAGAGTACCAACTCCTGAGGAATATCATTTTGAAATGCAAGATAATCTTCAATTGGGTGAAGAGCATTCTTGGGAGGTGGAATCTACAAATATTGGGGTTATCTCACAAAAATGCATTGTAGATAAACCTGGGTTTTATAAGTCAAATTTTAGTTGTTCAATTGAGAATGATGTCTTCTATGATGAGGATTATGACTCTTGTGATGAGCTTGCTATCGATGAATTGAATGCTTTGTGGCTTCTTAGTGCCAAGATGGGAAGTGAGTCTAATACTGAGTCTTGCACTAATTTTATGGAATTCCCTGAGTTAGACGATGTTGATAGCCATCCATTAGAGGTTTCTCCTTTTGATAGCTTTGTGAATTGTACAAAGACACTTCTTGATGATCATTGTGATATCTTGAATGAAAACAATATTGTAATGGCTAATAAGAATGTCAACACATTGTATGAAACTCTTGTTGAGGCACCAACTCTTGAAATGGTGATTGATCTAAATGTCTATATAGTGACTCGCAAGAAGTGCAAAATGAGATCCTCTTGTTAATTGATGATAATGCTTTTTGTGTTGTTGACAAAGAAAAGACTCAGGAATTTCCCTATGTTAGTTTAGACGATGAAGATGTGCCAATTTTGAATGACATTGCTAACATAGTGGAAAATTGCTTCATTGATACATCTATTTTTGAGCTTACTGATGTTAGTCTAGATGAAGAAGATGTGAAAATTTCTAATTAGATTGCTAACATGGTAGAAAATTGCTTTGTTGATGAATCCATTTTTGAACTTACTGGTGGTTTTGAGCTTACTGATACGTTTGTTGAGACCATGGATGTACAAGCCTTGGTTGAGCCTTGCAGGGTTAGAGAGCCAAGTGTGGTGGAAGAAGTGAATGAGTTGTCTTCTATAGTGGAGCCTAGTGTGGTGAATGGAGAGGAAGAGGTGCTTACTATGGGGGAGCCTCAGTGGTTCAAAGTGAAATTTGTAGAGGTTGCTCCCCATGTGAATGAGCTTAAACACCTCTTTGAGAATATTTTACAAGTGCCTTATAGGAGGAAGAAGAGTGCTTATGAAAGATCATTTTTCTGGTACCAAGAGGGTTATTCCGAGTCTTGAGGGAGTAAATTTAGAGAAATAAGTCTAGCTGGAGACTAATTAAATCCAGAACTACTTCTTTCTCATATTACAGTCAATAAAGTATTTTGGTTAAGTTTATGTTTCTTGCATTTTGTTATGCCACTAAGGTTAGTTATGTTGTAGGGGTCTGCACATGAAGGAAGTTACAAGAGGAATAGGCTATGCATACATGAGGCTAAGTGTGGGGGAGTGGTTCTATGGACCACTTCCTTACTGCACACAATCACTTTATTTTACATTTCAAGCATGAATTGTGCATGTGCCTAGTGTTACTTATTTCATATATTTTACACCACTATGATTCGTAATCATAGTGCGACACTTTACTTGTATACTACCTCCATGTCATGTTCTCTTGTATCAACATGTCGTGTGCTTGAGTGAGTAATTCCTAATAAGCTTGGTTTCACCATGTGCAGGAAATTTTTCATGCAAAAGGAAACTATGGCTACAGACACTTCACAAAGAAAACATTGGCATTCATGACATATCAATTCCAGGGAGCTCCTAAACCTATCTTTACTTTACATTGAGGACAATGTAAGTTTTAAGTGTGGGGGGAGGGAATATTTGCTTTGGTTTGTGTCTTTTGGGACTTTAGGTGCTCACTTTCTTTCATGAATGAAGCGTTTTATGTTTTGTGATGCAAAAAACATGTTACTTGTTTTTTAGTTTTGTTGTGTCATTTTGAGCTTATTACTCGAAGATGTTGTGTTTTTCATTTTTTGTGAAAAATTTAAATTTTTGGTGAAATTTTTAATTTTGATTTTTTTTTGTGGATAAGTGATGATTTTCAAAACAAGGGAAGTGAAGTTGGATTTGTTGTGGAAGAACTTGTCTATCCATGGAAAGTGCACTAGCACTAGAGTTGGATGTGTGTTTTACAACTTGAATACACATGCTCAATGGTGAGGATAGTTCAATGCTAAGTGGTAGGAGTTAAAACATAGTAGGAATGTTTGAACTTTAACATAGTTATTTTCAAGCACTTAAATGGATTACATACAAGGATGGTTGAACATATGTGAAAAATGTGAGAAATAGAGAATTTTTCAAAATTTTCTTGAATAATGATGAGTGATCCTTGGAAACATGTAATGACATTTAGGCACCAGGGGAAATGATTTGGAAAAAAAAAGGCAGGTTATGCCAATGTGAAATTTGTTGCATGCTAAGTGCAGGGACAATGTGATACGAACCCAGAAAGCCTATTATTTGGGTGGTCAATAAGCAAGTGGTTCGTGATATTCATTCCATTAATTTGTGATGAATCATATAGTTGGAGGCCTGGAATAAAGTCGAAATCACAGTTCCTAAATGTTCCATGGAGGTTTGTTGCTTCACGACATTTAAGGTGTTGCCACCATGGAAATTACATTGTTGAGGACTTATGCCACAGTTCGGTATTATTGACATATCTCTCTCATATGATCTTCGATTATGCTGATTCAAGAGGCTGTAGAAACATAAGAGAAAGATCTACAACTTTTATGTTTTACACTTTCGCAGATTCGAAGAGCATCATGGTGAAATTGGCACGTGAAGATGACGCTGCTTGCTGGACTGGCGGGAATTCCGTTTTTTTTTAGTTTTGTTTCCATTTGTTAAGTCTTAGGATTTATTTTTGAGTTGTAATAATTAAGTCCATTAAACATTTACTTATGGGCTTAAGTCTTTGTGTTTTTAATTATGGGCTAAGTAATTACTTGATCCAATTATCTTGCATGATAATGGCAAGTAAAGCAAATCCTTTTTGGACAAGGATTTGGTAGTTAGTTGTAGTTTCCTTTCCAATTTGGAAAGTTGATTAGTTACAACTTGGATTAGTTAGTTAGCTAGTTTGTTAAGAAGTCAAATTGTACTTTGCAACTACTAGGGTTTATTTCCTTTTCTTCTTGGCATGGCCGAAACTCATCCCCTATAAAAGGAGATGCATGTAACGTTTTTACACAATAAGTTGGTGAATAAAATTGAGTTTTTAGCTTTGCTAAAATTCGTGAATTAACTCCTTGAGTTGTTCAAAGCCTTGAAGAGTTATTTAACTGTTCATTGTAGTTAATCCCCTTTAGCGTGACCTATAGGAGATTACACCAATTGTTCTTTATTTAAAGAGCAGGCCTAATTAACTTGTTTAACTGATTGAATTTTCATAGGTTAAATTAAGTTCATTAGTAATAAAACGTGAAGTTTTGATTTACTCAATTCCTAGCGTTTTTCCTTTGATTTCGTTCCATCCAATTTTGTGTTCTTGTTGTGGATTATCTTGGTAAGAGCAACACGGTCCTATAGCTTGTGTGGGAGATTCGAATTTGGTCCAGGAGTTGGAGCCTCGGCCATACAACATTCGCATCAATTGGTATCAGAGATCAAGGTTGTTCATCAAAAATTCAGGTTTTACTCGTAGGTAAATTTTCGTTTTTTCGGTCAGGGCAATATTGTTTTGCTCATATCTTATTCGTTTGGAGTCGAAATCGAGTTCCGTTTTTTGCGTTGTGATCCTTGTTTCTTCTAGTTACTGGGACGAAGTTTTATGTTCAAAAAGTGTCATCCAAAGATCGAAAAAAAATTAGTCTTATTTTAGTCTTTATTTTGTCCCGGGTAAATATCAGATTGACTATAACTTTTTCGTTTTAACTCGGAATTTGATTCTGCTTTTTGCAGTGTGTTCCTTGTTTTAAATACTATTAGGGATGAAATTTATTTGGTCCATTCCAGCCCAGAAAATATTCGTGAAAAAAACAAAGATTCTTTGAGTTTTCTTTGCAATTTTTTTTTGTGTCGTCAAGTTTCAATCTTTTGATTGTTCTTGATTCTTTGTGTCTTCTTAAATCATATTCTTGAGTCTAGTCAAATTTTTTTCCAACAAACATATACCTCTATTCATCAATTATGGCTTTTCAAAGTAAAAGGTATCAAAGGGAACTACGATCTATTGCGAAAGATTTAGAGGAGATTATGGTGATGTTTCAAGAAAAAATTCGAATTGAAGAACAGCAGAAAAAAGCCATTGAGGAAAGCACATTGGTAAAACCAACTTCTTTACCTACTCCCAAAGTTCGTGTTGTTAAATGCTTGAGGTGTTTAGGAGTTGGGCATAGTGCAATCCAATGCCCTCATTGGTATGATGAGCCGAAGGATGAACTTCTAGTGGATCTTCAACCATTAAACATGGAGAATGTGTGTGATGAGGTAAAGAATTCATCTTTTCCTTTAAATTGTCTTGGAGATATAGCACCTTTGGAGGTTGATATGGTTCAAATTGATAATGTCATGGCGGATCCAATTCCAGAAGATGTGATAATTCCAATTATTCCAATTGAAGAAACTTCTCAAACATATTTGTTTTCTTTTGATGTATTGAATATTGTAAATATGTGTGAGAATATAATACCCAATGATGAACATATAAAAAGTGAGGTTGTTGTTGTAAGTGGAAAAAGCTTAGAAGTGAATCTTGATGAAAAAGGCAAAGAAGAGATATCAAATCCCGTTGGAGATATTGTTGTATTTGGTTCTTCTTGTTGTCTAACAGATCATGTAGGTTATGATTTACTTGGTGTCACAACAATCGTTCAAGATTCGAGGTCGAATCTTCTCCAAGAAAGGGAGTATGATACGAACCCAGAAAGCCTATTATTTGGGTGGTCAATAAGCAAGTGGTTCGTGATATTCATTCCATTAATTTGTGATGAATCATATAGTTGGAGGCCTGGAATAAAGTCGAAATCACAGTTCCTAAATGTTCCATGGAGGTTTGTTGCTTCACGACATTTAAGGTGTTGCCACCATGGAAATTACATTGTTGAGGACTTATGCCACAGTTCGGTATTATTGACATATCTCTCTCATATGATCTTCGATTATGCTGATTCAAGAGGCTGTAGAAACATAGAGAAAGATCTACAACTTTTATGTTTTACACTTTCGCAGATTCGAAGAGCATCATGGTGAAATTGGCACGTGAAGATGACGCTGCTTGCTTGTGGACTGGCGGGAATTCCGTTTTTTTTTAGTTTTGTTTCCATTTGTTAAGTCTTAGGATTTATTTTTGAGTTGTAATAATTAAGTCCATTAAACATTTACTTATGGGCTTAAGTCTTTGTGTTTTTAATTATGGGCTAAGTAATTACTTGATCCAATTATCTTGCATGATAATGGCAAGTAAAGCAAATCCTTTTTGGACAAGGATTTGGTAGTTAGTTGTAGTTTCCTTTTCCAATTTGGAAAGTTGATTAGTTTACAACTTGGATTAGTTAGTTAGCTAGTTTGTTAAGAAGTCAAATTGTACTTTGCAACTACTAGGGTTTATTTCCTTTTCCTTCTTGGCATGGCCGAAACTCATCCCCTATAAAAAGGAGATGCATGTAACGTTTTTACACAATAAGTTGGTGAATAAAATTGAGTTTTTAGCTTTGCTAAAATTCGTGAATTAACTCCTTGAGTTGTTCAAAGCCTTGAAGAGTTATTTAACTGTTCATTGTAGTTAATCCCCTTTAGCGTGACCTATAGGAGATTACACCAATTGTTCTTTATTTAAAGAGCAGGCCTAATTAACTTGTTTAACTGATTGAATTTTCATAGGTTAAATTAAGTTCATTAGTAATAAAACGTGAAGTTTTGATTTACTCAATTCCTAGCGTTTTTCCTTTGATTTCGTTCCATCCAATTTTGTGTTCTTGTTGTGGATTATCTTGGTAAGAGCAACACGGTCCTATAGCTTGTGTGGGAGATTCGAATTTGGTCCAGGAGTTGGAGCCTCGGCCATACAACATTCGCATCAATTGAAATACCTCTAAGAAATCTCTCAATGGTTGTGTCGGGGTCTTCTTGAATATTGGCTTTAATCATCAAAGATTCCATCTCATGATAGTAATTTTCAACTGTTCGGCTACCTTGCACAAGAGTATGCAATTTTCGGTTGAGCTCTCTATTAAAGTGTGAAGGAACATACTTCTTTCTCATGATTGCCTTCATTTGATTCCAAGTCTTAACTGGCCTTTCACCATCTTGTCTCCTAGAACGAACAACTTGATCCCACCAAAGACTAGCATAGTCTTTAAGATGCATAAAAGCAATCCGATATTGCCTTTTCTCGGGGACATCATTACCTTCAAAATAGTGTTCCAAATCTCGAACCCAATCAAAGAAAGCTTCGGGATCTGATTTACCATGAAAAGTAGAGATGGTGAGTTTAACAGATTCAATGGAAACTTTAGACTTATCACCTTTAGAAGAGCTCGAGTATTCCTCCTCTTTTTCCTCACTAGATTCACTATCTTCTTGGGACTCTAGTTTTTGGGATTTCTTTGATTTTGGAGGTGGTGTTACCGACTCTAAGAATTGAAGGCGAAGGTTGATATCTTGCAAAATTTGGGCAAGTGACGGATCGGTCCTCTTTTGTTGTTGTTCGGTTTGGGACTTACTTTGTTCGTCCTCCATTTGTACCTGCAAGTTAGTGAAGAAAAAAAAAGGCAAGAATATGTATATGATCCTCACGGGTTCCTCACTTTGGGGTAGTAGGTACTCTCCTCTCTTTTTGGGTAGTGTTCTCTCTTGTTTAACCTAGCTACTACTCTCAATTAATGAATATGTGGGGTTATTAAGATTCACCAAAGTTCAATTACTTTAATAGCAAGATCTCAATCAGCAAGTTCCACACACAAATTTTCACAAATCAAATCAAGAGATGTAACAAGAAATCACGTCAAGAGTGTTTAGAACACGTGAAAGTTATAATTTGATTTACCACCAGAAACTAAGAAATTCAGAAACTAGATTTCAAAACAAAGAGATTGGTTTTTGAATCAACTAATTCCGAGTTGTATTGAAAAAGTTATGGCACTTTTAATCCAAGGTTGGTTTTCAAGAAACAAGTTAAGAACAATGTGTTCTTTTCAAAAATAAATTAAATAATTAAATATCAGAAAATAACCTAGGATTTAGGTTTAAGAATGTTTTGTCTTCTTGTCTTAACAACCTTAAAAACTTCAAACTTTATTAACTCACCAAGGACAATGAATTCGGATGTGCCACTTTAACAAGAATATCAAGATTCAAGACAAAGATCAAGAATCCAACTCAAGAATTCAATTTTGACCACTTTGAGTTTTCAAGAAAATCAAGAAGTTCAAGAAAGTTATCAAGAACTTATCTTTTTCGAGTGGAGTAAAAGTTTGATCAAAACTCAATATATGGTGGACAAGATAAAGAATCAAACGCAAAAAGAAAATCAAGAAACGGATAAGAATCAAGAAAGTTATGAAAACTTGACCTAGAAACCCTAGTTATGAAACCCTAGTTTGACACACGAAACCCTAACAATGTTATGACGTGAAAACAGCAAAGAAAACTTCAAGAATCCTACACTATGATTATGACAAAAGAGTGCAGAATTTAGACACGAAGAACAGCAAGAAAACGCAACAAGAAACAACACAAAAAGATCACAAAAACACAAAACGCAAGAGACACAATTTCGGGCAGATTTGAGTATGCAATGTTCATGCGATTTTGACGAAATTTAGAGACTAGATAATGACGACCTAGGACAGCAAGAAGGACACCAAATAACAGCAAGAAAGATGGACGAAAAACTGCAGAAAATAGACGCAAAAATTCGGGCAGAAAAGACACGAACAAAACAGAATTTTCGCGGAAAGATTAGAACGGATTAACCTGAATTTTCTTGGGCAACAACAATTGATGCGAATGTTGTATGGCCGAGGCTCCAACTCCTGGACCAAATTCGAATCTCCCACACAAGCTATAGGACCGTGTTGCTCTTACCAAGATAATCCACAACAAGAACACAAAATTGGATGGAACGAAATCAAAGGAAAAACGCTAGGAATTGAGTAAATCAAAACTTCACGTTTTATTACTAATGAACTTAATTTAACCTATGAAAATTCAATCAGTTAAACAAGTTAATTAGGCCTGCTCTTTAAATAAAGAACAATTGGTGTAATCTCCTATAGGTCACGCTAAAGGGGATTAACTACAATGAACAGTTAAATAACTCTTCAAGGCTTTGAACAACTCAAGGAGTTAATTCACGTTTTATTACTAATGAACTTAATTTAACCTATGAAAATTCAATCAGTTAAACAAGTTAATTAGGCCTGCTCTTTAAATAAAGAACAATTGGTGTAATCTCCTATAGGTCACGCTAAAGGGGATTAACTACAATGAACAGTTAAATAACTCTTCAAGGCTTTGAACAACTCAAGGAGTTAATTCACGAATTTTAGCAAAGCTAAAAACTCAATTTTATTCACCAACTTATTGTGTAAAAACGTTACATGCATCTCCTTTTTATAGGGGATGAGTTTCGGCCATGCCAAGAAGGAAAAGGAAATAAACCCTAGTAGTTGCAAAGTACAATTTGACTTCTTAACAAACTAGCTAACTAACTAATCCAAGTTGTAAACTAATCAACTTTCCAAATTGGAAAAGGAAACTACAACTAACTACCAAATCCTTGTCCAAAAAGGATTTGCTTTACTTGCCATTATCATGCAAGATAATTGGATCAAGTAATTACTTAGCCCATAATTAAAAACACAAAGACTTAAGCCCATAAGTAAATGTTTAATGGACTTAATTATTACAACTCAAAAATAAATCCTAAGACTTAACAAATGGAAACAAAACTAAAAAAAAACGGAATTCCCGCCAGTCCAGCAAGCAGCGTCATCTTCACGTGCCAATTTCACCATGATGCTCTTCGAATCTGCGAAAGTGTAAAACATAAAAGTTGTAGATCTTTCTCTTATGTTTCTACAGCCTCTTGAATCAGCATAATCGAAGATCATATGAGAGAGATATGTCAATAATACCGAACTGTGGCATAAGTCCTCAACAATGTAATTTCCATGGTGGCAACACCTTAAATGTCGTGAAGCAACAAACCTCCATGGAACATTTAGGAACTGTGATTTCGACTTTATTCCAGGCCTCCAACTATATGATTCATCACAAATTAATGGAATGAATATCACGAACCACTTGCTTATTGACCACCCAAATAATAGGCTTTCTGGGTTCGTATCACAATGTTCCAAGAGCACACAATTATGAACCACTCCTCTGCGGGACTGCTCTCTCACACTAAGTGTGCATTTTAAGAGAATAATCCGCATGAGTGGGGATGGAATTCGAAAGCCACAAAACCCGAGGCAATAATTGGAAAGGCCAAGAGTACCCCAGTGTAATAATGTCATGTGCAAAACGAAGGTAAAGCACTAAAGGATGACAACCTGGGGGAAAGAGTGGTAAGAAACGAGGGAAACCAATGATCCTTAATTTGGTGCATTTATGTCTATACAATGTTTACAAGTTGAGGACTTGAAAGGAAGTAATAATTAATTCTTGGCATTCTCTATTTTTTTTGCTTTGATCATAAGTGAGACTTGAGCTGTATGTAAGCCCTTGCATACCACTCACATATCTATGTTAGAGTTTCAAATGAGTACAATTTAGTTTTGATGATTGCCATGAAGAATTGAGCATATCCTTACCATTAGAGTATAATTAGTTAACTAAGAAAAGTGCACATCCAATAATAGTGTGAAATGAGCTCGAAGTGGATAGGTGGGGGTTTCTACAAGGGAGTTCACTATGACAAGTGTGTATGTGTTGCATTCATGCATTGTTGTGTGCTATGTGGTGTATGTGTAAAGCAAAAGTTGTGCATCAAGAACCTTGTGCGTGTATGCGAATGTGTAGTGCATTTGACTTAGAATAGTGTATTGCTTATGCGGGTGATGTTGGTCTCAATGTTATGCAACGATTTGTGTTATATGCAAGTGTGATGTGCGTCATTGCTTGAGGGCAAGCAAGGGTTTAAGTGTGGGGTATTTGATAAGTTGGTTTTATACCAACTTATATGTGTTATATCACTTAGCTTTTGCCTTGTATTTCATGCAAATGTGTAGTGTTTTTGTGCCAGTTTGTGTATTTATGTGGTTTGCAACTCGAAGTACTTAAATGGTGAAAAAGACAAAAAAATGATGATGAAATGAAGCAAATGTGTGTTTTGGTTGAAAATCAAGGAAAGAAGCCAAATTCGTTGCAATGGTGTTTGTGGAATTTGAAGAAAACCCTAAATATGCCTATTTGGCTTAGCTTGAAGTAGGGCAGAATGTAGGTCGTACTGCATTTGAGTGTAACTCTTTCAATACTAATCCAAATGAGAAGATCTTGGATGTTCTGGAAAGCTCTTTGAGTGTACTTCATTTCTTATGTTTTAATGTTTGTCTAATACTGTGCACAAATATGAGAAATGGGGGCATCTTTATGATTGCTACTTTTAGGTTTTCATACTTGACTTCATATTGCCACAGTTTGGTAGATTGTCCATATCTTGAGCTACAGACCTCCAATGATATTGAATTCTTGAAACCAATCCCTTCCCTGTGGATACGATACCCTACTTATCACTACTACGTTAGTTTATGGGTAAAATTACAAGGTTAACGACACACTTGTCATGTCCCCAATGCAAAAGAATTGAAAATATCTCACGGAGACAAGAAATGCCACTCAACAACATCCTTGAAGTGGATATCTTTGATGTTTGGGGGATTGATTTTATAGGACCTTTCCCTCAATCCTATGGCAAAAACTATATCTTGGTTGTGGTGGACTACGTTATGAAATGGGTAAAAGCCGTTGCACTTCCAACAAATGAAAACAAAAATATGGTGAACTTCTTAAAGAGAAACATTTTCAGTCGATTTTGCACTCTAAAGGCCATCATAAGTAACGGGGGATCACATTTTTGCAACAGAAGTTTTGAGGCTTTGCTAGGAAGATACAGTGTTCTCCACAAGGTTGCTATTCCCTAACATCCCTAAACTAGTGGGCAAGTTGAAATCTCAAACCGAGAGATCAAGAGTATCTTAGAGAAGATATGGACTATCTCGCAAGTACTGGGCAAGGAAGCTTAAAGATGCATTGTGGGCACATAGAACAACCTGCAAAACAACTATTGGTGCATCACCATATCGACTTGTGTTCGAGAAGTCATGTCATCTACCATGTCATCTACCAGAATTTGAATATAGATTGGAATGAGGAAGAATGAGAGTTCTCAATGAAATAGACGAATTCAGATTTCATTCATACCATAGTACCGCACTAGACAAGGAGATAACAATGGCCAGACATGACAAGGGTATCCCTGATAGACACTTTGATATAGGGCAAAAAGTGCTGATTTACAATTCGAGAATGAGGTTGTTTCCAGGCATGTTAAGATCATGATGGACAGAACCCTTTTTAATTACCAAGGCATTCCCATATGGCACACTTGAAGTCACAAATGAAGAAAAAGGGCATAGATTCAATGTCAATGGACAAAGGGTGAATAACTAGCTTGGAGACTTGGATAACCTTGGCAAGTGGAAGACGATAACGTGGCTCATATAGAACAAGATAGTGTTTAAGCATGAAGCAATAAGTCAGGCTAACGAAAATAAACTTAGCACTGCTTGGGAGGCAACCCAAGATTCCTACTCCCAACCTTGTTCTTTCTTTAGTTTATTGTCTTTAGTTAGTAGAACTAGAAGTTTAATTAATTAGGTTAAGTGTTTTTATAGGATTTAAGAAGGCAAAGGGCCAGCTAGAGTGTGGCAAAAGGGAAGCTTGATTTCAAGAAAGTGAAGAATGAAGTTTGATAAAGGAGGTAATAGACAGCATATGCATGCAGTCACTCATTCATGAAAACCTTTGACACATTGCATAAACACATCTAGAAAGTAGTGACCAAAATTCATGATCATGGTGAAAGTGCAAGGTTACATAACTTGAGAAGATTTGAGTTAAATCTTTGAGCAGTCAAGTGTAACTAGATGTTAGTTAAACTTGTCTATTTCAAAGTTGACATCAGGATGAAAAGATGATTTCGCATGACTAATCGATAGTCACGCCATGAAATTCATCTTTGATCTATTGATTCAAAAGTTTCCATGAAACATGGCGTAGCTAGAAATCAAATTCAGAAGGGAAGACGAAATGCTTTGTAAAACATTGGAAAATTCACCCTTCTTGAGTCTCGCGTAGTCTCACTTGAGCTACACTTTGGTAAAATTTCAATCTTTTTTAAAATTTTGGGAAGTTAAATTTTCTGATTTTCATGGCGCAAGCAACCAACAGGCCATGCTTTCTAAAATTTCCCATAGAAATCACACAAGTACTTAAAGATTTTTGCATGGAGTAATTTGTTTATAGTCACACTGTGTTTGAAAGATAATTGTGGAGGTGTGTTAGATATACAGCCTAACTGACTTAGACCACAGGAATTGTATATCTGCAACCCTGAAGGCACTACAAAAATTACGCGTAGGCTCACTCAAGCCACACCAGAACAAAAATTCACAAGGAAAAGAATTTAAGCTGAAAAATTGCTATCTTCTAAATGAGTAAATATTTTGCGTGGGTTACGCTTGGCCATGCCAACTCACTTTTGTGAAGGTTTCGAGTGTCAAAAAACTCTAACACGGCGCAACTAAGTAAAATTCTATGGGAGGGAATTTTTCCCTAAAGAAAGGGCGAAGCATTTTTGAAGCGTAGCTTGCGTAAGGCTACTCCTCTTGCAAATGTGTAGCTATTCCAATGGAAATTTAACAAGGTGTGAGATGACCTTTACCACTCCAAAAATTATACATCAGTAGTTCATATGTTTCCCTTGATTTCTACCTAAAAATTCAACTATTGATGAAAACTCTAAAAATGTTTTTCTCACTTGACCCAACTTACGCCACGCCGTGCTGCTGATTGCAAATGGTCCAAGAGTCTGTAAAATCCTCAGCACGTCGCAACCTAAAAAATGTCTATGCCGTGTGAAAAATTGCACCACGTAACTTGGAGTTACACTACAAGAAAAATGGTCTTTATTGACTGACACGTTATGGTCACCAAATAAACAAAAGTGGTCACCAAAACAATTTGGTTACCAAAATCGGGTAGTCACCAAGTGGTCGACCAAATTCAGTCGCTAAAGGTACTTGTTGACCACTTTTTGATGTTGGTCACCAAAGACTAATTTTTGGTGACCGAAAAAAAAACGGTCACCAAAATAGTGACTGAAAATGTGGTCAGCAATATGGTCACCAAAAAGCTATGTTTAGGTAACCAAAGTGCCTTTTTTTGGTGACCAAAATTGTGGCCACCAATATTGCGTCAATAAATGTCTAATGGTCAATGCACGTGACATGGTCTTCGTTGACCAAAAATGTGGTCACTAATGAGTACCGATTGCTGACCAAATTGTTGGTCAACAAAAGCCTTCCAATAATTACCAATTGCTGACCAAAAAATTATTGACTGAAATTGTCGTCATCAAAGGGAATATGGAGACCAAATTATAAACAATGTTAGGTGACTAATTTTGCGGTCATTAAATGGTGACCAAATATCTAGTCATTAATTGAATAGTCGAAATTTAATTTTATTGACCAAAATAGTGACCAAATATTGTGGTCAGTAGAAAAAAAATGTGGTCAAAATATTAATTTGGTGACAAAAATTATAGTCATTATAACGGCATAACGACATAACGACATATTTATAAAAATATAAAACCTGTACTATCTATTAAATAGAATGCACAACACAAAAAAATCACAATAAATTAGACATACTAAAACAAAACTAACCAAAATATAGCAATACACTCAAATATTGCACAGTAACAAATATTTAAGTTCAAAAGTATCACAAAATAACAGAAGTGCATGAATCTTAATTGCGATCATCCAATAAAAATATACCATAAATTTAATAATCTTCTAATATCCAAGAATTATCTAAGAAATATAATACAAGAGTACTATCTACCATAAAAAAAGTTGATACTTCAACTCTCTCGGGTCAAGATCGTCCACCATTCATTTAACATCCATTAAGAGAGTTGACAATTCAACTCTTTAGTTTCCTTCAACCTTCATAGTTAAAAAAAATAGTTTAAAAACAATACATGAACAACAAGTGTACATAAGCCAAGTTCACGCATATTTTTTTATGTTTAACATATTTTAAACCAATCAAAGTATACTTTCAATGTATAAACATGCAAGTTTAACCAAATTTTCACGATTTAGTTCCAATAATGCCAACAATACACCACAAGACTTGCATGTTTAACATATTTTAAACCAATCAAAGTCTACTTTTAATGTATAAGCATGTACGTTTAACCAAATTTTCACGATTTAGTTCCAATAATGCAAACAATACACCACAAGAGTTACATTCAAGCATTTTATGATAAAACAAGGTAGATATTTTAAACCAAACAATACTTGGGCAGCAAGTGTACATAACACATGTTCTTGCATATTCTGTTGCGTTTCACGTATGGTAAACAAATGAAATGCTATTTTGAGAGTCATATCGTGTCAATTTATATAAAGTTTCACAATTTAATCCCACTATTAGCGTCAATACGCCACATGAGCTATATTCAATTTTATTTTTTATTTTTACAAAAGGATTCGATACTAAGGCTGCCCATCAAAATAGAGCCATTACAACGCAGCCTATATACAAAAGTTCACTTTTCTTTTCTAGCCATTATCCCTATACACAAAACTCCTTAGTAAAGGATAGGGACTTCTGTAGACAACAACAAAGTAAAGGGAAAGTGGCCTAACATCAGCAACCACTGCCCTATCATTTGACAAAACGAGGTAAAGGGAAGGTGGCCTAACATCGGCAGCCACTGCCCTATCTTTTTAGCAAAACTGAACAGTTCATAGGGAAATTGGCCTAACATCGGCATCCAAAGCCCTTCATCGGCAACGCAGCTATATATTCAAGTATTTTATTCAGTGTACAATTTTCATCCAAGATTTGTCCATTACATACAAAAATACCCTACATTCATTTCACAAATGCAAGACATAAATATCACATAAAACCATATAAATTATTAAAATGTTATCTTCATTATCTACAATTGAATAGAGAGTAACGATATTTACCTTTTTATGTATAGTCTAGCACGTGCTTTCCCACAAGTTCACTTTGAAAGACCTTTGCTTAGTGACCTTTGCTTCGTGTGGATTTCTGAAATATAACTAGATGCCTAGATGTTTTTGCAAAGCTCTTATATCATACTGAAATCCAGAAAATGCATAGATGCCAAGTTTGAAACCAATGTGAAATTCAATCTAATGGAATACTCCAAAAAAAATCCTACGGCCAAAGCATTTAAATATCACATTAATTAGCAATACTCCAAATACTGTTTCTCATTTGTTTCATGAGACCAAATTTCACACATTTTGAAAAAAAATAAAATGAGTAATAGGAAATGAAGGTGGTCAAGGATAATCTGGTTACAATGTACTTTATTGTTATAGGAGAAACTTTGTTCCAAGTGTTGCATAAGGCGCATGGAGTTTAAAAGCTATTAACTTTGACTCTATCAATCTCTACTTCACTGTTTAACCAAAAGCATGGGGGAACATAGTAATAAAACAGTTATGGCTGGGATGCTTATCCATTAGAGAAAAAGGCAATTTACTCTTAAAAGTTGTGATCCAAATTCTATAAATTCAATGTCCAGCACAAAATCTAAAAACCATAGTCAAACAGAAGTTAAAACAGCTTCTCTTTGTTTTCTGCAGTATTCAGAGGTGAAACAAAACATTCACAATTTCTAATGGTTCTGGGCATAGCTGTACAATGCGCCAGTAAGCTGGGCCTCATAGGTCAGTGTCCACAAAGTTGAAAATGAAGAGCATTTTTAACTTCTCAAAGTTGCACCAACCAAGACTCAAGGCTTTAAAAAAGGCTTATTTACTTGTGTGACAATGGAGGTATATCAAGATCAACAATATCAGAAATTAATAAAACAGTGTGTACTTTTGCCGCCTTCATTTTTCGTTATTTATGAGAAAACTCTTATCACTTTCAACTCACATTCATCTCTACTGTCAGCTGCTTCAAAGAAAAACAACACGTAAAAACTTGCTCTTATTGTGATTCTTTTTGGATTCGACCAGTTCCTATAAGATACAATGCCATTCTGAGAATAAGTGGGCTGAAAGAAACAACGAACATATGCAACCAATAATTAGTAGTTATCTGTAAAATCCCAATATGTACTAAATGATTGTATATAGATCATACTCCTACTATATCTCAATATCCTTTTCTTTTCCTTTTTTTCCCTAGTGTATAATTAAAAAGAATGAATAGTTTTATATAAGAAAAACAACTTATTATAATACAATGACATTCGATTTGGATTAAGGAGCTAAGTTCGAGTAAAACAATTTTATATTAAGAAAGTGGACTTATAACAAGAACATTCAGTTTGGGGTTAATGATAGTATTCATTACAATTATAAGTCAAGAAGTTTAAAAAAAAGAGGAAAGCAGGACATAATCTTCAAAGACACTGAAAATAAAACAATGATGGTAGAGCAA
This sequence comes from Ophiorrhiza pumila, assembly GCA_016586305.1. NCBI lineage: Eukaryota > Viridiplantae > Streptophyta > Magnoliopsida > Gentianales > Rubiaceae > Ophiorrhiza > Ophiorrhiza pumila. Next base: position 24,731,839 of record BLIW01000004.1, on the reverse strand, counting down.
GATATTCAGCAGAACTGCAAAAGAGAGAGGGAAAGAAAGATAAACCTTCTAACTGGTCTTGAGACATGAGGAAGAAGTTTGCCTTCAACAACACTACAAAAAGTAACCAAATTGTCAATATCTCCAAGAGCTCGAATGATTTCTTCTTCTTTCGTTGCCATGTTCTTCAATTCAAACTTTACACCAAGAGGAAATCCCCCAAATGCACAATCACAATATAAAAAGTTCATTAAGGTTCTTGAAAAATTCAAAACCTCTCCATTGATAAAAAAGATAATTGTTACTATCACATAAATTAGCAATGAAAATGATCAAAATCAGAGGAAAAAATTTTCAAGATAATTCCACGAGAACACAGAATGATACTTTCTTGAATAAATTGAAGGTTAAACAATATTTATAACCACAAAAGTTTTCGTTTTCAGTCTATATCATTCCAAAGGATCTCAAATTTGATTAACTTTAATAGAACAGTGAAATCCCAGAAACCCAAATCAATAGATAAACATTGTATGATTTCATCAAAATTTAAATGGTAACCTTCAGAACAAGATCAAATTACTGAGAAATATCATCACGACAGAAGGATTCGGTTTAATAGTGTTACTTTAAAGGAAACTTCATTAGCAAGAGTCCACAATCAAAGATAACAAAGAAGCCCCAATCAAATATATTGACAAAACCTTACAAATGCATCTATCCATCTGAACACACGTAAAGCATATTGTATCAAATATATGAACTAAATTCAGTTTTATCACTGTCACACCAAGGAAGCATATCAAAACAGCAATAACTCCCATTAAAAGTACTGAATCTTCACCCAAGTATAACCATCAATTCATCGCAGTACGATTCAATCAAAGGGCCACTCGACATAGGCGCATAGCTCAGCTATTCCGCCCAACAAACAATTAAGAGTAAGTGGGAAATCAGAAATAAAATTCACACTAAGCATATACCAAAGCCGACAGAAAATAGTGCAAGTATAGAAAAATCAAATGTTTAATCTGAAATTTTGAGTTTATTAGATCCGCATCTCCGATTCAAAATCCCACACCACCGAGATAGGAGTCAACCCTCCGTGTGGTGGAGTTCTCCGTATGAGAACGAGTAGGACGGCCAGCCGCGGGTTGTGCGCAGCTCCAGGTCGTCGGTCTTGAAGTGTAGCAGCTGGTCACTGGAGCTTGTAGGTCGGATGCACGTGGACCAGATCTCTGAGTCTCCCGATCTGACCAGATCGTGACTCCCTCTTGTGGACATCCGGCCTGAAGTCCACAGCTCCTTAGCTGGCACTGAAGGTGAGTCCTTGAGGTTGACTTCGCACCATAGCTGCAGGTGGTGTGAAAGAGAGAGCCGGTGATAAGTCGATGTTTAGTCGACTTATTTGCTCTGCTTTCCTTATTCTTTGTTGTGAATTATGAGTGAAAATGATGCTTGGTGTGTCAATGGTATGCAAAATGTGCAGTATTTGGAAACATTGATAAATGGCTAAGTATCGTGTGATAATGTGAATATTTTGTGAGTTTGGTGCAAAAATACTTAGTCATGTATGCCACTGACCTCCAACTCTTTTGGAAGTCCACAACTATTCACACTACACAAACTCTCAACACAAGCACACAAACGCACAACTCATTCAGCACAGCATCAAAAGACACACGGACACGACGGCGGTGCAACGATGCGACGCACACACACACCCGGCGGTCGCACGATGCGACCGCCACACCCACACGGCGGTCGCACGATGCGACCGCCCACACACACACACAAGCACGGCGGCAGCATCGTGCGGCCGCCACCCCTCACGGCGGCCACATCGTGCGGCCGCCCTCACACACACACACACACGGCGGCCGCATCGTGCGGCCGCCACCCCACTTGCATCACTTGCACTCCAATTGCATTTTTCCTTTGCTGTTTTTAGCCTATTTTATTGATTGTCATGTTTTAAGTTAGGAAGTATTTCATGCGTTGTTATTTCGTCATTTTAGTTAGTCATTTCCTCATGCATTTCGTAGACACCAACTTCGCATTCTGTGTAACTTATTTAGCAAACTTAGTAATTAAGGTTTCCAATATTGTGTACTGATTGTTGTCATTTCTTACAGTACAGCGCTCTTCACTAAATGATCTGTTGTAAATGCAGAAGCAGCGTGTCAACATCTGGCTACATAAGGAAATTTCCAGGAAGCTCACCAAGCTCAGTCGGCAATGAAAAACTATAAAAGCTGGAGAGATTGATCAAAGAAGAGAATTTTTCGAGACGGGGGAATCAAGTGAGAAAAGAGAGAGGAGTTCTGAGAATCTAGGGTTTTAGAGATTTGAGTAGAGATCATTCAACTCTATCCGTTTGTAATGGCAATGTTTGATCTGGCATTGTTAAACTCATTTTCAAAGCCGATCAACATGATCGGCTAGATTTTCAGTGCTGCTTTGAGGGATTAAGTGTAATGACTTAATATCGTTTGAGACATTTTAATTGCATATTTTGTGTTTGGTTAAGTTCAATGTCAGTGTAGTGTTGCCATTTCAATATTTATTCACTCACGATTATGCCTTTATATGAATTTGCGGTATCCACTGAAATCATTCAGTGCAATAAAGGAAATCGGAATGAAACACGAACATAGAACAACCTATGTATGAGTCCTAAGATCCTGGGTGAGGAAGCATTTTCTTACTGTGCGGTATCCACTGACAGCGGAAGTCAAGGAATGAAAAGACTTAGGATCATTTGCACACTAGTGCTTGTCTTAGTGTAGTGTCAGATAGGGATCAGGAATTAGGAAGCGAGCCTAAATCTTGCCCTAGCAAGGGAAGCATAGAGGAGCATAGTGGGTTAGGATTGTGAGACCTATCAAGGAGATCAATCTTAAATTCACTAGAAAAACCGACCCCCTCATACATGTGTCAACACTAGGTCAAGGATAAACGATTGAAGTCATTACCAGCTGGCCTCCCTCAAGGCAGCACACCTTTCTCCTTTTGGTTGATTTCTCGTTTGTTTTCTATTTTAGTCTACACATCGCTTAATTGCTTATTCTATCACTGTACAACTCTTAATTCTACCCTTTCCCTGAGGATTCGATCCCACTTACCGCTTGCTTTTAGTTAGTTGTTTTGGGTAAAATTGCGAGGGAAACGACGCTCTCGCCAATTTTGGCGCCGCTGCCGGGGACAGGCAGAGCGTTGAGAGTTGATTTTGTGATAGTTTTACTTAGTGTTACTGTACGAATTCTTGTTTGAATTGTGTTTGCCTTTTTGTTAAATTCTAGTTCATTATTAGTTTCTGTTGATTTTTGTTTTACTAATCTGTTGTTCTAGTGGTGTTTTCTTCCTTGTGATAATTCATAGGTTTATGCTACCATAGAGCAAGGCTACGTGGTGAAGCTCTAAGTTTGCACTTGACTTAGAATTGCACAGAACTTTAAGGCAGAGAAGAAGGGAAACTTGAAATGGCAGAACAAAATGAAGAGAGACCTCAGCCCCAACCAGCCGGTTTGGGGACCATTTTGCGGTAAATTTCGAGAGAAGAAAAATCATCAGGGAATTGACGTTGAGAGGCTATCAATTCCGACACAAATTGTGTCCATGGATCACCCAAGGGCAGATCTTTCAAGGCTTAACCAACGAAGACCCTAATGAGCATTTAGATTGGTTTCTTAGGACTCTGTAATACCTTCAAGCTGCAGAGAGTGACCCTGAGTGATGTGAGAAGGGTGCTCTTCCCACTGTCCTTGAAGGGGAAGGCCAAGCACTGGTTTAACTCAATTGGTGGTCCAGCTATATCTACATTCGAGGAACTTGAGCGGAAGTTTTTAGCAAAGTATTTTCCTCCAGCAAAGTTGGAGCGACTGAGGTTGGAGATCCGAAACTTCCAACAGCAAGATGGCGAGACCTTCAAGGAAGCATGGGATCGATTCAACGATTTGCTCCGCCAATGCCCAAACAATGACCTTGGAGAGGTCAGGGAACTCAACATTTTCTTCAAAGGGCTATCACCTGAATCCTCACTGATGGTCAAGGCCAGCGCAAATGGGGCCTTGAAGGATAAAAGTATCCCTGAGGTCAGAGAACTCTTTGATTCGATAGCAGACGACGAATACCTCTTTCCAGAAACTAGGAAGATGCCGGTGCGGAAGCAGCGAGGAGTGCTAGAGATGGATGAAGAGACATCCTTGGAAGCAAAACTTGAGGCTCTCACAAAGCAAGTTCAAAACCTAAAGACTGCTAAGGTGGCGCACCTGTATTGATGTGCGAATTATGTAAAGGGGAGCACCACACGGATGAGTGTGAGCTCACCCAAGAGTCAGTGCAGTATGTGGCCAACTACAACAACCGACAGCAGTATGGAGGCTATCGAAATCAGTCGGGCCAAGGCAACTGGGGACAGAATAATCAGGGAAATCAGCAAAGGCAGTACTACCAAAGTGGGAAGTCAAGCAATAGGGAACAGAAAAAGTCCACGGATGATTTACTCTATGAAATTCTGGGTAGAATGGACATGTTTGAGAGAAGAACCTCCACTGTGGAAGCTCAAGCGAAAAGCACGGAGGCCGCCATCAAAAACCTCGAGATGCAAGTGGGCCAGCTGGCTAAAGCCAACCACCAAAGACCTCAAGGTGCCCTTCCAAGTGATACGGAGCCTAATCCCAAAGGAAAGGAAAGGGAGATGTGCAATGCCATAACGTTGAGGTGTGGAAAGGAGCTTAGTGGAACCAAGAGACAAGAGGAAGAGAAAGTTCCACCTGAAGAACAAAAAGATGAGCCTGAAAAGGAAGTCTTGGACGAAGAAATCATTATAGAAGAGAAGATCCTGGAAGGGAACAAAAGGGAGTGTGTGAAGGTCCCAGAAGGTAAAAGGAAGAGGGGAGATCAACATCCATGCGATGAGTCGCCATATGCACCACCCCCTCCTTTCCCCCAGAGACTTCGACCTCCACCAAAGAAGGGGGTCCAATTTACAAGATTTTTGGACATGGTGAAAAATGTAAATGTGAATGTCCCATTGCTGGATTTGGTCACAGCCGTGCCAAGATATGCGAAATTCTTAAAGGACCTAATCGCCAACAAGGAGCAGATTTTGCGCTGTGAATTACCAATTCCACTCACTAAGGAGAGCCAAGCATGGATCAACAATGAGCTGCCACCCAAACTCAAGGACCCTGGAAGCTGTACAGTTCCATGCTCCATTGGTGAGAGATTTTTCAGCAAGGCCTTGTGTGACCTTGGAGCAGGCATCAACCTCATGCCTTTATCCATAGCAGAGAGCATAGGATTGGGATCACGAATTAAACCGGTAGCAATCATGCTCCAATTAGCGGATAGATCATTGGTTCAACCAACTGGGATGGTGGAGGATGTTCTGGTATCTGTGGATAAATTTGTACTCCCCGTGGACTTTATAGTGTTGGACATGGAAGAAGACCCTGAAGTGCCACTCATCTTCGGAAGGTCATTCTTAGCTACAGGTGATGCTCTCATTGGAGTAAAGGGAAAGACCATAACCTTTAGGGTCAATGGTGAAGAGGTCATCTTCAGTGTCGACTATGCCATGAAACACCCTCATTCCATAGAACAATGTTGCCTAGCGAGCTTGGTAGAAGGTAATCCTCAACCCCTGAAGTTTGAGCATAAACGTAAATCTTCTCTTGCCGAAAATGATTTTTGGGATGATGACCCATGTGAAAATTTTGAAACTGTTTTGGTCATTGAAGAGTCTGATACATTGCATGAATTGAACCCTTAGGGTGAAAAAGTTGAAAGTGATTCGTCTGCTACAGGAATGTATCTTGCATGTGATTTTGATGAAAGTCATGAAAATGGTGAAAGTTTGAATAAAATGGCAAATGTGCATGAAATTCAAGAAATGCAAAATTTCGGAGAAAAGTTGAAGTTAAGTGTTGAAAATGATAAACGCGAAGAAAAATTTGCATTATGTGACAAATTATCTGATGCCATTGATGAGACTGACGAAAAGACGAAAGTTGTGCCCACTGAGGTGAGGCTTGGAAATGTTAATGACAGGGACAAGACATTGAAGCCTCCACAAGGAGACCGAACCAAGAAAAGTCAGCCACCACTGCTTAAATATCTCAAGCGTGTGTTCTGGCGAGAGAAAAAGAAGACTTCAGACCCACCGCCCAAAAGGGTGGGAGTCGGGACCCCAAGAGAGAAGAAAGGAAACAAGGGTCATGAAATGAAAGTCAACCAACCACTTTGGAGGGGCACTGGGCACACCCAGTACCTCGACTCTCCACAACTTGGATAACAACACTGCTGTGTCTGGCTGAAGACATTAAACCAAGCGCTCTGTTGGGAGGCAACCCAACCTGTTTAATTCATGTCTTTATTTTGTTTCGTTTTGGCAGCACAATAACTCCAATAAATAATTGGAACTCATCTCTCGAATCTTTTCAGGAATTAGGAAGCTATTGGGCCCCGAAGGAAAACTGATAAAAATCGAAAAGGGGCATAAGAGGTCAATAGGAGAGAGTTGCCTGAAAGACAAGATAGGCACAATTTGGATGTCAGGTAACAGTGTAGAATATTCTCTGCTCTGACAAAAGGTGAGAATAAAATTTGTGATGTAACACCCATACCGATTAGAAAATATTTGATTCTAGCAAACACTTTCACGTGAATCTTGCTTGTACTTGTAAATTCCAAAGCAATCTCAACATAGGGAAGAATCACGCCAATCGTGTCAAGAGACAGGGTAGTATAGTCAAATGCAGCATGAAAAGATTTATGCATGGGTGAAAAGATTTTTGCATGACATGATAATTGGTGGGTGATCGACCAAGCAAGGGAAATTGAAAGAATGGTGATAACATGTGATGATGTGGACCCACACTTATTGTTTGGTAGCTAAAATCACTCTTGCATGACCGAACTCTTTGATGGCTTGAGCATTTGATGGCTTGTGAAACGCGGGGGCCACAAGAATTATTTGATGACCAAAATTTGTGTCAAATGGCCGAAACTAAATAACAAAAGGTTGAAGTGATTTTACAAATCTTTGTTGTCACCTTCTTGTCAAGTAGTGAATTGTCTTTGTTGTCTTTGTTGTCACCTTATTGTCAAGTAGTGAATTGTCTTGTAATGAAGTCTTTGTTGTCACCTTCTTGTCAAGTAGTGAATTGTCTTGTTATGAAGTCACATGCTAGTTGTTTTCTTGTTCCCTCTAATCGATTCAAGCATGAAATTTTGCCCATAAATACCATGAACATGCATCTGCATTGCATCACATGATTTGTGCACAATAGCTCATCTTGAAAATGGCCATCCCGAAATTGACATCATTGCATACATTCATGTGAAAACTCGGCCAAGAGAAAAGCAGAGGAAAGAAAAATTTTTCTTCCAAAAAGCCAAGGAGCTACACGGTTCCCACCCTTTGCGTTTTTCAATCGACACTGTTAGTGGGTTAATCTCTAGCCAAGTAAGTTCTCTACACCCATGTTACCTTACAATCTAAATTGAATTCTTGCAATTGTGAATGTCATGGGGTTGTAGTAAATGAGAGGGGAGGAATGTGATGTTTTCATTATTTCGAGATTCCCTGACTAATTGCCATGTTTTGTTTTTTTTTTTTATGCTTTCGTAAGTAACTCATATTCGTGAATGGGAGGAATTTTCTAGGAAATGTGGGAATTTTGATTTTGATGGCACAAACGAACCTGAGACATAAATTTTTGTAGAAACGAAATCATGTCATAATTTCATGAGCAAATTTTATGCCTTGTGAAATCGTGAGAAATTCAATGCTTTCGTGATTAATTCATGGGCTATGTTCTCTGAAAGACATGGGATTGAAATGCAATGATGAGTATGGGAACTAAAATTGTAGCATGATGGTTGGGAACTAGTGATGATTTTTATCTTGGATGTGTGGGTAATAGAATGCATAATTATTGGCTTGAATAAGATCATCAAAAGATTCTGTGAACAATAGGAGCATTTTGCAAAAGCCCTTTGGTTACAATTTGTCAATGTAATGCGTGACTTTATTCCAGGAGCCTTAATTGTTTGATGAAAAATGTTATCATGAAAATCAAATTAAGGTTACTACTCAGTCATACTCCTTTGAATAGTTGTGGACCTCATTATGGTATGTTGAGCTTGAACGGAACTCTGCTTATTAAGACTACTTTTTTCAGATATTACAACATGGCACCAAAGAAAGCAACACAGACCACTGCGACCACACAAAAAGGACAAGCGTCTAGAGGGAAAGCCAAAGTGAGGGAATACGAATCATCTGACGAGTATAGCTCAGACGAAGAGTACGCCCCAGAGGGAGAGGACGTACAAGACTCCACTCAGAAGAAGAGAAAGGTTGCTCAGCAGAACACCCTTCAGCGGTTTTATAACGCCGAGGCTCAAACAAAATTCTGCAAGTTCGCCATTAGACCTATCCACATAGAAAGGGCAATGGCCATTACAGAAAAGTCATACATTGATATCATCAAGCACTACAATTGGCAAAAACTGACTAAGGCACCTGATAGTTGTAATGTGGCCATCGCCAAAGAATTCTATGCCAACGCTGCAGGAACCGATGAAGGAAGTGCTTTCAAAGGGCGTATTCATACGGGGGAAGTACCTTAAGCTCACGCCCCAGTTAGTGAACAAACATTACGGGCTCAAGGACTATGCTCCAGACGAATTTGATGATCTGAAGAACGCGGGGGACATGGACATAATCTTGGGAACACTGAACCTACCAGGAGTCGATTGGGTTAGAAGTCGACATGGCCACCCGAGATATGTAGAGCTAAAACATCTGACGGCAGAAGCCAAAACCTGGCTACTCTTCATCAACTCCCGTCTGATGCCTATATCCCACACCACGAGGATTTCCACCAATAGGCTCTGCTTGGTGTACGCTATTAAAAACAGACTCACGGTGGATGTGGGCCAGCTTATCATCACATACATTGGTCACGCATTAGCTGATGATCACCAGAGCCTGTATTTCCCTCTCTTCCTGTGCGAACAAGCTGTGAAAGCAGGGGTAAAATTGAATGCAGGAGAGGAAAGTTGCAACCCGGCACTGCCCATAAAAGATGGCCAAATCAAGCAATATCAAACCGTAGAGAGAGCAGATAGAGAAAGGTTGGAAAGAGAAGCAAGGGAAAGGGACAGGGAAGCGCAAGAACAAATGGATAACATTGATGAGGATCAAGCCGCACCAGCTCAACCCCAACCTAACCGACAGCCACCTCAGCCGCTAGGGAATTTCAACCATATGCAACATGCTTTGGAGGGAATGCGATCAGCAATTCAAAATCAACAGAACGCCTTGACACAGCATATGGAAAACATAGAGGGGCGGTGGGCGGTAGTGGAAACTTGTATGGGGGTCATTGGTACAAGGATAGATTCAATGAGGCAAGAGCACACCACTCAGTGGACAACACTGGACAACAAAATAACCCTAGTGTCAAACAGACGTCCACAACTTGAACTTGATGATGGTCCACCATCATCAAACCCGAGGTCCATATTCGTACTTCCCTCCTCTGGATGAAATGGAAAGTCACTCCCGTATGATTGTGGATACCTCGAGAGTACACGAGTGGTGATGCAACAAGGCATGAACTCCAATGCTGTTTCGGCCTCACAAAACTTCAGGGCAGCGCAAACCCAATTCCCAGGATTCTCCCGTTTTCTGGCCAACCACCACTTCCCGACGCTTGATATTGGGTAGACTTTTCCTTTCTCACAATGGGACCATTGCTTCATTTTAAGTGTGGGGGGGAGAGTTTTGGTTTATGGTGGTGGCTGTGAATTATGTTTGTGTGAGCTTGATGGTTATGCTTGTGTGAATGATGCTTGCTTCCTATTATGCTGATGTTTGTGAGGCCTAGGGCCTTTGAAAAATTTCAATCTTTATGCTGTGATTGCTAAGTGTGCAGGGGATCGGAGGTGGTGTGTACTATATTAGTAATAGGTGGTGTGGAATTATTTTCCTTTTTTTATCTTACTTCCTTTCACGTGGTGTGGTGTTGGAATCAAAACAAGGCAGTGATTAGCACTGACCTTGAAATGTGGTGTTGTGATTTTTCATTCCAAATGTGATGTATGTGCGGCTTTAAATGTATGAATGTGAAAGTTGATGTTATGATTGTGCAAGAGGTCCACCACTATTCATTTAACAAACGCACTTCCAATTTCATCAACATCTACCAAGTGTTCGATGTTTGATGCATGCGAAAAATTTCTTTCACAAGTTCACGGTATTCAGTCGATGCATACAGAGTGCTAAGTAAAGTATAACGTTAAAGTAAGATAGAAGTGCCAACAACATCTTTGACATAGGAGAATGATTATGCTTCATAACTTGTATGTGCACTCTACTTGTACACACTGTGTTTGCATTTTTAATATATAGTCCATTGAAGACACGCACGAACACGAATGATTGAGTTATGATGTTTATGCTGAGAAAAGCCAAATAGGCAAAAAATAAAGGGAAAAAAATAGCCACAAAACCCTGGCAGCCAAGCACAAAAGTGCGGCACACGAATAAGCACCAATGTGCATATTAAGTTTTATGTTTGTTAAATTCGCAAAGTGTTCGTGTGTGTGGACAAAGGGACTGTAGTGCGAGAATTTTTGTTAAGTGTCTGCTTGAGTACTTTGCATAGACAACGTTGTAGGCATAAGAATTCAGCACACACTTCACTCGGGGCGCCTTGGTCTTTATTCGTAATACCTTACTTGGCAACTTTGTGTAACTCGAATAAACTGTGTATTTGCGTTTTAAAACGATGTTATGCATGCGAAATTTTACAATGGATGGTTGATGAGGTTCAGAGAGTTGTTCGTGAAGTTGGTAGTTGGATTTACTTTTCTCGGGACTAGCAAAGACTTAAGTGGGGGGGGATGATAAGTCGATGTTTAGTCGACTTATTTGCTGCTTTCCTTATTCTTTGTTGTGAATTATGAGTGAAAATGATGCTTGGTGTGTCCATGGTATGCAAAATGTGCAGTATTTGGAAAACATTGATAAATGGCTAAGTATCGTGTGATAATGTGAATATTTTGTGAGTTTGTGCAAAAATACTTAGTCATGTATGCCACTGACCTCCAACTCTTTTGGAAGTCCACAACTATTCACACTACACAAACTCTCAACACAAGCACACCAACGCACAACTCATTCAGCACACACAACAAAAGAAACACACACACGGCGGTCGCACGATGCGACCGCCACACACACACGGCGGTCGCACGATGCGACCACCACACCCCACGGCGGTGCACGATGCGACGCCCACACACACACACAAGCACGGCGGCCGCATCGTGCGGCCGCCACCTTCACGGCGGCCGCATCGTGCGGCCGCCCCACACACAACACACACACGGCGGCCGCATCGTGCGGCCGCCACCCCACTTGCATCACTTGCACTCCCATTGCATTTTTTTTTGCTGTTTTTAGCTATTTTACTGATTGTCATGTTTTAAGTTAGAAGTATTTCATGCGTTGTTATTTCGTCATTTTAGTTAGTCATTTCCTCATGCATTTCGTAGACACCAATCCGCATTCTGTGTAACTTATTTAGCAAACTTAGTAGTTAAGGTTTCCAATATTGTGTACTGATTGTTGTCATTTCTTAAGTACACGCGTCTTCACCAAATGATCTGTTGTAAATGCAGGAGCACGTGTCAACATCTGGCTACACAAAGTAAATTTCCAGGAAGCTCACCAAGCTCAGTCGGCAATGAAAAACTATAAAAGCTGGAGAGATTGATCAAAGAAGAGAATTTTTCGAGACGGGGGAATCAAGTGAGAAAAGAGAGAGGAGTTCTGAGAATCTAGGGTTTTAGAGATTAGAGTAGAGATCATTCAACTCTATCCGTTTGTAATAGCAATGTTTGATCTGGCTTTGTTAAACTCATTTTCAAAGCCGATCAACATGATCGGCTAGATTTTCAGTGCTACTTTGAGGGATTAAGTGTAATGACTTAATATCGTTTTGAGACATTTGAATTGCATATTTTGTGTTTGGTTAAAGTTCTATGTCAGTTAGTGTTCCATTTCAATATTTATTGACTCACGATTATGCCTTTATATGATTTGTGGTATCACTGAAATCAATTCAGTGCAATAAAAGGAAATGGGAATGAAACCACGGAACATAGAACAACCTATGTATGAGTCCTAAGATCTGGGTAAGGAAGCGATTTTCTACTGTGCGGTATCCACTGACAGCGGAAGTCAAGGAATGAAAAGACTTAGGATCATTTGCACACTAGTGCTTCTCTTAGTGTAGTGTCAGATAGGGATCAGGAATTAGGAAGCGAGCCTAAATCTTGCCCTAGCAAGGGAAGATAGAGGAGCATGGTGGGTTAGGATTGTGAGACCTATCAAGGAGATCAATCTTAAATTCACTAGAAAACCGACCCCCTCATACATGTGTCAACACTAGGTCAAGGATAAACGATTGAAGTCATTACCACTGGCCTCCCTCAAGGCAGCACACCTTTCCTCCTTTGTGGTGATTTCTCGTTGGTTTTCTATTTTAGTCTACACATCGCTTAATTGCTTATTCTATCACTGTACAACTCTTAATTCTACCCTTTCCCTGAGGATTCGATCCCACTTACCGCTTGCTTCTAGTTAGTTGTTTTGGGTAAAATTGCGAGGGAAACGACGCTCTCGCCAGGCGGCAGCGGCGAGGGAAGGTGGGAGAGGAGGCGGCGGAGAGAATGAAAAAAAAATTGGGTTTTAGGTTTAGATTGAAGTGTTGGTTGCGGTTGTTTTTGTGTATTTTTTTTATTTTTTTAAATACATTACTTTAATATTTAACTAGTTTTAATTATAAAAAATAAAATTCTTATGCCATTTTTTCAATATTATTATATTTGTAATATTTTTTACTAAAAAATTGTTTTTTTTATTCCAATTTCAATTTTTTAAATATTTTAATTTTATTAAATACCGATGATTAATAGAAAATAAATAAACAACATAAAATTATGGCATTATTTTCATGTAAAGGTAATTTTTTGTAATAATATAATATCATCATAATAAAATATGACTAATTCAACTCATAAATTAAACAGTTAATTATTTAATCCATCATGTAATAATTATAGTTCTATTTTTTTACTAATTATTTTATTATATTTTATTATTTGATCATATACAAAAAAAAAATTAACTAAACTTAGTTGTCATAGATCATACTCTTATTAATAGTTATTTACTTTACTTTCATGTTACTACATTTAATGTTAATAATTTTAAAATTGTATTTACGAATAAATAAGAAAATATTACATATACTATTTGAAATTTAGACTAACATTGTAATTAAAATACGTTTCGTGTAATTATATTATTGAAGAACAACTTAAATAATTATAGTAAGATTTTGGCTTAATGTGAGTTAGTGATATATTGCGCACATTTACTATTTGTCCAAATCACTAATTAAATTGAGTATTCGGTTGTCAATTTGTGAACAATAGAGTTTCTTTCTATTTTTTATTATGCGCTTAATTATAAGTTTAATGAGATATATTATGTCAGTTAACAACATTATTATCTTGTAATAGAGTATGGGTTAATTTGCGAATATTAGGGTGACATAGTGTAATTATCTAAACTAGAACAACATTACACATATAGTAAAAAAAATCATTTCATGTTATATAAGTAATTAATTAATATACTACTGAATTCGTCCAATAACTAACATTCCAAGTTGAATTAATAATTTGTTGCACTCTTATTATTGGTCTGACATCCAAATTAACAGAGTATTGGTTAATTTGTGAATATTAGGGTGTCATAGTATAATTATACTAAATTTAGAACAACATTACACATATAGTAAAAAAAATTCATTTCATGTTATATAAGTAATTAATTACTATACTACTGAATTCGTCCAATTACTAACATTCCAAGTTGAATTAATAATTTGTTGTACTCTTATTATTTGTCTAACATCCAAATTAATAGAGTATGGGTTAATTTGCGAATATTAGGGTGTCATAGTATAATTATACTAAACTTAGAAGAACATTACACATATAGTAAAAAAAATGCATTTCATGTTATATAAGTAATTAATTAATATACTACTGAATTCGTTCAATTACTAACATTCCAAGTTGAATTAATAATTTGTTGCACTCTTATTACTGGTCTAACATCCAAATTAACAGAGTATGGGTTGATTTGCGAACATTAGGGTGTCATAGTATAAATATACTAAATTTAGAACAACATTACACCAAAGCTGCCCGTACGACCTTTGTTGACCAAATATTACGGTCATTAAATTTTTGCAATTTATTGACTACTTTTCTGGTCACCAAATGATTAGTACACATTTTTGTTGACCAAAAATGATGGCGATGTGAGTGCGGAATTCTCACGCCAATATATTTTAAGGATCTAGCAAGTAAATTCACAACAAAAAAAAACAATAATAAAAATTGCGGGGAAGAGATATGTAACCAGCAACCTTGGATATATTAAATCCAAGACGTCTGAGTTATTACAAATAATTAATTCAATTCAAGAACTCTTGAATTAAACAAACTATCTAGCTTGTTCTCAATTAAGAACAAAGATCAATTTTAAGGGTTACGCCTTAAAATCAATGGTTCCAATTTAGGGGTATGCCTAAATTGTGTTTTCTAAGCACACAGCTTACAAAAACAAAGAAAAACAACTTTTCAAAATTCTCTAATAATAAAAAACGAAATTTGATGCCTATTTATAGGCTACAAGTTTAATCCTAACTTGCTAAACAAGTAGTCTAATTGGAAAAGGAAACTAACACTTAACTAATCCAAATTAGGAAACGTTTCTTATTTGGAAACAACTTATTAACCTAAATCAAAAATAAATAAAAATGGAAACTTTCTAATAATTCACATGTTAATTCCATGCAAGGATTATTAACCATGTGAGACAAAAATTACTAAAAATTAAATAAAAAGCAAAACACTAAAATTCCCCGACGGTAATCTGCCAGAATCACGTCATTCATCTTTGTGGCCTCGTTGCGCAATGATGAAAGCAGAATCTTGGAAAATGTAAAACGTAAACGTTTTAGCTCTATCGCTTAGCTTTCCAGGGCCATTTGAATCATAAAATGCCGAGTTATAATGAGAGAGATATGTCAAGAATACCAAAACGTGACATAATCTTTCAGAATTTAATGTTTGACGCCTCTTGTCGTATTTCGTTTTTGTTAATCATCGTTGGAGTCTCGGACCTCCATGAGATCAACTTGAGGCTTTTTCCAAGATATCCCAGGCTTCCATATATAAGATTCATCACATGAAAATGGGATAAACACCTTAAATTTCTTGGATTTTGCATAGCAACATGATTTCGTATCAGTCCCTCCCACCTCAAAAAGATTCGACCTTGAATCTTGTTTGTGGATAACAAGATAGCTCGATTCAAAAATTTTTCCAACCTCTTCATATGGGATAATTTCATTACTCAAATTATAAGCATGACAAGAATTTAAATATATTTGAGATTGTACTTCAAGTAATGGTATTGGATTTACCACATGAATTGGCTCCATCTTTATTGATTGATCTACAACCAAAGGAACTTCAATCTCCATGTCCTCTTCACGAACGGATTCTTCCATGATGGTTGTTTCAATTTCCTTTTCATTCTTTTCTAACTCTATTTTTTGGATTTCATCCATCAATTTACATTGATTGAATATAATCTGTTGATCTTCATGAGCTTTAAAAAGATCCAGTCGAGCAAGGTTGAATTTTTCACCATCCTTCACCAAAGAATAATAACCTTTAAAATCATTATAAACAACATTGTGAGCAATTTGCCACGGCTTTCCCAATAAGAGATGAGTGGTCTGCATTTGAAATACATCACATAGGATTTCGTCGTTATAACTTCCAATGGAGAATGCAACCTTTCCTTACTTTGACGCCAAAACTTCACAATATTCATCACTCCATTGTAGCTTATAAGGATTTGGATGTTTAATTGTTTGAATGTTCAACTTTTTCACCATCAACTCACTAGCCAAGTTGGAACTTCTCTCACAATCAATCACCAAAGAACAAATTTTATCTTGGATGTGGATCCTTGAATCAAATAAACTCAAACCACATCGAAATATATCATTAGATTCCTCCATCGGACCTGAATTTCTTGCAAAATTGAGCTGTGATACCACTTGATGGCGATGTGAGTGCGGAATTCTCACGCCAATATATTTTAAGGATCTAGCAAGTAAATTCACAACAAAAAAAAACAATAATAAAAATTGCGGGGAAGAGATATGTAACCAGCAACCTTGGATATGTTAAATCCAAGAAGTCTGAGTTATTACAAATAATTAATTCAATTCAAGAACTCTTGAATTAAACAAACTATCTAGCCTGTTCTCAATTAAGAACAAAGATCAATTTTAAGGGTTACGCCTTAAAATCAATGGTTCCAATTTAGGGTTACGCCAAAATTGTGTTTTCTAAGCACACAGCTTACAAAAACAAAGAAAAACAACTTTTCAAAAATTCCCAATCACAAAAAACGAAATTGATGCTATTATAGGCTACAGTTTATCCTAACTTGCTAAACAAGTAGTTAATTGGAAAAGGAAACTAACACTTAACTAATCCAAATTAGAAGCTTTTTTATTGGAAACAACTTATTACTAAATCAAAAATAAATAAAAATGGAAACTTCCTAATAATTCACATGTTAATTTCATGCAAGGATTATTAACCATGTGAGACAAAAATAACTAAAATAAATAAAAGCAAAACACTAAAATCCCCGACGTAATCTGCCAGAACACGTCATTCATCTTTGTTGGCCTCTTGCGCAATGATTGAAAGCAGAATATTGGAAAATGTAAAACGAAACGTTTTAGCTCTATCGCTTAGCTTTCCAGGGCATTTAAATCATAAAATGCCGAGTTATAATGAGAGAGATATGTCAAGAATACCAAAACGTGACATAATCTTTCAGAATTTAATGTTTGACGCCTCTTTGTCGTATATTTCGTTTTTGTTAATCAATCGTTGGAGTCTCGGACCTCCATGAGATCAACTTGAGGCTTTTTTCCAAGATATCCCAGGCCTCCATATATAGATTCATCACATGAAATGGGATAACACCTTAAATTTCTTGGATTTTGCATAGCAACATGATTTCGTATCAGTCCCTCCCACCTCAAAAGATTCGACCTTGAATCTTGTTTGTGGATAACAAGATAGCTCGATTCAAAATTTTTCCAACCTCTTCATATGGGATAATTTCATTACTCAAATTATAAGCATGACAGAATTTAAATATATTTCAGATTGTACTTCAAGTAATGGTATTGGATTTACCACATGAATTGGCATCCATCTTTATTGATTGATCTACAACCAAAGGAACTTCAATCTCCATGTCCTTCTTCACGAACGGATTCTTCATGATGGTTGTTTCAATTTCTTTTCATTCTTTTCTAACTCTATTTTTTGGATTTCATCCATCAATTTACATTGATTGAATATAATCTGTTGATCTTCATGAGCTTTAAAAAAGATCCAGTCGAGCAAGGTTTGAATTTTTCACCATCATTCACCAAAGAATAATAACCTTTAAAATCATTATAAACAACATTGTGAGGCAATTTTGCCACGGCTTTCCCAATAAGAGATGAGTGGTCTGCATTGGAAATACATCACATAGGATTTCGTCGTTATACGACTTCCAATGGAGAATGCAACCTTTCCTTGCTTTGACACCAAAAACTTCACAATATTCATCACTTCCATTGTAGCTTATAAGGATTTGGATGTTTAATTGTTTGAATGTTCGAACTTTTCCACCATCAACTCACTAGCCAAGTTGGAACTTCTCTCACAATCAATCACCAAAGAACAAATTTTATCTTTGGATGTGGATCCTTGAATGAAATAACTCAAACAACATCGAAATATATCATTTAGATTCCTCCATCCGGACCTGAATTTCTTGCAAAATTGAGCTCTGATACCACTTGATGCGATGTGAGTGCGGAATTCTCACGCCAATAATATTTTAAGGATCTAGCAAGTAAATTCACAACAAAAAAAAACAATAATAAAAATTGCGGGGAAGAGATATGTACCAGACAACCAGTGGATACTTGTTAGATACAAGAAGTCTGAGTTAATTTACAAATAATTAATTCAATTCAAAACTCTTGATTAAACAAACTATCTAGCCTGTTCTCAATTAAGACAAAGATCAATTTTAAGGGGTTAACGCCTTAAAATCATGGTTCCAATTTAGGGTTACGCCAAAATTGTGTTTTCTAGCACACAGCTTACAAAACAAAGAAAAACAACTTTTCAAAATTCTCCAATAATAAAAAACGAAATTTGATGCCTATTTATAGGCTACAAGTTTAATCCTAACTTGACCTAAACAAGTAGTCTAATTGGAAAAGAAAACTAACACTTAACTAACCAAATTAGGAACTTTTCTATTTGGAAACAACTTATTAACTAAATCAAAAATAAATAAAAATGGAAACTTCCTAATAATTCACATGTTAATTCCATGCAAGGATTATTAACCATGTTAGACAAAAATTACTAAAAATTAAATAAAAAACAAAACACTAAAATTCCCCGACGGTAATCTGCCAGAATCACGTCATTCATATTTGTGGCCTCGTTGCGCAATGATGAAAGCAGAATCTTGGAAAATGTTAAACGTAAACGTTTTAGCTCTATCGCTTAGCTTTCCAGGGCCATTTAATCATAAAATTCTGAGTTATAATGAGAGAGATATGTCAAGAATACCAAAACGTGACATAATCTTTCAGAATTTAATGTTTGACGCCTCTTGTCGTATTTCGTTTTTGTTAATCATCGTTGGAGTCTCGGACCTCCATGAGATCAACTTGAGGCTTTTTCCAAGATATCCCAGGCCTCCATATATAATATTCATCACATGAAAATGGGATAAACACCTTAAATTTCTTGGATTTTGCATAGCAACATGATTTCGTATCAGTCCCTCCCACCTCAAAAAGATTCGACCTTGAATCTTGTTTGTGGATAACAAGATAGCTCGATCCAAAAATTTTTCCAACCTCTTCATATGGGATAATTTCATTACTCAAATTATAAGCATGACAAGAATTTAAATATATTTGAGATTGTACTTCAAGTATGTATTGGATTTACCACATGAATTGGCTCCATCTTTATTGATTGATCTACAACCAAAAAGGAACATTCAAATCTCATGTCCTCTTCACGAACAGATTCTTCCATGATGGTTGTTTCAATTTCCTTTTCATTATTTTCTAACTCTATTTTTTGGATTTAATCCATCAATTTACATTGATTGAATATAATTTGTTGATCTTCATGAGCTTTAAAACGATCCAGTCGAGCAAGGTTGAATTTTTCACCATCCTTCACCAAAGAATAATAACCTTTAAAATCATTATAAACAACATTGTGAGCAATTTGCCACGGCTTTCCCAATAAGAGATGAGTGGTCTGCATTGGAAATACATCACATAGGATTTCGTCATTATAACTTCCAATGGAGAATGCAACCTTTCCTTGCTTTGACACCAAAACTTCACAATATTCATCACTCCTATGATTGTAGCTTATAAGGATTTGGATGTTTAATTGTTTGATGTTCAACTTTTCCACCATCAACTCACTAGCCAAGTTGGAACTTCTCTCACAATCAATCACCAAAGAACAAATTTTATCTTGGATGTGGATCCTTGAATGAAATAAACTCAAACAACATCGAAATATATCATTAGATTCCTCCATCGGACCTGAATTTCTTGCAAAATTGAGCTCTGATACCACTTGATGGCGATGTGAGTGCGGAATTCTCACGCCAATATATTTTAAGGATCTAGCAAGTAAACACAACAAAAAAAACAATAATAAAAATTGCGGGGAAGAGATATGTAACCAGCAACCTTGGATATATTAAATCCAAGAAGTCTGAGTTATTACAAATTATTAATTCAATTCAAGAACTCTTGAATTAAACAAACTATCTAGCTTGTTCTCAATTAAGAACAAAGATCAATTTTAAGGGGTTAGCCTAAAATATATAGTTCCAATTTAGGGTTACGCCTAAATTGTGTTTTCTAAGCACACAGCTTACAAAAACAAAGAAAAACAACTTTTCAAAATTCTCCAATAATAAAAAACGAAATTTGATGCCTATTTATAGGCTACAAGTTTAATCCTAACTTGCTAAACAAGTAGTCTATTTGGAAAAGGAAACTAACACTTAACTAATCCAAATTAGGAAACGTTTCTTATTTGGAAACAACTTATTAACCTAAATAAAAAATAAATAAAAATGGAAACTTCCTAATAATTCACATCTTAATTCCATGCAAGGATTATTAACCATGTGAGACAAAAATTACTAAAAATTAAATAAAAAGCAAAACACTAAAATTTCCTGACGGTAATCTGCCAGAATCACGTCATTCATCTTTATGGCCTCGTTACGCAATTATGAAAGCAGAATCTTGGAAATGTAACACAGTAAACGTTTTAGCTCTCCCATCGCTCTAGCTTTCCAGGGCCCATTTGATTCATAAAATTCCGTTTAGTTATAGATGAGAGAGAATGGTCAAAGAATACCAAAACGTGACATAATCTGTTCAGAATTTATGTTGAAGCCTCTTGTCGTATTTCGTTTTTGTTAATCATGCGTTGGAAGATCTCGGACCTCCATGAGAACAACATTGAGGAGACTTTTTATCCCAAGATATCCCAGGCCTCCATATATAAGATTCATCACATGAAAATGGGATAAACACCTTAAATTTCTTGGATTTTGCATAGCAACATGATTTCGTATCAAAAAAATTTCTAGTCACCAAATTTGGTCACCAAAGGGTGTCTTATTGGCGGGAATGTTTCCCGCCATGGTATTTATTGACCACTTGGTGACTACTTTTTTTTTGGTCAATAATTTTTAACTTTGACTACAATTTGGTGACTAAATTTTTTCTGGTCAACAAAAGATGCTCTTTGTTGACCGAATTTTTGTGGTCACTAAGATTTTAGTCATTAAAGCCCTTTTTTCTTGTAGTGTTAGTTACGTGAAAACTGGGCGAAGCAAAGAAAATCTTCTTAAGTGAATTGTTGTAGCTTGACTTTACCCACGCCATAAACATGCATATTCTTGCATTGAAAACAATTTTTTCTTAAGTGTTGAAGTAATCTTACACAAGAGTCACTAGAGCAACAATAATTTTTTCAAGAAAATTTCACAAGTGTTGAAGTCATATGGCGTGATGTGAGAGAGGTGATAGCCTAAAGTCGTGTTAGATCAATTTTACCCTAATCTATTAATGTAGTAGTAGCGAGAGGGATCGTATCCACAGGGAAGGGGATGGTTCAAGAATTAAGAACTTGCTCTAAGAATTGTCACAAGACTGAACGACAAGAATAGAAGATAAGATTGTAAATGCAAACAACAGGACGTACTGCAAACGAAGGAAAAATGGAATACAAATGATGAGAGAAAGAGATGCTCTAGAGTTCTTTCCGGATGAATGCTAACCTAAGTGACTAGTGCAGTGCTATTATCATCCATACAAACAACTGAGGAGAAATAATTGCCTAGAAACTTAGACTATAGTCGGCATGGCGACCGCACTACAATCCAAGCTTCCTAACACCATCCTTTCCCATGGCGAGGCCTAAGGATGATGGATTTTTCACCGCAACCTTCTCAATTTCCTAACTCTTACTCTCTAACGTTCAGCTTCTAGAAACTTCCCATGGCGAGGCCTGAATCTAGCTTCCTACGATTTCATTAGATTTAGGAAATCTTCTCACACCTTTATCTAGAGATTTCGTGACCTGAAAACTTTCCATGGCGAGGCCTGGATTCAGGAATCTAACAGACAAAGCAAATATGAAAACTCATTTCATGCTCCAGTTCTTATTTCACAGAATTCTTAGAAAATATTGGTAAATTAAGGTTCAATTCAGCATGGCGACCGCAATTAAATCTCAATTCAACAACACCAATTCAAATTCATGAAACTTAACACATTTCATGGTGCAAAACAAGCATGATCTCAATCCTTTTTAGATTACGTAAATCGCACCGCACAAAGTCATCTAAATCAAGCATTCATACTTCGGAACTCTAGAACATCACTCCTTTAGCCTGAAAACTCCATTCTCATCTCATAATCATGAAAATACATCAAAACACAATTGATTTCCACTCAATTGGAAGAATTTACGGATCGAAATACTCGGAATTGTGAAATGCTTTGCTAATTGAGACTCAAAATGTCGTAATCAATCCAATGGTGCGATCAGAATAGGAAATGGAGGAGGGAATCTAGAGAGAGAGTAGAGAGAGAAAGTAGATCTCAATTCCCGGCTCTAAATTCAAAAGTGAGTTACAAAATGTAAAATCTATCTAATGGAAAAAAATGGTCCCGGGATAATGGTCCAGGGGTCACTCTTTACACATTAGCTACGTCTCATATATATAGAGCTAAGAAAATGTAACTAATACGCAACCGTAAAATATCTAAAGTATTACAAAAGTGTCCTCAAAAGGAAGAACCAAAATCAGCCCAAAAATGTGAAAAATCCGAAAATGAAGAAATGGTTCAGCAATCCAGCACCTTCAAGCCATTCAAAGTCACGCCTTCTGTTTCCTCATCAACCTGCCACACGCCTTCAAGCTTCAGAGCCAGCGCCTTGACTTCTCGAAGTCCAAGTGAGGAAATCAGAGTTGTTTCGCGCCTTCTCGCCTGGATGCTTCACGCCTTTAGCAATTCTGCGAAACTCCATGCAGACCAGCCTCTGACTCGCGGTGAGACCTCGCCGTATAATGTGTGTGTGTGCCAAGACCTCGCCACGAGGTCTCGCCATATGTGCAGTTGCTAGCGAGGTCTCGGGGCGAGACTTCGCCGTGAAAAGTGTTGGAGGGAGAGACCTCGCGGCGAGGTCTCGCCATCTTGTGCAAGTGTGTGAGTGTTGTGAGGTTTTGTGAGTATGATAGAAGATGATTGTGCTGGTGAGGAAATACAATAGTGTGGTGAAATGAAATGTGAAGTATGCAAGACAGCTATGAGTGAAATACATATGAATGATGAGAAGAGTGTGTTGAAAATAGGTGTTATGCTATGTAATGGTTAAGAATGCAAGTGTAGAGTGCTTGAGCATGAATGTCGTGAAAACTGGATGCAAATGGTGAAATGAAGTATTTGTGAGCTAAGTATTATGAAGTGAGTGTAATGTGTTTGTGAGTCCCACAATGAAATATAACATGATGAAGTTCGAATGCCCAAGATGTGAGTGATTTGTGAAAGTTGAGTGAAATGTAGTGCGGAGTGAAAATGTTTGTGTATGTGAAATGAATTGGAATATTTGAGAAGTGTTTATGTTTGGTGAGATGTATGAATGCTGTAGTGTAATTGACTGAAATGGAGAATGAAATCAGTGTTGTGGAATGTCTGAATGGAGTGAATTGTGAAGTTTGTGAAGTTTGGTAAACTAAGTGTTGTGAAGTGAGAGATGGTATTGTGAATGTTTCAAGTATAAGATATGAGAATGTCATGAAAATTGAGGTGTTTGTGTATATTGTTGTGAACCAAGTGTGTTGAATTTCTGCTCAAAAGTTGAAATGAAATGCAAAGAGAATGTTGTGTACAAATGCGTGAGAAGTGAAATGAGTGGTGTGAGGTTCCATGCGGCGAAGTGATCTCGCCGCATGTGTATGTGCGAGGTGCATGTGCGGCTGTGCGAATGGTGCTATGCGTGTGTGCGGTGAGCTTGTGCGAGTGTCTTGTGAGGCAAGGTGACCTCGCCGCACAATGTGTGTGCGAAGTGTATGCGGCGAGGTGACCTCGCAGCATGTGAGGTGTGTGCGAGTGTTGCGAGAGTGTGACGTGAGGTGAGTGCTAGTGCTGTGCGGTAGTGGAGTGCTCGTGAGGTGTTTGTGAGAGTGCTTGTAAGAGTATTGTGAGTGAGAGCCTTCAATGTAGATGAGTGTTTTATTTCAGCTTTAGAGCCAACTTCTACACCAAATTCATGTGCCTTAGCTCCTAAATTGGACTTGATGGTAAATATAAAAGTTCTAGACCTATCTCATGGCTTTCCAATGGATCAAGAATCACGGAGATTAGATGTCTACAGCTCAAGATATTAACAGGCTTCCAAACTGTGGCAATATGAATTCAATAACTAAATCCTGAAGTAGCAATCATCGAGATGCCCCCGTTTCTCATAGTTACGCACAGATTTAGAAGAAAGTTGAAACATAAGAATTAAATCACACTCACAGAGCTTTCCAGAACACCCAAGATCTAATTATTTGGATTAGTATTGAAGAAGTTATGCGCAAATAAAGTTGCATATCAAAACTGTCCAAACCCTAATTTGACCATATATGCACTTTTAGTTTCTCAACTCTTAACCTCTACACATATCTCTCATTTTCCATCATTTTTCTTATGTTTTAAACCATTTCAACACTATCAACTAGCACATCACAAATATACATAAAACACATAAAACACCACACATTCTCATCAAACACAAGACAAAAGCCAAGATTTTCAATACAAAATCATTGGTACAAAACCAAGTCATCAAATTCCCCCACACTTGAACTTTTGCTTGTCCTCAAGCAAATTTACACTTCATGTTCACTCAATACTAGACTCCACTCCTTTGTCAAGCTTTTTCTCACTCGAGTTCATCCAAGCAAAAATTTTCATGCGTAGAACTCATTATTGTCTTTAACTCCAAACCATCAAATTTCAGCACAAGTTATCAATCAAGGCAACATGAATAAAGACCAAAATGTCATGCGTACAAGTGTGTGCTGAGGAACATTAATTCATCCACTCTTTATGCATGCATTATTTCTTTTGTTCCAAAACATCTCTCTGCATAAACAATCATAATGTCCACACTCAAGAACTCAAAATCACACAAGATCAATGGTGCACATTGGTGCTTTCTTATTGATTTCACATTTCAAATGCATTTGCACTTTACTGATTTCTTTGCTTTTTACATACATTGTGTGCTTGCCTTGGGTCTTTTGGCTCTTATTTCCCTTTAGCTGCCTGAGTTTTATGGCTGTTTTTTCTCAATTTTGCTTTGCCAAGGGTATTTTGGCTTTTCATTCCCAATTGCCAAAGGCTTTTTCTCCATATCATTTCTTGTGTAACTAAGAGTTCTCAAATGTCTCTAAAAGACTATGTATGCAAGAGCATCCAAAACAACCGAAATAATGCATAACAATAAGAGCATTTGAATCATTTCCTCCTATGTCCAAAAACAAGTTTGCATGGCATATCTATCTTACTTTAACATGATGCCTTGACTAACAAAATGTACCAATTTCATCAAGTTTGGAATCAAAGAACACAAAACCATTTTCGCATGCAATACAAAAGAAGATGTATGAACTTCAAAATTTGAACATAGCTTAACAAAAGGAGTAAAAGCATAGTACAAAGTGTTCATCCATTCTATCCATTTCACCACTTAACTCACACTTTCACGAATTTCTTCTCATCAGCTCAACTCACATTTAAAGAAATGAAACCACCAACACACAACCTACGTTTAACACCATCACTTTATTCACAAAAAGTTCAAAATTTTTAAAATTTCACCAAAAATCTCACAAAAATTTTCAACATGTCAAATGTCACAAAAATCTTAAACTTTGCACAAAACACACAAAAACACACATACGGGACATAATATGTAAACACTCAAAATTTACACAACAAAACTAGAAAATAGCATGCTTTTCATCACACAGCACAAAAACTTACATTTTCATTCATTCAAAAAGAGAGGAAACATAGAAAGCTCAAGAGACACTATCCATAGCAAACATTCACTCCCCCACACTTAAAACTTATATTGTCCTCAATGTAAAGAAAAGATAGGTTGAGGAGCTCCCTGGTATTGATAAGTCCTGAATTCCAATGTTTGCATGGTGGAGTGTCCTTGTTCATAATTTCCTTTTGCATGAAAAATTTCTCCACTCCCCCACACTTAGCCTCTTGTGAGCATGACCAATTTCTCTTACAATTTCCTTCCTGAGCAAACATCGTAATCATGAGTGGCCATAGTGAAGGACATCAAGATGAAAGAAAACGTAAACACGAATTGAACCAAATCGCTTTATTAAAGCTAAAGGGAAAGAAGTAGTTCTGGATTTAGATAGTCTCCAGCTAGACTTTATTCATCCGCAAAGTATGTTTGGTCATGGAAATAACTCGGTATATCCATCTCTGCACCACACAAAAGATGAACTCTCATAAGCACTCTCCTTCTTCTTAGGGGTCACTTGAGTGGCATCATTAAGAAGAGGTGCAAGCTCTTGAACATGAAAAGAACTCTCTCCAAATTTCACTTTCATTTGAAGCACATCATCGCCCCCTGCTAGCACACTTTCCATAATGATCCTGCAAGGCTCAACCAAGGAATGCACATCCTTGGTCTCAACAAACTCATCATGAAGTTCAAAAATAAATGTCTCAAACTCACAATTGTACACCATGTTAGCATTGTCATTCAAAGCGTTAACATCTTTATCATCAAAACCAACATTGTGCACTCCACAACTTTTCCCAAAATTAACAACACAAACAGCATTGTCATCCTGTAACAAAAATTTCTCGTTGAGCACTTTTGGTGAGGTACCAATTACACACTTAGAGTCATTCACAGTTACAAGAGTTTGTGTTTCAACAAGCGATCCAACAATTCCCACATTATCTTGATTCATGGTATCACAATGTTCTTCCATATGAGACTCTATGCAATTTATCAAGACATCAAGAAAAGAACAACCGTCAGCATCATCAAGTATAACATGGCCCTCACTATCATTTGAATAATTCTTAACACATGCTTCCTGTGAGGTATGTTCTACCAAAGATTGACTTGGCAATTCAAAGTTTGATATATCTATGAAACCACATTCTTCTATGGGTGCATTTTCTAATGAAACCATACAATCTCCCACATCAAGCTCATTAAAATCCATTTCTTCATCATCATCAATTTTATCAACAGAAAAGTAGTTATGCTCAACACCATTATCAACTAAAACTGGGGAACATTCTACAACCTGGATGGAACAACAAGACTCTATAGGCATAGGTTGTTTCATTGCATAATTCACGTCAAAAACTACTTCTTCATTATTAATACTAAAGGTGACAGTTTTATTTCGAACTCCAATTAATGCATCACCAGTAGCTAAAAATGGTCTACCAAAGACGAGTGGTACCTCGGGGTCCTCCTCCATATCAAGTACTATGAAATCGACTGGCAAAGTGAATTTATCAATCCTTACCAAACATCTTCTACCAAGCCTGTGGGAGTCACCAAGGACCTGTCTGCTAATTGGAGTGTGACTGCAACTGGTCGAATCCTGCTTCCCAATCCAACATTCATGGCAATGGACAACGACATTAAGTTTATTCCAGCTCCCAAATCACACAAAGCCTTTGCAAAATGCCTTGTGCCTATTTGCATGGGATAGTGCAGCTCCCAGGATCCTTAAGCTTCGGAGGAAGATCATGAACCATCCAAGCTTGAGTGTATTCAGAAACCATCATGGGAACATCACACCTCAATATCTGCTCTTTGTTTGAGATGAGATCTTTGAGATATTTAGCATACTTTGGCATTGATGTTACTAGATCCATCAAGGGAAGATTCACGCTCACTTGCTTGAGTACATCTAAGAATCTTTTGAACTGGGGGCCTTGTTTTGGATGTGGTTTCTTTCTTTTTAGAAAATGAGGTTTTGGTGCGTACTCAGGGTAGTTGTAAGGATTGAAATTCTTGGTGATTTCATCTCCTACCCTAGCTGGTAATTCCTTCCTCCCAGTTTTTGTATCTGGTTGCTCACCCTTCTTCTCAGATGCAAGAGCTTCCTGCTCACCATCCTCCTTTGGTGCCATATTCTCATCTATACACTCTTTCTCAATTTGAACACTTTCCTCCTCAATAACACATTCCTCATCCTCAGGCTTAGATGATTTTTGCACTTTCTCACCACTTCTCAATGTAATGGCTTTACACCCAACAGTGTTCTTGGGATTTGGCACTGTATCACTGGGAAGAGATCCACTCGGCCTGTGATGTATATCATTAGCAAGTTGTCCCAATTGCATCTCAATGTTTTTTAGTATGGCATCATGATGTCTTGCAGTGGTCTCCAAAGCAACAAATCTGTCCTCATTTTTCTCCACCTTTTCTATAAGACTCCGAAGCATATCCTCCACTGATGGTTTCCCTTGTTCTGAGGTACTGGCTTGGTGATCAAAACCTGGTGGAGGATTGGAAGTTCTCCTTTGATCATTCCCTTGAGTAGATTGACCTCCTTCGCTTTGATTCTGTTGCCCCCAAGTTTCTTGATTACCTCCATAGCTTCTATTGTTCCCTCCTGAGTAATTTCCAGAGTACTGTGGCCTGTTGCCATAATTATTTATGTATTGAATGGATTCAGTGGTGACCGAGCACTCGTCAGTATAATGCTCACCCTTGCATATTCCACAAGACAACAAAGGTGCCTTGGCTTGAGTTGCCTTCAGGGATTGCAATTGCTTTGTTAAGGCTTCGACTTTTGCATTGAGTGAAGTTTCCTCATCTAACTCTAGGACTCCACTTTGCCTTCTATTGTGAGGTTTACGAGCTTCAGGGAACAAATATTCATCCTCAGCAATCTGGTTGAACAACTCACGCACTTCCAGCACAAATTTGTCTTTAAGTGCACCATCGGCGCATGCCTTGACCATCATAGATGCTTCCGGAGTAAGACCTTTGAAGAAAGTTTTTAGTTCTCTGATCTCGCCCAAGTCATGATTGGGACATTGCCGAATCAAGTCATTGAATCTCTCCTAAGCTTCCCTAAATGATTCACTGTCTTGTTGTTGGAAATTCATAATTTCCATTCTTCTCTTCTCAAGTTTAGCTGGAGGGAAGTATTTGGCCAAGAACTTCCTCTGTAGTTCGTCAAAAGAAACTGCTACATCCGCTCCTCCAATGGTCTTAAACCAATGCTTCGCCTTTCCTCTCAAAGATAAAGGGAACAAAATCCTGTGAACCTCACCCCTATCAATTCTCGGCAGCTTGAAAGTGCTACATAATCCTAAGAACCAAATCAAGGTGGTCGTTAGGATCCTCCTTGTCAAGCCCTTGGAAAAACTGGCCCTGAGTGATCATGGAAACAATTTGTGGAGGAATATGGTAACTTTCCACATCAATGTCCTGATGACCAAATCGATTATCAAAGTTTACTGCGTAATGGTCTCCAAACCTAGGTACTTGTGCTCCTTGAGCCGCCATATCTCTCTGCTTGGCCTGAATCCTTAGAGTCTTTGCCAATTCAAGGTCCAATTCAAACTCGGGGTCTCCACATGATCGTAACCTGGGCATACAATACACAAAAAAGTGAAGTATACCTCAATGAAACTAAGCACCACAGCAAAACTTCAAGTTGATACAACACTCAAGAGCAAAGACCACGGATAATAATAATGACAATAAAAGGAACAGAGAATAACAAAGTACACAAAACAGAACAAAACAATACAAAGTGTAAACTAAAGTAAATGACACAATCAAAAACACAAAGTAGAACAAGTAAAATCAAGAACAATTCAACAAATTCCAGAACCGATTGCCTTCCCGGCAACGGCGCCAAAAATTGATAGCCTAAAGTCGTGTCAGCTCAATTTTACCCTAATCTACTAATGTAGTAGTAGCGAGAGGGATCGTATCCACAGGGAAGGGGATGGTTCAAGAATTAAGAACTTGCTCTAAGAATTGTCACAAGACGGAACGACAAGAATAGAAGATAAGATTGTAAATGCAAACAACACAGGACGTACTGCAAACAAAGGAGAAATGGAATACAAAAGATGAGAGAAAGAGATGCTCTAGAGTTCTTTCCGGATGAATGCTAACCTAAGTGACTAGTGCAGTGCTATTATCATCCATACAAACAACTGAGGAGAAATAATTGCCTAGAAACTCAGACTATAGTCGGCATGGCGACAGCACTACAATCCAAGCTTCCTAACACTATCCTTTCCCATGGCGAGGCCTAAGGATGATGGATTTTGCACCGCAACCTTCTCAATTTCCTAACTCTAACTCTCTCTCTAACGTTCAGCTCCTAGAAACTTCCCATGGCGAGGTCTGAATCTAGCTTCCTTCCTACGACTTCATTAGATTTAGGAAATCTTCTCACACCTTTATCTAGAGATTTCGTGACCTGAAAACTTCCCATGGCGAGGCCTGGATTCAGGAATCGAACAGACAAAGCAAATGTGAAAACTCATTTCATGCTCCAGTTCTTATTTCACAGAATTCTTAGCAAATATTGGTAAATTAAGGTTCAATTCAGCATGGCGACCGCAATTAATCTCAATTCAACAACACCGATTCAAATTCATGAAACTTAACACATTTCATGGTGCAGAACAAGCATGATCTCAATCCTTTTTAGATTACGTAAATCGCACCTCACAAAGTCATCTAAATCAAGCATTCATACTTCAGAACTCTAGAACATCACACCTTTAGCCTTAAAACTCCATTCTCATCTCATAATCAAGAAAATACATCAAAACACAATTCATTTCCACTCAATTGGAAGAATTTACCAATCGAAATACTCGAAATTGTGAAATGCTTTGCTATTTGAGACTCGAAATGTTGTAATCAATCCAATGGTGCGATCGGAATAGGAAATGGAGGAGAGAATCTAGAGAGAGAGAGAGTAGAGAGAGAAAGTATATCTCAATTCCCGCTCTATATTCAAAAGTGAGTTACAAAATGTAAAATGTATCTAATGGAAAAAAATGGTCCCGGGATAATGGTCCAGGGGGTCTCTCTTTACACATTAGCTACGTCTCATATATATA
The DNA here is from genome assembly GCA_016586305.1 of Ophiorrhiza pumila. Classification (NCBI taxonomy): domain Eukaryota; kingdom Viridiplantae; phylum Streptophyta; class Magnoliopsida; order Gentianales; family Rubiaceae; genus Ophiorrhiza; species Ophiorrhiza pumila. The sequence continues at coordinate 24,700,877 of BLIW01000004.1, read as the reverse complement.
GAGCTAAGAAAATGTAACTAATACGCAACCGTAAAATATCTAAAGTATTACAAAAGTGTCCTCAAAAGGAAGAACCAAAATCAGCCCAAAAATGTGAAAAATCCAAAAATGAAGAAATGGTTCAGCAATCCAGCGCCTTCCAGCCATTCAAAGTCACGCCTTCAGTTTCCTCATCAACCTGCCACACGCCTTCAAGCTTCAGTGCCAGCGCCTTCAATTCTCGAATTCCAAGTGAGGAAATCAGAGTTGTTTCGCGCCTTCTCGCCTGGATGCTTCACGCCTTTAGCAATTCTGCGAAACTCCATACAGACCAGCCTCTGAAGAATCACGCCTCCTAGCGTCCGCACACCACGACTTCAGCTGCCTGGAAATTCAGAACTCAAACACTTAGCCATTTTTCCAAAACCAAAAACAAACTCCTGAAACTATTATGCTTTGCCGCATTTTCCAACCAGATTTGTGCCCTGATACTTTGTGAATTTGGAAAATCATAAAAACACGAAAGTTTTAACCCTTAGTCTTAGCTTTCCATAGCCAATTGAAACACCCACTTCGGAGCTAAGATGAAAGAGTTGTGACCCAGTTATTGAAGTGTGTCAAAGCTGAACATTTCATAGAACAAACCTTCCAACACTTCGCCATTTTCAGCAACAAAACTAACATAAAAAAGCATTAAGCTAGCGAGGTCTCGCAGCAAGACCTCGCCGTGTAGTGTGTGTGTGTGGCGAGACCTCGCGGCGAGGTCTCGCCATATGTGCAGTTGCTGGCGAGGTCTCGCGGCGAGACCTCGCCGTGAAAAGTGTTGGTACCTTGTGCGAGTGTGTGAGTGTTGTGAGGTTTTGTGAGTATTATAGAAGATGATTGTGCTGGTGAGGAAATACAATAGTGTGGTGAAATGAAATGTGAAGTATGCAAGACTTCTATGAGTGAAATACATATGAATGATGAGAAGCGTGTGTTGAAAATAAGTGTTATGCTATGTAATGGTTAAGAATGCAAGTGTAGAGTGCTTGAGCATGAATGTCGTGAAAACTGGATGCAAATGATGAAATGAAGTATTTGTGAGCTAAGTATTATGAAGTGAGTGTAATGTGTTTGTGAGTCCCACAATGAAATATAACATGATGAAGTTCGAATGCCCAAGATGTGAGTGATTTGTGAAAGTTGAGTGAAATGTAGTGCGGAGTGAAAATGTTTGTGTATGTGAAATGAATTGGAATATTTGAGATGTGTTTATGTTCGGTGAGATGTATGAATGGTGTAGTGTAATTGACTGAAATGGAGAATGAAATCAGTGTTGTGGAATGTGTGAATGGAGTGAATTGTGAAGTTTGTGAAGTTTGGTAAACTAAGTGTTGTGAAGTGAGAGATGGTATTGTGAATGTTTCAAGTATAAGATATGAGAATGTCATGAAAATTGAGGTGTTTGTGTATATTGTTGTGAACCAGGTGTGTTGAATTTCTGCTCAAAAGTTGAAATGAAATGCAAAGAGAATGTTGTGTGCAAATGCGTGAGAAGTGAAATGAGTGGTGTGAGGTTCCATGCGGCGAAGTGATCTCGCTGCATGTGTATGTACGAGGTGCATGTGCGGCTGTGCGAATGGTGCTATCGTGTGTGCGGTGAGCTTGTGCGAGTGTCTTGTGAGGCAAGGTGACCTCGCCGCACAATGTGTGCGCGAAGTGTATGCGGCGAGGTGACCTCGCAGCATGTGAGGTGTGTGCGAGTGTTGCGAGAGTGTGACGTGAGGTGAGTGCTAGTGCTGTGCGGTAGTGGAGTGCTCGTGAGGTGTTTGTGAGAGTGCTTGTAAGAGTATTGTGAGTGAGAGCCTTCAATGTAAATGAGTGTTTTATTTCAGCTTTAGAGCCAACTTCTACACCAAATTCATGTGCCTTAGCTCCTAAATTGGACTTGATGGTAAACATAAAAGTTCTAGACCTATCTCATGGCTTTCCAATGGATCAAGAATCACTGAGATTAGATGTCTACAGCTCAAGATATTAACAGGCTTCCAAACTGTGGCAATATGAATTCAATAACTAAATCCTGAAGTAGCAATCATCAAGATGCCCCCGTTTCTCATAGTTACACGCCGCTTTAGAAGAAAGTTGAAACATAAGAATTAAAGTACACTCACAGAGATTTCCAGAACACCCAAGATCTCATTATTTGGATTAGTATTGAAGACGTTATGCTCAAATGAAGTTGCATATCAAAACTGTCCAAACCCTAATTTGACCATATATGCACTTTTAGTTTCTCAACTCTTAACCTCTACACATATCTCTCATTTTCCATCATTTTTCATATGTTTTGCACCATTTCAACACTGTCAACTAGCACATCACAAATATACATAAAACACATAAAACACCACACATTCTTATCAAACACAAGACAAAAGCCAAGGTTTTCAATACAAAATCATTGGTACAAAACCAAGTCATCAAGAAGCAACGTGAATAGAGCAATCAGATCTATCACTTTGATACAGATGAACTCATGTAATCTGCAAGATCCCACACTGTTATGAAATTTACACTACATTTGAAAGTCTAAATTTTGGCTTACACTGACCAACCCACTTCCTACGCCATGTGATCTAGGTTGACCATCAATTTTAAAAAATTTACTAAACTACAGATTGCGTGGGATGAAGCAACCTATGCCATAATGCATACATGCTATTTTTACACGACATAGGCAGTGCTAGGTCATGCCAAGGCATATCTATAAGTACCAACACTTAGAAAAATTTTCAAAATCTTATCATTTTAATTTCAACTCAACCCAGCGTAGCCCTGAGCAAGTCGCACTGCGTTCAATCCATTTCTTCAACTGCACCAATCAAGGAATTTTTGTACAAATCCATCCGCAAAAGTTTGCATGCACATCACACACACAATTCTACCGAATCAACACTCTAGAAAACATCAAGGAATCACTGTATTCGTCAATACCCTAATTTCTGCACAAAGAGGTAATTTTTTATTCTCTTTTCTCCGGTCGTTTAATGTTTAATTGAGCTTATTATAATGCTTCTTTATGTAGAATAATGCTTAAATAGAAATAATTTGGCATGATTAACACCTAGAGAATTAGAAATGAAGTTAGTGCATAACTGATTTTTTGTGCTTGATAAAGTGTAAATTCATGATTCCTTCTTTGCAAATTGATGTTATATTTCCTTTCTACATGTTTAAGGGATGCTATTCTGAGTGTTAAGAGCATGAAAAACATGAAAATGAGTAGAATTGAAAATTTTGTGCAATCTAAATTTTCAGTGTTTTGAGTGGTTAAGTGTAAGTTTTTTCGAGTTCTGGTTTTCTTCATGAATTGCTGTATATAGTTGTTTTGAACTTGTGATAAGAGGAGCTATTCCTATGTGTGCAATTGATTGATGAGCATAACGAATCTTGGGACTTGAATTTCTTAGCATGCATTTCAGCTTCCCTTGATTGTATAGATATCAATACCTTCTTGAATGATGCAAGGAATTGGGCTTAAATGATTGAGATACCTTATTTAAAAAATAAACTGAACTTCATTTAGGCATATAACATACTAAGTTCTTTTTCTCAAGGAAATTGTGGTTCAAACTTTCATAAGCATACATTTCTATTTTCTGAGATATATGAGAGGCATAATGTTGAAATTGTAAAATTGAATGTTTAGAGTAGGCTAGGGCCTGTTAGTGAAGTGTTACTTTGATCAAAGGTGGATGCCCTATTTTGGGTTGTCATTTTGCTCAAATGCCTAAGAAAGAGTGAACCATGCTTTCTTAACCCTACCTTGTTTTGATTGATTCATATGCCTATGATTTGTAGGTGCACATTATACATCTATGGCACCAAAGAGAAAGGGAAAAGCTTTGACAAAGAGACAACAAGACCTTGCTATTTCAAAGGGACAAACTTCACATGAAGTGTCACCAACAAGAGAGGTTACACCTTCACCTCAAGTAGGAGCTTCACCCTACTTGGAAGCTATCAAAGAAAGCACTATAAAGTTGGTGAAGTTTGAAGAACCCCATCCAAGAGAGGGGGTTGGTAGTGCAAATCAAGGACTTTAATGATATCATCAAATTCCACAAAGTGGAAGAAATTGGTTGCCTAACCATCCCAAGAGATAAACATCTCAATAGTGAGGGAGTTTTATTACAATCTGACAATATCCAATGAGGGTTAAGTGATGGTAAGAGGAAATATAGTCCCAATTTCAAGGAACATCATTAACAAGTACTATGAACTGTCCATAATCAAGTTTGATCAGTATCATAATACTAATTTTTCTGACAAGGCAACAGAGTTAACCGATATGGCAGTGAGGCCAGGGAAAGAATGGAAGGTTAATCAGCAAGGGGAGGTGAAAAATATGAAGCAATAATTCCTCAACCTCCAAACCAAGGTGTGACAGAAGTTTATATTGGCAAGCTTGTATCCAAGGCAGCACGAGAGCACTCTAAACCTATCAAGAGATCTCTTGATCTACTGCATCCAACAAAAGCTGACTATAGATGTGGGCAAGCTAATCTTGATGTAGATACAATTGGTTCCAAAATATAAAGAAACATGGTTGTTCTTTCCCTCTTTGATCACATCCCTATGCCTGGCAGTCGATTGCACACAACAGAAGGAGGATGTGATTGAAGCTTACTGAAGCCATCACAAACTCCACAGTAAAGATGCTCTAAGCTACCATCACAGCTATAGAGTCTAAGGAGAAGGAAATAGAGCAAGGGATTTTGAGAACTCCCTTAGCTCTATCAATGGGAGAAGCTAGAATGGCAGCAATGGAGAAGAGAATAGAATCTGTTGATAAAGATGTCAAGGAGATCAAGGAGAAAGTCAAGGAAATAAAAAAGAAGGCAAAGGAAATAAAGGAATTATTGGCCATTTTCATGGCCCTAATGGGGCAACATGTAGAAGGGGAACTTAGAAAGAAAATAGAGGCAGTAGATCCTACTAAGCCACAGAAGGACAACCCCTCTACATCTCAAGAACATGGAAAAAAAGTTGGACAACAAGTGACCACAGTGGAGGTGGGCATGCCTGATCACCTAGCAAGTGAAGTCTACCCTGCCCAAGTTGAGATGCAAGCTTCACTTCACAAGGAGCAAGCACAAGAGGATGCCCAGTATGATCCCGACAATCTGTAAATGATGGTGATAAATCTCCATAAGAGTGGTGCAAGAAGTGATGGAGAGTATAAATGAAGAGAGGATAGAGCCATTGGAGGTGCAAGAGCCAATTAATGATGAGGATTAACAGCTGAAGCAAGAGATAGAACTGGAAATCTAACAACCTCTAGAAGTTATGTTTATGCAAGCCAAAGAGGGCAAATTAGAGGCAACCAAGTCCAAGAAGAGGAAGAAAGAAGACAAGTTTCTTAGGAGTTCAGAGAAGATCAAGAAGAAGAAAAAGCATGCAAGTGAAACTATTGAGCAAGAAGAAGTAGCTGTAGCAATTGAAGCGCAACCAATTCTAAAATATGGGAATGAAGAGGAGACATCACTAGAGGATATAGATTCACAGCACTATACATTAGGGGGTGGTCTTTTCTATTCTCTTACTCAAACAAGTGCTTGAGGACAAGCACCCCATTAAGTGTGAGAGGGCATCTGCCTTTTATTTTTTATTTTGAATTTTTTTTTTGTGAAAATTTTTGTTGGAGTTGTTGTATTGATGTTGAAGTTTGCTACTGATTTTGATGAATTGAATTGATTGTCTTAGTGAATTGAGTTGTTGTGTGTAGAAATGAGTGGTTGAGATAGTATCTATTTTGATGTCTTGATGTGGAGATTGTATGGTTTGAATTTTCTTTGGATTGAATGAAAAAGTTGTGATAGTTTCTTTTGTATTTATAGGTTATTTTTAGTCTTTAGTAGAGAGTAGTTTTTTGGGATAAATGTGTATGTTGGATCCCAATTATTTTGTGGAAAATTTGTGTATTGATTGATGAATGAAAATACAAGTTTTTGTGTTAAATTGTCAATCCATGATGAAATTGTTCATTGGTGAAATGATGAGTGGGTACTAAATAGAAATTGTTTGGTTGCACACCTTTGTACTAAAATACATAATATGGAGAACATATAGGAGAGATTGGAACTGTGAAAAGTATAAGAAGTGGAATAAATAATTTTTGAATTTCTATAATATGCCTTTGAGAACTATGGTGTGAACATACGTGCATTGAAGAGATAATGTGAACCATAGTCACTTATGTGCTTGATAGTGCTCGAAAGAGTGTAAACTTCCAATTCGAGAACTAGACTGCCTTACAAACATGTAAGAAATATTTGAATTGTATGAGGAACTAGTTTGATTGGAAGTGAGGAATAAAAAGCCATAAGACCCTTGTCATATGACTCTAGTGCTTAATATTTGCCCATTCTCTATGAATTTGCCTAATAAATAGAAACTACTTTTGCTTATGGAATTCATATGATTGGGTAGAGGTAAAAAAATGCCAAGAACTCATGCCACATTTATTTGCTTATTTTGGTAGGGAATAAGGTTCATTGATCTTCAAATATAATACACGCGTGTAAGGATTCTATGGGCTTGTGAGACATTAGTTGAAGGGAGAAGCTAGTCTTCTAAATTAAATTGGTGTTTATTCTCATCTTGCATGATTAGTAACAAGTTTTAAATATATGGTATCCATGAACACACACTTGTAAAAAAACGGCGCAACTTTACAATAATTGGCATTAATTCACTTTTATCATGTTAACCTAGGTTTTTGAGATTGACGATCTAACCATCAACTTATTTTCAATTGAATGATGAAGTTTGAGATTTATATGAGCACAAGTTATGCATTGAAGGATGAATCTTTCATTTGGTGTTCATTTCAACTCTTTTAGATTTAGTTTTTGTGGTGTTGCTTGAGGACAAGCAATGTCTTAAGTGTGGAGGGCTTGATAGGTTGGTAAATCACCAAATTATTGGCATTATTTTATCATGAATTTGTTGAAGTTCTCGAGTAATTACAATCACTAATATTGGATTATGTGTTGATTTATGTGGAAGATCACAAAAGAGCCTAAGAGAAAAAAAGAAAGAGTGAAAAGATTAAAAAAGAGACACAAATTTAGAAAGCAGAGCAGTTAGTGTGATTTTGATGAAGCTACACCATGAAATATTCAAGGACTGAAGCACAATGTAACTCCGGGCATGTCACGCCAATTAGTGTTCTGCAGGATGAAAGGCAAATCTCGCGTGGTGCACCACAAGCTACGACGTGAGGAGCAAATGAGCAAACATGCTAAGCATGACTATGCGTAGCCCATGCCGGCAAGAGAAGCGAGAAAGAAGCATTCTAACCCTAGAGTCAAGAATAAATACTACCGGCATGGTTAACGGTAAGTCATGCCATGGAAAGAAACTTCAAGTAGAAGTTTAGCAATGGTTTGCGTGGCATGAACCATCCTATGCGAGATGTCTGCAGAAATTTGGCGCAAAAAAGGTTAGCTACGCAAACAAGAATTATAGTAAGAAGGGAAAAAGGAGATCCCGCGTAGCCAGAGCTTGTCCAGGTGAAGCACAAGATCAACGAAGGAAGGACAGTGTGACTTCAGCAAGCCTACACTACATTCAGAAAAAGCAGAAACTCATCGCGTGGTCAGAGCTCGCCCACGCCAAACTGTAGAACCACTGAAGGACAAACTTGCGTGACTTACTGCAAGCTATATTGTATACATTATAAGAATTTGCACGGCGCAGTCTGAGCATTTCCACAAGAGCTGAAGTATTATTGTACTTGGTGTACTTTTTGTACTTTTTACAGTTTTTTACATTAGTGGTCCTTCTCCCAGCTACTTTTTGAGTCTAACATGTATTCCAAACTTTTATAGAGGCTAATTTATAATTTTTTGAACTAAATGATAAGAATGGGCGAGGCTCGAATCCTGGACCACTCGAATATCCACACCTTTAGACCGTTGTTGACACCAAAATCACACAAAAAGAAAACACACGAACAAGCAAAACAATTGGCGGAATTGAAGTCAAAGAAAAATGAAAAGATTTGGTAATAAGCCAACCAAACCCCAATGCTTATACAAACAATTTAACTTAGCCTTATGTAAATCAACGGACTAAACTAAAAGGTTTGGGCGTTCCTGAACTCAAGAACAAAAAGGCTCACCTAAAGGTCTTAGCTAAAGGTTTGTGGAAAGTTTAAAGAACAACTAAACTTAATTGATCTTTAAGGTTCAAACATAAAGTGCTTGTAAATTTAGCAAAGCTAAAATTTGATTCTTATTTCTTGTCTTAAAAAACGTTTAAGGCCTTCCTTAAATAAGGAGTAAATTCGGCCAAACCAACAAAAGGAAACAAGAAACCCAAGAAGAAGCCAAGTACAACTTTGCTTCTTAACTAACTAACTAACTTGTTTCCAAAACCAACATAGTTTTGTCTCTAGCAAGCAAAAAACGTTTTTGCTCTTAAGAAATAGGAAACGGTCTTATTCCTAAAATATAGCCTTTCTCCTAGAAAGTAGGAATGCTCCTAAAAAGTAGGAATCCATTACTTGACTTTGTCATGTAAGATAATTGGGCCAAGTAATCAATTACTTATTAACGAAAATATTAAGCCCAAATTAATGCTTAATGGACTTAATTTATTACAAGATAAATAAAACCTAATTACTTAACAATGGCGTGATCCAAAGATAAAAGTCCAAGCACGCCATCTTAGTCTTCAATGTAATCCATGAACACTTCTTCAAGGTGGAATTTCCTTAAGTTCCAATGTAGAACTCCTAGGAACTTCTTCATGAATTATAATTCAAGAAATGTTCCAAACAACTTCATGTGATTGAGATGGTGATGGTGACACCAAGTGTTCTCCCAATATGTCCAAGTTTTCACAATGTGTTGACAATAAAATTTGCAAGGTGGCTTTCATCCTCTTGCTCCTTGATCTTGTCATTGGTCCATTAAGATTCTCCAATGGGTCATGTGAAGTCGGCTTTGGCACCATGGACATGTAGGGATTGCTATCACTAAAAGTAGCTAGAAAAGGGTACTTAATTTGTAAATAGTACAAGGAACAATAGATCGAGCAACAAAACTTCGAGGGAGAACTTCTTCTTCTCCAAGCAAGAACTACACTAAAGCTCCAAGGTTGAGAGCAAATTTGATAGAAAAAAGCTGGAACTTTTGTTAGAATCTGCAAGAGAAGCTTTCATCTTTTACTAACGGTGACATTTTTCTTGTTATTTATGGCTTTTATATCAATTTTCTACATGCTTATTTTGCTTAAAGCTACCATGAGTGGCTAAACCTTGAAGAGTGACTATGGGGATGACTAGTGTGTCTAGTAAAGCTTGATATTGTAATGAATCTTGTCTTGGGTATGTTAATGAAAGACCTTGCATGCTTAATTTTAATGGGATAGTAATGAACATTTGTAAACTATTGAAGTCATGGTTGAACTCATTGATCTAATGGGGGAATCTAGCTATTAGTGTGACAAGGGGTTGTTTAGGATCCGTTCACCTAGATATTAAAGTAAAGAACTAGAATGTATTTGCCGGGCTTCTTATTAAGGTCATGGGGCATGGCTCTAGGCCTTATGTGATGAGGCAAAAGGGAAGGATACATTTGTTTGGTCTCTTTGTAAGGTCATAAGCCCTTCTCCAAGACGAAAGCACATAAGTGGAGTGAAATTCCTACACAATTGGTTAGGTATTGACTTGAGATCCGTGGGGTGGTTCTTAGTAAGCCATCCACTCTTGATTCATGCATATTGAGAGGTTGCTATAGGTCTTAGTAAGTTATAGCCTTGAATGGAAAACCTCTAAAACTTAGCACACAAGGAAAGCGAGTAGTCTAGGTATTGGTTTGAAGCCTACGAGTCACCCTCATGGTTTTCCTTATTTTTTCTACGCCTGTTCATTTTGTTCTCTGTTTTGCATTTTCATTGCTAAAACACCAATTCATTCACAACATTTGTAATCATTTACATTTTCAATTTTGCTTGCTTGCAACTTGAAAACCGAAGAATCCCTTCCTGTGGGAATGATCCTTAAGATATGCTAGGAGATAGACCATAGATTATCAAGTAGAGCACTTAAGGTTTAACTTGTTGAATAGACCACCTACCTCTCTTGAGGTATTGATTTGTGATTAATTGTGCTAATTGTGTGACTCTATTAGTGGGTTAATCAAATGGGGAAAAATTAATCGAACTATGCAAAGTGTGATTATATGAAAATTCAATATGCAGCAAGCAAGTTTCCCAGTTCTTAAGGATCTTTTGAATTATGGCATGCAATAAAGTAGACAAACTGCGATTTACTACTTCATTTTGACCATTTGTTTGTGGATGTGCAAAAGTAGAAAACAACAACTTAGTGCCTTGATGATGTTATTTTGGATAGGGTAAAGATAATCACAACCATATCAAACAATATATAACCTATTTCCACACTCATCTAAGGTGCATTAATTTACCATCTTTTATAGCAAAAGGATGTATAGGGGTCAAACCCACAAGAAAGGTGTAGGAATCAAGGATTAGTGACTGTGCGTGGAGCAGTTAAAATAAAAGTAAACGAAGAAAGATGTAAACTAAGAAAGACTAGAAACCTAAGTAATGGAATAAAAATCAAGTAAGTAAGTGTATTCTTGGGATTTAGGTTAGGATTGTGCTACTAAGGTATGTAGTTATGGAGTTTTCATGCTTTTGATGGGGTACTAGTACTGCCTAGTGAACAGAAACCCAGGTCAATATGGTGATCGCACCCGAATTTTGGCAAGAAAAAATCAAATCCTTCCCATGGTAAGGCCTAGACCCAATTCAAGTCAAAACAAATTCCTAATTTCCAATTGGTTAGATTCACCCTTTTCTTACGGTAGAGACAAACTATAAACTTCACCAATTAAATCAAATTTGGATTGATCTCTCAACACCCATTTCTAAAGATAATCACATACCCAAGTTGACATATTGATCACATTGAAGTACATGAACAAATCAATCAAGTGTAGAGACTAAAATTCATGCTTTTAGTTCCAATTGAATGTATTTAAACTAGATTCATTTTAGTTCCATACATAAGTCAACATGGTGATTTCACTTACACATGGTATTCAACAAACCCACATTCAATCCACTCAATTTCGCAAATTTTTCACCTTCAATTGCATACTCAAAGATGGAAAACACAACAATTCAACAAGAACAAATCAATTCATAAAATCCATAACCAAATAATATTCAATTTATCAAGATCTCACAAACCCTTCACTAATTTTCAAGGATACTACAAAAATTAGCCCCTTATGTCTAAGAAGAGCATCCCAAATGGTAATTATAGTAAGGAATTAAGCAAGGAAGTGCAAGAAAAGTGACAACCCAAGATAAGTAGTCTTCCCAAATATTGATTCTAGGCTAAGGTTCCAAGCTTTCCTTTGATTTCCACTCAAATTAGCCAAGAGTTTTAATAGATGATATTCCAAGAAATGTAAAAAACCAAGAACACACACACACACTAAAAGGTGTGTTCTTTCATAGCTAATCTAAATTATGTACAAGATATCTAACTTGGTCTTTAAGAAAAATTAAATAGTAAGTGAAATGGCTACAAATAAATCATTACATAAAGTACCCAACTTATTCTAAAATAGGGGATGAATGCACTTTTTGAAAGTATTGGTCCTGCAGCCACTATTCTTCAGAATTTCAGGTAGACCATTTGAATAATGTTGTGATGCAGTTATGAACATCTTCCGTGTAGTTATGGGTGCTTTAGTTTTCATAAGAATTTTATTCCTACCTCTTGGCTTTCCAATTCACTAAGAATTATCAAATTTGGAGTTTTGAAACTCAAGTTATGATTATTCTCACAAGCTGTTACATAGGCTTCTAATTTTCCGATTTCTTTGGTATATGTTGATGTGAGGCTCGAATTCGACCATATTTTTTTTTAATTGGCAGAACCTCTTTTTGAGGTGGGGCGCCACTCCCTATTTATTTCATAATTTTGTGGATGATGGGCATACCCAAGACATCATGCTTACATTTCTTGTCCATTTGAATCCAAATCCATTAACATGCTAATGGAGGCAGATTCAATGGTTTTCAAAAAAAGTAAATATGGAGTACTTCCTCCATTTACATGCAAACCTATACTCCTTTTTTGGAACAAAAGGCTCCTTTGATCACAAGGAGTGACAAAAGTAAATATCAAATTCGACCATATTGTCAGCATATTTGGTAGTATTCTAAACATAAGAGTGTTAGTACTCTTATATAAATTTCCAAAACATCAAATACCTCCTCGTCATGTTAAGTAAAATCCGAGATACACTCATTTGAAATTTGCTTTGCGTTCTGCCTAGTTTTTCCTTGTATTCCCATTTTTGCTCCTTTGTATCATATTATCTTTGGTAATCCAAATTGAGTGATTTTTGGTTCTTTTTTCAATCTTTTCACATCAAATATGGATTTTTTTTCTTTTAGCCTTGTTGAACTTGAAATTCTGTATTTATTCCAAAAACAACACATAAACAACAATAAAATGTTTTAAGGACAAGAATAAACTTTAGTAAATGAGGGGGTAAAAATAGGTACTTTTAGCCCCAATCAATCCCCCCACACTTAAAGTTTTGATCGTCCTCGAGCAAACAAAACAAAAGAGAAGATAACATAAGACATAAGACATAACTTTGTTGGCCACTTGCAAAGATAACGTCCTATCAATTTCAAGTGCATTCATGTGACCAATGAGTTTCATGCACATTTATTTCAAAAAACTTGTTGACTTTTGTGGCAAGGAGTTGCTTAATGCTTCATGGCATTTGTTTAGCCTAAGTAGTACTCATTAAATATCTCAACACATTTTGTGTGTAGTGTGCAATATGTTCCACATAGTCAAGTTTTATGTCATTATCCAAAATGATAATAGGGAAGGTAGGTTTTTTAGCTCTTAAAACTAGCTCTTCCTTTTCACCATTAATCTATATGTCCACTAGCATACATGCACTCATACATTGACTTGAGGATCAATGAACTTTCTTTCTCTAACAAACAATATTAGCATTTGAATGCCTTGGGTCTTTTGGTTTTTTATATCTCTACCCAATCATATGATTTCCATTTTCTAATGCTCTTTTCACTCAAGAGGCTATCTCATAGAGGATTGAGAAAAATTCAACAAATTAAGTATATGCCAAAGGTTTTATGGTTTTTTATACCTATTCTCAATCATATGGGTTCCATTATTTTTGAAATTTTCTTTTAATGTCAAGAGGCAATCTCGCATCAAATTGGGAATGTGTAAAAGCAAGATAATTAAAACTAAGCTTTAGTTCAAATCATATCCTCCAATGTGTATGTGTTCACACTAGTTTTCACAAGATCACTAGGTCAAACGTAAGCTTGATTCATTTTGAAAAAAAAACCTCTCTAGTTCTGACTTTCTTTCATGACTTAACCTATCCCATATGTTTCCTCACTTGTGCTTGAAACAAAATGTATTGAAATATAAAATTTTCACACTAGCCTTCAACTTTTATCACTTAGCACTAATTTTTCCTGGACCATTAAGTCTTATTCCATAAAACATGTAGCATTTGTTACACAAAAATTTATTTCCTACATTAGCTCACTTTCCAAGGATAGTTAACAAAGGTTCCAACCTTACACTTTGTGTCAAAAACACAACTTATTCACAAGAAAACAAATCATAACAAAACACTTGAGATACGGGATAAAACATGCAATATTGATTCACTAGCGATTCACTTTGCACAATAAGCTCACGATAAAATGAAAAAAAACTAACAACAAATATGTATTGTATCAACTCTTTCTTTCAATTCCATCCAACAAGGATGATAATCATTCCCTCACATAAGCAAGCATCAAAATAAACAAACTTTCCCTCCCCCACATGTAAAATCTTACATTGTCTCCAATGTAAGTCAAAGAATAGGGTAAAGAACTCCTTTTTTAGTAGGCAATGAACTTTAATGTTTGCTAAGTTGATTTGTTATGCTATCTCACTCCATCCATGTTGGAATACACTCCTCTAGTTGATAACAACACTAAAGAACACTATTAAAAGTCTTATTCAAAGAACTAAAAAAAACATGCCAACCAGATTTCAAAAAAAGAATGCATTTTCACAATGACAGACAAAGCATGTCAACTCATAGTATCAGCTTTTCATTTAATCTAATCAAATTTCTCTCTCTATCATAGATTGCTCTACCTTCCCTTTAAGAAAATCTAAAAATTGTCTTGAACCACCAAACAACTACCATATTGGACCAACCATAATGGTCATTTCTCAAATCTCATATCCTGAACATTGCAAAAGCTTAAACCTAATCTCTAACCAAGGGAAGTATTCTTTCCAGGAACTGAAAGTAAATATCACTACAAGAAAAAAGGTCTTTGGTGACATACAATATATGGTCACCAAACCCTTTTGGTGACAAATTACCAATGCCCAGTCACTGGGGTGACTGATTTTGTTGGTGGTCACCAAAGGAGAATTTTGGTGACAGAACAAAAACGGTCACCAAAATAGTGACTGAAAAAGTGGTCACCAATTTAGTCACCAAAAGTTGAATGTTGGTCACCAAAGTGCCAATTTTTGGTGATTGAATTGGTGACCAATATTATGTCGTCAGTAAATGAGCAATAATCAAACAGCACGTTACATGATATTTGGTGAGCAAAAAAATGGTCACCAATGATGACAAATTGGTGACTAATTATTTGGTCAACAAAGGTCATGACAAGCATTGTTTTGCTGACTAAAATTGTGGTCACCAAAGAATAATTGGCGACCATATTATAGACAAGCATTGGTGATTAATATGGTAGTCACTAAATGATGACCAAATATTTGGTCAATAATGGACTAGTCGCAATGCAATTTTTTTTACTAAAATGGTGACCAAATTTTTTGAGTTGGTGACGAAATATTGTTGGTCATTATTAAAAAAATGTGGTCATTTTATAGGATTTGGTGACTAAAATTTTGGTCAATAATGAAGAAAATATTGTCAACATTATCATATGGTGACAAGAAAAGAGAACCTGTTCATAATAACAATAAATATCACAAATTAATCGAACAAACATCAAATTTAAACCTGTTCACCAATATATCAAACAAGCATTAAAATAAAACCCGTTCACAAAATATTCCAATACATGGCAAATATCCAACATTGTACTATCCAAGAAATATACCATAATATTAATAATATTCTAATATCCAGGATATAACACAAAAGTGCTAATCCACCATACAAAAAGTTGATACTTCAACTCTCCAGTGTCAAGAACACTGACCATTTCTTTCTTCATCCATTAGAAGAGTTGACACTTCAACTCTTTAGTTTTCTTGAACCTTCGTAATAGTTCGAATAAATAGGTTAAAATCTTTTTGTAACATATCATGTACCATTATAAAATATCACAAACATGAAGAAATAATAACCAAAGTTTGAATGTATAACCATGTCAATTTAACCAAATTTTCACGATTTAGTCCAACCAAAAGCAATAATATACCACATCAGTTAATGTGCTACGATTTAATTAGGAGTAACTATCGTTACCTTATTGTATAATCTAGAACAAGTTTTCCCACAAGTGTTCTTGTAAGATCTTTGTGTAATGACTGCTTTTGAAGAAATGACCTACCAAATTAATACATAAATAAATGTATATCAATAACACACTTATTTCAAGCAAACAAAGTTAGTATAGTTTCATGATTAATCAAAATATAGTGCCATTATTTGTCATAGTACGTATTCTATTTATATATGCATTCTATAAACTTGGAAGTAAATTAACTTAACAAAATATGAAACTAAATTAACTTAACATTTTTGACTTAACATAATGGCGCTATTCGGCTATTCAGCAAGATATTTTTAAAGTTCAAAATCAAAATATGAATTTAAATCAACATAATGGCACTATTCAGCAAGATATTTTTAACTTGATTGAATATTTGAATAAGTGTGGTTCATATGACTACTACTTTTGAAGTGTTCAAATGTCTCAACTAAATGCAATGTACCAAGTCGAACTGAACCATTTCCAGCAAAATTTCACAACTGTGGCTGCCCAATCATCTAAATACATAAAACAAATCCACATTAACTCACTCAAAAACTACACTCTCTCCTATTCCCTCTTGAGTGGAAAACTTACACATCTTTGATGGACACACCAAGTGCAAATCCATATCAAAATTTATGCAATCACACCCTGGAGATAACAATACTTGCCAATGGTTGTTTATTGAGGCTACTATAGAAATGTAGAATAAGGATGCCTCCAAGTTCCAAATATGATGGACTTTACTATCGTCAGATTCATCACCAACTAATTCATATTTTTTCTTCATATATATGATTAGATCGTGCATATATACTTCTTTTAATTGATGAAAGTGGGAATAAATTAAAGGAGATAATTCTATAATTAGTGGATGCCCTTAATTAAGCACAATCGAGGAAGAATCCACAATTATTTTAGAACAACTTGTCATGCCATTGTAATCAACATTACAACAAGTTTAGTATTCATTTTTAGATTAAAAACAAGTGTTAAACCTTTATCCCGCTATTATTATGTAATGTTGTTTATATGGGTCATTTTTGTCATAGTACGTATTCTGTTTATATATGCATTCTATAAACTTGGAAGTTTTTTAACGTTTATATCATTTCTAATATGATCTATCATGAAAAAGTGCGATAAAATTTTATAATGCATGGCTGTCAACCTACTACACCCTTCTCAGTTTTTCGAATTTTAGACTAACTATACTTATAGTACAGGCTTAAGATTAAAAATATATGCACAAAAATTTAAATGGTTAAATCTCATACTTACTAGTAAACTAGTCAAAAGTTCATCTCATATGGAGAAACACTTACAATTAATGAGCACTATTGAACTCTCTATTTCAGCATTACACTGTATTTAGAACTTTAATCATCATCATAACCAAGAACAAACATAATTAAATAATCAAGAGTGCAAGCTATTTGGAACGAGGCTATATAAATTTGGCAAACCACATGCATGATGTATTTGCCATTAATTAGGATGTTAATGATTCTCTATCATAGGCAACCCCCCCCCCCCAGAAAAAAAGTCGAAAGTACAAGTATAATCATGCCATGACAGAGACAGAAAACCTCAAATATATTAATCAAAACAATTGTTTAATCTTGATTAGACCATATTAAGCATGAATTAAGGTTTGAGGGCTACCACACCATTTGTTCTTATTACACTATCTATCTTTCCAAGTCTTGCAGAATACCAATATTTTTATTATTTTATAATTAAGATGCATAGACTTGTATGAATGATGTTGTTGAATGTTCATAATGTTCTAGAAATTAAAATCCAATAAATAAACTGTTGGAATATTGACATTCAATACTATAGAAAAAAAGGGTTCTTATTGATTTGCATTCATTGGTATTATTGAATATGCAAAATCTTGTTGGATTAAAGCATCAACACCAACACTTTGATCAACACAAATATTATTCCAGTACTATATATTGATGAAAATAGGGAATGTTGTTTTTGTATTGATTAAATAATACAAAAAAAAACTTAAAACTAATACCAACATAAACACTACACAAATCTTTCTACAGTTGATCCTATTTATATCTCATCTAGGAGGCTTTGGAACTTTTTTTGAGATGATTACAATCTGAGAACTTCAAAATTTATGCAAGCACATGCATGATGTATTTGCCATTAATTAGGATGTTAATGATTCTCTATCATAGGCACTTGTCCAAGCCTCTTCCTTTGCAGTTTAAGCCAATAAACACAATGTTAAGCACGATCCACAGATTACACAAAATTCCATCATTGGCAGAAGATGCATAACATGAACACTAAAATCCATATTCAACATTAATTAAGGCAAAGCAACAGAGGACCAAAACGTAGTCAAGTATGGTAAACCAATTACAGGTTTTGAGTTCTCTGTTTCCACTTTAGAATCTCAGAATCCAAATTCACCCACCACCAAAGTAGTTGTCAAACTTACCTCAGGAGTGGTGGACCTGGCACAGAAGTGAGAAAAAACAGCTAGCAACCGGGATTGTTGGAAGTTGAGCTGCTTTCTGTTGTAGCTTCGGCAATGTCTAATCCTCAAGCAGAACAGCAACTTCCAGCTTTGAGTTTTTTTTTTCCATCAAATGACAGATCGGAGGAGGCCACCAGGAGACCAAGCTATAATTCCAGCTTTGAGTTTCTTCAGATCGGCACAGCTAGAGCCCAGATCGGAGCTCTATTCAAATCAGTGAGATGGAAGCAGCTCGGAGCTCCCGTTTCTCAGAGCCAGCTTTGAACCTTCCAGCCAAAGAACAGATCGACCTACGGGATATCGTCCTGATTTCAACGGTGAGTCGGCGCCGGAACTCTCTTCAAAAGGGGTTTCGGTTAGTTGGGGAGCCAAACGGAGAGTCGGCACCATTTTCTATGAGATTCGTCTACAGCCGATGTGATTACAAATCAGAGGAGCAGTTTTCAGTCGATGTTATTTTCAAAATCTGCTCTCTGCCGCTGTCGCCAATCAGAGCTGGAGTGAGGCCGCCGTCGTCGAGTTCACCAAGATGGTTTCGATCTAAAGTCTGAACCCACTTAGCTTGCTGATGTAATTTCTTTTCCGTGCAGGAGTAAAAGTGAGGAACCCATTTGCTGATGTCCGATTGACAAAATCTGAACTTCGCTTCAAACAAAATTACTGAAGAGTCTATAAAGTTGGATCGAAAAGCTGAAATGCCCTAATAGATTTCTTTTTTTTTTATTTCTAGAGGGAAGGAGGAGAAAATATTCTACAAATATTCTTTTTTAGATAGGTTATAACTAATGTTGGAGAAATTATTTATTTTTAATAAATTAAATTTCTAATTTTTATGTTTTATATTTTACTAAATAAGAATAAAGATGTTGAAAATACTGTTCGAAAAATAATATATCATGATTTAGTAATGAGTTTGGTCATTTGGAAGGTGACACTTACATCATTACTTTGCCAAATCAGCTAATATAAGTTATATATTTACACTAATGTTTAAAATAATTCAGCTATAGCTCACCCATATTATCAAAAAATGTTTAAACTAATTCAACTATAACTCATCCATATTATAAAAAAAAAAGTTTAAACTAAAGTAAATAACACACATAATTTTAATAAAATAGAATCATAAAGCATATTGAAAGAGTGATTAACTTAAAAAATATAAAAAGATTAAGAGTATTAGTGAAATAATGAGTAAATTATTCTTTTGAATTCAAATATTATAAAATAAAAATATTTTTACAATACTAGTTGGACTTCAAGTGTTAGATATCCTTAATAAAATAATAAGATTAATATTTTTTTTAAATATTATTTGAATGTTACTAACTCACACTAAATTTAGTCAATAAAAAATTATTTATGCCCTTCTCAAAATGTGATGGGGCAAAAATAAAAATATTAGGGTGTCTTACTATTATTATTAATAACTTAATAGGTCCAAAACAAATAATGATTAATTATTGTGGCTTAATTTAGCCCATCAATTTCTTTGGGTACTATATTGTATTGTTAGGCCATTATGTTGGCCCAATTTGAATTCTTATCAAATATTACATTTATAAGTCAAATATTTTATTTACATATTTTTGGCATTTCTTAAATTAATTTAGCCTACATTGAATTCCTAAATTAATTTAAGATCATTTCTTAAATGTGATGGGGCAAAAATAAAAATATTAGGGTGCCTTACTATTATTATTAATAACTTAATAGATCCAAAACAAATAATGATTCATTATTGTGGCTTAATTTAGCCCATCAATTTCTTTGGGCACTATATTGTATTAATTGTTAGGCCATTATGTTGGCCCAATGTGAATTCTTATCAAATATTACATTTATAAGTCCAATATTTTATTTACATATTTTTGGCCTTTCTTAAATTAATTAAGCCTACATTGAATTCCTAACTTAATTTAAGATCATTTCTTAAATGTGAATAGGGGCAAAAATAATTATTATTAATAACTTAATATGTCCAACACAAATAATGATTCATTATTGTGGCCTTAATTTAGCCCATCAATTCCTTTGGGCACTATATTATATTGTTAGGCCATTAAATTGGCCCAAATTAAATTCTTATCAAATATTACATTTATAAGTCTAATATTTTATTTATATAATTGTGGCCTTTCTTAAATTAATTTAAGATCAATTCGAATTTATAAGGCCATTTTAGTTATTTAATTAGAGATGTAATTCAAATTTATAAATTTGAGGGATCAAAGTGCAATTTCTTATTAAAAACCCCAACGTATTTTTGTTGTTTAATTAAAGAACTAATTTCTTGAAATTAAGATCAATTGAAATTTATAAGGCTATTTTTGTTATTTAATTATAAATCTAATTGAAGCGATATAAAATTTGAGAGAATAAAGTACAATTTCTTGTTAAATCCCCCAATTCAAATTTATAAGACTATTTTTATTATTTATGTATTATAGATCTAGATATAAATTTGAGGGACCAAAGTATAATTTATTGTTAATTTCCCAAAAAAAAAGGATTTCAATGTAGAGAAATTCGAACATGTGACCATATACTTCATACTTAATAAACTTGCCACTTCACCAACCTCAAAATTAATGTAATGTGTAGCATTTTGTTAAATTTATTAAGACAATAACTTTTATGGAAATATTTATTTCAGATATCATAATATAGCACATGAGATTCAAAAACCAAACTTTCCCTATATAACACCCAAAAGTTAAATATTTTGCCATTTTAATAGTCACTTATTATTTAACCTACTTAAGTTTATATAATAAACAACAAATTAATTCTATTAATAATTGGTGACCACTTTTTTGGTCACCAAAATATTCAAAAGTGATGGAAATCTCCTTTTCCCTATGACCTTTGTTGACAAAAAATATCGTCACTAAACATTTTCATATTAGAGACCACTTTTCTGGTCACCAAAGGTTTTGTACCTAAGTTTTATTGACTAAACATTTTTCTCGTCACCAAATTTGGTCACCAAAGGGTGTGTGATAGGCAGGAATGCTTCCCGCCATGGCATTTAGTGACCAAATATTGACAAATTTTTTTTTTGGTCACCAAATTTTTAGTTGTTATCGAAATTTGGTGACTGAACTTTTTTTGGTCACCAAAAGGTACTCTTTGGTGATCAAAAATTTCTGGTCATTAAGATTTCAGTCACCAAAGACCTTTTTTCTTGTAGTGTATGGCTCCAATCTATAGAGGTGTAGATCGGAAGGAAAAATGATAGATCCAGTGATTAAACCATCGGATCCTCCACTAAAATACTCAAATATGTAATAGGAGTTAGACAATCAAGGAAAGGACCGACGCGTTATTGCTTCAAGAGAAATTCCCAAGAAGTATCAATATCCTTAACTGCTGTACACAAATTGTCTAAACCTTTGGACTCATTCAAATAGGAATCGACACTTCTCATGATAGATGAAGAAGAAGACCTCCTGACCCAAAGATTTAGCCTCACTCTGGTTACCAAGTTCTCATGGGGCAGACCTCGAATGACAATTCTAAGGAAGGAAGTCCTTGCGGCGGCGTTCAAAGGAGATTGTCACATTAGACTTCTAGATGAATGACATGTATTTTTCAAGTTTGATTTAGAGGGGGACTTTCAACATATGTGGTTGAGGAAGACATAGACATTCGCTGGTTTTCAAGCTAGAATTTTTGGGTAGACTAACGAATTCAATCATGAGAAGGAACCACCAGTGGCGCATATATGGGTTATGTTTCATTTACTTCCACTACATATGCTTGATCCATATAATTTATACACTCTAGCGACTTTGGTGGGAAGGCCTCTAAAAATAGATCTTGCTTCAGCCTCTATTGATGTACTGCTTCGACCAAGTGAAGAAAGGGTTTGCATAGAACTGTATGTTCTACAAGAAATCCTAAAAAGACTATACATTATTAGTAAAGAGAATGAAAAATGGCACGAAATTAAGGTGGAGAACTTACCTCACTACTGCACTAATGTCACAAGATGGGACATCAATCTGATAAATGTAAACCACCCTTGAAAAGAGAAGGCATGGTGAAGCTAGCTCCACATAATCATAAGAAAGAATTGATTGCAAAATTGGGGGGAGGGGGAAGGTGATGCAAATAGCACAATCAAGACTACTAACATGAGCAAAGGTGAGGAGGTAATGGTAGATAGTACTAAGAACAATGCTACTGCTATGGCTCAAGAAGTACTAGGAAGATTCTAGGGAAATGCAGATCTTGATATGTCTCTCAGTCAAGGGATGAGAGAATAGAAACTCAGTAAGGTTAAATTAGCTACAGTGGCATCCGCTGCTGAACATATCACACTTGAATCTGTGCATCAACTGATCCCCTGCCAAGAGTTGCCGATAATGAACACCCTGGTCTCAGACAGGCTAGAAGTAGAAGGACAAGAAGATCCACCAAATCAGGCTGACTCTATCCCACATGAAAAATAAAAAAAGAGTCAAGATTGAAGGAATTTAATTCGGTATCTTCTTTGCAGGAATATACAAAATCAAAAGATGGAGATTCTGAGGACATAATGTTAGAAATAGAGGTAGCTCCATTCATAAAGGTGCAATCAAAAGCAAGCAAAAAGAGAATGCAAAAACAAAGGAAGAATGCAGAGGCCAGCACGAGAACAAGGGCCGGATTCGCCTCCGATAGGGAACTAAGGAAAAAAAACTCAGATAAGGTCACCTTGGATAGCAAGTTTGATGATTATTTTAATGTATTGGAATATTAGAAGTATTGGTAGGAAATCAAATTTTAGAAGATTGAAAAAAATCATAAGAGATAGGGTAAATTTCATGGCTTTTGCTGAACCTTTAAGTGACAAAATTGAAATTAGAAATTACATGCTTAAATTAAAATTTGAACATGCTGCATAAAATGATGAAAGCACTATATGGGTTTTAAAAAGAAAACCATTTTCTTGTAAGATCCTAGAAAATACAACGCAACACATCACAATGCAAATTGAGCACCCTAATTTACTAGAAGCATGACTTGTTTCCAATATATATGCTAAATGCACAACTAGAGAGAGGAAGGGTCTCTAATCATCTCTTGCTAAATAAAATAAGTGTAAGATGCCTTGGGTGCTATGGGGGGATTGGAATTGTATTATGTATAGGAAGGAGAAAAAAAGTGGCAAACCATTTCACCTTAGATACACACTTAAACCTTGCTCGTCCTCGAGCAACAAAACATAACAAACACTAACAAAACAAAATATATACTCACAAGACAAAATGGCAACATTAAATGTTTTTTACCATGTATCCAACTTTAAAACATTTAACCCCATGATAATTATTATGCATATTTCTTAATATCTAATGAAATTGAATGTCAAGTAGTCATAACATGTGTCTCCAAAAGTCATGAAAGCACCTTAATGTACACATTTAACACATTGAGCCAATCATGTGTGTGTGTGAGGATAGGTTCCACTTCAGTTCATAACTCATCTACAACCACGCCATAAGTCAGAGTTCTAACAACTAAGTCTTCGTCTAATCCTTTTCCTCACCAATCATATTTTATTGACTTTACTTTTCTCATGTTAACAAGGATTGATAAGGTGAATTTATTCACCTTTTATTTGGTGTTTTGCACTTAATTCTTTAGTCGTTCTTATTCTATTTATTTTGTTTTAGTGTTTTATTTGTAGGTTTGTCGACCATGGTCTATGCTTGGAGGAGAAAAGTCATATGAGAGCCAAATCGGATACAAAGTGGAGGAAGAATTGAAGAAAGTTCGTGAAAAGAGTGGAGATTTGCCCCACATCGCGACGTCGGGGTACTCCCACGTCGCGACGGGATGCACGTTGCGATGTGCACATCTGCAAATCGTGATGTAAAGAAAATGGGAATTTAAATTGATTTTTTGGAATTTTGGCAATTTTTGGTGGCAGGTTCCAGTGAGCCACATTGCGGTGCTGGGGCTCTCCCATGTCGCGACGTGGGTGGATGTTGCTACTTGTGACCATGCACATCACGACGTCAGAGATCATGAGCAAATCTGAATTAATTTTTTGAAATTGCAGATTTTGCCCACATTGAGATTTCATGTATGACAAGGCTTTTGTGAAGGACTTATTTGGGAATATTTTTATAAAATCACTATAAATAGGGCTAGGTTTTCATATTTTTAGGGTTTGACAATTTTGAGAGCATTAAGTAAGGGTTTTTCTATTTGTAATAGCTAGGGTTTTCATCTTTGGTTATTGCACAGAGAATTTGCGATTGTACGGATTATTTATTGTTATTGAATTCATTCTTTTATGAGTTAAAGATTACATCCAAGGATTTACAATTCAAGGTGTTGTATTTCTTTTTTAAGTTATGTTTTCAATTATGTTCTTAATTATTAATATTATGATGCTCGATTTAGCCATGCTCGACTAAATCTTTTGTGTTCTCGGGATTATGAATAAGGGTTTTTGTGCTTAATTTACATGCTATGTTCTATCTTATGATTTTAGTTGAATGAGTTTTGCTGTGTTCTTCATAATTATACATGATTTAGCTGGATTATGTATGATGAATATTCTCTTATAGTGTAGTGAATTTCTTAGAGATAACTTGCTTTAATCTTGCCTCTTACCACATAGGAGGATTAGAGTGGGTTGTTTGGAATCTTTTGTGGGTTGGTTGTGAATTTGTTAAGCTAATTTTACCTTAGCTCTTGCCTCTTACCACATTGGAGGAGTTTGGGGGATTAGTTTAGCATTAGCATGACTTGGTTCAGGCGTTGCCTCTTACCACAAGTCATCATGAGTGGCTAAGTCTTGAAGGGTTCTTATGGGGGTTGCTTGAGGGTGTATTAGAGGATGACATTGTGATGAAACTTGCTATGGGTTGTTTGAATAAAGACTTTGCATTCTTGTTTTTCAATGGGTTCACTTGAGTAATTCATTTTGTAGACTAGGTGTAACCATGGATGAGTTCATTGAGTTCATTGGGTCCATTGGAATACTCAATGGAAATCTTAGAAGCTTAATATGTCACATGCTAAGGCATGACAACCTAAGAAGGTAATCTAGGGATGACAACTAGTTTATTGAAAGGTCCACTATGTTCCTATGACAAAGTTGTTTGTCTAGTGTAGTCATGTTAGTTTCTTTGTAAGACTATCGGGCTACACTAGTGTTGGGAGTTGCATTAGGTTAAGGATTCATAGCCTCTTTCGAAATGTGAGATCTAACATATTAAACCATTGACATATCTAGAATAGAAGTGTTTAGATTCGACTAGTATTCAATGAAACACGAGCCGTTCACAAAAAGTGGATAGAACTCTAGTTCTCAATCTGTAAATTCTAGATACATCGTACCCTCACCAAACAAGATAATTGTAAAGGGTTAAGGGTTGTAGTAGGCCTTTAAAATCTATTAATTCTAGACAAATGGCCTATTGTTTCCCATAAAACATAGCAAGAAAGTACTCACTTTGTTGGCTTGAACCACCCATGCAAATACCCTCATAAGACCCCTATTTCTCTTGTTATGATATTGTTTCTTTAATTTTCTATTGTAATCGGAAAGAAGAATCATTTATCTTACTTTATGTATTTCGTTTCTTATCGTTTAACTATAATTCAACAAACAATCACTAATGATAGCAATCTGTCCAAGTCAATGCAACTCAATCAAGTGATCCATTGGTTAATCTTGATAGACTAATGATGAGATCGCGAACAAAGAAGATGAAGAAAGCTTTGCAATCTTTGGTGAACATGTGTTGCACTGCCATTAAGGATGATGATGAAGGCTTGGAGTTGTCTTCAAGCAATGTTGACATCTGAGTATGTTGGAATGTTTCTTGCATCTCTATTGAAGGTTTAGAATGCGTGGAATCAATTTTGGAGATGAAGAAAATTGTGGAAGTTCAAAACTCTCCCTATTGTGACGTCCAAACTCTCCACGTCGTGACGTACACCAATGTTACGACATCTGACATTCCCTACGTCACGACATCACTCACTGGATAAACATAGAAAACATTATTTTTCTCCACGTCGCTGCGTCTACCACTCCACATGTCACGATGTCCACCCATGTTCGACACACGATCGCCAACGTTGCAATTTGGCATTTGTTCGCTTTAAATTTTTAGGTTTTATTTATTTTAGAAAAGTTACTCCAAACAATTACTTTTCTCATTTGTTAATGATTCTTTTACGAATTTTAAGTAGGGTTTTCATTATTGTAGTCTATTCAAAGTTATCTTCTTCATGAAATAAACAGATTTGATGAATTTTGAAAGAAACCTTCTTTTAGCTTTAGCTTAGAAAAAACCTTTATGATTGGCTGTTAACCAATATTAAATTCTAGTAAACTTCTAAGCGTGACCTTAGGTAGTTTATTTTCCTGCTCTTAATTGAAAGTAAGCCAAGCTAATTTGCTTGACACCGAGATTACTTGGGTTAAGTATATTTTCTTGTATAACATAAGGGTTTGGATCAATATCCAAATATTTGCGTTCAATATCCTTTTTGTTCTATTCCACATTGTTCTTTGTTTTTTTGTCTGCTGAATTTTGTGCTAGATTGATAAATTACATGCCACGTGTAAGGATCACCTTACCTCATGCTTTCAAAGTGGTATCAGAGAAGAGGCTGCACAAATTCAAGTTTTATTCTTAAATTCTATTTGTTTCTTCTTCTGTGTTTCTTTCTTTCTTATTTTTTGAATTCTTGTTGGTTTTCTTTTCTTGATCTTTTGTGTCCAAGATTGATTCTTTTGAATAAATTTTGATTATTGTTTTCGTAGGATTACTTGTGTTTTTATTATTATAAAATTCTCTAAAATTCACTCTTTGAGTTCTTGACAATTTTGTGAATTGCAAAAAAAATAAAAAATAGAAATCTTCCATTGTTTAAGTGCTACTTGATATTTGTTCTTAATTGTGTTGTTGCAATATTAATCTCTATATAAGTGATTTGAGATTGTTGTCTTGAAAAAAAAGGGTCACAAAAGTGACCAAGTGAAAAAAATTATTTGTGAATTTTTTCTTCCTCAACACAAGATTTAGTAGCTTATATTTTATATTTATTAAATTAAATATTGTGCAATTCCATGCTATAAAAATGCTTAATTTTTTGGCTTCCTTTATTGATTCAATTTATACCCTTTTATGTGATATAAATACACTAGTTTCTTGTGTCTTGGTTGACATCTACACTTGATCCTTGTTGTTTTATTGTTGACCTTGTTAGTTGTTTTGCTCTTGAACTAAGGCTCAAGATAAACTATAGGATTGATAGTTAAAAGTGAAATATATTGAAGACAAAAGACACTAAATAGAGAGTAGTGTACCTACTACCCAAAATGAGAACTCATGAGGTGTGATAAATTTTTATATTTTGTTTCTCGTGTTTTTTTCACTAACATTATAGGTACAATGACCGGAGAAAGTTCAAAACCTCAAGTGGATATGCAAACTCAAATTGCATCACTTGTAGACATGGTCAAAGAGTTGTTTATCTATATGACAAATATGGAGCATAATAGATCACAAACTGTACAATCTCCTGCTCCAAGACATCTTGATTTTGATGAGGAGACAGACACTCCAAACCTGCCCAAGCCCGTAAAGAGATCCAAATTTAAGATACAAACCCTTGAGGGTTGATTTTCCTACATTTGAAGGGAAATTGGATCTTGAATGGATCAGAACTGTGCACTTAATGTTAGAGAGCAGGGGATTGGATGATGAGGAGAAAATCCATTTGGTTGGGATGCATCTTAAAAGCTATGCCGCTGTTTGGTGGAAACAATTGGTTCAAAACTGTAGAATGAATGATGAACCATCTATTCAAACTTGTCGTGAGATGAGATTAGTAATGAGAAAAAGATATGTACTTTCTCACCACCAATGTGATCTAAAAAGAAAGTTATGAACTTTGGTTAAAGGTAGAATGACTGTTAAAGAGTACTACAAGGAAGTAGAGTTATTGATGATTAAGGCCAGTCTAGAGGAGGATGAGGAAACCATCATCAAACGGTTTATTGGTTGTTTGAATCCAAATTTGGCACATAAAGTGGATTTACAGCATGTAATAGATGTGGAAGAAACCTTTCACACGACTGTAAAGATTGAGAAGTCTATGATATCTAAGGGGCCAAGTATCTTCTTCCAACCCCACATGGAAGAAGGATTTTAAACCCTTTACACATAAGAATCCATTTAAGCGAAACCAATAGTTCTAGAATCTGCCACCAAGACCAAGGTAAACAACTTATGGATACTCCAATAACAGCACCAAAATCTATGTAGTGCCAATGGGATGTTCAATGTTTTAAATGCAAAGGATTTGAACATTATCAGTCTGATTGTCCCACAAAGAAGCTCATGTATGTTCTTGATAATAGTGATATTATTATTGAGCATTCTAGTGATGAGAAAATGGCAAATCTTAAGGAAGCACCTGACGATATGATTGAGAAATCCGAAAAGCTTACTTTGGTTTCGAGAAGGATTCTTAATGCACAACTCTGAGTTGAATATTTTGAGTAACAACGTGAAGCTATTTTTCGTAATCGGTGTAAAGTTCATGGCAATGTTTGTAGCATGATTATTGATAGCGGATGTTGCACCAATGTGCCTAGTGTTCTTATTGTGAAGAAGTTGGTGTTATCTTGCATCAAACATCCGAAACCACATCGACTACAGTGGTTGAAATAATCGATAGAGATAAGGGTTAACAAGCAAGTAAAGATTTTATTCTCTATTGGTAAATATGAATATGAGGTTTTATTTAATCTGGTACCAATAGAGATAGCTCACTTGTTTTTGATAAAGCCTTGGCAATATGATCAGGATGTTACATATCATGCCAAGAAGAACTATTACAGTTTTGACTATAATGGAATGAAGGTGAATCTTGCTGCTCTTAAAACATGGCAAGTGTCTGAAGAAAGAGCAACAATTGTAAAAGCTTGAGTCAAAATGAAAGAAAATAAAGCAAATAAAAAGGAACAGCTCGAAAAGAAAAGTGATAATGTAACTAGTTTAGGTCCAGCTATAAAAGAAAAGAAACATAATGATTAGGACCGCAATAGTGGATAGGTAACCATTGTACTTAATGATCCAAAAGGATATATATTGTTTATAGTGCTCACCTTTATAGTTTTCCTAGTATTGTGTTGTCTCTTTTGTAGAAATATGATGACTTGTTTCCCGAGGAGTTACCTACTAGGTTACCACCGATTAGGGACATTGAGCATCAAATTGATTTTGTGCCCAGAGCTTTTATTCCAAATAAGCCAGCCTATAGAGCAAATCCTGAGAAAACCAAGGAAATACAAAGACAAGTGGATGAGCTTCTTGCCATAGGTATTATTCGAGAATCCCTTATTCCTTGTTCTGTTCCTATTATCTTAGTCCCAAAGAAAGATGAATCTTTGAGAATGTGTGTAGATTGTAGGGCCATTAACAAGATTACCAATATATAGAGACATCCAATCCTCAGGTTAGATAACATGCTTGATGAACTTTAAGGTTCAATAATATTCACCAAGATAGATCTTAAAAGTGGCTATTATCAAATTAGAATGAAAGAGGGTGATGAATGGAAAACAGCCTTTAAAACAAAGTATGGATTGTATGAATGATTAGTCATGCCTTTTGGTCTAACTAATGCACTTTATTAGGCTAATTAACCACGTGTTTAAATCTTTCATTGTTAAATTTGTTGCAGTTTACTTTGATGATATCCTGATTTATAGCAAATCAATTGATGAGCATGTTGTGCATCTTAAAAATGTTTTTGTTGTATTAAGAGAACAGAAATTGTATGAAAACCTTAAAAAGTGTTCTTTTTGCATTGAATCCATTATCTTTTTAAGCTATTTTGTTAGTTCTCAAAGAATATCTGTTGATTATTCAAAGGTTAAGGCTATACTAGATTGGCCAAGGCCTTCGTCTGCTAGTGATGTTAGAAGTTTTTATAGACTTGCAAGTTTTTATAGGTGTTTTATGAAATACTTTAGTTCTATTGCCGCACTTTTAATTGAACTTGTTAAAAAGAATGTCATGTTTGAATGGAAAGAATCCCATAAGAAGGCTTTTACTACACTTAAGGAAAAATTGACTCATGCTCTTGTGCTTGTATTGCCTGATTTTAATAAAACTTCTGAGATACACTATGATGCCTCCGATATAGGTATTAATGCTGTGTTAATGCAAGAATCAAAACTCGTGGCTTAACTTAGTGAAAAGGTTAATGGAGCAGCCTTGAAGTATGAAACTTATGACAAGGAGTTGTATGCTTTAGTGAGATCTTTACAGGTATGGCAACATTACTTGCGGCTGAAAGAATTCATAATTCATTCGGATGATAAAACCCTCAAATTCTTCAAGACTTATAGTAAGTTGAATAAGAGGCATGCTAAATGGTTGGAGATCCTTTTCATATGTCATTTAAGTATAAAGTTGGAGAAGATAACATTGTAGTTGATGTATTGTCTAGGAAGTACTCTTTGATTACTTTCATGCATGCTAAGTTACTTGGCTTTGACTTGAGTAAAGAGCTTGATGGAAATCAACCCATGTCCATGGTGCCAAGGCCGAGTTCTCAAGACCCTTTGGTGAATCTTGATGGACCAATGACGAGATCAAGGAGTTCAAAGATGAAGGCAGCCTTGCACAATTTATTGTCTTCACATTTTGAAGCCATGGAGGCCGAATTATCTCAATCATCTCAAGGAGGAGTTTTGTTGCATGTTTCTTCATTAAGAATTCATGATCCACCTTGAAGAAACATCACAAAGGCCAATTTTGAAGAAGTCCTTGAAAAGGCGTGTTCTTTGATTTATTATGGATCACGCCATTTTTAATTTTAGGATTTACTTTTGGGTTGTAATAATAAGTCCATTAACATTAATTAATTGGGCTTTACTTTCGTTACTTGTCCAATTGCCTTGCATGTTAATTTGGAAAGTAGTCTTTTAGGAAACTTTCTTGTTAGTCAAGAAGTCAAATCGTAATTTGCTTCTTGTTTCCTTTTCCTGTTTGGGCATGGCCGAATTCTTCCCTATTTAAGGGTGGCCATTGTAACGTTTTTAAGAGATGATATGAAATTTGATAAAGTTTAGCTTTGCTAAAACCTTCTTCCAGCTGTGATAAGTTCAGAGAAAACGTGAGAGTTCTTCTAAGTTTAGTTGAACAATCATAAGACCCGCGAAAACCTTAAGTCAGGAGCTTTAGGTTGAGCTTACCCGTTCTAGATTTATAGAACATGCCGAACTGATGATGTTTAACTTTTGATTTATATTAGTTGGACTGAATCTATTCGTGTTAACGTTGGGGTTTGGTTGATTTCTTCCAATCCTTCTCGTTTAATATCCATTATTATTTTGTTGTCTTGTTTTCGCATTGTTCTTCTGTGATTCGTGCTTGTTCGGATTAATTGTGAAACAACGATCCAAAGGTTGTGGAAAACGTGTGGAATATAACTCAAAAGCTACTCCATTCGTATCAAGTGGTATCAGAGCAAAAAGGGGTTGTTTCCAAATTCAAGGTAATCCGTTTACATTCTTGCTGTTTTGTGCTTCTTGTCTTGTTTTCTTTCTGTTCTTTTGTGTTCTTTTGGTGTCTACATTCTACACTTTTGAATTGTCTTCATAGTGTTGAATTCTTTGTGTTTTCGTTGATTGAGTCGCACGTCAAAAAAAATTTGCTAGGGTTTCATCAAAAGTTTCCAAAAAAAATTCGTCAGAAAAATCAGAATTTTTTTCACCCAGTCGCGACAGTTTCGGCCGTCCGAAACTCAGACAGGCGTCCGAAACTAGCGTCCGAAACTCAACAGAAAAATCGTTGTTCCAGGAATTTAAGTTTCGGCCGTCCGAAACTAAGGCAGTCGTCCGAAATTAGGGTCCGAAACTCGGCAGAGAAAAAAAAAAACAAAAAAATAAAAAAAATAAAAAATATATATATATCTTCGGACTTGTCTTTATTTGCTGTTCTAATTTCCATTTGAAAGAACTAAGTGTTCTTAAGTTGAGTTTGAAAATCATCAATATTGATCGTGACAAATCTTGCTTGGGTGAAATCAAAATCATTCATCTTGCTTTCTTGCCTAGTTGCTACTTTCGTAGTTTTCTGAAATAAACCAAGTTATACCCCATACGTGATCTTTGAAATACTCTTGTGACGTGTTTCTTTTCAAACTTCTTTGATTTAACTTGTGCGAATTGACTTGTTGAACTAAATTGGTTGAGATTTGTTATATAAATTGTTGAACGGTAAGTTTCAATTAGTCTGAGAGAAACATTGTTGAGAGATTAGTTAGGGTATACACGAGAAAAGCCTTTACACTAGAGAGGAGAGCATTTACTCAACATATAGTGAGAACCTGTGAGGATTACATTTGTTTTCTTCTTGTTTTCACTAACTTGCAGGTACAATGGACGGAGATAATACTGTATCTCAAGGTGCACAGAAATCTGAAATGGAAGTACTTTTTGATATGATTCAAAAGTTGCAATTGCAAATGGATAGTTTTGCTTCCAATCCAAAACGCCGTACAAAGAATTCCACCTCACGACACATCAACTTTGATGAAGTTCTATCCGATGATGAGGATGAGGAGGAGTTTGTTGGTTCTACAAAAATTGGTAAAAAGTCTTACATTTCAATTAGTTCTGTTAAATTGACATTACCTACTTTTCATGGAAAGGCAGATCCCGAAGAATACTTTGATTGGGTTCGAGAATTTGAACACTTCTTTGAAGGCAATAGTTATCCCGAGAATAAAAGGTACCGTTTGGCCTTCATGCACCTCAAAGATTATGCTAGCTTGTGGTGGAATGAGGTAATGAGAACTAGACGCCAAGATGGCGAAGCTCCAGTCACGACTTGAAACCAAATGAAATTGCTTATGAGGAAGAAGTATGTTCCTTCACACTTTAATCGTGAACTCAATAGGCAATTGCACACACTTGTGCAAGGAAGTAAATCAGTGGGAGCATACTACAATGAGATGGAGGCTCTTATGATCAAGGCTAATGTTCATGAAGATCCGGATTCAACCATTGAGAGATTTCTTCGAGGTATGAATTCTGAGTTAGCATACCATGTGGATCTTCAAAGTTATGTTGATATTAATGAACTTGTTCATAAAGCAATAAAGATTGAGAGGCACATGAAAGGAAAGCAAAGGTTCACACAACCTAATCCGCCTTGGCAAAGAAGTTCCAAACCAAATGTGGCTCCTTTCCCTCCATCAACAAAGCCACGCCAATTCACTCCAAACCAGCCTTCAACTACAACATCAAGCTTTCCAAAAATAGTCCCAAAGGTTGCTGAAGTTGCTCCTAAATTGGCGCCACAACCTTCTCAAACGTTGAGGGATATCAAGTGCTATAAGTGTCAAGGTTTTGGACATGTACAAGCTGACTGCCCCACTCGGAAATTGATGTTCTTGAATGATCAAGGAGAGGTTGAAAGTGATGAGGAATGTGCCGACATGCCAGCTCTTGAAGAAAAGTACCAAAGTGAAGAAGGTGAGGATCTTGAAACATATGAGGTGGTTGCTTTTTCTTTAGTTGCTCGAAGAGTTCTTAATGTTGCAACCACCAAATCAATGAAGATTTAATGCAAAGAGAAAATATCTTTCACAACTCGATGTATGGTTCAAAAATAAGGTACGTAGTGTGATCATTGATAGTGGAAGTTGTACCAATGTGGCTAGCACCTTACTTGTTAATAACCTGAATTTGAATTGCATGAAACATCCCAAGCCATATAGACTTCAATGGCTAAATAATTCAACCGAAACTCGTGTGACAAAACAAGTGAAGCTTACTTTAACCATTGGGAAATATGTTGATCAAGTTGTATGTGATGTTGTTCCCATGGAAGCTAGTCATATTTTACTTGGTAGGCCTTGGCAATTTGATCGCGATGTACTTTATCATGCCAAGAAGAACTACTACAGTTTCAACTTTGAGGATAAGAAGTACAATCTTCGTGCTTTAACCCCATTTCAAGTTTTTGAAGATCAAGCTAAAATTGTACAAGCTTGTAGAGATTTCAATGCCGCCAAGGAGAAGAAAGGTCAAGAGAAACAAAATGTAATAGTTAGCTCATCTTCATCTTGTAATAGTGAAGGTCGTGAGTTAGTTGATAGGAAGTCTTGTTACATTGCTTCTTCTAGGGAGGTTAAGAGAGCTATACTAGATAGACAGCCTTTGTACTTAATGATTCGCAAGGATTTTGTACTTATTGTTGATAGTGATCACCTTGCTTCTCTTCCTAGTGCTGTTTACTCTCTTTTGCAGGAATATAGTGATGTGTTTCCCGAGGACTTACCAATTGGATTGCCACCAGTTCGAGGTATTGAACATCAAATTGATTTCATACCGGGAGCTCAAATTCCTAGTCGTCCAGCTTATAGAGCAAATCCGGAGGAAACCAAAGAGATTCAACGTCAAGTGGATGAACTCCTTGAAAAAGGTATTGTACGTGAGTCTCTTAGCCCTTGTTCAGTTCCTGTTATTCTAGTTCCCAAAAAGGATGAGTCTTGGAGAATGTGTGTTGATTGCCGTGCTATTAATAAGATCACCATTAAATATAGACATCCAATTCCTAGATTAGATGATATGCTTGATGAATTGCATGGTTCTTCTATTTTTACCAAGATTGATTTGAAAAGTGGATACTACCAAATTTGCATGAAAGAAGGCGATGAATGGAAAACTGCTTTTAAAACAAAGTATGGGTTGTATGAATGGTTAGTTATGCCTTTTGGTTTATCTAATGCACCTAGTACTTTTATGCGGCTCATGAATCATGTTTTTCGTCACTTTATTGGTAAGTTTGTGGTAGTCTACTTTGATGACATCCTTATTTATAGCAAATCACTAGATGAACATGTTGCACATCTTAAGCTAGTGTTTGTTGTTTTACGTGAGAACAAACTTTATGCTAATCTCAAAAAGTGTTCTTTTGCATGGAATCTATTATCTTTTTGGGTTATGTTGTTAGTTCTCAGGTATTTCTGTTGATGAGTCAAAAGTCAAGGCAATCATGGATTGGCCGAGACTACAAAATGCTAGTGATGTTAGAAGCTTTCATGGATTGGCAAGTTTTTATAGGAGGTTTGTTAAGGACTTTAGTTCTATAGCTGCACCTTTGAATGAACTTGTTAAAAAGAATGTCACCTTTGTATGGAATAAGGAACATGAAAATGCTTTTAACATCTTAAAAGATAAATTGACTCACGCCCCTGTGCTTGCATTGCCGGAATTTCAATAAAGCTTTTGAGATACACTGTGATGCCTCCGGGATTGGTATTGGTGCTGTTTTGATGCAGGAATCAAGGCCCGTGGCTTAACTATTAGTGAAAAGCTTAATGGGGCAGCTTTGAAGTATGCAACTTATGACAAGGAGTTGTATGCTTTGGTAAAGGTCTTTACAGGTTTGGCACATTATTTATGGCCAAAGGAATTCATCATACATTCTGATCATGAAAGTCTTAAATTCTTGAAGACTCAAGGTAAGTTGAGTAAGAGGCATTCTAAATGGTTAGAATTCATTGAGTCTTTTCCCTATATGATTAAGTATAAGTCTGGTAAAGATAATGTTGTAGCTGATGCACTGTCTAGAAGGTATACTTTGTTTACTTACTTGCATGCTAAGTTACTTGGTTTTGATTTGGTTAAAGACTTGTATTGAGCATGATTCATGATTTTTGCCACCATCCTATGAGATTTGTAAGACCAAACCGAATGGTGATTTTTTATGTGCATTGATGGTTTCTTTGTTTCGAAAAGATAAATTGTGCATTCCCAAGAGTTCCATTAGTGTTTTACTTGTTAAGGAAACCCATGGGGGGATGGGTTAATGGGGCACTTTGGTATTGCTAAAACACTTGCTGTTTTGAATGAGCACTTTTATTGGCCTAACATGATTAAAGATGTTAAAAGTGTTTGTGAAAAATGCATTGTGTGTAAACAATTCAAAATCTAAAGTGATTGCCTCATGGTTTGTATCAACCTTTGCCTGTTCCTAGTCATTCTTTGGATTGACATTTCTATGGATTTTGTGCTTGGTTTGCCTAGGTCACGCAATGGTCATGATAGCATATTTGTTGTAGTTGATAGATTTAGCAAAATGTCACATTTTTATTGCTTGTTCTAAGTCTAATGATGCTACACATATTGCTGATTTGTTCTTTAAGGAAGTTGTAAGATTGCATGGATATGCCTAAGAGTATTGTTAGTATAGAGATGTTAAATTTCTGTCTCATTTTTTGGCGTACTCTTTGGAATAAGTTGTGGGTACTAAGTTGTTGTTTTCTACTGTTGCACATCCACAGACTGATGGACAAACTGAAGTAGTTAATAGGAATTTGTCTACCTTACTCGTGCAGCTTATTCAGAAAAACTTAAAGAATGGGAAGGGTGTTTACCACACATTGAGTTTGCTTACAATCGCACTGTGCATAGCTCTACTAATTGTTCACGCTTTTGAGATTGTGTATGGTTTTAATTCTTTAACTCCTTTTGATATTTTGCCTTTTGCCTACTAATGAGTTTGTAGTGTTGAAGGTAAACAGAAAGCTGATTTTGTTAAGGGAGTTGCAATGAAAGGGTTCGAGCTAACACTGAGAGGCGTAATGAGCAATATGCTATGCAAGCTAATAAGGGTAGACGACAAGTGATTTTTGAACCAGGAGATTGGGTTTGGATTCACTTGAGGAAAGAAAGGTTTCCTGACAAACGGAAATCTAAGCTTCATCCAAGAGGAGTTGGTCCTTTTCGGGTCTTGGAAAGGATTGGAGATAATGCTTACAAGATTGAACTTCCTAGTGAGTATGGCAATGTTTCATCTACCTTTAATGTTACTGATTTATCTTTGTTTGATGTAGGTGATTCGAGGACGAATCCTTTCGAGGAGGGAGGGAATGATAGAAATCAACCCATGTCCATGGTGACAAGGCCGAGTTCTCAAGACCCTTGGTGAATCTGATGGACCAATGACGAGATCAAGGAGTTCAAAAGATGAAGGCAGCCTTTGCACAATTTATTGTCTTCACATTTTGAAGCTATGGAGGCCGAATTATCTCAATCATCTCAAGGAGGAGTTTTGTTGTATGTTTCTTCATTAAAAAGTCATGATCCACCTTGAAGAAACATCACAAAGGCCGATTTTGAAGAAGTCCATGAAAAGGCATGTTCTTGGATTTATTATTGATCACGCCATTGTTAATTTTAGGATTTACTTTTGGGTTGTAATAATAAGTCCATTAACATTAATTAATTGGGCTTTACTTTCGTTACTTGTCCAATTGCCTTGCATGGTAATTTGGAAAGTAGTCTTTTAGGAAACTTTCTTGTTAGTCAAGAAGTCAAATCGTAATTTGCTTCTTGTTTCCTTTTCCTGTTTGGGCATGGTCGAATTCTTCCCTATTTAAGGGTGGCCATTGTAACGTTTTTAAGACATGATATGAAATTTGATAAAGTTTAGCTTTGCTAAAACCTTCTTCCAGCTGTGATAAGTTGAGAGAAAACGTGAGAGTTCTTCTAAGTTTAGATGAACAATCATAAGACCCGCGAAAACCTTAAGTCAGGAGCTTTAGGTTGAGCTTACCCGTTCTAGATTTATAGAACACGCCGAACTGAGGAAGTTTAACTTTTGATTTACATTAGTTGGAGCTGAATCTATTCGTAGTTAACGTTGGGGGTTGGTTGATTTCTTTCCAATCCTTCTCGTTCAATATCCTTTATTGTTTTGTTGTCTTGTTTTCGCATTGTTCTTCTGTGATTCGTGCTTGTTCGGATTAATTGTGAAACAACGATCCAAAGGTTGTGGAAAACATGTGGAATAGAACTCAAAAGCTACTCCATTCGTATCAGAGCTTTATGCTAGTGATGCTGATTTCCAATGTGTTTATGATCTATGTTTGCAAAATTCAAATGGTGAATATTATGTGCAAGATGGTTATCATTTCATGAGAGACAATTTGTGCATTCCACTGAGTTCTATTCGTGAATTACTTGTTAAAGAAACTCATGGTGAAGGGTTAATGGGGTATTTTGGAATGCCTAAAACATATGATGTCTTACATGAACGTTTTTATTGGCCAAATATGTTAAAAGATGTGAAAAGTGTTTGTGAAAAGTGCATTGTATATAAACAAGCAAAGTCAAAGGTATTGCCTCATGGTTTGTATACTCTTTTCGCCAGTTCTTTGTTATCCTTGGGTAGACATATCTATGAATTTTGTGATTGGATTACCTAGGTCTCATACTGGATATTGTTGATAGGTTTAGAAAAATGGCTCACTTTATTGCATGTGCTAAAACTAATTATGCAACTTATATTGCTGATTTGTTCTTTAAGGAACTTATTCATTTGCATGGCATACCACAAAGTATTGTTAGTGATTGGGATATTAAATTCCTGTCTCATTTTTGGGTTACTTTATGGAATAAGTTAGGCATGATTATGGCTAAAAATACCTATTTTACCCATTTATTTACTTAAGTTTATGCTTGTCCTTAAGCATTTTATTGTTGTTTAAGTATTGTTGTTGGAATAAATTCAGGATTTCAAGTTCAACGAGACTAAAAGAAACAAAAATCCAGATTTGATGTGAAAAAGTGGAAAAAAACAACCAAAAATCACTTAATTTAGATTACCAAAGACAAGATGACATAAAGGTGCAAAAATGGGAATGCAATACAAAACTGAGCTGAACGTAAAGCAAATTTCAAACGAGTGTATCTGGGCTTCTACTTAACAAAACGAGAAGATCTTTGATGTTTTGAAAATTTCTATGAGAGTACTAAAAGTATTATGTTTCAAATTACTCCCAAATATGCTAGCAAGATGGTTGAATTTGAGCCTCAAATCAATGTTCACCAAAGAATATGGAAAGTTAGAAGCCTATGTCACAGTTTGGGAGAATAATCATAACGTGAGTTCCAAAATTCTATATTTGATGATTCTTAGTGCATTGAAAATCCAAGAGGCTGGACTACAACTCTTATGAATACCACAACACCCAGTGCTACCCAGATGATGTTCATAATTACATCCCAACATCATTAATGCAGACTTGGCCACGGTTCTAGTTTTAACCAGAACGGCCTGGCGGGTTGGGTCTGGAATCAGAACCGGGGCCTACCAGTCCTTAACCGTGAACCGGCGGTTCCAAAAAGAAATTATTTTATTTTTTCAAATATATTATATTTCATTATTTCACATAAATTTCTTGAATTTTCTCACATATTCTCTCATAAGCTCCTATTACTTCTAAAATTATTTCATTTTATTCAATTATTTACTTTAATATATTTCATTTCATTCACTTTGTTATATAATTCTCATTGTTAGTTATTTATTTTGTTAATTGTTATTGTTAGTTTAGAAGTAAGATTTATGAATTTAATCACTTATGGTGTGTTTTACATTGAATCATGTATATTGATTTTCTTTTGAATGAAAAAGGTGATTAGCTAATATATTGAATTATTAAATTTTCTCATTATCTAACAGTATTAATGGCTGGTTATTAAACTATAAGTATATTAAAATAAAAGATTACGTATGATTAACTATATTAACTTGAATTATCACGTGTTCTTGTATAATAAATGAATAAATTCATATAAATACATGATTAAACTCATAGTTTAATATTCAAATAATATCAATTATTATCCATATTCATTATGGAAAAACCATTAGTAACATGTTAATGATAATGAATATTTAATTACTAACAGTGGAATTAAGGTGCAGACAGGAGAAATGCTGCTGCAATTTTGGAAGTACAATCAAGCATCTTTGGTCTCACAATGAAAGATCACTTGTTAAGAATCTGATCCTTCTCCTACACGAAAGGTAATGTGACTGATAGGGTTGATATGCTTTGTTACATACACTTGTATATTTGGTTGCTGCTATTGGCTTATGTGGTGTTGAATGGGAGGTAAATGTTGATGCTTTGGCTCATATGGCGATTTGGGGGGCAGTGTTGTAGGCTGGTTTGTATACTTTGTGCTCAATTGAACTCCATTTGGCGTGGCTGTTGACATTGGCTTGGACTTGGTGATGAATGAGATATAGTGACAGAATGCAATTGCTTTATTTCTTTTGACTCTTTTGGTACATAGGTGATGCAGCCTGACTCTGTATACATCTGATCTAAGATGCAGCTAAAAATGGGATTGAGATTTGTTAGAATTTGATATAAGGCTAATTTGTGTAGTATCCTTGGGAATTAGTGATTAGTTTATGAGATATTGATAAATTGAATGTTATTTGGTTATGGGTTTTATGAATTGCTTTGTTTCATGTTTAATTGTTGTGTTTTCCATCTTTGAGTGTGCAATTAAAGGTGAAACATTTATAGAATTGAGTGGATTGAATGTGGATTTGTTGAATACAATGTGTAAGTGGAATCACTATGTTGACTTATGTATGGAACTAAAATGAATCTAGTTTAAATACATTCAATTTGAACTAAAAGCATGAATTTTAGTCTTTACACTTGATTGATTTGTTCATGTACTTAAGTGTGACCGACATGTCAACTTGGGTATGTGATTATCTTTAGAAATGGGTGTTGAGAGATCAATTCGAATGTGATTTAATTGGTGAAGTTTTCACTTTTTCTCTACCATAATGAAAGGGTTAATCTAACCAATTTGAAACACATTAAGGTTGAGTTGATTGGGAAATTTGCGGTTTTAACTTGAACTAAAAGCATGAATTTTAGTCTTTACACTTGATTGATTTGTTCATATACTTAAGTATGACCGACATATCAACTTGGGTATGTGATTATCTTTAGAAATAGGTGTTGAGAGATCAATCCGAATGTGATTTAATTGGTGAAGTTTTCACTTTTTCTCTACCACAAGAAAAGGTTTAATCTAACCAATTTGAAACACATTAAGGTTGGGTTGATTGGGGAATTTACGGTTTTAACTTGAATTGGGTCTAGGCCTCACCATGTGAAGGATTATATTTTTGGTGGCTAAAATTTGGGTGCGATCACCATGTTGACCAAGGTTATTCATAGAGAAAAACATTCCAACAAAAGCTAGACCAATTCAAATAAACTCAGAATTATTAGAACATTGCAAAAAAGAAATACAATCATTACTAGATAAAAAATTAATTAGAAAATCAAAATCACCCTGGAGTTGTCCAGCATTCTATGTAAATAGCCAAGCTGAAAAAGAAAGAGGAGTTCCTAGATTAGTCATAAATTATAAACCACTAAACAAAGTATTAAAATGGATTAGATATCCTATACCTAATAAAAACGATTTACTGGATAGATTATTTAATGCTAAAGTTTATTCAAAATTCGATTTAAAATCTGGATATTGGCAAATTCAAATTGTAGAGAAAGATAAATATAAAATAGCATTCACAGTACCGTTTGGTCATTACGAATGGAACGTAATGCCATTTGGTTTGAAAAATGCTCATTCTGAATTTCAAAATATAATGAATGACATATTTTCAGCATTTGTTCACTAGGCAATACTAGTACCCCATCCAAAGCATGAAAACTCCAAAACTTGATACATTAGTAGCATAACCTTAGCCTAAATCCCAAGGATATACTTACTTGATTTCTATTCCATTACTTAGGTTTCTAGTTGTTCTTAGTTTACATCTATTTTCTTTTATTTTTACTTTCACTACTTCACGCAGAGTCACTAATCCTTGAGTCTTACACCTTCCCTATGGGTTTTACCCCTATACTTCCTTTTGCTAAAAAAAAGGTGGTGAATTGATGCACCTTAGACGAGTGAGGAAATAGGGTATATATAATGTTTGATATGGTTGTGATCATCTTTACCCTATGTAAAATACCATCATCAAAATGGCGGCCATTTTCGTGGAATGTTACTGGTGCTTAGTTTTATTGATTTGTGTGTTTTGTAGTTGTAGATAGTCTTATCTTTACTTACATAGTTTTTGTTTTTGAAAACTTTTGATCTTTTTTGCTTTGTTTGCTTGTTTACCCAGCTATTTCTAGGTTTGTTGGTGACCACCTTGAGCCTAATCATATTGACCCACCAAATGTGGTGAATGACAATAGGCCACAATCTAGAATATTTGGTGAATTCTTACCATTAGAGTATTGGGAATCCCTTGAGGCTAAATTGGTTGAACTGGCCAATACATTGGATGGTATTCAAACTTCTTGGGGGTACATTGTTGCTCACTATAGGAGCTATGTTCAAAGGGAGTTTGAACCTCAACTTGGTTACAAAGATCATAGTCAACAAGAAAAGAAATCAATGAGCCTTTGAGGATATTTGATGCTATTATTGGAAAAAGGCAAGTAAAGTTAGACTCATTAATTGCAAATGGGAATCAAGGTGAGGTAAAACTTGACAAAATTATTTCCCCTACATGCATTAATTGTGAGACTTTGCAATGTGATGCTCCTGTTAATAGTTAAATGAATGAGAAGCACTACCCTAATATTCATTTTGCCAATATTGAATGCTCATTATATGAGGACATAGTCAATATAACAGGTAGTTGGGTTGAAGCAATATCTTTCATGAATTCCTTGGATTTACAAGTGGATTTTGATGCATGCATCCCATGTGTAGTAGCTTCTCATGTTTATTGCCTTGCAAATGAAAAAAGACTTAAAATGGCCATTATGTTAGCTTAGATGATGAGAATTGTTTTATTTGTAAAGACATAGCTAACACAGTGAGATCATGCTTTGTGGATGCATACATTGATGAGTTTATTGATGATTTGCTTAAGTCCTTGTATACAAAGCCATTGTTTGAGCCTTTTAGAGAGAAATGGCAAGGCATGGAACAAGTGGAGATTTATTGAAGAGATTTTAAGACATTGCCTATCCTAATACTCTTTGTGGAAGAAGCAAAGGAGGTGCCTACCACGAGGGAGCAATAGTGGTTCAAAGTGGAGTACATAGAAGTTACTCCGTATGTGCATGAGCTCAAGAACTTTCTTCAAAGTATTCAGACAAAGCACTATGGAAGGAAAGTAAGTTCATATGAGAGGGCATTTTTATGCTATATGGATGGTTATTCTGATC
The DNA here is from genome assembly GCA_016586305.1 of Ophiorrhiza pumila. Taxonomy (NCBI): domain Eukaryota; kingdom Viridiplantae; phylum Streptophyta; class Magnoliopsida; order Gentianales; family Rubiaceae; genus Ophiorrhiza; species Ophiorrhiza pumila. The sequence goes on along the minus strand of BLIW01000004.1, from coordinate 24,657,706 downwards.
TTGAAATAGACAGTTTCAAGAATAAAGTCTAGCTAGAGACTAAAGAAACTCAGAACTACTTCTTTACTTAGTCTCGAATAAAGTTTGTTTGTTAAGTTGTTTGTTTATGTTTCTTGCTTTTCATTAGGTGTTTCTCATGTTGCAAGAATATCAAGAAGATGACACACAAAGATTCAAGTGTGGGGGGAAGAAGAGAACTAGTGAAGCAAAGTAAAATGGCTAATTATAGGGGTGTATGTATTGAGGCTTCATTTTGGCATCCCCCATACAACTTCCCCCAAGTGCTATTGTCATGATACATTATACACCACCATGACCCAAGGTCATGGTGTGGTACTCACTTGCACAGTTCATCTATCTTGCAAAACACAAGCATGAACTTACACACATTCACAACACACTCATGTATTACTGTAAGAGTACCAAATCCACAACAGGTAAAAATTCACTCAAATTCATAAATTTATAAGGTATAAGCTCATTCCCTTGTTATTCATTGAAATTCTTGTACTACGAGAAATACGTTCTCGAGTTTACATTGAGTAATTTGATGTGAATGAATGCTAGTTGGGTGATTTGAGTGCATATTTTCAAAAGTGTAAATTAAGCATCATATGTGGGATTAAATACTTCCATAAATAAAGTGCATTATTGGGACGCCTTTATGTGCTCTTTGTTCTACTTCATGCTTAAACACCTTGTGAATCTTGTATACATGAGTGAGAAATCTGTATTCATGCCATAGTGTGAGTTTTTTTTGGCAGAACCTCTATTGCAAGGTGGGGAGCGACTCCCTATATATTAATGCATTTTTGGCTGATGAATTTACCCTAATATCACCCTTACAAAATTTGTAACTCCCTTGATAAGGATCCCCATTTACATCCCTATTCTACAGGATGTCCTTTGCCATGAGTTGAATTCAAAAGTAAAAGCAAAACATGCAGTACTTCCTCCATTTACATGTATCATATTACAAAACAATAGCTTGAAATCCTATACTAACAACATTGCAGTATAACACTTTAACTATTACATCCTTTCCTTCACATACAATATTGTTGCCCCTTTACAAAAAGCTTGAATCTAATGTAAAATATCCTAACTATTACAAATCACATGAAGTAAGGCAGCCAAGTTCGAGAATTAAGCAAAGTTCACAGAGTTAATCACAAAATTAATCCACATTTATCAGTAAGCATCATCTTCTTATCTTTAGTAATCACATACTTAACGAAGTCAAAGATTCATATTAAGGAAATAGCATTTTCTTTTATACATTGTTTAGTCAGCATGCATTGCCTTCCCTAATACCATGTTCATATTCCTAGTGTATTCCAAGTTAGCCAATCCATGTTATGATTATTTCACAGTCATGCTTTAATGTAACCAAATATGATAAGCCTCCACAACCTGTTATCTACCCAAAAAAAATCCAACCTAACATCAGCAGTTGGAGTCCTACCAAGCCAGTTGCCCAAAATTAAAAAGCAAAGGATCTTAAATGTAACAAAATATGCCAAGCCTCCATAACTTGATATCTACCCAAAACAAAGGAAAATCCAAGCCTAACATCAGTACCTGGAGCCTAACATCCGAAGTGTGTGGATTGGTGGTCCAGGACTTCAAGCCTCACCCGCTCATATCAATTGGTATCAGAGCAAAGGTTGTTGCTTCAAAATTCAAGTTATTTTTCCGTTTTGTGTCTTTACTTCTTCCCGGATTTTTTTTCCAATTTTTGCGTCAAGATTGTCTTGCTGTCTTAGCATCTTTTTGCTACTATTTTTTGGCGTCTTTTGCAGCTGTCTTAGATTCATCTTGCTGCTTTTCTTTGGTGTTAATTCTGCTCTAAATTCAGTCATAATTGTTGAGCAAAAAGCATTGAAAATTTGTGCTGAAATTTCATCAAAATCGTCCAACTCTTGCTTGCCGTTTTGCTTCCACTTTGTGTCAAATTGTGCTGCTGTCCGTCTCGTTTTTTTGCGTCATTATTCTGCTGTAATTTTGCACATTTTTGTGTTGAATTTTGTGTTGAAAACCGCATAGGAATTGCATGTTTTAGGGTTGAATTCAAAACATAAAAATTTCTAGGGTTAGGGTTTCGGGTTTTACACCTAAAATCCCAACTTCTTTGTTTTTAGTCCGTTTTGATTCATTCTTCTTGCTATCATTTCTATATTGTTTCTAGAGTCTATTATCTTCGGTCAAGTTTTTGTTTCATCTTAAAAAGATATGTTCTTGATAGTTTTTTTGATGTTCTTGATAGTTTTCTTGAAGTTCTTGATTTTCTTGAATTTCAAAATTGCTCAAATTTGAAATCTTGAACTATAATCTTATTCTTTAGCATAAATATTGAAGATCTTGTTTTTGTGGCATATTCAAATTCAAAATATTTGGTGTGATCTTGATTAAGTTTTGCGGCCGAAAATTTTAAGGTTAAGACAACATAAGACAAAACAAAACCCTAGGTTTTGTTTTAACAACACTAAACCCTAGCTTATTGTCTTAAACCCTAATTGTCCGAATTAAAAAAAAGGGGCTGACGTTAAAAAAAAGACCAACGTAAAAAAAAGGCCCAACACAAAAAGGAAAAAAATCGGACCATTTAGCAAAAAAAATTCGTAGCCCAAAAGAACTAAGTGTTTTGAAAACCACCAAGATTGAAATTGCCATAACGTTTTCGTTACAACTCCGATTTGAGTGATTCAAGTTTCCAATTTGTTATCTTCGTGTCTAGTTTCTGACTATCTTAGTTTCTATAGCTAAATCAAATTATACCACTACGTGATCTAAATACTCTTTGCGGTTATTGCCTAAATATTCTATTAACTTGTCTTGTGTAAGTTTTGTTGCTTGGACTTGTTAGTTGAGACTTGTTCCTCTTGTCAACAAACTGATAGGACTAATATAGATTAGGTAATTCAATAATAAAAGTGTAGTTAGGGTATACAAGAGAAAAAGCTGCTTCTAAAGAGTGGTGTGTACCTACTCACCAAAGTGAGAAACCCGTGAGGAGATATATTATTTTCTTGTTGTTTTCACTAACATTGAAGGTACAATGGAGGGTAGTGAAGAAAAAGCCCTTCAAGGAGTTTCTTGTTTGTTGACCCGACGTGTTCTTAATGCACAACCACAAATTGATGATGATTTAATTCAACGTGAAAACATCTTTCACACACATTGTATGGTTAAAGATAAAGTTTGTAGTGTGATCATTGATAGTGGGAGTTGCACTAATGTGGAAAGTACTCTACTTGTCAAGAAAATGAATTTGACTTGCATGAAACATCGAAAGCCATATCGACTACAATGGCTTAACCAGTTTGCCAAAACAAGAGTGACCAAGCAAGTAAAGGTACCATTTTAAATTGGTAAATATGTTGATGAAGTCTTGTGCGATGTTGTTCTAATGGAAGCCGGTCACATCCTTCTTGGAAGATATTGGCAATTTGATAGAGATGTGTTGTATCATGCCAAGAAGAATTACTACAGTTTTGAGTATCAAGGTAAACAGTTCAACCTCAGAGCTTTGAATCCGTCCCAAGTCTTTGCAGACCAAGCAAGACTTGCTAAGGCTTGTAGTAATTTACGTGATGAAGAAGCAAAAGAAAGAAGTGAGAAAGAGAAACAAAAGATTGCAAATACTAGCATAGGCTGTGAGCAAAATAAGAGCAATAAAAAGAGTGATGAGCTAAAAAATTCAAAAAGTGAGATGAGTGTTCAAACTCAAAAGAGAGAGAAAAGTTCATTGAAAGTTGAACAACATCTTGTACTTATTAATTGTAGTGTTCACGATTTTTATTGTTTGTTGCCTAGTAATTTTGTTTTGCAGATTTATGGAGTTCCTAGACATTTAATGGAGTTGAAAACAACTCAATATGCAATGGAAGGTGTTCAATCTGCCATGACTTTTTTTCTGCAAGGTAAGCAAGGTAAGTTAGGTAAGTTTTCAATTGATTTTGATCTTAAAACTGTTAATAATTTTGTTGTTATCAATTCGGTTGAGCTTCAAAATTTTCAATCTGTTTTTAATCAATTTCAAAAGCTTCCCTATACTTTTCAACAAATGATTCAAAATTTTATAAATTGTATTTTAGAGTTTAACATCAAGTGTTTTGAAAAGCAAAGTTATTTACATAATTCTTCAATGGTTACATCAATATACTTTGAATTGAATGAATCTACGTATAGCATGTTAGTATGTTATGTTGCTTATTTATTGCATGAGTTACATTCTGAATTTTATAATTATAATTTCGAACAAAACCGAAACACTTGCTGGATTAATCAAAGTGTTAATTATGTTGATTATACTTGCTGGAATAACCTTTATTTTGATCATTTGGTTTGTGATGTCATTTCATTACAAATTGAAATCCATCACTTTCGAAGAGGTAATCTAGTAGTTCAACACTTGGTTGGTAAGTTATCTTGTTCTTTAATGAATTTTTCAATACAAAAGGTAATTCATGATGTTAGTTTCTATTATTTAGATTATTTACATTCTGATTTTTCTTTAAGTGTTGTTACTCTAAAGAATGATAACTTTTTAAGATTAACCATATATTCTCAATGTAAAAATAATTCAAGTTGGTTAATTGACGAGTTTAAGTTTGAAAAGTTAACCATTGAATTTGTTTGTTCATGTGAATTCATCATATCAAATTGGTTAACAAAAAATCTTTGCTCTTTATTGTTTCCAATTGATTTACATTTTTGTCATAGTGCATTTAGAGATAGCTATTATGATACATTGTATGCATTATCCACACTTGTGAATTATTTTGACATTGATGCACCTATTTCTTATATAAGAGCATATATTAGTCTCTATACATTTATGTTCCTTATTAATAATTTTGTTCCTTGGACTAATAGATTTATTTTGTTCTTTAGGGAAATAAAGTGTTATTGCCCGCGATGTGTTACATTCCAAATCGACTTGGTTCTTGTTGAGTTCATCATATTTGTGTTTGATCCGGGAGCTCAATTTCAAGATTTGAGGAAGAATCCTTTTGAGGAGAGAGGGAATGATAGCAATCTCCCCGTGTCCATGTCCATGGTGCCAAAGTCAACACATTGTGGAGACTTGGACGATTTTTGAGAAGATCTTAACAAGACATCAAACATTAAATGCTGAAAGATTCTGTCACGTTTTGGTATTCATGACATATGTCTCTCAGTATAACTCGGCATTTTGTGATTCAAGAGGCTCTAGAAAGCTAAGGGATAGAGCTAAAACTTTTATGTTTTATGTTTTACGAGATGCTGACGTTTTCATCGTTAAACATGCCTACCAATATAAATGACTTGATTCTGGCAGATTACCATCGCGATATTCATGGACCTTTTGAAGACTAAGAAGGCGTGCTAGGACTTTACCATTTATGGACCACGCCATTATTAAGTCTTAGGATTTATTTAATTTGTAATAAATTAAGCCCATTAAACGTTAATTGGGTTTATTAAATTCGTGATTAATTGATTAATTACATGGCCCAAATTATCTTGCATAATAATGGCATGTAATGGGCTTTAATGAATTTAGGAAAGTGGCCTCCTACTTTTTAGGAGCACTCCTACCTTTTAGGGGGAAGCCTACTTTTTATGAGTGTCCTACTTTTTGGGATATGCTTCCTATTTTCTAAAACCTTTCCTATCTTTTAGGAAAGTAAGTAGTTATTAGTTTCCTAATCCAATTTGGAAAGTTTCCTAAATTGGATTGGTTAGTTAGTGAAGTTCAATTCAAAATTGACTTCTTCATTAGGGCTTATTATTTTCACGTTTTTGAGCCTATTTAAAGGCATGATTTGTACGTTTTTTTCATCATGAAATATAGAAGAATTTTAGCTTTTGCTAAGTCTTGAAAAAACTTTGTGTTTTTACCCTTCCACGAAGCCTTTAGTAAGAAACTATAGGATTAGCCTACCCGTTCTTGAGTTAGGAACAAGCCAAACTAATTAAGTTAGCTCTCGATTTACATTAGCTAGGTTAATTAATTTGTAATAACGTTGGGGTTTGATTGGCTTAACATCAACCTTTTCGTTTCCATAACTCTATTCCACCATTGTTGTTATTTTGTGTTCTTGTGTTTTGTTCAAATTTTGTGTGTCAACAACGATCCGAAGTGTGTGGATTGGTGGTCCAAGACGTCAAGCCTCACCCACTCATATCACTATATTTCAAAATGGGTAGAAGCCGTTGCACTTCCAACCAATGACAACAAGAATGTGGTGAACTTCTTGAAGAGAAACATTTTCACATGCTTTGGCACTCTAAAGGCTATCATAACTGATTGGAGATCCTACTTTTACAAAAGAAGTTTTGAAACCTTGCTAGGAAGATACGGTGTACACCACAAGGTTGCCAACCCCTATCATCCCCAAACTAGTGGGCAGGCTAAAATTTCAAACAGAGAAATCAAGAGGATTTTGGAGAAGGTAGTTGGGCCAACTCGAAAAGATTGAGCAAGAAATCTTGAAGATGCATTGTGGGCATATGGGATAGCATACAAGACTCCTATTAGTGTATCACCATATTGTCTTGTGTTCGGAAAGTCATGTGATTTGCCGTTGGAGCTGGAACATAAAGCCTTTTGGGCTATCTAGAACTTGAACATAGATTGGAAGGAGGCAGCCAATGGAAGAATGGGAGATCTCAATGAGATAGACAAATTCAGGTTTCATTCATACCATAGTACCACACTATACAATGAAATGACAAAGTCAAGATATTATAAGGATATTCTTGATCGACATTTTTAGTTGGGGCAAAGAGTGCTAGATTGAAATTCAAGATTGAGGTTGTTTCCAGGCAAGTTGAGGTCATAATGGATAGGACCTTATGTAATCACCAAGGAATTCCCATATGGAACCCTTCAGGTTATGAATAAGAAAAAGGGTATAGATTTAATGTCAATGGACAGACAGTGAAGCACTACCTTGGAGATTTGGATAACCTCGACAAGTGGAAAACGACAATAGAGCATCGCAAAGAACAAGAAAACGTTTGAGCATTGAGGAACCAATAAGTCGGACTAACACTAATAAACTTACTGTTGCTTGGGAGGCAACCCAAGATTCCTATTCTCATACTTGTTCTTTCTTTCTTTTATTACTTTAGTTTGTAGAAGTAGTAGTTTAATTAATTAGGTTAAATGTTTTTGCATAAATAAAAATAGGCAATGGGCTAGCTGAAGTTCAGCAAGAGAAGCTTTGACTTCAAGAAAGTGAGGAAGAAGATTGATAAAAGAGGTAATAGATAGCATGTGCATTCATCAATTCATTAATTTATTGACACATTGCACAAGCACCTCTAGGAAGTAGTGACCAAGCTTCATGATCATGATGCAAGTGCGAGTTAGCTACATAACTTGAGAAGATTTGAGTCAAAACCTTTGAGAAGTCAAGTGTAACTAGATGTTTTTTAAACTTGTCTATTTCAGAGTTGAAATCAGGATGGAAAGACGATTTCCTGTGACTAACCTTTAGTCGCGCGCCATGAAATTAGTCTTCATTCAATTGATTCAAAAATTTCGAAGAAACATGGCGTAGCTACACCTTGCTCATGCCAATTCTGATTTGTGAAGGAAAGTATCGTGGCTTAGCTTACTCTACGCCACGCGAGAAATCTAATTTAGAAAAGGAGACGAAATGATTTTAGAAACATTGAAAAATTCATCCTTCCTGAGTCTCATGTAGGATCACTGAAGTTGTGCCATTGCAAAATTTTAAAATCTTTTCAAACTTGTGGAAGTTAAACTTTTTGATTCTCACGGCGTAAGCAACAAGTGAGCCATGCTTTGTAAATTTTCTACAGAACTCACATAAGCACCTTAAGATTTTTGCATGGCATAATTTATTCATAATCACATTATGTTTGGAGGATAAGTGTGGGGAAGTTCTCAGATATACAGCGTAACCTAAAGCAGACCACGCGAATTATATATATGCAACCCTGAAGGCACTACAAAAATCTCATGTAGTCATGCTACGCCAGAATGAATATTCAAAAGGAAGGGAATTTATGCTAAGAAATAGCTTTCTTCTGAATAAGTGTAAAATGTAGCATTGGAAACACTTCGTTACGTCAACTCACATTTATGAAGATTTTGAGAGTTGAAAAAATCATTTATACGGAGCAACCAAGAGAAAGTCTATGCAGGAGGAATTTTGCCTAAATGAGGAGCAAACCATTTCTGCAGCGTAGCTTGCGTAAAGCTATGCCTATTTCAAGTGTGCAGCTACTCCAAGGAAAATTTAACAAGACATGAGATGTCGCTTACCACGCCAAAGACTATACATCAGCAGACAAAATATTTTCTGTGATTTCCTACTTAAATATTCAACTACTAATGTAAACTCTGAAAACATCTTTCTTCCGTAACCTAGCTTATGCCACACCATGCGGCTAATTGTAAATAATCCAAGAGTTTACAAAACCCTCAGCATGGCGCAACTAAAAGAAAGTCTACCCCATATTGAACAAGTGTGAGCATAACCTAGAGAGGTTACACAAAAACTGGGCAAAGCAAAGGAAATCTGCTCAAGTGAATTGTTGTAGCTTCACTGCACCCACGCCATGAAAGAAATACATTTTGCATCAAATAAATTTTTTTTTTCTAAGTGTTGAAGTAATCTCATCCAAAAATTGCTTTGCGTGACCTGTGGCAGCCTACACCATAGAGCAAAAACTGATTTTTTGAGAAACGTTTCCCAAGTTTTAACTTTATTCGGTGTGACGTGAAAGAGGTTACATTAGACAAGCGTATTGTTAACCTTGCAATTTTACCCCTAAACTAACGTAGTAGTGATGTGTAGGGTATCGTATCCATAGGGAAGGGGGTGGTTTCAAGAATTCAAGTTTTGTTATAAGAATTGTCACGAAAGTAGTTCACGAGGTGAAATGAGTGCACAAAAGGAAACAAAAACAATAGCAACAATCAGGGATGAAACAGATATCCTAGGATTCTTGTATCTGATGAACAAAGACCTAGCCAATTTATGCTATGCAATTGACGAACAAGCAAATCTCAAGAAGACCTAAGTTTCCTAGAAGCTCAAGTTGTGGTTAGCATGGCGACCACACCACTCCCTGTACTCCCTAACACCATCCTCTCCCATGGCGAGGCTTGAGAATGGTGGAATTCACTCCGCAACGTCTCAACTCTCCAAGCTAACTACTCTAACATGCGAAACCTAGGAAATCCTATGGCGAGGCCCGACCTAAGCTTGAATGTCTTCGTTTATTAACACAGAGAGCTTCTTTAACACTTTTCCTATTGTTTCAATTCATCAAAACTTCCCATGGCGAGGCCTGAATCTCAGAAATGAAATAATCATAGAAAGCATGGCGACCACAATCGAAGCTCGATCTATTCAAAATCAGTACAGATATATAAAATTAAACAGATTTCAAGTAATAACTTCAAGTGATAAATTCAAGTGCGATTTCAATCTTTATCAATTAAGTCAATTACATAGCATCAAATCTCCTAAATCATGTATTCATCCATTTAGAACCCTAAGATATCACACAATTAGCCAGAAAATTCCATATTCAACTCATATTCATCAAATTCCAGCATTAGATAGTTCTATTCCATCAAATTGAAAGATTTCACATTTTAAAGTGTAGAGGAATGTCAAATGCTCATTCGATTGAGTTCAATATGTAATCTCCAATACAAAGTCGCGATCTGAAATGAAATCGGAGAAGAAAATCTAGAGACAGAAACTAGGGAGAGAAAATTCCCGCTCTCAAAATCAAAAGTTTGGTTCTAAATTCTAGAATATTCGTCTCCTGTAAAATCTAACCAATCCTCTATATATATAGAGGTTACAAAGCGTAACTAGTATGCAAACGTAGAATGACTAAGAATTTACAGAAATGCCACTGCCTTTAAAAGAACAAATGTCCGCCAAAAACTCATGCCATAAACTGAATCACGCATTTACTACTCAAGCTTGTCACGCCTATAACAGTTTCCCTGCGCCTTCAAGCCACAGCTCGCACGCCATCAGCAGCTCTCACATGCCTTTGAGCCAAAGATTACCACGCCTTCTCTGCTCCCTGCATTCATAGCCAAAAACACAACTTAACACTTTACCAATATCAGAGAACACAACCATTATTGGCGAGACCTCTCTAAGAGGTCTCGCCTCTTGATCCCTTATCACGGAGAGGTCTCGCCTCTTATGCCACAAACCGGCGAGACCTCTTAGAGAGGTCTCGCCATGTACCTTCTATTCCCACGAGACCTCTCTAAGAGGTCTCGTCCCTATGGTACATAGTGTGCGAGTGTTTCATGAGGTATGTGCAAATGAGTGAAGTTTTGTGAGTGTTGTGGAGTGAAGATGAGTGTGAGTGTGTGAAATGAAGAAGACATATAATGTGGAAGTAAAGTGTTGTGTGTGAATTGTCAAATGTTGTGAATGACTTGTGAAGTAATGAGAATGAATGTAATATGTTGAATGAAATGAAATGTAAAGTGTTAAATGAAGTGTGAAGACTGATTGTGAGCAAATGTTGTGAGTGATTCTTGCCATGTCGTGCCTATGAAATATGCATGAATGTGCAATCATAGTGTGCAAAATTGTGCCCAAGTGGTGTGTGAGGTGTTGTGTTGCATATGTGTGAAGTGAGAATGCAACATGTGAGTAAGTTAGTGCTGTGAGTGTGTGCAAGAATGAATCTAAATGAAATGAAATGAAGAGTGAAATGTGTGTGAAGTGAATGTTACGATGAAGATTGAGTGAGATGAGTGAGTGTGTGTTGTGAGGTGTGCGTGAGGACGGCGAGATGTGCATGTGAGTGTGCGGTGAAGTGCACTATGGGGAGAGTGCTTGTGTGCGGCAGAATGTGAACTCGCCGCACAAGCCGTGTGGCGAGGTGTGCGCTCTCGCCGCACGAGCTGTGCGGTGAGGTGAGAGTATTGTGCGCGAGTGTGATGAGCTCGCCCCACAAGCTGTGCAGCAAGGTGAGAGTGTGTGCATGGGTGTGTGCGTGAGTGTGCGATTAGTGTGCATGAGTGTGCATGGGGTGAGTGTAAGTGTCGTGCGAGGTGAGTGTATGTATGTGTGATGCAACCATTTCAGCACAACAAACTTCTTCTATGCAAAATATGTATGGCTTAGCTTCTGAATTGGACTTTGTGGAAAACATAAAAGTTTTAGATCTATCTCTTGGCTTTCCATTGGCTTAAGAAACAGCATCATCGGAGGTTTGTAGCTTAAGATATAGACAATCTACCAAACTGTGGCAATATGAAGTCAAGTATGAAAACCTAAAAGTAGCAATCATAAAGATGCCCCCATTTCTCATATTTCCGCACAGAATTTGATACGATCCTAGACCCGTATGAATTCTAAGAACGTAAACCCAAGATCAATTGAGGAAAATAATTGAATGAATTCAATTAGATGATTAGAATGCAATAGAACAAAGGAGGCAGCCCCAAATTCAATGATTGAATGAGAAACTTACCTATCAAATTAAGCAACGAACAACCCAAAAATACTTGTTTCTTGGAACCCCCGTTATCCAAAATCCCACACAATCAAACACTTGATGGAATGGAAATGATGTTCTTCACAAAGAACAAAAGAAAGTTTTATATAAAACTCACAAAATTCAAATTATCCAAGTCTGAAAAAGTCCCCCAAAAACGTACACAAAGTTTCCTTTTATAGTGGGAAAACCCTAATAAAAATAACGGCTAACAAATTTAAACAAAACAGTCCATCGTTCCCGCACGTCGCGACGTCGGTGGTCGTACGTCGCGACGTGGGGATCATTCTTGATTTAATGTCGAATTTTGGTGAATTTTTGTTCCAACTTGAAAACTTCCAGAGAGTGACGTCGCGATGTGGAAGGGCATGGACGTCGCGACGTCGGTGCACATCGAGCCGTCAGTGATCGGGCGTCGCGACGTGGAGCTCTTTATGCTCTTTGTCCAAGTTCTTCGACTCTTCTTCCTTCCAATGCCTCATTTCGATCCACCATAACATTGAACTCCATTCCAGACACTTCCAAACAAGAAATGATTGTTGCATCCTCCTCACGAACATCACGAACACGTTCACGCTCAAAGATGTCGTTGTTCAACGCGTATAGTGCACTCCTCATACGCTTAGTCCTCGAACGCGTCAAAGGTCCTCCAACTCCTTGTAATGGATCAGCCACAAAGCTTCTTGGGTTAGCTTCCTCATCATTCCCCCCCTTCCTCAAGAGGATTCGTCCTCGAATCACCTAGGTCATACAAAGAAAGATCACCAACATTAAACGTGCTAGAAACATTACCAAATTCACTAGGCAAATCAATAATATATGCATTATCATTAATTTTGGCTAAAACTTGAAATGGACCAACTCCCATTTGTTGAAGCTTTGATTTCCGTTGATGTGAAATCATTCTTTGCGCATATGAACCCACACCCAATTTCCGGGTTCAAAAGAAACCTTGATTCTCCCCTGACTTGCTCTTTTAGCAACTTGTTCATTTCGACGCTCAATATTTGCTCGAACCTTGGCATGCATTTCCTTGATGTGATCCGCTTTCTGCTTACCATCTAAATCCAAAATGTGACTAGTAGAAATAGGCAATACATCTAAAGGCGTTAGTGGATTAAACCCATAAACCACTTCAAAAGGAGAATAAGATGTAGTGGAATGCATGGCCCTATTATATGCAAATTCTACATGTGGCAACATTTTTCCCAACTTTTCAAATATTTCTGAATTAAAACTCGAAGCAACGTTGTTAGTGTTCAATTAACAACTTCAATTTGCCCATCCATTTGCGGATGTGCAACCGTGGAAAACAAAAGCTTCGTGTCTAACCTAGACCACAATGTGCCAAAAATGACTTAAAAACTTGACATCCCGATCACTAACTATAGTCTTTGGAATACCATGCAATCTGACTATTTCATGAAAGAACAATTCAGCAATATGAGATGCATCATTAGTCTTATTGAATACTATGAAATGTGCCATTTTGCTAAAGCGATCGACTACCACAAAGATGCCCCTAACATAAAATGCATCAATATTCGACCCACGGATGACTAGGGACGGGTAATGGGGTATAAAAATCGTGAGGCATGACCTTAGACTTGTGAGAGAAAGTCTTAGTCCGTGTGCGGTGCCCGTCATTTTGGTACCCAAGAAGGACGCGAGTTGGAGGATGTGTATGGACTGCCGAGCCATCAACAAAATTACGGTAAAGTATCGTCATCCTATTCCTCGACTTGATGACATGTTGCATGAGTTGCATGGTGCATGCATATTTTCTAAGGTCGATTTGAAAAGTGGATATTTCCAAATTCGCATGAAAGAGGGAGATGAGTGGAAAACCGCTTTCAAAACAAAATTTGGTTTATATGAGTGGCTTGTCATGCCTTTTGGTTTGACAAATGCGCCTAGTACATTCATGAGATTAATGAACCATGTTTTGAGATCTTTCATCGGGAAGTTTGTTGTTGTTTATTTCGATGACATATTAATTTATAGTAATTCATTGGATGAACATGTGTTGCATTTAAGAGAAGTTTTTATCGTGTTAAGAGAACATCAATTATATGCTAATTTGAAGAAATGTTCTTTTTTGCATGGATTCTATTATTTTTCTTGGTTTTGTTATGAGTGCTAACGGCATTAAGGTAGATGAAGAGAAGGTTAGGGCAATCAAGGAGTGGCCTACACCAAAGAATGCCAGTGAGGTCCGGAGCTTTCATGGTTTGGCGGGATTTTATCGAAGGTTTGTTAAAAATTTTAGCACTATTGCCGCACCATTGAATGATCTTGTTAAAAAGCATGCTGTATTTAAATGGGAAAAAGTGCATGAAAAGGCTTTTAACATGTTGAAGTACAAACACACAAAAGCACCTGTTTTAATGTTGCCTGATTTCAATAAAGTTTTTGAAGTTCAATGTGATGTCTCTGGGCTTGGGATTGGAGCTGTTTTGATGCAGGACTCGAAGCCGATAGCGTATTTCAGCGAGAAAATGCATGGGGCTGTCCTAAACTATCCAACGTATGACAAAGAGCTTTATGCTCTCGTGAGGGCATTGCAAACTTGGCAACATTATTTGTGGCCAAAGGAGTTCGTTATCCTCTCCGATCATGAACCACTCAAGCATTTGAAGTCCCAAGGGAAGCTGCACCGAAGACATGCTAGATGGATGGAATTCATTGAATCTTTTCCTTACGTCATTAAGCACAAGAAGGGTAAGGAAAATGTAGTGGCAGATGCTTTGTCACGAAGGTATGTGCTTCTTACTTTTTTGCAGTCGAAGTTATTGGGATTTGATTTACTTAAGGGGTTGTATGCGGGTGATAGTGATTTTGGTGAAATCTTGGCTGAATGTTCACAAACTGCATGGAATGATTATTTTCAGCATGATGGATTTCTTTTTAAGAAAGGAAAATTGTGCGTGCCTAAGAGTTCTTATCGTGAATTGCTTGTTAGGGAAGCACATTATGGGGGTCTTATGGGGCATTTTGGTATCACAAAGACATTAGACATATTGCATGAACATTTTTATTGGCCTAAAATGCGAAATGATGCTCAAAATTTCTGTGACAAATGTATCTCATGTCGTCAACAGCTCCTCCACTTGAGCTTGAATCTCCTTGGACTCCTCCGGATTAGCTCGATAGGCTGGACGATTTAGTATAGAAGCACCGGGAATGAAGTCGATTTGGTGCTCTATCCCCCGCAACGGTGGAAGTCCTGCAAGCAACTCCTCGGGAAAAACATCCTCGTACTCCAGCAATAAAAACACCACTTCTCGAGGCAAAAGATCAAGCATCTTAGCATCAAGCAAATACACATCTTTATACAACAAAATAAACACACATTCTCCCTCACTCAATTTTTCTTTCACCTTTTTTTTTTGTTGCAAAAACACTCAATTTATTTTTCTCATTTTCTGATTTTTCTTCCCCTCTTTTGATGATTTCCTCTCGGCTTTTACTCTCACTAGATTCGCCTTTTTCTTTCCTTTCAAAATCTTTTACAATTTGAATTTGATCTTCTTGTGCCTCCCAAGGCTTCAAAGGCACCAATGTATGCTTGCGGCTGTTCATCTCCAAAGTGTATCTATTAGTAAACCCATCATAGACTACCCTTTTATCAAACTGCCACGGACGTCCCAAAAGAATATGGGCAGCTTGCATAGGCACCACATCACACAACACCACATCCTTATACCGCCCTATCACAAACTCAACCTTCACTTGCTTATTCACCTTCGCCTCCCCACTAGTACTCAACCATTGTAGCTTGTAGGGTTTAGGATGTTTAAGTGTCTTTAACCCCAATTTTTCCACCAACAATGTACTAGCTATGTTAGTACAACTTCCACTATCTATGATCAATCTACACACCTTCCCTTGCACATGGCACCTAGTATGAAAAAGTTATCCCTTTGCACCAATTCCCCCTCTAGCTTAGGTTGAACATTTAAAACCCTTAAGTTAACTAGTGCCTCTCCCCCCATTGGTAACTCTTCCTCTCCATCACTCTCCTCACCCAATGGTATATCTCCCTCGTCATAGGAATGCTCACTCTCATACCTCTCCATTAGGTAACAAGAACCTTGTTTATTTTGTTAGGGACCATTGAGTTTTGAATGTGCCCTATCCCCTTGGTCATTATATAACACCTTAACGTCCCGTACATTCATTCCACTTGCCTTCTCCTCATACCTTCTCCTTCCCTGGTTCCCCGCATTTTCGTTTCTAGCTCTTAGGTTTTGGATGTCCAATTGCTTTGGCATTGTTCCGCATTTAGTGTTTGTACACTAGCTTGTTATTCCTTGCCACGACCCCTCTTCCAAGTAGTGCTTCCCCCGCACCTTAAACAAGTCCCTTCTCAACTTTCAAGGCCTTAATGCCACATTCTTTCCATGTCTACATGATTGTTGCAGGACTCTAACCTACCATACTCAGCTACCTCCCTTTTCAACCCGCTGACCAACAACAATCTATCCACCCATAAGTAAATTCGAGTGATCCTCCTCTATATTGCCTCGCATTAAACGCAAACCTCCATCTCCTGAAATACCTCTTATACTCTCTTATTACCCTGGGTCAAGGTTTGAAGTTTCCTCACAACATCTCGTTGGTATAATGGTTAGGAACAAATCTCTTCCTCATTATTCTCTTAACCTCCTCCCAAGTCCTAACAGGTCTCTCCCCATATCTCCTCCTATTGTGTACTAACTGATCCCACCAAATTGAGGCATAATGGGTAAACTCTACAACTGCTAACTTCACCTTTTTCTCTTCTGAATAATTGTGACAATCGAATACATGATCTACCCTCCTTTCCCACTCTAGGTAAACCTCGAGATCATTCTTCCCTTGAAATTCTGGAATCTTCATCTTAATGGACCCCATGTGATTGTCCCTTCTCCTATCATTCCTACCATTCCTATCTCTACCCCATGTTCCATCTTCTTCCTCCTCGGATTCCTCATCATGATTTCCCCTCTCAAACAATGGATTTCTACCCACTCTCTCCCTAGTTGGTTGTTCAGTGGATTCCAAGAAGTTAAGCCGATGATTGATTTTATCAAATTGGTCTTGAATGGCTTTAAAGACAGTTTCAATGTTAATAGAAGGACTACTTGTTCCCTCCCCACTCATGATGAATTTAGGAACAATAAATTTATCCTTTCCACTCCCTAAGTGTTTACACTCACGCTCATGTACCACTCAAAAAGATTGAAACTCTCTAACTTTCTTTACAAGTTCTTTGAGTTGAACAAACTACTCACACACCAACCAAGAATTCAATTAAATGGAAATATGTAAAGAAGACAGAAAACTCTAAGGAACAAGGATGATTACAAGACTCTTGAATAATGGAATGAAATTAGGCAACAAGAACGACAAAGTTACCCAATACTAACAATAAAGACTCACAACAATTTAAGAAAAAAAAGGCAATGAAACAATGGATCACAATGATATGACACAAGAATTGGTTTTATGCCACAACAAATTTCTGAGATAACCAAATATCACCTTTTCACAATTGCAACACAATGACTTAAGATGGCAAGACACAATTAATTTCCCAACACCAACAAAAACTTTGCACTAACCTAAATTGACTTAGTGCAGCAACTTATAAGCATATGTTGATAAGGAAATTCTGCACAATTTTGCAATTCAACCAATGCCACAAATTTACTAAGGAATCAAGGTGAGAATGTTACCTTGAAAACTCAAACTAAAACTTAAGAATCAAAACTTAAATTGGCCTTCTTTTCTTTTTTTTTTAATCAATTTCTGCACTTTTTCTTTCACGTTTTATGCACTTTTTTGTTCACATTTTCTGCACTTTTTTTTTCTGCAGTTTTGTTATTTTTTTGTAATTTTCTTCTTGGCCACAATCTGCACACAATGAGAAGAACACAATACCAACAATGAAATCAACAATGCAACAATGACACAATATATCAAATTCAAAATAAACGATCAAAGATGCAATTCTTTGATGGAAAAATCCCCAATTAGGCTCTGAAACCAAACTGATACGATCCTAGACCCGTATGAATTCTAAGAACGTAAACCAAAGATCAATTGCGGAAAATAATTGAATGAATTCAATTAGATGATTAGAATGCAATAGAACAAAGGAGGCAGCCCCAAATTCAATGATTGATTGAGAAACTTACCTATCAAATTAAGCAACGAACACCCCAAAAATGCTTGTTTCTTGGAACCCCCGTTATCCAAAATCCCACACAATCAAAAACTTGATGGAATGGAATTGATGTTCTTCACAAAGAACCAAAGAATGTTTTATATAAAACTTACAAAATTCAAATTATCCAAGTCTGAAAAAGTCCCCCAAAAACGTACACAAAGTTTCCTTTTATAGTGGGAAAACCCTAAGAAATATAACGGCTAACAAATTTAAACAAAACAGTCCGTCGTTCCAGCACGTCGCGACTTCAGTGGTCGCACGTAGCGACGTGGGGATCATTCTTGATTTAATGTCGAATTTTGGTGAATTTTTCTTCCAACTTGAAAACTTCCAGAGAGTGACGTCGCGACGTGGAAGGGCCAGGACGTCGCGACGTCGGGGCACGTCGCGCCGTCGGTGATCGGGCGTCGCGACGTGGGTGAATCCGTCCAAGCTCCTTGATGCGTTTCTCCACGTCGCGACGTGGAACTCCATGGTCGTCACAACGTGGAGCTCTTTATGCTCTTTGTCCAAGTTCTTCGACCCTTCTTCCTTCCAATGCCTCATTTCGATCCACCATAACATTGAACTCCATTCTAGACACTTCCAAACAAGAAATGATTGTTGCATCCTCCTCACGAACATCACGAACAAGTTCAAGCTCAAATATGTCGTTGATCAACGCGTATAGTGCACTCCTCATACGCTTAGTCCTCGAACGCGTCAAAGGTCCTCCAACTCCTTGTAATTGATCATCCACAAAGCTTCTTGGGTTAGCTTCCTCATCATTCCCCCTTCCTCAAGAGGATTCGTCCTCGAATCACCTAGGTCATACAAAGAAAGATCACCAACATTAAACGTGCTAGAAACATTACAAAATTCACTAGGCAAATTAATAATATATGCATTATCATTAATTTTGGCTAAAATTTGAAATGGACCATCTCCCCTTTGTTGAAGCTTTGATTTCCGTTGATGTGGAAATCGTTCATTGCGCATATGAACCCACACCCAATCTCCGGGTTTAAAAGAAACCTTGATTCTTCCCTGACTTGCTCTCTTAGCAACTTATTCATTTCGACGCTCAATGTTTGCTCGAACCTTGGCATACATTTCCTTGATGTGATCCGCTTTCTGCTTACCATCTAAATCCAAAATGTGACTAGTAGAAATAGGCAATTCATCTAAAGGCGTTAATGGATTAAACCCATAAACCACTTCAAAAGGAGAATAAGATGTAGTGGAATGCATGGCCCTATTATATGCAAATTCTGCATGTGGCAAACATTTTTCCCAACTTTTTAAATGTTTTTGAATTAAAGCTCGAAGCAAGGTTGTTAGTGTTCGATTAACAACTTCCAGAGAGTGACGTCACGACGTGGAAGGGCCAGGACGTCGCGACGTCGGGGCACATCGTGCCGTCTGTGATTGGGCATCGCGACGTGGGTGAATCCCTCCAAGCTCCTTGATGCTTTTCTCCATGTCGCGACGTGGAACTCCATGGACGTCGCGACGTGGAGCTCTTTATGCTCTTTGTCCAAGTTCTTCGACTCTTCTTCATTCCAATGCCTCATTTCGATCCACCATAACATTGAACTCTATTCTAGACACTTCCAAACAAGCAATGATTGTTTCATCCTCCTTACGAACATCACGAACAAGTTCACACTCAAATATATCGTTGATCAACGCGTATAGTACACTCGTCATACGCATAGTCCTCGAACGCGTCAAAGGTCCTCTAACTCCTTGTAATGGATCATCTACAAAGCTTTTTGGGTTAGATTCCTCATCAGAATTAGACAAAAGTTAAAACATAAGAAATAAAGTACACTCAAAGAGCTTTCCAGAACATCCAAGATCTCCTCATTTGGAGTAGAATTGAAAGAGTTACACTCAAAATAAGTTGCACAACAATTCTGCCCAAAACCCTAATTCAACCGAATAAGCATTTAAGCAATTCTTAGGGTTTTCTTAATTTTCCATCTAGACATATATTACTCCATTTCATCATCATTTTTTCCCGTTTTGCACACTTGAACATTCCCAAATTGCAAACCACATGCATGCATAAAATGGCACAAATCACTACACAATTTTCATGAAATTCAAGGCAAAATCCGAGAGATATAACACATATAAGTTGATATAAAACCAACTTATCAACATGAATAGAAGAATCAGAGTCATCTGGTTGACACAGATGAACTCGCATAACTTGCAAGAGCCCACGTAGTTATTACATTTACACTACATCTAAAAGTGCTCATTTTTGCTAACACGGTGTAATTGTTGCCCATCCTATGCCATACAATCCCGGCTGGTTACACATAGTATTTTTACATAGCGTAGGTAGTGTTAGGTCACGCCAAGGCACATCTATAAGTATCAACACTTTAAAAAATTTTCAAAAAATTTTATTTTCACTTCAACCCAAAAACAATGTAACCCTAGGCTAATTGTGCTACATTCAATCCACTTCACCCACTGCACCATGCCAAGAATTTCTACAGAAATCCATTCGTAGAGGTCTGCATTCACTACACACATACATTTCTACTGAATCATCATGCTAGAAAACACCAAGAAATCACTGCATTAACTAGAAGCCTAATTTTTGTGCAAAAAGGTAAGTTTCAATTCTTACTTCTTAAGTTGAGCTTTACAAAATGCTTCCTTAAGTCGAATAATGCTTGTTTCGGGTTAATTTAGCATGAGTAACACCTAGAGAATAAGAGTTGGAGTTTATGCATTACTGATTTGCTATGCTTTATGAATTGTAATTTTGTGATTTCTTTTTTGAGAATTGGTGTTGTAATTCATTTCTATATGATTGGAAGATGTTATTCTGAGTGTGAGGACTTGAAAAACCTTTATATGGTTAGGAATAGAAATTCTATGCATTTTGAAATTTTAGTGCTTGAGATATCTTTTGAGTATATTGTTTCTCTTGTAAGTTAATTGTATTGTGTAGTTGATTTGTCTTGACTGAAGAGAAATATTTCCAGTGACGAAATTGAGTAATGTTGCATGAAGATCATAGGAATTGACTCTTTGAGCAATGATCTCAGGTCTCCATAATTGTATAGGTGTCATTTCCTTATTGAATTGTGAATAGAATTTGGTTTAAATACTTGTGTTGCCTTGTTTGAGAATGAGCTGAACCGTATTTAGGTGATAGAATACACTATGTTCATTCTCATAGTGAATCTGTAGAATCCAAAAATAAATAAGCATACAATCCTGTTTTGTGAGACATACGAGAGGCATAGTGCTGAGAATGAAAAGTTGAAATGCTAGAGGATGCTAGGGCCTGTAATTCAAGTGCTATTTTACTAGAATTTTATACGCTATGTTGAGCTTTTCATTTTGTAGCAAGCCTAGTTCATTTGCCAAAGGATTATAACCATGCTTGCCTAGCAATAACTTACTTTAAATGTTTCAAAT
This sequence comes from Ophiorrhiza pumila, assembly GCA_016586305.1. NCBI lineage: Eukaryota > Viridiplantae > Streptophyta > Magnoliopsida > Gentianales > Rubiaceae > Ophiorrhiza > Ophiorrhiza pumila. The sequence goes on along the minus strand of BLIW01000004.1, from coordinate 24,636,558 downwards.
GCCTATGCATTGAAGGAATACATCAATGGCACTTAAAGGCAAGGGGAAGACAGTGACAAATAGGCAACAAGATATTGCCATCTCTAAGGGCCAATCCTAACAAAAGTTGCCACTTACTAGGGAAGCTACACCTCTACCTAAACTTGGAGATCACCTTATTTGGAAACTATCAAGGAGAGTGCCATTAAATTAGTGAGGCTTAAGAGCACAATCCAAGAAAAGGTGGTGCAGATTAAAGAATTCAATAACATAATCAAATTCCACAAATGAAAGAAGCTCATCATCCAGCCAACCCAAAAGGTGAATGTTTCAATGGTGAAGGAGTTCTATTGACTCTTGACAGTGGCCAAGGAAGGGCAAGTGACGGTCAGAGGGAAGATAGTCCCAATTTGAAGGGACATTATCAACAAGCATTATGGGTTATCTACCATCAAGTATGATCAGTATCACAATATGGATTTCTCTGACAAGGCCGCAAAAATCACAAACATGGCAATGAGGAAAGGAAAGGATAGGAAACTGAATCAACAATGGGAGGTAATCAATCTGAGGTAATCAACATGAGGCAACAGTTCCTCAATCTCAGAACCAAGGTATAGCAAAAGTTTGCATTGGCAATCTTGTACCCTGGATAATGTGATAACACATTCAGTCTAACAAGAGCTCTCCTAATTTATTGCATTCACTAGAAGCTAAAAATTGATGTGGGCAAGCTCATCTTGATACAATTCAAAGTATTGCCCAAGTTAGAGGAAATAGGGTTGTTCTTCCGTTATTTGATCACAACCTTGTGTTTGGTTGCTGGTTGCACACCAGAGAAGGAAGATGTGATCATGAAGCTCACTCGCGCCATCACAAATTCCGTAGTAAAGAAGGTTCAAGCTACCATCACATCTTTGGAAGCTAAAGAGAGGGCAATGAAGCAAGAGACCTTGACAACTCTATTGGCTCAGTTAATTGGAGAAGTTAGACTGGTAGTTATGGAGAAGAAAGTGGAATCTGTGGACAAGGATGTGAAGGAGATAAAAGATGGGGTGAGAGATATAAGAGTGAAGCAAGGGAAATGAAGGAGGCAATGGCAACTTTCATGGCTTTGATGGGGTAGCATCAAGAAGGAGAGATATGGCAGAAAATGGAGGCAGCAGTCCTACCAAATCACAAAAGGATGTCCCCTCCTCCTCTCAAGAACAAAGCCAAAAAGAAGGTCAACAAGTGATCACGGTGAAAGTGGCCATACCTGAGCAGATTGCAAGTCAAGTCCACCACATCCAAGTGTAAGAACAAGAAGAGGAAGAAGCTCAGCCTCACAAGGAGCCAACTCAAGGAGATGCCCATAATGATCCCAAGAACTTACAGTTGATGGTGATCCCCACAATAGTGATACAAGAGGTGCTGGAAAGCATTAGAGAAGAAATGATAGATCCATTAGATATGGAGGAGCAAACAAATGATGAAGACAAACAGCTGGAAGAGGAGATTGAGCTAGAGATCCAGCAAACATTAGAAACAATGTCTAAGGAAGCCAAAAAGGGGAAATTAGAGACAAACAAGTCCAAGAAGAGAAAGGGAGAAGACAAGCTTCCTAAGAGTTTAGAGGAAGTGAAGAAGAAGAAAAAGAAGAAAGTCAAGCCTACAAAATAAGAATGTTTGCAGTAGTTGATGCATTAGAACAGCCTCAAGAACCTCAAGAAGAAATGATGGAAATGCACCAACAACAAGGCACAAAAATAGCAACAAAGAACATAGCTCCACAACACTCTATATGAAGGTGACCTTTTTTGTCATTTTATTCCAAGTGCTTGAGAACAAGCACCCCATTAAGTGTTGGGAGGGGGGGACATGCCTTTTATTTTGAATTTTTTGAAATTTTTTGCTGATTTGTGATGCTAATTTTGGTGACACTAAAGTTGGTTGTATTAAGTTGTGCTGTTGAAGAGTAGATGAGTTGTTGTGTACTGAGATGAAAGTTGTGACCATTTCTATTTTTGGTGTTAAATGTGGTAATTTGTATGGTTGAAATTGGTGCTATGGATTGAATGAGTCAGTGTTGTTAGTTTCTTTTGTATTGGTAGGTTTCCTTAGTTTCAGTAGGAAGTAGTTGTTTAGGATAGATGTGTATGTTGGATCCAAGTCTTTCTTGTGGAAATTTTGTGTTTTGATGATTGATCAATGAAAATACAAGTTGATATGTTAAAATGGTAATCTATGATGAAAATGATCATTGGTGAAATGATGACTAGGTAGAGAATAGAAATGTGAGGTTGCACACCTTTGTTATAAAAGACATGAAATAGAGAACATATAGGAGAAATTGAAACTACGAAAAGAACAAGTTGTGGAATAAGTCAGTTTTGAAATTTTAATAAAGCTCATATTTAGCTAGAATGCCTTTGAGAACTATGGTGTGAACATACGTGCGTTGAAGAAACGATGTGAACCATAGTTATTTATGTGCTTAATGGTTCTCGAAAGAGTGCAAACTTCCAATTTGAGAACAAGACTGCCTTGCAAATGTGAAAGAGATGTTAGAATTATATAAGAAACTTGTATGATTGGAAGTGAGGTATAAAAACCCATAAAACCCTTATCATCTGTCTATATTGCTTAATGTTTGCCCATCCTCTATGAAATTGCCTAATGAATGAAAATTATATTTGGTTATGGAATTCATATGATTTGGTAGAGGTAAAAGGATGCCAAGATTTATTTGCTTGATTATGTAAGGAATAAGGTTCATTGATCTTCGAAAATGCACAAGTGTAAGGATGTTATGGGGCTTGTGAGACATTAGTTAAAGGAAGATGCTAGTTTTCTGACTTAATTGATGCTTTCTCCCATCTTGCTTGATTAGTGGCAAATTTTGAATATGTGGTATCCATGAACACGCACTGGCACAAAAGGGGTGTAACCATACAATTATTGGCATTAATGCACTCTCATCATGTTAACCTTGGATTTGAGACTGACACGCTAGCTATCAACTTATTTTCAAATGAAATTTTGAAGTTTGAGATTAGTATGAGCACATGATTATGCATTGAATGATGAATCTTTATTTTTGTGTTTATCTGAAGTTCTTTTGGATTTAGTTTTTGAGATATTGCTTGAGGACAAGCAATGTCTTAAGTGTGGGAGGTTTAATAAGTTGGTAAATCACCAACTTATTGGCCTTATTTTCATCATGAATTTGCTTAAGTTCTCAAGTAATTATAGTTTTTAATGTTGGATTATGTGTTGATTTAGGTGGAAGGAAAACAGGAGGTAAAAAGAAGAAGAAAGAGTAAAAAGACTTAAAAAAAGGGATAAAGATTCAGAATATGAGCAGTTGGCGTGACTTCAGCCAAAGCTCTGCATGATGAAAGGCAGCTCTTGCATGGCATACTACAAGCCACGCTGTGAGGAGCAAAAGAGTTGACAGATCAAGTGCAACCACATGTAGCCGATGCTAGCAAAATAGAAACGAACCAAGACCATTCAAACACTTGAAGTAATAAGAAGTAATGTTGCTGTGGTCGAGGGTAAGTCACGCCATGAAGAGATACTACAAGGAATATTTAGTAGTGATTTACGTAGCTTGAATTATCCTAAGCGAGAATTCTACAGAGGCATGGTACAACATATCGCCAACATGCGAGTAGAAATCAGAGCAAGAAAGTAGAAGGAAGATCCTATGTAGCAAAGGCTTGCCCACACAAAGGCACAAAGATAGTGAAAAAAGGCATGCGTAACCTCGTTGAGCCTACGCATTATTCGGCAAAGGGAAAAGCCAATGCATGATTAGAGCTAGCCTACACCGCACTGCAAAATCACTAAAGGAAAGAGTTGCGTGACCTATTGCAAGCTATGCTGTGTAAACTATGCCAAGATCTGTATGGTGCAACCTGAGCTAGCCTATGCGAGCTGATGCATCAGTATACTTTTTGTAATTTTTACAGCTTTTCACATTTGTGGTCCTCCTCCCACTACTTTTTGGGGTTCATCATGTGATCTTAAGTTTGTTAGATGTCATTTTACAAATTTTAAAACTAAAAAGTAGCTAGAAAAGATGACTTATTTTGTAAATAGGACAAGAACCATAGAGAAAAGGTCAGAAGAGACTTGGAGAGAGAACTTCTTCTTCTCCAAGCAAGAATTACACTAGAGCTCCAAGGTTTAGAGCAACTTTTGAAAAACAAAAGCTGGGATTTTTGAACTGGATTGCAAGAGAAGCTTTCATCTTTACTTAAGAGTGACATCCTTCTTGTTATTTATGGCTTTTATATCAATATTCTATATGCTTATCTTGCTTAAAGCTACCATGAGTGGCTAAACCTTGATGGGTTACCAAGGGGATGACTAGTGGGTCTAGTAAAGCTTGATATCATGATGAATCTTGCCTTGGGTATGCTAAAGAAAGACCTTGCATGCTTAATTCCAATGGGCACCCATAGTAATGTACATTTGTAGATTATGTGAAGTCATGGATGAACTCATTAGCCTAATGAGGAAATCTAACTTGTAGTATAACAAAGGGTTGCTTAGGATCCACCAACCTAACTAGTATAAGTAAGGAGCTAGAAATATCTTTGCATGGATTCTTTGTATTGTCATAGGGCCAGACTCTATGTCTTGGGTGATGAGGAAAAAGGGAAGGATACCTTAGTTTGGTCTCTTCGTAAGGCCATAGGCTCCTTCTCCAAGCTAAAAGCACAACAGGAGGGTGGAATTTCTACTTAATTGGTGATAAATTGATTTGAGAGGCAGAGGATAGTTCTTTGAAAGCTATCCACTCTTGAGTCATACACATTGAGGTGCTATAGGTCTTAGTAACTTATAGCCTTTAATGGAAAACCTCTAGAACTTTGCACCCAAGGCAGGTAAGTAGTATAAGTATCGGTTTGAAGCCCACAAGTTACCCCATGGTACTCATATTTTCTCTACGTGTATTTGTCTTGAATCTGTTTTGCAATATACTTCTTGAAATACCAATTGATTCACATTTACTTAATTCTGGTTACTTTTCAAATTCTACTTATTTGCAACTTTCCAACCGAAGAATCCCTCCCTATGGGAATGATCCTTAAGCTGTACTAGGGTGATAGTCAAAGATTATCTACTAGAGCACTTGAGGTTTAACTTGTTGATTAAACCATTACCCTCTCTTGAGGTATTGATTTGTGAATTAACTGTGGTGATTGTGTAATACTCTTAGAAGATAAATCTATAACTACAGACACTTCATGTTTGGCTCAGACACTTCTTGATGGCTTTGTGAGTGCAGAATCCTCACGCCAATATATTTTAAGGACCTAGCAAGTAAATTCCCAACAAAAAAAACAATAATAAAAATTGCGGGAAAGAGATATGTAACCAGCAACATTGGATATATTAAATCCAAGACCTCTGCGTTATTACAAATAATTAATTGAATTCAAGAACTCTTGAATTAAACAAACTATCTAGCATGTTCTCAATTAAGAACAAAGATCAATTTTAAGGGTTACGCCATAAAATCAATAGTTCCAATTTAGAGTTACGCCTAAATTGCGTTTTCTAAGCACACAGCTTACAAAAACAAAGAAAAACAACTTTTCAAAATTCTCTTTTATTAAAAAACGAAATTATGATGCCTATTTATAGGCTACAAGTTTAACCCTAACTTGCTAAACAAGTTGTCTTATTGAAAAAGAAAACTAACACTTTACTAAGTCAAATTAGGAAACTTTTTCTATTTGGAAACAACTTATTAACCTAAATCAGAAATAAATAAAACTGGAAACTTCCTAATAATTCACATATTAATTCCATGCAAGGATTATTAAACATGTGAGACCAAAATTACTAAAAATTAAGTAAAACGTAAAAATGGTAAATTTGTGACGGTAATCTGCTAGAATCACGACATTCATTTTTGTGGCCTCATTTCATATTGATAAAAGTAGAAGCTCGGAAAACTTAAAACATAAAATTTTAGCTCTATCTTTTAGCTTTTCAATGCCCTTCAATCACTCAAATCGGAGTTAAACTAAAAGAGCTATGTCAAGAATACCAAAACATTATAGAATCTCTCAGCATTTAACATTTGACGCCTCTAGTCGTATTTCGTTTTGTTAATCCTCGTTGGAGTCTCAAACCTCCATGAGATCAACTTGATGCTTGATTTCCAAGATATTCCAGGCCTTCATATATAAGATTCATCACATTAAAATGGGATAATCACCTTAAGTTTCTTGAATTTTGCATAGGAACATAATTTCATATCATTCCCTCCCACTTCAAAAAGATTAGACCTCGAATCTTGTTTGTGGATAACAAGATAGATCGATTTAAATCCTGTAAAAACATCAAGACAAAAATAAAGAACATATGGCAACCCACACACAAAATATTTCTTTTCATCCTTGCAGTTTTCAAATAAAATCAATTGTTGTGAGTGCGGAATCCTCACGCCAATATATTTTAAGGACCTAGCAAGTAAATTCCCAACCAAAAAACAACAATAAAAATTGTGGGGAAGAGATATGTAACCAGCAACCTTGGATATATTAAATCCAAGACCTCTACATTATTACAAACAATTAATTCAATTGAAGAACTCTTGAATTAAGCAAACTATTTGGCCGATTCTCAATTAAGAACAAAGATCAATTTTAAGGGTTACGCCTTAAAATCAATGGTTCCAATTTAGGGTTATGCCTAAATTGAGTTTTCTAAGCTCACAGCTTACAAAAACAAAGAAAAACAACTTTTTAAAATTCTCCTTTATTAAAAAACAAAATTATGATGCTTATACATAGGCTACAAGTTTAATCCTAACTTGCTAAACAAGTTACCTTATTGGAAAAGAAAACTAACACTTAACTAATCCAAATTAGGAAACTTTTCCTATTTGAAAACAACTTATTAGCCAAAATAAAAAAAATAAATAAAATTAGAAACTTCCTAATAATTCACATATTAATTCCATGCAAGGATTATTAACCATGTGAGACCAAAATTACTAAAAGTTAAGTAAAATGTAAAAAAGCTAAAATTCGCGACGGTAATCTGTCAGAATCATGACATTCATTTTTGTGGTATCGTTTCACAATGATAAAAATAGAAGCTCGAAAAAATTAAAACATTAAATTTTAGCTCCATCTTTTAGCTTTCCAAGGCCGCTTGAATCACTAAAATTGAAGTTAAACTTAGATAGCTATGTCAAGAATACCAAAACGTGATAGAATCTCTCAACATTTAATGTTTGACGCCTCTAGTCGTATTTTGTTTTGTTAATCCTCGTTGGAGTCTCAGACCTCCATGAGATCAACTTGAGGCTTCATTTTCAAGATATTCCAGGCATCCATATATAAGATTCATCCCATGAAAATGGGATAATCAACTTAAGTTTCTTGAATTTTGTATAGCAATATAATTTCATAATATTGGTTTATAGAAGCATGGAAGAAAGCAGTGTTTTGATAACCTTCTTTCAGCTGTTTGATTCTGGCTTTTTTGAGCCCAGAACATCTCATCATTTCTTGCGGAAAGCTTTAACTTAGATGATGCTTGGTTCAATAGGCTTCTAGGCACAGGAATGTTTTCATCCTCTAGCTTTAATCTTTTCAGTTATGCCTCTGCCTCTTTATATTTACTAAATATGTTACCAAATTTTACTTTATCCCACTCTTTTGAAGCTCTTTTGTGTTTTTGAGTTTTTTTCTGATCATTCTGAGGGGGTCTCCATTTACCTCGATGTGCCAGGAAGTTTGAACAACTTTCAAAAAGTTCTCATGTTTTATAAAAAAATTCCTAAAATCTAAAGCTTTTGATTTTTTGCTCTTTTAAGTTAATTTCCACTAGTAACTACAATACAATTGACATTCAAAGAATTCATGTTGGCAAGAGAGAGAAACGCTCTCCCTTCTCACTAAAAAGCTGCACTCATATCCTTTCACATAAACTTATTCCATTGCAATTTGAGCTGGATAACCTTGTGGATCTGAAGGAAAATAGAGCTTTGAAGATGGCCCTTCAGCCTACTACTGAAGGGTTCGATTCGGTTGTGGCTGGAAATTAACATAACCCATTTTACCTTTACAGATCGATGGCTCCTAAGTCAGACAATGACGAAGATCCAAAACAACAGCAAGCCAAGTCAAAATATGGAAGCGGACAATACAATGGGCAGCCTGCAACCTTTCTTACAGGAGATGATGTATCTAGGCTTGCTAATCAACTTAAATTTTCCCTGGTTGGGAAATTCTACAGAGGCTTTCCAAGGCTATAACAAATCAGGAAATACTTTGAAGATGCGGGATTCAAAGATCTGCAAATTGGCCCCCTAACAGTAAGGTGCATCCTGATTCGGTGCTCCACGGAGGCTGTCTTAACGAAGATCTAGTCGATGGGCTCACGATTTATTGAAGGATGTAGACTCAGAGTCTCGAGATGGAACTCAAGAAATCCACACGGGGCGGATGAATGTTTCGTCCCAACTTGCATCAGCCTTCCAAAATTTACCAGTTCCTTTGTTTGAAAAAGATTTCCTGTTCTTTATCGGCAACGTGCTAGGAGCACTAATCGCACTGGATCATGCCACCACTATCATCTCTAGACCAAACACGGCAAGATTATGTGTGGAGATAGATATAAGGACTCCATTACCTAAGCGTATTTGGGTTGATTGGACACTTAGAAGGTAAATGTAAGTTGGGATAGGTGATAGGAAAAACCAATGATAGAAATTTGACAACTCTTCTCCTACACCTACTGTTCCCAAAACTGAAGACAAAAGAGGCTCCAAACAGCAACAACTCACCAGCCAGTGGAGCCACAGAATCTGGAGAAAAATCTGGCCTTCCTATACTTGCTAGTAAAAAAGAAAGCACAGTTAATTCTGAGAGGGATCCAATGACTAATTATTATAGTCTTTCTTGCAGTAAATATGCTCAATTATGCTCCCATGATGAATCAAACTTATTGGTAGCCTATGTCAAACCTATGGAAAGCAAGGCTGAGGAATTAGTCAGCATTGATCAGAGCTCAATGGAAAGCGTGAAAGGGGTGAATAGCAAAGGAGAGACTGCCCACGATGATAATTTAAGTAGTGACTCTGCCTCCACTGGTTTAGAGTTAATTGTTTGTAATTTGGCAAACCCCAAGGAGGTACCCGCTACTCTAGCCAGGACTGAGTCATCTCCTCTCTTGCGAATACACTGGCTTGACAAGATACGCCCATAACCCAAACTCCCTGATAATGATTCCCATTGTGAGCTGCTCAATGTTGATGATGGACAAAGGGATAACATTAAGATGCAGGTTCACTTTGAGGAGCAAGTGATTTGCCAAAAACTATAAGCCCAAACTCCAATTAAAACGAGCAGGTATAACCGTCGTTCTCTATCCAAAGAAGAGATTTTTGAAAAATAGAACTCAAGGAAAAAGAAAAAGAAAGAGGTAAAGAGGGAAGCTTGTTTATATTGGTACTCTGACTCCGATACCCATCTTTGATTTTTATTAATCCGATACCTATCTTGATTAATGTGATAAATTGCTAATTCAACAGTTTTGTGTTTCAGAAATGTAGTTTGTTAGTTTGTTAAAAGAGGATCTTTGCATGATGTTTTGATTAGTGTGCTGATTTGAGACTGAATAGTAAATGCTGTGTATTTTGCTTTGTTTCTGTATTTTGATTGAGATGTATAGTCCATATGATGTCCTTTTGTGAATGAGGCTTGATGTTGGTGATTGGAAAGCAGTGATATGTATTCTGGAATTTGCTGCTGCTTCTAAGGAATGGTAGCTCTGATGGTGGCTTGGGAAATTGCTAGTTTCGTGCATTGTTTATGGTTCATGTGTAGACGAAGTAGCATTTAATGTAGGGTTGGTGATTTTTGCATGGCCATTGTGCTTCTGATTTAAATTCATGTTTGGTGATGCTGGCAAGAATAGAGTGTTAGCAAGTTTATTGGATATGGCCTTTTGGATGTTGAGTCATACCTTAATTGTGAAGCTGATAGAAGGTGAGGTCAGTAGCAAGGACCTGTTGAGGCGTCTTATAAGGGAGTTGGGGCTTATGCCTGAATAGAATGGGAATGAACTGGTTGCAAGGTTTTTGCTATGGTTAGTTGTAACGAGGTAAATGGCGTACAAGGATCTGTGTGGAGGCATTCACATCCCAAGATCTGTGAGGGTCCTAAGGTGTCTTTAAGCCATGGGCCCACAAGCTAGAAACAAATGGTAAATAGAAGGTTGAAATTAGAAGACAATGTGTACATCTAAATAGCTATTCATTTCCTCATACTCTTGCGATCCTAATGGAAATTGATAAGGGTTACAGTAAAACAACTTCCAATTTCCTCACGCACCTAGCAGCTACATGCATTGGAGTGGTACTCCAATTTATGGCATACATGTATTGGAGTAGTACTCCTAAGCTATTGCTTTAAGTTTGATACAAATGTAATGGAGTAGTACTCCAAATTTATTGCATTTACTTTTGTAAAGGTGTGGTTGGGTATATCCAGCGCCGTATTTTGTTCAATATATATATATATATATTATAACAGTTTAAAAAAAAGTTAATTTCCATTAGTAATAGTGAGTGGTCTGAGGGGTTCCTAGGCTAATGATTAATGATGACTTGCATATTTGAGACTAACAGTTGGTTATTTACTAAACTTCTATCTAATCTTTTCCAAACTCTAGCTTTTCCTAGCCTATTATTACACCAACTGAACTGTGGTCCTACAAAGTTGAGATCTATTGAAACAATTTATAAGTTATTGTCCTTCTGATAAAGCCAAATATATTCACCTTTTATATTCTATTTCACTTATACTTTGCACCGTCTTTGTTGCAATTTAATGTTTTTTAGTTTTTTTTAGGATATTAAGCATGGAGACCAAAATAAGAGGAAAAGATTAAGAAAGATCAAGAAATATACGATTTAGGTAAAAAAGATGCCTTTTGTCACAAAAGAAGTTGGTTCACAAGATATTCAAGGCGTTAATTCCAAATTATGATCATCAATCCTATGCTTTGAGACCTTGGATAGAGTGGAAAATAAGTTCTAAGTTGATACCATAGAGGCTCGAGACTCCAGGAAGGGTTAACATAGTGAAACACGTCAAAAGGCGATAAAGAACAAATGGTGAAGAAATCTGCTAGGCTATGGTATTTCAATCATATCTCTTTCCATTTACATTTCAATTCGATACTTCAAGATGCATTGGAAAGATAGGTGATATAGCTACAACTTTCATGTTTTGAGGTTTTCCAAATTCGGCTAGGATCATAGAGCAAAATAGCTACCAAGTTGGACGTCGTGACGTAGAGATGCTCCACATCATGATGTGTCTCACTATTTTCATTTTTTAAAAAAATTTCTAGACATCGCGACATGAAGAGCTGCACGTCGCGCGATGTCCGGAACGTGAACAACATAAAAAATTTGGAAATTTGAGTTTTTGATTCTTTTAAGATGTCTTTTTGTTATGGGTTATTTTCTAACTTGTTCCTTACATGTTAGGGCCTAAAAACGTGCCATCTTATCAATGTTTCATAAGGTTTCAAGTTGTTTCCTATATAAGACCATCTATTATGTAATTTTCAAATAGGGAGATCATATGAGATAATAGGGGAGTTCATAGTTTAGAATAGATTAGAGTTTCTATCTTTCTTTTTTAGAGTTTCATTTATTTTTAGGGGGATGACAATTTTTTGAGAGCATTAAGCAAGGGTTTCTCTTTGTAATAGCTAGGGTTTCTTATTTAGCTATTCTACGGGGAATAATAGCTGCACAGAATTGGAACATCTTAGATATCGAATTCATCAATTTTGAGTAGAGGATTTCTTTTGAGTTATTCAAGGTTTTATCTCTCCTTTTAATATATGTTTTTTGTTACGAACTTAATTGTTAATGTTATGATGTTCGGTTTATCCATGCTCGGCTAAATTGATTGTGCTTCCAGAGTTATGAATAAGGGTTTTTGTACATAATTTATAGGTTTTTGTTTAATTTAATGGTCTTGGTTAAATGAGTCTTGTTGTGTTCTTCATAATTATGCATGATATGTCAAGAGTGCCGTGTATGATGACTATTAGTGCAGTAAATTACTAAAAGATAACTTGCTTTAATATTGCCTCTTACCACATAGAAGGATTAGAGTAGGTTGTTTGGAATCTCTTATGGGTTGGTTGTGAATTTGTTAGGCTAATTTTACGTTAGTTCTTGCCTCTTACCATATAGGGGGAGTTTGGGAGATTAATTTAGCATTAACGTGATTTGATTCGCCATTGCCTCTTACCATATAGGAGTGGTTAAATTAGAAGGTTGGTTATTGGCTGTTGCATTGGATTACATGTTAATTAAAGAAGCAAACCTTGCCTCTTACCACATAGGAGGGTTTGACAAAATAGTTAATATCTGAGTAGGTAAATGCCTAAGTCATTCCTTGCCTCTTACAACATAAGGGGCGTGAGTTATGTTATTTACCCTTGTTTTGCATGACCATAGATAGGGTGTGCTTGCTGATAAGTCAGTTTTATACTGACTTAATTGTATTGTTTTTCACTTGGCTTTTGTAAGTTTTGTCGCACTTTATATGTGGAATGTGTAGAAATTGGTGTGTTGTAGAAAGAATGATATGAGTTGATATTGGCTAGAATGAGTTGAAAATGAAAACATTGGAATGTGGATGTGGTATAGTGTTGTGGGGTTAGGAGGAATGCAATAAGTTGTTTGTTATGAATTGAGAGTTTATATGATTTTATGTGGAATGTTGTGGTAAATTTCTGTGACAATCGTGCATGGGAGTGTGTTCAGTGAAAAGAAGTTGATTTTGGTTTTATAGTGTTGAAGTGTTGAGTTTCTTTTTAGTTGAATGCATAGATGTATAGCACAAGCACACTTATGTGCATCTTCATTGCATTATGGCTGGCATCGGTTCATCTCTTATGCACATTGCTGCACTCTCACTAGCACACATACACAGGGGGTTGCACAAGTGTCGCACGCTGTGCGCAAGTAGTCGCACCAGCTGTGACATCGGCGCATGTCCTGCACGGCACTGTGAAGGCGTCATCGCGCTCGCACACAATCGCGCACTGGTGCATGCGGCGCACATACACATAGCACAGCATGCAGCTCTTGCCCACATCTTCCCACACACGCGCACAACCCTCGCACATGCCTCGCGCCACTTGCACCCTACTGTGCACGCATCGTCGCACATCTTGTGCACAGACCACCAGTATGCTTGTGAATACCACGCACAACACAGCACACACTTCACAGTACACTCACGCATTCACTAAGGCATTACAAAGCATACTCAATGCATTACACAGCTCATCCCTCGGCACCATTCTTAGGACTCACATTGTGTGTTTTGTTATATGTTCATTCGTTAGTACGTTTCACTTAAAACACTCAGCTCGTGCTATGTAGAACATTTGTCACTCATAAATTTCACAACATTCTTCACACGATCCATTGTTATCTCAGCACTCCAACTTAAGTTCTACATTACTCATGGGAATCCTTCAACACATCATTCACAAAAACAATACAGGAAATTGGCTTGCGATGCGTCGCAGCCTTGCATGACTTTGGCCTGCAACGCGTCGCAGCCTTTTGCGATGCGTCGCAGCTGTAGTCTGGGAATTTGGTTGGAAGATTTGGCTAAGTATGGAATTTGTGTCTTATGCAGGTGTTGATGAAGACGTGATCGCGGGGAGCTTGATAAAGGCGTGAGGGTCCAAGGCTCAGAAGCGTGAAAGGATGATTGTGCACGAGCTATTTTTTGGATTTCTACAATATACATTGGCATTCTTGTTAATTAGTCTTTAGTTTACGTTTGCGTATTGTTTATGTTTTGTAACCTCTATAAATAGAGGATTTATTCAACATTATTAGGGGATCGATCATTCTAGACTCTTAACAGACTTTTGATTTTTGGAAAGTGGGAGTTTTCTCTCACTAGAAATTCTTTCTCTCTCTAGTTTTTCTCTCTCTTCCATTTCTTCTCCGATTGTGATTCTGATTGAACTTGTGAACTGAGCACAGAATTCTCCTTCTCAATTAACGGAGTTTTTGACAATTCTTACTCATTTGCTGGTAAATTCTTCCAATTTATATGAAAATGAATTGTCTTAAACTTAAATGTGAAGATCGTGATATGAAAATGAAGTTTCGTGGCTAATTTGATGATGCCCTAGGGTTATGACCAAACAAATGTGAAATTAAACCGTGAAATGCTATGCATTTGACCCAAACTTTATGAAAGAGATCATACATGCTTTTAATTGCTCGATTAAGTGAAGTTTCATAGAATTTGCACCGTCATGGACTGGATTGAACTTAGATTGTGGTCGCCATGCTAGGTCAAGACTTGATTCAATAATAACGATGGAAATTGCATGAAATGAGGACTGATTGTATAAGTATGGAGTTTCTTCACTTGCTTGGCTTTGTTCTTGATCGGAGATGTGGTCGCCATGCCAATCAGAGGTCATTGAGTCATTAGAACCAAGTGAAGGATGATTCTATAATGCTAGCTTGAGTTTAGAAACTTAGGTCGAGCCTCGCCATGGGAGACGTAAGGTTTTGCAAGTACAAAAGCTAGTGTTTGTAGGTCGAGACGTTGCAGTGTTTAATCATCTTGCTTAAGCCTCGGCATGGGAAAAGTAGGATGTAAGGGAGTAGTGAGAACATTGCGGTCGACATGCTGAGTGTTCACTAGCCTCCTAGGCAATAGTTGTCTCCTCCTAACTTGATTTGCATGGGGTCAAATGTATAGCAGTCGTGTTTAATTCACAATTGTTTGGCACATTAACTCTAGGACGTCTGTCTCAAATATTTGTATCTTCTTCCTGTTCTCCTTGCATTTATCTTGTTACCTTTAATTCTTTAGTTTTGACATTACTTTTACTGATTCTTGATATTGAATATTTGGCAACACAATTTGAGCAACATTACTTGAATTCTTGAAACCAAATCACCTTCCCTGTGGATACGATCCCAACCACCGCATCTATATTAGTGAATAGGGTTAAATTTCAAGGTACACGATAAGCCGGTCAATTTTTGGCGCCGTTGCTGGGGAAGGCACGATTTCTTGATTTTATTGTGTTGTTCTGTTTTCGTTTAATTGTTGTTTGGTCAGTTTGTTGACTCCTGTCTTCTTCTTACATCCTTGCGATTCTTTTGTTGCATTTACATTTACAACCTTTGCTATTACGGTGTTGTTTATGTTTTGTTATCACTTGTGGTGTGTTGTCTGCCCAGGCTTCAATCTGAAGGAGAACCAGAATTTGCACTAGATCTTGAACTACCAAAAACCTTGAGAAGCCGATAGAAAGAAAAGAGAATGTCCAACCAAGGTGCATGAGCACCACGGTTTGGAGATCATTATGCGATCAATTTTGAGAGTGGTTTCGATCAACAAGATATCGATGTTGATAGTTATCATATACCAACTCAAATTGTTTCTATGATTACTCAAGGGTAGTTCTTTCAGGGCCTTGACAAGAAAGACCCTAATGATCACCTCTATTGGTTCTTAGGCCTCTGTAGTACTTTTAAGCTTCAGAGGGTGGATCGGAGTGAAGTGCATAGGATTCTTTTCCCTTTGTCACTGAGGGGTAAAGCAAAACATTGGTTCAAATCCATTGGGGGTGCACGAGCACCACGGTTTGGAGATCATTATGCGATCAATTTTGAGAGTGGTTTCGATCAACAAGATATCGATGTTGATAGTTATCATATACCAACTCCAATTGTCTCCATGATTACTCAAGGGTAGTTCTTTCAGGGCCTTGACAAGAAAGACCCTAATGATCACCTCTATTGGTTCTTAGGCCTCTGTAGTACTTTTAAGCTTCAGAGGGTGGATCGGAGTGAAGTGCATAGGATTCTTTTCCCTTTATCACTGAGGGGTAAAGCAAAACATTGGTTCAAATCCATTGGGGGTACAAATGACGTGACAACTTTTGATGAATTGCAAAACAAACTTTTGGCCAAATACTTTCCTCCTGTTAAATTGGAGAAAAGGAGAATGGAGATAACAAACTTTCAACAACATGATGGCGAGTCATTCAGAGAAGCATGGGAGCGTTTTAATGATATAATTCGTCAATGTCCTAACCATGACCTTGGTGAAATCAGGGAGTTGAACACATTTTTCAAAGGCCTCACAGCTGAGCCTTCCATGATGGTGAAAGCTTGTGCCAATGGTGCATTGAAAGATAAGAGTGTGCCGGAGGTTAAAGAGTAGTTTAACCAAATTGCTGAAGATAAATATCTTTTTCCTGAGACAAGGAAACCCCAAGGCAGAAGGCAGAGAGGAGTATTAGACCTTGATGAGGAAACTTCTTTGAGTGCCAAGTTTGAAGCCTTGGCTAAACAAGTGCAAACTCTAAAAGCTACACAAGCTAAAGTTCCTGTGTTATCATGGGGTTTGTGTAAAGGTGAACACCACACGGATGAGTGTTCCTTTACAACTGAGTCTCTACAGTACGTGAATAACTATAACAAGCCATAATATCCTAACAACTACTCTGGAGGCAATAGTAGACGGTATGGTGGTGAAGGCCAAAATAGTTGGGGAAATCAAAATCAGACTCAAAGAGGAGGCCAGTACTATGGAAATGAGCAGAGAAGATCTACACAACCACACCTAGGCTTTGACCATCAACCGAATTCCTCAGAGCAAAAGAAGCCATCAGTAGAAGATATGCTCATAAACTTATGAAGAAGATGGACAAGAATGAACAAAGGTTTGGGGGATTGGAAACTACAGTGAGACATCATGAGGCTACCTTAAAGAATATTGAGATGCAATTGGGTCAATTGGCTAATGCTGTGCATCACAGCCCTAGTGGTTCACTTCCAAGTGACACCATTCCAAATCCAAAAGGGAAGGAAGTATGTAATGCAATTACACTAAGAAGTGGAAAGGAAGTGTATAAGATCCCTAAGCCAAGAGAAGAAACTTGTGAAAATGAGGAGGAAGTGGTAGTTGAACCTGAACAAGATTGTGCCAATGAGAACATGGCACCAGAGAAAGAGGAGGTGCAAGATAATAGAGCAAAGGAAGTGATGAAAAAGATTAGAGGACCTCCAAGTCCTTACAACTTCCCTGAGTACACTCCAAAGCCTCCATTCCCTGAAAGAGTGAGACCAAAGCCGAAAAAGGACCACAATTTGATAGATTCTTGAATGTAGTTAAACAAGTTAATGTGATTTTACCATTGTTGGACTTGGTGGGGGCAGTGCCTAAATATGCAAAGTTTCTCAAAGATTTGATTTCAAACAAAGAACAAATTTTGAGGTGTGCCTTTGACACTCACAGAATACAGTGGGGCTTGGGTTGGGCACAATTTGCCACCAAAGTTGAAAGATCCTGGTAGTTGCACTATACACTACAAGATTAGCACAAGGTACTTTGAGAAAGCTTTATGTGATTTGGGTGTTGGTATCAACCTCATGCCTCTCTCTATTGCCATCAATGTGGGACTAAAGGGAAGAATTCTTCCAGTAGTTGTGACTCTCCAACTAGCAGATAGATCTTTGGTAAAGCCTACTAGAATAGTCAAAGATGTCTTGGTGGGAATAGATAAATTTACACTCCCGGTTGATTTTATTGTACTTGATATGGAGAAGGATCCAGAAGTGCACCTTATCTTTGGTCGACCTTTCTAGGCAACTGGTAATGCTTTGATTGGGGTAACGAATAAGACAGTAACTTTTCGCATAAATAATGAAGAAGTCGTTTTTTATGTTAACTATGCCATGAAACATCCTATGAATGTTGAATCCTGTTTTGCCATTAATGTTGTAGCATGTTCTACTTTGCATGAAATGATTGGGAATGTTAAGCATGATTTTTCTTTTGTTGATGAGATGAATGTGTGTGAAAAAGTAGACGAGTTTGAGTTACATATTGAAGATAGAAAAATCATGTCTGAAGTTGAGAATATTGTTGAATGTTATGTGTTAAATGAGTCTATACTTGAAATTCAAACTAAGGTTATTGAAGTAGGAAATGAATGTATGATGAAAGAATTGTTAGAAGAAGCATGTGTGAAAGAGTTGAAAGATGAAGAATGTCGTGTTGAATCTAACAATGTTTTGAACCCCATTGCGGTGAGGAATGAACAAATGTTGTGCAGGAATGACAAGCTCATACCTTCAATTATGGTTCCTCCAAAATTTGAGCTTAAGCCTTTGCCTCCATACTTGAAGTATGCGTTTTTGGGAGATGATGAGACACTCCCAGTACTGATCTCATCCAAAGCTTGAAGAAAGGCAAGAGGAAAAACTGTTGGGAGTGTTGAGGCTATACAAACAAGCAATTGGCTGGACTATCGCAGACATAAAAGGAATAAGTCCTAGCATTTGCATGCACAAGATCCTATTGGAGGAAAATTCTATTCCGGTACGTGATAGACAAATGAGGCTAAATCCTCATATGATGGAGGTGGTAAAGAAGGAAGTAATGAAACTATTGGATTTTGGTATTGAAAGATCCAGGTTAGATATGCGGTGTCCCAGTGGGTGAGTGACACTAGGTATGACACCGATAATAAAAAAGTAATAGACAATAATAAAAATGTGAAAATTAAAAAGACAGGAGGTTGGTAACGCAGTTCGGCAATTGCATACGTCTGCGGGGCCACGCCCAGAAAGAACAATCCACTAATTCACAAGTTACAAGACATTCAGTATGACACAAGGTAAGACACCATCTTATCTTTGATACTGCCTCTTCCTAACTTCTGCAGTGAACGGATTGTGCGAGCTCCCCTCGACTTGTATTGATTCCTCCTGGAATCCGTGATTATGCAAGATCCCCTTGCCCACGTTTGAACTCCTCTCGAGCTCTATACTTGAATCAAGAACACAAGGTTTGCATCATCAATAATATCGCATTAAGATGCTTCAAGCCAACACACTTTTTAACTAAACTCTCCAACAAAGAAGTGTGTATACAGTCTTGAAGAAAACCGAATGAATAATCAAAAACTCACACACTGAAAACCGTGTGTTTGGAAAGCTCATATAGGCACACCAAATCTTCCCATCATTATCTTCAAGATTATTTCCAAAATAATTCAAATTGGAAGATGGAAACTCTTGTGCCTTTAATGGTTATCTTTTCCAAAGTTAGATAGCTTCCAAGAATACCAAGATAAGTTCCATAATTATCCATATGGCATTAATTTTCAAATCAATCTTCCTTGCATAGATTGATTTTATTTGATTTTGCCTTCAATAAAAGCTTTCCTTATCTTTGCCAAAAAATTAATGCCAATTAAAATAAATGCCAACTCACGTGTGCATTAACAATCTCCCCATTTGGCATTTTTTGGCAAAATCCAATCTCCCCATGTATGCTGAATCGGATGCGCTTGAAACAAACTCCCCCTGAATAATCACTTGGTAATAAAACATCTGCACAAGACATTGTGCATGACACAGAAAGAGACACTAAGTTTCCCAGCATACATAGTCTTAGGAATTACAAATCAAATATCCAAAATCCAAAATTACTCCCCCTTTTTGCCATAAAAAGACAAAAGGGCCACAAAAGTAATAAAAACAGAAGAAATTGACTTAGAGCAATCACCATCAAAATAAATATGAAGATAATTAAGTTGAATCCTCCTCATCATAAGGCACAAGGCCAACTGAATCTGCAAGTAAGTGAACACCTGCAGTAGCTTCTGGAATGCTATCATCTTTACCAGCATCAAACCCACCAGATTGGGCGCTGGAAGAGGCAGAACTAGCAGGGACACTAGTTAGGACATCAGGAGTGACATCAGAAGTCTTTACACCAAAAACAGGAATTTCCACTCAGCCATTTCCTCATCAGAATCAGAATCAGCAGTTTCTTCAGCAATAGGATTTTCAGTTTCCATCTCTGATTCTGCAATTACAGGAGATAAAGTTTGAGATATACCTGCTGAAACATTTTGTGTGACATCAGGTGGATTGTCTAAAGATCCATCCACATTCTCTGCAGTGGTATCTGTCTTTGCAGCAACATTCTTCTTTCTTCCAGCAGTTTCAGCTGCAACATCCTTAGCTTGCTTGACAGCTGTCAGGTCATCAAGAACAGCAGAAATTTCCTTTCTTCTTTTTTCAATTTCAGCTTTCTGACCCATTAGCGCTTTTAGCTCATTCTCCAGCACCTTAATGGTGCGTGATAGCGGCACAGTGTTACCAAGCTTATCAGTGTTAGAGACATCCTGCATGACATCCTCCATGTCATTGATATTATCACCCATTAACAGCTTTTAGCTAATCCTGATCTCCTCCTTATCAGTTTCTAGGATCTCTCTCGCTTTAATCACAGGATATTGTGAAGACAGAATAGCATAAATCAGACATGGAAAAGGATATGCAAGCCTTTCATTCTTGCAGTCAGCGTGCTTCACGATTTGATCAAACAGAAACTGTCGAATATCAAACTCCACAAAATTTCTAATCTTAAACAGCAACGTGGCCATAGCCTTATTGACTCCGTTCCAATGAGAAGTTGGTAGCCAGTTTCTCATTGCAATTTTGTGCAAGATAGCATATTTAACAGATAACTGGGAGGCAGGAAAGTCTTTTCATCTTGGCCATACCTGTCTGACTTCACCAGTGATATCAGTGATTATCACATTATAATCAGGGGTAAAATTTCTAATATTTTCCCAATGGCTTCCCAGGTATGTATTAATCACATCAGGAGAAAACTTAAACACACAACCCCTCACATAAACATGTCCTCCATCTGGATGGTCAAAGTCCTTTATTGTTGGGTCCAGATTGCAGTAAAATTCTTTGAACTACCCTCCGTACATAGGGTTTTATCCTATTGATTGTTCGTCCTAAACCTTGGCTAATCAATTGGTCAACAAGTTTCTGACAGTCCTTGAAATCACCCTCATGTATATTTCTTTCTCCCCAAATGTTTCTTTTAGAAACTCGACTCCACAAACCAGCATTATACTCAGACTTAAAATCATCAAGATTAACCGCAGAAACAGAAGACTTACTTGATGCTGCATGGGACTTGACCTTTGACATTGATTTGGATTGAGCCATTATTTGTGATACAGAGGCAGGTTGAGCTTTCTGGCACTTCGCTTTGGGAGACTTTGCTAGTTCTGAGTCAGAAACATCATGGATTTCAGTATTTTCTGAAGAGTCATCATCATCATCAAGAGAGTCATTATCATCAGACGATCTCTCTTCATCATCAGAAGGGCCATTTTTTCCTTTATTGGACACACCTCCTCCAATATTCCCTTCGCCAGCCCATCCTCATCCGAGGAACTATCATCCACCAGTTTGAACCTTTTTCTCTTAGGTTCAACATTCACCTTAGAGACATCCGGTGGTTTGGGGTACAACACTCGTCCAGTATGGACCCTCACTGGTCTGACGAAATCGTGTCCTAATTCCTGACGGATCAATGGACTGAATAGCAGTAACATCAATTGCCCTTGAAGCCAAATCAGCCTCAGAATTCGGGACTTGCTCTTGTGACTCAGCAGAATTACCATCTCCTTTTGACAATTCTAGTGTTGAATGAGTAATAACCACATGAACTTCATCATCATCCATTGTTTCTACTACCCTTGCAGCACGAGATGAAGAATCGGGTTGAGACATTTTCAGATTTTTGGATTACTTAATTCAATAAAACTCTCAAAGGCTTTGATTATGTTCATAGTGATGAAGGCGGCTGAGATAAGTTCACAAACTTGAGTAGTAGAAGCTTAAAAGTCCAGAAACCCTTGAAATTTCAAAATAGGGAATAGAGTCCGATATTATTGCCGTCAGATTTTGCGTAATCGAGGCCAACTCTTCAATTCCATATATTCAGCCGAGAGATCCCCGAAAATCCACGTGTCATACGGAGTGCTGAAGATCAGAATTTCATAAAAACATATCCACAGCTACAATTTCGCCCAAAACTTGGAGGCGAGAAACCCGAAGAGACAAAAACACTAGCTATTCTACTATTGTTGTTTTTTCTATCATTTTTGTATATATTTTATATATATTGCTGTACATAAAAATAAAATACAAAAAAACTTACAATATTGAAGGACTTCATCACATAACACAAAGGCCCAGAGCAGACCTCAGTTCTTCAAATCTTGCCCCATCCAAGGCTTTGGTGAAAATGTCAGCAAATTGTTTTTTGTCACCATGTGTTCCAAAGTAATTCTTTTTTCTTCCACAAGAGATCGAATAAAATGATGTCGAATATCTATATGCTTTGTCCGAGAATGCTGAACAGGATTCTTAGAAATATTGATAGCACTTATATTGTCACAGTAGAGTGTCATGACATCCTGTGTGACACCATAATCTTTCAGCATTTGCTTCATCTAGAGAAGCTGAGTACAACAACTCCCAGCTGCAATATACTCTGCTTCAGCAGTTGACAGAGAAATAGAGTTTTGCTATTTGCTGAACCATGACACCAATTTGTTTCCCAAATAGAAACATCCACCAGAAGTGCTCTTTCGATCATCTGAATTTCCAGCCCAATCAACATCACAATAACCAACGAGATTGGTGTTTGTATCAAAAGAATACCAGATCCCATAGTCAGTTGTCCCACTGATGTACTTAAGAATTCGTTTGACTGACACCAGGTGTGACTCGCGAGGATCTGCCTGAAACCGGGCACATAAACCGACACTGAAGCAGATATCAGGACGACTAGCAGTTAGGTACAAGAGACTGCCAATTATACTTCTGTATAGACTTGCATCAACAGGAGTTCCCTTCTCATCTTTAGATATCTTCTCATGAGTTCCCATAGGTGTTCTTCTTGGACGAGCATTCTCCAATTCAAACTTCTTCAGCAAATTCTTGGCATACTTACTTTGAGAAATAAAAATACCATCATTGCGTTACTGAATTTGAAATCCAAGAAAGTAAGTGAGCTCACCTACCATACTCATCTCAAATTCGCCAGTCATTTGAGCAATAAATTCATCCACCATTTCCTGTGACACGGAGCCAAACACTATATCATCAACATATATTTGAGCAAGTAAAAACTGACCTTTAGTTTGGCGAATGAAAAGGGTTTTATCTACTCCCTCTCGCTCATATCCCTTGGCCAACAAATACTGAGTCAGCCGTTCATACCAAGCACGAGGAGCGTGCTTGAGCCCATATAAAGCCTTCTTCAATTTGTAGACAAACTCGGGATGATGAGGGTCCTCAAAATCCTTTGGTTGAGCAACATACACCTCCTCATTAAGAAGATCATTTAGGAAGGCACTCTTTACATCCATTTGATACAATTTGAATCGCAACACACATGCAATTGCAAGCAAGAACCGAATAGACTCAAGTCTAGCAACTGGAGCAAATGTCTCATCAAAATCAACTCCTTCAATTTGAGTGTATCCCTGAGCAACCAACCGATCCTTGTTGCGAGTGATATTCCCATGCTCATAACTCTTATTATTGTATATTCACTTTGTGCCAATGACATTCACATTAGGTGGACATGGAACTAGATCCCAAACTTGATTACGTGTAAATTGATCAAGTTCTTCTTGTATCGCACCAATCCAATATTCATCTAATAAGGCTTCTTTCACGTTCTTGGGTTCAATAGATGATGTAAAACATGTCATTTGAATCATATCTCAGAAGTTCACCCTTGGCTTTTCTCTTGTTCGAATTCCATCATCCAGATTTCCAATAACTTCATCAGGAGGATGATTTTTCTGTACACTGGTGGAAGGTTGCCTGCGTGGTGAGATGACATCTTCCACATTATCAGTCGCAGTACTCTGATCAGTGACACTACTTGTGACACTGGGTGAACTACTGCCTGGAACACTGGAATTTACTTCATGTAGTGGATCTGTAACATCTACATTAGAATCAGCAGTTACTTTCAGAGAGTCATCGACTT
Source organism: Ophiorrhiza pumila (assembly GCA_016586305.1). NCBI lineage: Eukaryota > Viridiplantae > Streptophyta > Magnoliopsida > Gentianales > Rubiaceae > Ophiorrhiza > Ophiorrhiza pumila. Next base: position 24,612,649 of record BLIW01000004.1, on the reverse strand, counting down.
GAACATTTGCAGATTCCATGACAGTTCGAGTCCTTTTGTTGTAGATTCGATAAGCTCGACTATTAATAGCATATCCAAGAAAAATTGCTTCATCACTCTTGCGATCGAGCTTCCCTTTATATTCCCAGTCATTCAACACATAGCAAGTACTAGCAAAAGGATGAAATTAGTTCACAGTTGGAGTTCTACCTTTCCAAATCTCATACGGAGTTTTATCAGTTCCACCACGAAGGTATACTCGATTGATAGTGTAACATGCTGTGTTCATTGCCTCTGCCCAGAATTTCTGTGAAATATTTCGTTCGTGTAACATGACACGTGACATCTCTGCTATAGTTCGATTCTTTCTTTCCACGACTCCATTTTGCTGAGGAGTTTTATGGTGCAGAAAACTCATGACTTATTCCATGCTGATTACAGAAATCAGAGAAATCTGAGTTTTCAAACTCTCTTCCATGATCACTGCGAATACGTATAATCTTCAAGATAGCACATCACTTTTCACGCTGAAGACGTAAACACAGTGTTTTGAAGGTATTAAATGTGTCGGACTTTTCTCGAAGGAATTCAACCCATGTAAATCGTGAAAAATCATCAAAAGTTACATATGCATACCGCTTTCCTCCAATACTTTCTACTGACATAGGACCCATCAAATCCATATGAAGCAGTTCCAACACACGCGTTGTTCCTGGTGTCTGAGACATAGGATGTGACACCTTTGTTTGTTTTCCAATCTGACATGGACCACATATTCTGTTTTCATCAAACTTCAGTTACGAATAGCTCCTTTAGTAGTAATGTTCTGCAGCATCCGTATATTCATATGTCCCAATTTTCGATGCAATAGAATTGAATCTTCCATGCCTGATCGAAGACATGTTGATGAGGCAGAGATGAGATAGCAATTATCCCTCGATCTTACTCCTTCCATGATACACATGTTGTTTTGATCTATCACCTTACAATTTCTCTTAGTGAAATTTACATCCAAGCCTTGGTCTCACAAGTGACTAATGCTGAGCAAATTTGCCTTGAGGCTATCTACCAGCAGTACATTATCCAGCTTTGGTAGCCAACGCACATCTAGAGTACCTTTTCCAATGACACGAGCTGTGACACCATTGCCAAAAGTTACTTTTCCCATACTTCCTGACACAACATCCTTCAAAAAATTGTTGTTACCAGTCATATGTCTGGAGCATCCACTGTCAAAATACCACTCATCAGTTGTGACAGCCTTTAGTGAAGTGTATGTGAAATTGCATCGGAAATTAGGCTTTATCACCCAGCTCAGTTGTGTATTTCTGCAAGAAGTAGAGTTTCTAGCAGTACCTTGTCTTAATTCAGCAAGATAGATAAAACATCTAGGACGAATATGACCACGACGATTGCAGTAATGACAAATAGGTATAAATCTGTTACCTCTTTCGTTAGGAGCATAATAGGAATAATAAGGATTTGACCTATTCACAGCAACCTGCTTCCCTTTGGATTTATCCACTGATAGTGACACTGACTGTGACATGGTTTGTGACACTGCCTCTGACACTAAGCTTTCTCCTTTGTATCCCAGTCCTGTGTAGTCACCACTTGATTGACCAACCTTAAGAATTTCATCCAGCTTGGAAGCTCCTGAATTTAGCATCTTAACTCATTTCTTTATGTGATTTAACTCATTGGTTAATGTCTTCACTTCCTCTTGGCTTACTCTCAGATTGATAACCAGATCAGTGTTAGATTGATGAAGATTGTCCATTTCATTTTGCAAATCTCCAACCTGTGTATGAAGTTGCTGATTTACTCTAGAAAGTTTAGTCCACTTGTCATGTAGATTCTTGAATTCCACCAGAATATCTTCCTCTATAACATAATCTTCATCTTCATCTAGATAGGTTGACATATTACCAATGACACTCTGTGTAACATCCATTTTCTTGTCATGATCAGATTGTTAAGTCTTAGTGGTGAGAGCCACATGGTTGTTCTGAAAATCATCTTCTTTGTCTGAATCATCTTCGCTCCAAGTTGTGTTGAGTGAATTCCTCTTTTTTCTTAATGTATTAGCACAATCTGCTTGAACATGCCCATAACCATCACATTCTCTGCACTTAATTCCTTTATGTTTGAATGATTGATCAGACATATGATATTCTTCCATGTGCTTTTTATTGTTTGCCACCTCATTCTTGGTGTTACTGACACTGCCCCTGACACCCAGATTACTTCTGCCATATCTTTTCAGTATTTTGCTGAAGTTCTTAGATATTAATGCCAAGAATTCCTCAAGATCATCATCTCTAGAATTGTCCAACTTCTGCATTTCTGCCTTCAAGGCAAGTTCCTTATTTTTCTTTGCTTCCATGTCTACTCCTAGATTCATCTCAAATGTTATAAGGGATCCCATCAATTCTTCCAGCTTCATCTTTGAGATGTCTTTTGCTTCCTCAATGGCAGTAACTTTATGAGCAAAGCGTTGAGGCAAAGATCGTAAGATTTTTCTCACAAGCTTTTATTCTGAAAAATTTTCACCAAGGGCAAATGCTTCGTTGGCAATATCACACAGTTTGACATTGAATTCTGTAATGCTTTCATCTTCAAGCATCCTCAAGTTTTCAAATCTTGTAGTCAGAATCTGCATCTTTGATACCTTTACAGAGGTTCCTTCATGAGTAGTTTGCAGAATTTTCCATGCCTTTTTAGCAATCACACATGTTGAAATAAGTTTGTACTGCCCTGGGTCTACTACATTAAATATAGTATTAAGTGCCTTTGAGTTGCTGTTTGCCAAGGCATCTTCAGCAGTAGACCAGCTTTCTTCGGGCTTGAGAGATTTGACACCATCAGCATCAGTAGTCATTGGAGGATCCCATCCAACCAGAATTGATTTCCAAGCCTTCTCGTCAATGGCTTTGATAAGCGCTCTCATTCTAGCCTTCCAATACGCATAGTTGCTTCCATCCAAGAGAGGTGGACGCATTGTTGAACCTCCTTCCTTCATAGAGTCTATCGCACCAACCAACCAAGATCAAGTCCTGCGGATCCCGCATAAGAAATAGAGACGACCCGCTCTGATACCAATTGAAAGATCTAGGTTAGATATGCGGTGTCCCAGTGGGTGAGTGACACTAGGTATGACACCGATAATAAAACAGTAATGGACAATAATAAAAACGCGGAAATTAAAAAGACAGGAGGTTGGTAACGCAGTTCGGCAATTGCCTACGTCTGCGGGGCCACGCCCAGAAAGAACAATCCACTAAGTTCACAAGTTACAAGACATTCAGTATGACACAAGGTAAGACACCATCTTATCTTCGATACTGCATCTTCCTAACTTCTGCAGTTGAAATTATCAATGATCACTTAGGCACTCATAGTTTCCCCGTAGATCCATTTCACTATCCAGAAGATGAGGACGCCGACCAAGAATTGCTGAATGAGCTTGCACACCCTGGAGCTGAGTGGGTTGTGGACAGTCAGGGCGCACATAATTATGTTCGGTATCAATTTCTACGATGTGATGTTAAATTGTGGTTGATGTTCGTGTTATCGAGACTTATACCTGGCTCACAGTCATCCGAGGTTCTTCGCAAACGTCTTTATCTAATTTTGGCAATTACGGGACGACGGTCTAACGATGTCGGCCGAATTATAGTCCAGGACATCAGAGTGGGAATTGAGGAGGATTTTGCATCGATCTATTTCCCAGTTCTTATTGAGGAACTGTGCAAGGCTCAAGGGGTGAGTGATGAGTTGGGTGGAGATTGGAGGAAAATGAGAGGACCTATAGCTACCCCATTGTATCAAAAGTATTTGAAACTTGATCGTGAAATGCTGAAAGCACAAATAGCTGAGCCTAGTGTTCCTCCTGTTCATGTCAGCATGTCAGAGCAACAACCTACCTCCTATGATTTCAGTTCATTCCAGAGTACCTTAGATGAGTTCTGAGATTCAGTGGACAATCGATTCCAAGTTATGGATGAGCGGTTAGGCAGTATGCACAAGATGATGAATGATATATAGCAAGGTTGGAATTCACATACTTCAACTATGCTCACCAAGTTGGATGACATCTCTTCAATTGCGTAGTAGCAATTTGAGGTCTTGTATCATAGGCAGGTGATAATGCAACTGGAGTTAGATCGGTGCATTAAGATGGCTGTATATTATCATACTCCTCCAGGGCCACCTAGACCACGACCAACTTCTGCGCAGTTAGCCGGTTATGTTATTCAAAATTTGTCTATGGATGATATCAGTGGTGAAATTCATGAGCTGCCCCCAGGAGTTCCTAATCGATCTTCACTCAAGCCGTTGCCAACTTTTGGCCGAATTCCACAAGCTCCTCCTACTCCTAATTTTCGTGTGGATCCGGATTTCATGCCAGCAACGAGAATCCCATTGTTTGGTACGGGACAGCCATTTCAAGGACCTACGCATGCACCATTCCACTGGGTTGCTTCTCGTTTGCTACTATAGCATCTTTCTCATCGCCTTCATCGTCTGCTCCTTCATCATCACAGGGAGCCCCTCATTCTTAATCTTTTACAATGCGGACAATGTTTATTTCAAGTGTGGGGGGGTTCAAATGTTGTGGTTGTGTCTATTTTAAGTTTATGGTTTGAAGTTTATGGTGGGGATTGTTGCCATAATCAGACGCTGGGAAGTTGGTATGCTTGTTATTCTGCTATGGTGCATTTGTGTGAACTGAGGAACATTATGAGTTTCTTGTTTTGAGCATGAAGTTCTGAAGTTGTTGTGTTTTGAAGTTAATTGAAGCTTGAAGTTTAAAGTTTGAATTGTGGTTACAGTATGTTGGTATAATGATGTTGCTAGAGCTTGTAGGAGTTTGACATGCTTGATGTGTTGTGGTATGTACTGAAGATTAAGTAGCTTATATGTGGTGTTTGTTTGTTAGTTCTTTAAATGTTGTGTTGGTGTTGAAGTGAAATGAAAACAAATGTGTGTGAGTGTGTGAGTGCAGTATTGTAATGGAATGCCCACTTTGCATTTGGAAATTGCTCCTTTTGTCAGCTATGTTTGAACCTGAGTTCATCAATGTTATCTTTTATTGATTTTGTATGTAATTTTTTTTTCTGTCTTGATTCCAAATGCAAAGGAATTTGGCGCAATTTGTTGGTCAAGGTACGATGTCCAAGTAAGATAGATATGTCATACAAACTATCCATTTGACATAGGGGGTAAGCTGGTTTCGGTTGTTCTTTTTGTTAGGCATCTGCTTGTTATTCTTGGGTGTTCTTGCATGCTTAGTCCCTTGAAGACACTTAGGAACAAGTGGTTACGTAAGAAAGGATTTGGTAGAAAAAATGTTTGGCAACTGGGAAATGAAAAGCCATAAGACCCTTGGCAAAGATATTGGGAAAAATAGCCATAAAACCCAGGCAAAAGTGGAAAAAAAGCCACAAGACCCAGGCATTCATACACTAAAGTGTGTGACGAAAGAAAGCACCAAAGTGCAAATTTGAATGTGAATGATATAAAAGAAAGCACCAATGTGCACCAATAATCTTGTGTACAATTTGTTCCTATGTGTGGACAAGGAGATTGGTATGCAGTGGATCGTGAGACAGAATAGAAAGGGGTGTGTATACATGAAGAGTACTGAGCCAGAATTCCTCGGCACACACTTGCACGTATGACATTTTGTTCTTTATTCATTATGCCTTGATTGATAATGTCTGTTGAAATCTAGAAATTTGGAATTGGAAATTGTTTTTGAAAGTTCTGATGTGTGTGAAAATGTTTATGATGAACTGAGGAGAGAATATAGTGGACACGGGAACAATGTCTTGAATGTAAGTGGTTAACATATTAAGAGTGAGCTTTGCTTGAGGACAAGAAAAATATCAAGTTTAGGGGAAATTGATAAGTCAGTTTTATACTGACTTAATTGTATTGTCTTTCACTTTGCTTTTGTAAGTTTTATCGCACTTTATACGTGGAATGTGTAGAAATTGGTGTGTTGTACAAAGAATGATACGAGTTGATATTGGCTAGAATGAGCTGAAAATGAAAACATTGGAATGTGGAAGTGGTATAGTGTTGTGGGGTTAGGAGGAATGCAATAAGTTGTTTGTTATGAATTGAGAGTTTATATGATTTTATGTGGAATGTTGTGATAAATTTCTGTGACAATCGTGCATGGGAGTGTGTTCAGTGAAAAGAAGTTGAATTGGTTTTATAGTGTTGAAGTGTTGAGTTTCTTTTTAGTTGAATGCATGAATCTATAGCACAAGCACACTTATGTGCATCTTGATTGCGTTATGGCTGACATCGGTTCATCTCTCATGCACATTGCTACACTCTCACTAGCACACAAACACCAGGGATTGCACAAGTGTCACACGCTGTGCACAAGTTGTCGCATCAGCTGCGACATCGGCGCACGTTCTACACGGCACTGTGTAGGCATCGTCGCGCTCGAACACCAACGCGCGGCGCACACACACATAGCACAGCATGCAGCTCTTGTTGACATCTTCCCGCACACGTGCACAACCCTCGCACATGCCTCGCGTCACTTGCACCCTACTGTGCACGCATCATCGCACATCTTGCACACAGACCACTTGTATGCTTATGCATACCACGCACAACACAGCACACACTTCACAGCACACTCACGCATTCACTAAGGCATTACAAAGCATACTCAATACATTACACAGCTCATCCCTCGGCACCATTCTTAGCACTCATATTGTGTGTTTTGTTATATGTTCATTCATTAGTACGTTTCACTTAAAACACTCAGCTCGTGATATGTAGAACATTTGCCACTCATAAATTTCACAACATTCTTCACACGATCCATTGTTATCTCAGCACTCCAACTTAAGTTCTACATCACTCATGGGAATCCTTCAACACATCATCCACAAAAGCAAAACAAGAAATTGGCTTGCGATGCGTCGCAGCCTTGCATGACTTTGGCCTAGGACGCATCGCAGCCTTGCACGACTTTGGCCTGCGATACGTAGCAAGCTGTGCACGTGTCGCAAGCTGTGCATGATTCTGGCTTGAAATGCATCACAGCTGTAGTCTGGGAATTTGGTTGGAAAATTTGGCTAATTATGGAATTTGCATCTTATGCAGAAGTTGATGAAGACGTGATTGCGGGGAGCTTGAAGCCGCGGGGAGCTTGAGAAAGGCGTGAGGGTCCAAGGCTCAGAAGCGTGAAAAGATGATTGTGCACGAGCTATATTTTGGATTTCTACTATATACAGGGCATTCTTGTTAATTAGTCTTTAGTTTACGTTTGCGTATTGTTTACGTTTTGTAACCTCTATAAATGAAGGATTTATTCAACATTATTAGGGGATCGATCATTCTAGACTCTTAACAGACTTTTGATTTTGGAAAGCGGGAGTTTTCTCTCACTAGAAATTCTTTCTCTCTAGTTTGTCTCTCTCTTTCATTTCTTCTCCGATCGTGATTCCGATAGAACTTGTGAACTGAGCACGGAATTCTCATTCTCAATTAACGAAGTTTTAGACAATTCTTGAACTTAAATTCTTCCAATTTGTATGAAAATCAATTGTCTTGAACTTAAATGTGAAGATCGGGATATGAAAATGATGTTTCGTGGCTAATTCGATGATGTCCTAGGTTTATGACTAGACAAATGTGAAATTAAAGGTTGAAATGTTATGCATTTGACCCAAACATTATGAAAGAGGTCATACATGCTTTTAATTGCTCGATTAAGTGAAGTTTCATAGAACTTGCACCGTCATTGACTGGATTGAACTTAAATTATGGTCGCCATGCTAGGTCAAGGCTTGATTCAACAATAACGGTGGAAATTGCATGAAATGAGGACTGATTGTATGAGTATGGAGTTTCTTCGCTTGCTTGGCTTTGTTCTTGATCCGAGATGTGGTCGTCATGCCAATCGGAGGTCATTGAGTCATTAGAACCAACTGAATGATGATTCTATGATGCTAGTTTGAGTTTAGAAACTTAGGTCGGGCCTCGCCATGGGAGACGTAAGTTTTTGCAAGTACAAAAGCTAGTGTTTGTAGGCCGAGATGTTGCAGTGTTTAATCATCTCCCTTAGGCCTCGACATGGGAAAAGTAGGATGTAAGGAAGTAGAGAGAACATTGCGGTCGACATGCTGAGTGTTCACTTGCCTCCTAGGCAACAGTTGTCTCCTCCTAACATGATTTGCATGGGGTCAAATGTATAGCAGTCGTGTTTAATTCACAGTTGTCTGGCACATTAACTCTAGGACGTCTATCTCAAATCTTTGTATCTTCTTCCTGCTCTGCTTGCATTTGTCTTGTTACCTTTAATTCTTTAGTTTTGACATTACTTTTACTGATTCTTGATATTGAATATTTGGCAACACAATTTGAGCAACACTACTTGAATTCTTGAAACCAAATCACCTTCCCTGTGGATACTATCCCTACCACAGCATCTACATTAGTGAATAGGGTTGAATTGCAAGGTACACGATAAGCCTGTCGCTTGCGCTATTTAATAACCCTAAAATATAATCTCGGGAGTATATTTTCTTAATTGATACTTGAAATCAAAGTCATCATCTTATTTATTGTGTTTTGTCTTTTACATTCTTATCTTTAGTTCGATAATTTTTGAAAATCCAAAAATATTTTCTTAAATTTTCAACATTATCCTTTCTCCGTGGGAACGAACTTGCTATACTTACACAATTAAAGGGTAGATTAGCATTATTTTTATTAGGGGTAGATAGCAACTATGAGCATATTTTATACATATATTTGCACCCTATCAAATTTTGGTGCCATTGCTGAGGAAAGCAACTGTGTTCAAATTTTAGCTTTTTTGTGAATACTATTTGTAAATATTTTATTCATTTTTTTGTTTTGTTTATTTATTTATTTTTAGTTTTAATTTCTACCTAAGTATATATGTCTAGGAGGTTTGGGGAATCCTTTGAAATTAATTTTGACCCACCACATAGATGGAATGATAAACAACCAAACTCTAGAGTATTTGGAGATTTTCACCATTTAGGATATGGGAAGACCAGTGAATAGGGATATAGTGAGCCTTTATGTTATTTATCTTTACATTGTTTTGAAGATCCATTGAAAATTTGAACTTGTATGATAATGAACAAGCTACTTTCAGAATGAATATTGTTTCTTGTAGGTTGTGCCAAGGGGATCATCCCACTTATCAATGCCCCTCTCAATTTGGGAATGCATGCAATCATCAAGGTGGTTATGAACCATATTTGAGGGAGCAAGGATCTTGCATATGGGTATTTAACAGTCATTTTGGCCAACACTCTTTATCTCATTCTTAATGAGGGTTTAGATATTATTCAGGCTATAATGGAGAGCGGTTGATTCAAAAAAAAGCAACAAAATGCATCTCAAGGAGGAAATGGAAGCACCACTAGAGGATATACTTTATAAACTCATTGATAGACTAGATAAATTCTCATAGGTGCTAGATCAAAAATTTGCTCAATTGGAGAAAATCATAAAGAGGCAGGATGACATATTGAGAGAGCATGGTGCCACAATGAAAAACTTATAAGTACATGTAGAACAATTCATTGAAACTCTATACCATGAATCCCAAGAGTGTTCAACAAATGCAACATTGTGCAATAGTGAGGTACAACTTGTCTAATCACCTTATATCTCATCTTCTATCTCACTACATGATTCATTATATCATAGTGTCCCAACTTCTATGGATTGTAATTTAGAGTTTAATAATTCTCATGATGAATGTATTTCAAAGTGTCCTAAGGAGTTGGAATCTTTGCATGTTGTAGATAATTTAGAGGAATGCATTAATGATGAACCAATACTAAGTCAATCCAATATTATTGTTTCCATAATGAAGATACCTCCAACCTTGACCCCTATGTTGGTTTATGTGAAGAAGACATGTCTGTTTGTAATAAAATAGCAGACATAGCGAATTCTTGTTTTATTTTGACATCTTACATGAAACTTTATGGTTTAAATAATATGGTAGATGTAATTAAAATGATTCACACTGAAACACCTTTATTGGATGATAATATTGTTTAATGTGTTGTTGATGTTGATGTGTCTAAAACTAAATACCATGTTAGTTTAGATAAGGAAGACTTGCATATTTTCATGAAATAGCTAATATGGTAGAGACTTGTTTTATGGATACATCCATCTTTGAAATTACTGATGATTTCATTGAGACCATGGATGCAAAGCCCTTGGTCGATTATTATAGTTCAAACAGGTTAGAAGAAAAAGTGACATGGAAGGATGACGAACCATAGGAAATCCCAAAGTTAATGGTGAAAGTAGAAAATGAGAAGCCTATCTTGGAGGAGCAAGAGTGGTACAAAGTTGAGTTCATTGAACTTGCTTCTCAAATGCATGAGCTTAAGTTCCTCCTTAAAGGGTTGCAAAAGAAGCCCTATGCTAGAAGACGAAGTGCTTATAAAAGAGCATTCTTTTGGTATAAGGATAGGTATTCCATGTCTTGAAGGAGAAGGACACAATAATAAGGTCTAGCAGGGGACCAAATAAACCTAGAACTACCTTCTTACCTTTCTTTAAAATTAATAGTTTTTATTATGTTTTTGTTTTTAGTTGTTAGTTTGAATAAAGAAGAAGGCTACTTGAGACATTGCCAAGGTCTCAACCGCACAACAAGTTTGCCTGGAATGGCATGGATAATAGGTGAATTCTTTCCTTTTCTCGCACATTGAGGACAATCCATATGACCCATTCCCAAGAGTCTTACTATTATCCCTCTATGAAACTGCTTTTAATAATAACTCTAAGAGAACTCATATGGATGGTAACGGAGATTAGAAGCAGTAAGACTCTTGGGAATGGGTCCAAAACCCAAAGGTAAAATAGTACTCCAAGTGGATGTCACGGGTTGGCAAGAGCGTCGTCTACCCTTGCAATTTTACCCAATATCACCAAAACAAGTAGTAGTGGCAAGCGGGATCGTATCCAACATGGAGAGGATTGAATTAAGAATTGTAGAGGTGATAGAATAAAAAGTGTTCAATAAAGCAAGCAGCAAGTATGAGCAAATACGTAAGTCAATCAAAAAGTGAAATGGTGTTGCCTTGAGGGAGGTCAGTGTGACGACTCTATTTGATTATCCTTGACTAGTGTAAGAACATGAATGAGGGGATCGTTCTTCTAGTGAACTTAGGGTTGATCTCCTTATAAGACTCACAATCCTAATTCACCTTGCTCCTCTCATCTTCCCTTGGTAGGGCAAGACCTAGGCTCAGCTTCCTAATTCCCGATCCATACCTGACACTAGAACCCCAACTCCCTTGGACAAGACAGTCAACCAAAGTCCGAGTTCTAATGTTCAAATAATCCTAAGTCTTTCCATTACACTAACTTCAATTGTCATTGGTAATGCACAACTGACTTTGCATCCTTATACAGATCATAGGACTCATTCAAGTTGTTCCTTATTCCAGTGATGTTATTTCAATTTCCATTAATAGCACTAAATTGACCTCAGTGGTACTGCAAGTCATGTAAAGGGCCTAGGCGTGAGTGAGTAAGTATTGAAATAAAGCATCAACAAGATATAAGAAACAATATCAAACACGTAATATGCAAAAGAAATGTCTCAAATCAATTTAGAGTCATCACACTTAATCCCTCAAAGCAACAACCTAATGTTTAGCCAATCATGTTTATCGGCTTTGAAAAAAAGTTTGACAAAGCCAGATCAAACATAGCTATTACAGAAAGATAAAATGGAATGATCTCCACTCTGATCTCCTTTTTCTCTTGAAGCCCTAACTCTCTTGATTGATCTCCGTTCTTTGATCCTCCAAAAAGCTCCCTTCTTCTTGTCCTTCTCTGGCTTTTATAGTTTTCTCTTCATGTCCTTGCCAAGTGAGCTTCCTGGAAGTTTCCTTGCTATGCCCGGATGTTGACACGTGCTCCTGTAAATATAAGCCAAGAATGTAGTGAAGACACGCGTATTTGACAAATAAGAGTGACGAGGCAAAATATCAAGTAGATTAAATGCGGTGTTTGCTACACGTGCTTGGACCAAATGTGGAGTGTAATGTATACTAAATGCATGATAAAATCCCTAAGTAAAAATCTAACAAAGGAAAAGTATAACAAAGAACGAAAATATGACAAAGGAAAAATATAACAAAGAACAAAATGTATGAAATTATCAAGTGTGCAGAGTGTGCAAATGTGAATGAGGCGGGCGTGTGGTGCGCCCGCCGTGTGAGTGGCGGCCGCCGTGTGGGTGGCGGGCGCCATGAGCGCCCGCCGTGTTGTGTGTGTGCGTGTGTGAGGCGGGCGCGTGGTGCGACCGCCGTGTGTGTGACGGTCGCCTAGTGCGACCGCCGTGTGTGTGGTGGGCGCACCATGCGCCCGCCATGTGTAGTGCATGTGTGCGAATGTTTGTGCAAAGTGTGTGCGGGTGTTTGTGCAAAGTGTGCGCGTGTTATGGTCGAGCGTGTAAGTGTGGTGAGCTTAAATGTGTAAGTGAGGGTGCTGTGCGAATGTAAGTGCTTTGTAGACTTTCGTGAGGGCATGGAGGTCGGTGGTGTGCAGGGCAGCTTGGAGGTCGATGGTGTGCATGACCAAGTGTTGTGCATTTTCCATACATCAGAGCCTTTTCACGTTGTTTTACAACACTTAGCCATTTTCACACAAATCTCCAAAACATGCAGTTCTAGCACACGGTCAACATACAAGCATCATTTCCGCACAAAGTCCATAGCAAAAGATAAGGAAATTCTCACAAATAAGTCGGCGAAATACCCGACTTATCATTCCCCCACACTTAAGTCTTTGCTAGTCCCGAGCAAAGTATAACCAAATGTCTACCCTCACATTCATCACTCTCAACATCATCACACTCTCAACATCATCAGCTCTCCACTTAAAATTTTCGCATGCAAAGGAAAACATTTGATCACGTTTACAGTTCATTCGACCTCATACAAGTTATCAAGTAAGGTGTAGTGAATAAAGACCAAACCGTCAGCGTGTAAGTATGTGCTGAGAGATACATATTTCCCCTTAGTCTGTCTATGCAAAGTACTCAAGTAGGCACTTTAGTTAAGAATGCTTGCACTACAGCCTTTTGTCTACACACACGAACACTTCATACTAAAATGAAAGACAAGAACTTAACTAATCTTACTGGGGATTTCCCCTTATTCAATGCACATTGGTGCTTATTGCTTTCTTTTCGAAACTCGTGCCGCACATTGGTGCTTGGCTTCCAGGGTTTTGTGGCTATTTTTTCCCTTTATTCGTCGCAATCCATGTTCGTTGTGTGTCTTCAAGAGACTATATATATAAATGCAAGAAAAAGTGCTTACGAGTAGAAAACACATACAAACAAAGAAACATAAGCTCCCTCCTATGTCAAATTTTGTGCTGGCGTTTCTATCTTACATTAACACCACACTTTACCCATCAACATCGTATGCAATCGAATAAATTCAATAAAACTCAAAAATTTTCGAATACATTGAACAGTTTGTGGATTGGTGGATTTGTTGATGAAATTGAAAGTGCGATTGTAATGGATTGTGCAAGTGTATTAGATAGGCAGTGGCAATCTTTCCACAACACAACATCACACTCTTACATTTATAACAACTAGAAATCAAGGCACACCACATCACAACTTTGAAATGGAAAGCACACTACAAGGTCAGTGCTAGTCACTGCCTTGTTTTTCATTCCCACAACAGCACGAAGAAAAGAATAAAATAAAATGAAATAAAAACACCTCCTAATACTAATATACTATCACACCACCTCCGATCCCTGCAATACATAACAAACACACAAACAATTCAAAGCATTTCAAAGCAAAGGCAAAGTAAGGATTTGATAACCACACATCACACATGGACCTCCAGAGCAACAACCACGCATGGACCTCCAGAGCATGCAAGACGGACTCACCCCCACACACTTAGAATCAACAATGGTCCCCATTGTGTGAAAAGGAAAGAGTCTACCCAGTTTATGCGTCGCGCTAGGCCCGTTCTTGCTGCTCCGCTTCCAAATAGATTTCCCATTGTGGGTTGCCGATGGTGCCGAGAGAGTGTCGGGATTCCTCCGTGGGAGATATTCCAATTCTTTGGCTCCTCGCCATTTGCGACAGTAAGTATGGGAAATATATAGGTGTGCTAGAGCCTTTCTTCGCCCGATCGATGGATGCCATGATCACCCTCCCCACATCGATTGTCATCCGATGCTGGATGGCATAGATTAGAAGCACTCTTTCTCTGGTTGCTCTTTTGTTTTGGCTTGTGGGTATAAGCTTTGAGTTTATGAACATTAGCCACAGGCGGGCCGCCGCAGTCAGGTCCCTGGTGTTAACATAAACGGCTTCAGAGTTGGCGTTACGCACCCAGGAGGCTCCAGGTAGCCCAACATATTCAATTAAGTAGTCCACATTGGCTGCTCCTACCAACTGTTCAAATTCATTCTCCTGATAATCTGGTAGTTGATAGTGCTCATTTATTGCATGGCTTGTCACCCTGAGAAAGGTCCCTTTTAGATAAACTCCATCATGGTTGTTCGAGTTTGTGTAACTTGCATGGGCATTGGCATAGTATTCCCTGGCTACTTCCACATTGGATGCTGCTGGGGCGAAGGTGAGAGGTTCCCATTTGTAGAAGCTGATTGCTTCTTTGAATGTGTGTTCTGGGGCCTCAAATTTTCGTTCCACCAGGATATGCCTGTAGGCGGATCTCTCAAACCGTGTCGCCGCCCTGTCGTTGATGAACCGTGGGGGTGAGTCAGGGTTGTACTCTTCGTCCTCTTCAGAGTCCCAGTCGGGTGGATCTGGAATGCCCAGGACTCCCCGCAGGTACGCCGTGTAGTCGCTATCATTATTTGCCATGTGCCTGCAATGAAGGTAATTTAGAGTGCAACTGACCATGCGACAATTGGTGGTATTTATAGAATTCTTCTCTGCATGGCCTGGTGGCTTAGAGCTAGATGACACACTCCGTGACTTAGCTAGAGGACAAATCATAAAGCTGTAATGTGCATGCAAACAAATTATGTGCAGTCTATCTTGACATGTCATGCAATTGGCTTGTCACTCCTTTATCAGCTTATGCATATGTGTGGCTTACTTGTACACAGAGTCGCTCCTCCGACATTTCTCTCAGAAGCATTGAGATACTCAAGGAATCAAATATTCATTACCTGTATTGGTGTAAGCTCTTGGATTTTATTCCTTGTCCATGTCAGAATATAGATGATTCTTGGTGTGTTTACCTTTGTTTCCCGTGATCATGGCTTGTTTACCAAAATCTCACGCTTCTCGTGCTCTAGAAATGTACCTTCTAGTGCCCACTGTTGTGCTTTCCATGCTCGCCGTATTGACTTCCTGCGTAGAGTAGAGTTGGGAGAATTTAGATTCACTGGTTATTGCAAACTTAATACCAAAAGAAAAACGAAATGACAAAATAAAAGAAATTAGACTGTCGGGTTGCCTACCGACGAGCGCTTGGTTTAGTGTCCTCAGCCAGACATGGCAGTGCTACTATCCAAGTGGGGGAAGGTCGAGGTATTGGATGTGTCCAGTGTCTTTCCAAAATGATTGGGTGACTTTCGCTTCATGCCCTTTTTCTCCTCCTTTCGCTTTCGATCACTTGACTCGCACCTATTTGGGTGGTGGGTCTGCTGAGGTCTTCTTTTTTTCTCGCCAAGCCATACGTTTGAGGTATTTAAGCAGTGTAGGCTGCTTCTTCTTGGTTCGCTTTTCGTCTGGAGGTTTCAAGACATGGCCCCTGTCAGTGACCTTTTCAAGCCTCACCTCAGTGGGCACCACTTTGACCTTCTCGTCAGTATCAACATTGGCATATGTCAAGTTTTCACAACATGCAATGTTTTTATCACTCTTTTCAATTTCAAAGTTCAACGCCATTTTTCTACTGTGATCATGCACCTCACGATTTTCTTGCGAATTTTTCATTTTGCTCAATTTTTTACAATTTTCATGACTTTCATCAATTTCACATGCAAGGTCCATGTCTTTCACAGATGACTCAAATTCTAGTTTTTCATCCCAAGGACTCATCTCATGAAATGTATTAGACTCTTCAATAATTAGTACAGTTTCAAAATTTTCATGCATGTCTTCATCCCAAAAATCATAAAGTGCACGAGAAGGCTTACTTTCATGTTCAAAGTTCAAAGGTTGGAGATTATATTCCACCAAGCTTGCTAAACAACACTGTTCAATAGAATGAGGGTGCTTCATAGCGTAGTCCACATTGAATACGACCTCCTTACCATTGACTCTGAATGTTATGGTCTTACCCTTGACTCCAATGAGAGCATCCCCTGTAGCTAAGAATGGCCTCCCAAAGCTGAGTGGGACCTCGGGGTCCTCCTCCATGTCCAGCACTATGAAGTCCACTGGCAATACGAATTTATCCACAGAGACCAGAACATCCTCCACCATCCCGGTTGGCTGAACCAATGATCTGTCTGCTAATTGGAGCATCACTGCCATAGGCTTAATTCGTTTTTCCAATCCTATACTCTCGGCAATGGATGAAGGCATAAGGTTGATCCCAGCACCAAGGTCACACAGGGCATTGCTAAAGAATCTTCCACCGATTGAGCATGGCACGGTACAGCTACCAGGATCCTTGAGCTTGGGTGGCAGTTCATTGTTGATCCATGCTTGGCTCTCCTTGGTGAGCTGAATTGGCACCTCACATTGCAGGATCTGTTCTTTGTTGGCAATCAAGTCCTTCAAAATTTTGCATATCTTGGTACCGCTGTAACCAAATCTAACAGAGGGACATTCACGTTGACGTTCTTCACCATATCCAAGAACCTTGTGAATTGGACCCCCTTCTTCGGTGGAGGTCGAAGTCTTTGGGGAAATGGAGGGGGTGGTGCGTATGGAGAGTCATCGCATGGACTTGAAGCTCCCTTCTTCCTTTTACTCTCCTGAGCCTTCACACTCCCGTCCTTGTCTTGGGCTTCATCTCCCAGCAGTGTGGTCTCTTCACTGACCTCTTCCTCTGGGGCTTCCTCTCCTTCTTTTCTCTTATGACCATTGAGCTCCTTTCCAGATATCAACGTGATGGCATTGCATACCTCTGGTCCTTTTCCTTTTGGATTTATCTCGGTATCACTCGGGAGGGTGCCTTGTGGTCTTTGATGGCTTGCCTTAGCCAACTGTCCCATCTGCATATCAATGTTCTTGATGGAAGCCTCCACGTTTTTCACTTGAGTTTCCAGAGTGGAGGTCCTCTTCTCAAAAATGTCCATTTTTCCCAAAATTTCATGGAGCAAATCCTCGGTTGATTTTCTCTGTTCCCGGTTTCTTGACTCCCCACTCTGGTAGTACTGCCTTTGCTGATTATTCTGTCCCCAGTTGCCTTGGCCTGACAGATTTCGATAACCACCTCCGTACTGCTGCTGGCGGTTGTTGTAATTGGCGACATACTGGACTGATTCTTGTGTGAGCTCGCACTCGTCCGTGTGGTGATCTCCCTTACATTGCCCGCACATCAACACGGGAGTGACCTTGGCAGCCTTTAGGTTCTGGATTTGTTTTGTGAGGGCCTCAACTTTTGCTTCCAAGGATGTCTCCTCATCCAGCTCTAGTACTCCCCGTTGCTTACGCGCAGGCATCTTTCTAGTTTCAGGAAAACAGGAATTCATCGTCTGCAATTGAGTCAAAAAGTTCTCTGACCTCGGGAATGCTTTTATCTTTCAAAGCTCCATTGGCGCTGGCCTTAACCATTAGTGAGGACTCCGGTAGTAGACCTTTAAAGAATATGTTGAGCTCCCTGACCTCTCCAAGGTCATTGTTCGGGCATTGGCGGAGCAAATCGTTGAATCGATCCCAGGCCTCCTTAAAGGTCTCGCCATCCTGCTGCTGAAAGTTGCGGATTTCCAACCTCATTCTCTCTAATTTTGCGGGAGGAAAATACTTAGCTAAAAACTTCCGCTCAAGTTCCTCAAATGTAGATATAGCTCGGCCCCCGATTGAGTTAAACCAATGTTTGGCCTTCCCCTTCAAGGACAGTGGGAATAGCACTCTTCTCACATCATCTGGAGTCACTCTTTGCAGCTTGAATGTGTTGCATAGCCCCAGAAACCAGTCGAGGTGCTCATAAGGGTCCTCGTTGCTCAAGCCTTGAAAGATCTGCCCTTGAGTGATCATGGACACAATTTGTGTCGGGATTTGATAGCTCTCGATGTCTATTCGCTGGTGATTGTTCCTCCGCTCAAAGTTGACAGCGAAATGGTCCCCAAACCGAGGTGGTTGGGGCTGAGGTCTCTCCTCATTGTGTTCGGCCATTTCAATAACCCTTCTCCTTTGCCTCAAAGTCCTTTGCAATTCTAAGTCAAGTGCAAATTCCGGAGCTTCCCCTCGTAGCCTTGCTCTAGGTAGCATAAACTGTGAATTCTCACAAGAAAAGGAAACAGCACTTGAACAAAAGATTAGTAGAACAAAATTAACAGAGACAAGTAATGAATTAAGAGTTCAACAAAACAACAAATCAACAATTTTAAATAAGAATTCGTAAAGTAACAAACAAAGTAAAACTATCACTAACAACTCTCAACGCTGTGCCTCTCCCCGGCAGCGGCGCCAAAAATTGGCAAGAGCGTCATCTACCCTTGCGATTTTACCCATTATCACCAAAACAAGTAGTAGTGGCAAGCGGGATCGTATCTAACAGGGAGAGGATTGAATTAAGAATTGTAGAGGTGATAGAATAAAAAGTGTTCAATAAAGCAAGCAGCAAGTATGAGCAAATACGTAAGTCAATCAAGAAGTGAAATGGTGTTGCCTTGAGGGAGGTCAGTGTGACGACTCTATTTGATTATCCTTGACTAGTGTAAGAACATGAATGAGGGGATCGTTCTTCTAGTGAACTTAGGGTTGATCTCCTTATAAGACTCACAATCCTAATTCACCCTGCTCCTCTCATCTTCCCTTGGTAGGGCAAGACCTAGGCTCAGCTTCCTTATTCCCGATCCCTACCTGACACTAGAACCCCAACTCCATTGGACAAGACAGTCAACCAAAGTTCGAGTTCTAATGTTCAAATAATCCTAAGTCTTTCCATTACATTAACTTCAATTGTCATTGGTAATGCACAACTGACGTTGCATCCTTAGACAGATCATAGGACTCATTCAAGTTGTTCCTTATTCCATTGATGTTATTTCAATTTCCATTAATAGCACTAAATTGACCTCTGTGGTACTTCAAGTCATGAAAAGGGCCTAGGCGTGAGTGAGTAAGTATTGAAATAAAGCATCAACAAGATATAAGAAACAATATCAAACACGTAATATGCAAAACAAATGTCTCAAATCAATTTAGAGTCATCACACTTAATCCCTCAAAGCAACAACCAAATGTTTAGCCAATCATGTTGATCGGCTTTGAAAACAAGTTTGACAAAGCAAGATCAAACATAGCTATTACAGAAAGATAAAATGGAATGATCTCCACTCTGATCTCCTTTTTCTCTTGAAGCCCTAACTCTCTTGATTGATCTTCGTTCTTTGATCCTCCAAAAAGCTCCCTTCTTCTTGTCCTCCTCTGGCTTTTATAGGTTTCTCTTCATGTCCTTGCCAAGTGAGCTTCCTGGAAGTTTCCTCGCTATGCCCGGATGTTGACACGTGCTTCTCTAAACATAAGCCAAGAATGGAGTGAAGACAAGTGTATTTGACAAATAAGAGTGACGAGGCAAAATATCAAGTAGATTGGATGCGGTGTTTGCTACACGTGCTTGGACCAAATGTAGAGTGTAATGTATACTAAATGCATGATAAAATCCCTAAGTAAAAATCTAACAAAGGAAAAGTATAACAAAGAACGAAAATATGACAAAGGAAAAATATAACAAAGAACAAAATGTATGAATTTATCAAGTGTGCAGAGTGTGCAAATGTGAACGAGGCGGGCGCGTGGTTCGCCCGCCGTGTGGGTGGCGGGCGCCATGATCGCCCGCTGTGTTGTGTGTGTGCGTGTGTGAGGCGGACGCGTGGTGCGCCCGCCTTGTGTGTGGCGGTCGCCTAGTGCGACCGCCGTGTGTGTGGTGGGCGCACCATGCGCCCGCCATGTGTAGTGCATGTGCGCGAATGTTTGTGCAAAGTGTGTGCGGGTGTTTGTGCAAAGTGTGCGCGTGTTGTGGAGGTCGAGCGTGTAAGTGTGGTGAGCTTAAATGTGTAAGTGAGTGTGCTGTGCGAATGTAAGTGCTTTGTAGACTTTCGTGAGGGCATGGAGGTTGGTGGTGTGCAGGGCAGCTTGGAGGTCGATGGTGTGCATGACAAAGTGTTGTGCATTTTCCATACATCAGAGCCTTTTCACGTTGTTTTACAACACTTAGCCATTTTCACACAAATCTCCAAAACATGCAGTTCTAGCACACGGTCAACATACAAGCATCATTTCTGCACAAAGTCCATAGCAAAAGATAAGGAAATTCACACAAATAAGTCGGCGAAATACCGACTTATCACGGGTTTTCTTGTGAAATATCCTTTGATTTGTGACAGTTTAGGGGAACAAGTGTTACTTTTGAAACATAAAGGTTTGCCAAGAGAATCCTTGATAGGTGCAAATATGTGTATAAATATGTGCTCGTGGTTGCTATCTACCCCAAATAAAAAATAAGCTAAACAACCCCTAAATGGTGTCAATATAGCAAGTTCGTTCCCACAGAGAAAGGACTATGTTAAAATTCTATAGAAAATATCTTTGTTTTTTATAATTATTAAACTGAAAATAAGAAAGTAAATGACAAAGAACTATAACAAAAACTATGATTTGATTTAAATTACTAATTAAGCAAGTGTACTCCCGAGATTATATTCTAGGGGTATTAAAAGCACAAGCACGCCCTATCGATGGTCATGCAAAACAAGAGTTAATAATATAACTCATGCCCTCCTATGTAGTAAGAGGCAAGGAATGATTTAGGCATTACCTACTTAGATATTAACTAATTCGTTGAACTCTACTATGTGGCAAGAGGCAAGGTTTACTTCCTTAATTAACCCAGAATCTAATGCAACTACCAACAACCAAACACTCAAATCCAACCGCTCCAATATGGCAAGAAACAACACCCGAACCAAGTCACGCTAATGCTAAACTAATCCCCCTAACTCCTCCTATGTGGTAAGAGGCAAGAGCTAAGGTAAAATTAGCCTAACAAATTCACAACCAACCCACTCTAATCCTCCTATGTGGTAAGAGACAAGATTAAAGCAAGTTATCTCTAAGAAATTCACTGCACTATAAGAGAATATTCATCATACATAATTCAGTGCTAAATCTCGCATAATTATGAAGAACACAGCAAAACTCATTCAACTAAAACCATAACATAGAGCATAGCATGCGAATTAGGCACAAAAACCCATATTCATAATTCTGAGAGCACAAAAGATTTAGCCGAGCATGGCTAAATCGAACATCATAATATTAATAATTAAGCACATAATTGAAAACATAACTAGAAAAAGAAAGACAACACCTTGAATTGTAAATCCTTGGATATAATCTTTAACTCGTAAAAGAATGAATTCAATAACAATAGATGTTCCCAAATTCGTACCACCGCAAATTCTCCGTCCAATAACCAAAGATGAAAACCCTAGCAATTACAAAGAGAGAAACCCTTGCTTAATGTTCTCAAAATCGTCACATCCTAAAAATATGAAAACCTAGCCCTATTTATAGTGATTCTATAAAATATTTGCAAATAAGTCCTTCACGAAAAACTTGTCAAACACAAAATCTCAAAGTGGTCCAAAAACGCAATTTCCAAAAATTAATTCAGATTTGCACGCGATCTCTGATGTCACGACGTCCACCCATGTCACGATGTAGGAGAGGCCAGACGTCGGTGATGTGGCTCACTTGAATTTGCCACCAAAAATTGCCAAAATTCTAAAAAATCAATTTAAATTCCCATTTTCCCCACATTGCGACGAGTAGATGCGTACATCGCGACGTGTACCCACGTCGCAACGTGGGAGTACCCCGGCGTCGCGATGTGGAGAAACTCTACTCTTTTCACGAACTTTCTTCAATTCTTCCTCTACTTTGCATCCGATTTAGCTCTCATATGACTTTTCTCCTCCAAGAATAGACCATGGTCGACAAACCTACAATAAAACACTAAAACGAATTAAATAGAACAAGAACGACTAAAGAATTAAGTGCAAAAACACTAAATAAAAGGTGAATAAATTCACCTTATCATTCCCCCACACTTAACCTTCGTTCATCCCCGAACAAACTAAACTAAACCAACAAAAACCTAACACAAAGTTGTAATAAAATACTTACATAAAACAACAATGCTCATCCAATTCCATCAATTCAATCTAAGCACAAATTCCATGTAAAAACCTCATCATCTAAAATATTCAAATGTTATACACATAA
Source organism: Ophiorrhiza pumila (assembly GCA_016586305.1). NCBI lineage: Eukaryota > Viridiplantae > Streptophyta > Magnoliopsida > Gentianales > Rubiaceae > Ophiorrhiza > Ophiorrhiza pumila. The sequence goes on along the minus strand of BLIW01000004.1, from coordinate 24,590,202 downwards.
TATGCGTCCCAAAAGTCATCAAATACATTAATGTACTCATTTAGACACGTTGAACCAATCATGTGTGTGTACGATAGGTTCCCACCTCATTTATCACTCATCTACAATCACGCCATAAGCCATGGTTCCAATCACTAAGTCTTCATCTCAACTTTTCCTCACTAATAATATTAAAAATTCATTATTTAACTCATATTAATGAGGATTCACTCACAAAACCTTTAGGTTCATAAATAACACTTGTTCCCCTAGACTGTCACAAATCAATGGGTATTTCACTAGAAATCTCGTGACATTCACCTGGAGTACTGTCTCACCTTCGGGTTTTAGAGCCATTCCTACTCATGCAAATTCGCAAACTAACGTAGCATTCCCTCCGAGAGGTCGGTGGCAGAGTTGTTGCCAATGTCGATTCCGAATTTGAGACGCGATTGGCACAGGTGTCACTTCGAGTCCACATTCCTCCACCATGACATTTTGTTCTAGCTTTTCATGGTGGAAAGTCTCCGTCTCCAGACACATGAAATGGAAGTTGTTAAATCCCGTAGGGTTTGGCTGCGGCGGTGGTAGAGGACGTGGTGGTGGTAGGGGATTTCTTGAAGTGGTGCATGAACGCTTTGGTCGGCTTGTCATATCTGTCGAAAATAAACATATGAATAACAAACAAAAAGCCATGTTGACATGGTAATGTGAAATCCAAATATTATAAACCAAAACGCACTATCACATTTAATCATCCACTCCTGTTTAACAATAACTTCCCCCCACACTTTCGTCCAAAACACCAAACCGGTTATTCAATCACCTTTCCTACACTTAGGCAAGAACAATTACACACTAATCTCAAAACAAAGTAAATCTACACGACTAAAAACAAACCTAATCACCAATTCAATCACCACAATGTATATACCTTAAAATTCATAACGTGAACAAACTAAGAATAATCCATAGTTGGCTTTAATTCAAAATGATCCCATATACGTAGTTTAACAAACACGTTATAGGCATATGAAGTTCAAGCATGATTGGCTTCTTTTAATTCAACCAAGTATCATAGAGTCATTTTAACAAACACCTACCATGCATTAGAAATTAATGCCTATTATAACCAACAATTAGAATGGAAGATCCAACAATACCACAACAATGTATTGTACTGTATTAGCACAACCATATTCAATCATCATAATGTCATCACACATTAGAACGATCAAGGAATATTGTAACTTCACAAAATCGTATATATATATATATAGATATATATATTCAAAAATTTGACAACACCAATTCTTGAATCAAATACGCATCACAATTGGCCAAGTAGTGTCAATATAACATATAAAAAAACAATTCAACACAAGATTACAACGAAATTTAAAGAAAAAACTTGAAATTACCTCGTGAAGAACAGAAATCAAACGTGAAAATGCTTGTGTGTTATGGCGGAACTAATGATCTCTACACCGGCCCAAAGTCTCCTAGAACTAATTGCAAACACCTAATGGCAACGAATTTCACTAGAAATTTGAATTGAGGAATTTGTAATTTTTTAGAAAAATATTGAAAATTGAGGAATTGGGGTTGTTTGATCGGTGAATTAGTGATGATTTGTTGTTATTATGATCCTAACTCAACCTACCACACTAATGTGAATTGAGTTAGTAGAAAAAACATGAAAAGAAAAGAAGAAGTTGAGAGAAATTTTGTGTTTTTGAGAAAATACGTTTGAAAATTTTAAGTCTGCTCTCGTTTAAGAACACAAATTTTGCCGGACCTCGCAATGTGGAGCTAATGGACGTTGCAATGTGAGTGAAACCCTAATTTGTTTTTCTATACGTACTTGGATGTGGCGACGTGCGACTCTGCATGCCGCGATGTGGATGCACGTAGCGATGTTGAACCCTTTGGACGTCAAGAACGAATTTAAAATTCATATTTTCTAGACGTTGCGACGTGGGGAGCCCAGACATCGCGGCGTGGGTGAATTTCTCCACGTTTTTGCATCTTTAAATCATCAAAATTCCCCTTAATCCTTTCTCCAACCTACAAAACAAAATTTGCACATAATAAATCATTAGTTAATGGAATTTTAGCCTAAAAACTAAATGGCATCATAATAAAACTAAATAAAACTTAAAAACATAAAATATAAACTTGGGTTGCCTCCTAGGAAGCGCTTTATTTATCGTTGAATGCTTGACGCCTTTTTCTTATTTTTCCCTCGGTGACTTGTTAAGAGTCACCTTTCAACATTGCGGAGAACTTTTTCACATTGAGAAAAGTAAATCTTCAACCTATGGCCATTGACTATGAAAGAATTTTCCATTTTCTCATTGACAAACTCAATTGTACCATATGGAAACACTGTCTTCACTTTCTATAGAGCGTACCATCTTGACTTAAGTTTACCTGGGAAAAGTCTTAACTTAGAATTATAGAGTAAAACCAGCTGCCCGGGCTCAAACTTTTTATGTAAGATGAGTTTATCATGCCACTTCTTAGTTCTGTCTTTATAGAGAGATGCACTTTGATATGCATCAAATCGAAACTCATCCAAATCATTGAATTCTAGCAATCTTTGCTCAGGTGCCTTTCCATAATCCATTTTCACTTCCTTTCAGGCCCAGAAAGTCTTGTACTGAAGCTCAATAGGTAAATGACAACCCTTAAAAAAAACATACGATATGAAGATGTACCAATAGGGATTTTAAAAGTTGTGCAGTAAGCCCATAGAGAATCATCTAATTTTGTTTCCCAATCCTCCAGAGAAGATTTCACAACCTTTTCTAAAATCCTCTTGATTTCCTAATTTGATATCTCTACTTGACCACTTGTTTAAGAATGGTAAGGGGTTGCCACCTTATGCCGAACTCTATATTTGGTCAATAAGGCTAGAAAAGCCTTGTTACAAAATGTGTGCCTCCATCACTGATTATTGTCTTTGTGGTTCCATAACGTGTGAAAATGTACTTTTTTATGAACCTCACCACACTCTTCCCAACCTTGGTCAGTAGTGCAATGACTTCAATTCATTTAGAAACATAATCCACAGCCACAAGAATGTAAGAATTATCATTAGATTTTGGGAATGGTCCCATGAAGTTTATACCCCAGAGGTCGAAGATTTCTGCCTCCATAATGTTGTTTAAAGGCATTTCATTCCTGCATAAAATATTTCCTGATCTTTTTCACTCATTGTAGTGTTTGAACCACTCTTGAGTGTCATGGAATAGTTTTGGCCAATAATAACCCGACTGCAACACTTTATAAGCTATCCTTCACCCTCCAAAATGTCCTCTATAACCAGATTCATGGCATGAACAAAGAATGTCTTTTTGTTACTCTTCAAGGACACATCTTCTTATTTCCTGGTCACTACATACCTTGAAAAGATAAGACTCATCCCAATAGTAGTAGCTTGCATTATGGATGAGTGTTTTCCGTTGTTGGATAGACAAATTTGGTGGGACTTGTTGCAAAACCACATAATTAGCAATATCGGCGTACCATGGAGCTTTGTTTGCTTCTCCCACTTGAAATAACTACTCATCCGGGAAGATTTCCTGAATTTGTACATTAATGTCCTCTTCCAAATGTTCATGTTTTTCCAGCCGAGAAAGGTGATCTGCAACATGATTTTCAACTCCCTTTTTATCACATATTTCTAAGTTGAACTCTTGTAGAAGTAGAACCCACCGGGTCAACTTTGGTTTTGCATCCTTCTTGGCCATTAAGTAATGGATTGCTACATGATCTATGTAAATAATCACTTTGGCTCCTAACAAATAAGAACATAATCTATCCGCCGAAAAAACGATTGCCAATATTTCCTTTTCTGTTGTAGTGTTATTACATTGTGCTGCATCAAGTAAACGGCTGGCATAATGAATAGTGTGAAAAATTATATCCGTACTCTGACCAAGAACTGCCCACACAACGAAATCACTAGCATCGCACATAATCTCGAAGGGGGCTTCCCAATTTGGAGGTTGAATCACTGGAGCTGCAACAAGTTATCCCTTAAGAAAATCGAAAGCTGCCTTGCAGTCATCATTAAAGTTGGTTACAACATCTTTTGCTAAGAGATGACACAAGGGTTTGGTTATCTTAGAGAAATCCCGAATGAATCTCCGATAGAACCCAACATGGCCCAAAAAACTTCTATGATACGGATGTCGAGGCTTAGAATCCTGGACACAAGTTACTCACAATCTTTGGACCGTTGTTAGCTTAAATCCACGAATAAGAATTCAACAAAAAGATGCGGAAACACAAAAAGAAAACCGAAAAACAAGCGGAAGTGGAATCAAGGGAAGACGAGAAGGTTGGATATTAACCAATCGAACCCCCACATCTATATGAAAACAATTAATCTAGCTCACGTAAATCATGAAACTAAACTAAAAGGTTTGAGGTGTTCTTGAAATCAAGAACGAGTTGGCTCGCCTAGAGGTCTTAGCTAGAGGCTTCCGGGTCAATGAACTTCAACTAAAATTAATTGAAAATTCAAGGTTTGTAAACACAAAGTGCTTAACGAAATTAGCAAAGCTAAAATTCTTAATTCATTCATATGAAAAAAAACGTTAATGACCATTCCTTAAATAAGGAACAATTTTGGTCAAGACAAATAGGAAACCCTAGTGAAAGCCAATTACAACTTGACTTTTTAACTAACTAATTAACTAACTAGTTTCCTAATCTAACAAAAACCCACACGGTTTTGCTTCTAGAAAATAGGACACATTATTTTCCTGCAAAATAGCCTCCCCTAAAAAGTATGAGACTTCCTAAAATGTAGGGATAGCACACGGTTTTGTCCATTCAGGGGCAAAACGTGTTTTTGCTTTCCTATAAAAATACTTGCCATTATCATGCAAGATAATTGGGCCAAGTAATCAATTAATTATTAACGAAATATTAAGCCCAAATTAATGTTTAATTGACTTAATTTATTACAACACAAAATAACTCCTAAGACTTAAAAAATGGCGTGATCCTCTTTAAGAAACTCAAGCACACCATCTTGGTCATCAATGTGATTGTTCCATGAATAAATCTTCAAGGTGGAATTTCTTTAAGCTCCAATGTAGAACTCTTAGAAACTTCTTCATGAATTGTGATAGAAAAAATATTCCATATGGCTCCTTCTTGAGATGGTTGATCCTCGTGTTCATCCAAAATGTTACAATGAGTTGTGAGCAAAGCTTGCAATGCGGCCTTCATCCTCCTACTCCTTTGTCTTGTCAATGGTCCATCAAGATTCTCCAATGGATCAACATGTGGATTCGGCCTTGGCACCATGGACGTGGATGGATTATTATCATTCCCTCTCTCCTTGAAAGGATTCGTCCTCGAATCACCTACATCATACAAAGATAAATAAAAAACATTAAATGTAGATGACACATTGCCCTGCTCACTTGGAAGCTCAATCTTGTAAGTATTATCTCCAATCCTTTCCAAGACTCGAAAAGGACCGTCTTCTCTTGGATGAAGCTTAGACTTTCTCTTTTCAAGAAACCTCTCCTTCCTTAAGTGTATCCAAACCCAATCACCCAGTTCAAATATCACTTGCTTTCTACCCTTATTGGCTTTGGCTTGCTTGGCATATTGTTCATTACGCCTTTGAATATTATTTCGGACATTCTCATGTAACTCCTTCAAAAAATCTGTTTTCATTTTACCTTCGACATTAACAAACTCATTAATAGGAAGAGGCAAAATCTCAAGTGGAGTTAAAGGATTAAATCCATAAACAACTTCAAAAGGTGAGCAATTAGTAGAACTATGCAAAGTTCTATTATATGCAAACTCAATATGAGGTAAACAGCTTTCCCAATTCTTTAAGTTCTTTTGAATAATTGCACGAAGCAAGGTAGATAAACTGCGATTAACTACTTCAGTTTGTCCATCAGTTTGTGGATGTGCAATAGTAGAAAACAACAATTTAGTGCCTAACTTATTCCATAGAGTACGCCAAAAATGAGACAAGAATTTAACATCCCTATCACTAACAATACTTTGTGGAATGCCATGCAATCTAACAACTTCCTTAAATAATAAATCAACAATATGTGTAGCATCATTAGACTTAGAACATGCAATAAAGTGCGCGACATTTTGCTAAATCTATCAACTACAACAAATATGCTATCATGACCATTGCGTAACCTAGGTAGTCTAAGTACAAAATCCATAGAAATATTAATCCAAGGATGACTAGGAATAGGCAAAGGGGTGTACAAACCATGAGGCATCACTTTCGATTTTGATTGTTTACACACAATGCATTTATCACAAACACTTTTAACATCTTTAATCATGTTAGGCCAATAAAAGTGTTCATTTAAAACTGCAAGTGTTTTAGCAATTCCAAAGTGCTCCATTAACCCTCCCCCATGGGTTTCTTTAAAAAGTAATTCACGAATGAAACAAGAGGATATGCATAATTTATCTTTCTTAAACAAAAATCCATCATTTATATATAAGTCACCATTCGGTTTTTTCACACTTTGATTATAGGTGGCGTGAAAATCATGATCTTCTTTATACAAATCTTTAATCAAATCAAAACTAAGTAACTTAGCATGCAAGTAGGTAAATAACGTGTATCTCCTAGATAATGCATCAGCTACAACATTTTCTTTACCAGATTTGTATTTGATCACATATGGAAAAGATTCAATAAACTCTAACCATTTAGCATGACTTTTATTCAATTTACCTTGTGTCTTTAAGAATTTAAGGCTTTTATGATCAGAATGTATAATGAACTCTTTAGGCCATAGATAGTGTTGCCAAACCTATAATGATCTTTTCGAATCATACAACTTCTTGTCATAAGTTGCATACTTCATAGCGGCTCTATTAAGATTTTCACTAAAGTAAGCCACGGGTCTTAATTCCTGCATCAAAATAGCACCAATACATATCCCGGAGGCATCACAGTGTATCTCAAAAGCTTTATGAAAATTTGGCAAAGCAAGAAGAGGGGCGTGAGTCAATTTGTTCTTTAATGTGTTAAAGGCATTTTCATGTTCTTCTTTCCACTCAAAATTGACATTCTTTTTAACAAGTTCATTTAAAGGTGTAACTATAGAACTAAAGTCTTTAACAAACCTTCTATAAAAACTTGCTAACCATGAAAACTTCTAACATCACTAGCATTTTGAGGTCTTGGCCAATCCATGATTGCCTTGACTTTTTACTCATGAACAAAAATACCTTGAGAACTTACAACATACCCTAAAAAGATTATGGATTCCATGCAAAAAGAACACTTTTTAAGGTTAGCATACAATTTTTTCTCGCGCAATATAGCAAACACGAGTTTTAAATGTTCAACATATTCATCAAGTGATTTACTATAAATAAGGATGTCATCAAAATAAACTACAACAAATTTACCAATGAAAGATCTAAATACATGATTCATGAGCCTCATAAAAGTACTAGGTGCATTAGTTACACCAAAAGACATGACTAACCATTCATACAAACTATACTTTGTTTTAAAGGCAGTTTTCCATTCATCATCTTCTTTCATTCTAATTTGATAGTAGTCACTTTTTAAATCAATCTTGGTGAAAATACACAAACCATACAATTCATCAAGCATATCATCTAATCTAGGAATTGGATGTCTATACTTATTGGTGATTTTATTTATGGCACGACAATCAACACACATTCTCCAAGATTCATCCTTTTTAAGAACCAAAATAACAGGAACTGAACATGGACTAAGAGATTCTCGAACAATACCTTTGTCAAGGAGTTCATCCACTTGCTGTTGAATCTCTTTTGTTTCCTCAGGGTTAGCTCTATAAGTTGGGCAGTTTGGGATTTGCTCCCCAGGCACAAAATCGATTTGATGTTCAATGCCACAAATAGGTGGTAAACCTATTGGTAAGTCCTCGAGAAACACATCTCCATATTCCTGTAAAAGATATAAAAAAACACTAGGCAAAGAAGCAAGGTGATCACTATCAACAATAAGTACATCCTTGCAAAAAAGTAAATAGAATGGTTGCCTATCTAGTATTGCTCTCTTAATCTCACTCGAAGAAGCAAAGTAACAACTCTTAGCACATTTATCACTAAGTACAAGTTCATGACCTATACTATTGTTTACATGTTTTTGCTTTTCTAGATCACTCTTCACTTTAGCTTCTTGAGCACGGATATCAACAAAAGCCTTAGTAAGCTGTACTTGGTGTTCATAGACTTGGGACGGACTTAAGTCTCTCAAATTGAACTTCTTACCTTGATATTCAAAGTGATAGTAATTCAGCTTGGCATGATACATAACATCTCTATCAAATTGCCAAGGTCTTTCAAGAAGTATATGACTAGCTTCCATTGGAACCACATCACATAAAACATTACAAACATATTTTCCAATGGTGAATGAGAATTTGACTTGCTTGGTTACTCGAGTCTCAGCTAAATTATTAAACCATTGAAGTCTATATGGCTTTGGATGTTTCATGCAAGTTAATTTCAACTTCTTAACAAGTAGTGTACTTGCAACCTTAGTGCAACTTCCACTATCAATGATCACACTAAATACTTTGCCTTGAACCATGCAACGTGTGTGAAAGATGTTCTCACGATGGATCAAATCTTCATTAATATGTGGTTGTGCATTAAGAATTTGACGAGTAACTAAACTATAATCACCGACCTCATAAGTTTCAAGATCTTCACTACCTTCACTTTGGTACTTCTCCTCAAGTGCGGGCATGTCATCACATTCATCATCACTTTCCACTTCTCCATTGTCATTAACAAACATCAATTTACGAGTAGGACAATCGGATTGAAAGTGCCCAAAACCTTGACACTTAAAGCATCGAATTTCTCGCGCGCAATCTTTGGCCAACTTTTGACGCCGATTGGGAGTTAGCTTCAGCAACCTTGGTGGCTGGTTTTGGAGCTATTGACGGTGTGGTTTGAGGCTGTGTGGACGTGAATTGTTTCGGCCTTGGTGGCGGAGTGAATGGATTGGAATTCGGCTTCAGATCCCTTCTCCATGGAGGATTTGGTTGAGTGAAATTTCGACCTTTTCCTTTCATGTGTCTTTCGATCTTAATAGCTTTATGAACTAGCTCATTAATATCAACATAACTTTGAAGATCATTATGATATGCCAATTCAGAATTCATACCTCGAAGGAATCTCTCAATGGTTGAGTCGGGATCCTATTGAACATTGGCCTTAATCAAAAGTGCTTCCATCTCATGGTAGTAATCTTCAATGGTTCGGCTTCCTTGCACAAGAGAGTGCAACTTTATATTGAGTTCTCGGTGATAGTGTGACGGCACATACTTCTTTCTTATGAGAACTTTCATTTGGCTCCAAGTCTTAATTGGTCTTTCGCCATCTTGGCGTCTAGTTTTAATTACCTTATCCCACCATAAACTAACATAATCCTTGCGATGCATGAAGGCTAGGCGATACCTTTTATCCTCGGGATAACTATTGCCTTCAAAGAAATGATCTAGGTTTCAAACCCAATCAAAGTATGCTTTGGGATCTGCTTTTTCATGAAAAGTAGGTAATATTAGTTTAACAGTACCAATAGACAAGTCGGATGTTTTATAACTTTTAGAAGAACTAATGAATTCCTCCTCTTCATTATCGGATGCAACTTCATCAAAATCAATTTGTCTTGAAGTGGAATTCTTTGCGATTTGATGCTTAGATTTCGATGTCAAATCATCAAGTTGAATTTGCATCTTTTGAAGCATATCATAAATCATGTCACTATCAATCTTTCGTCTGGATTGTGATATGGTTTTATCACCCTCCATTGTACCTGCACGGTTAGTGAAAACAAAAACAGCAAGAAATCTATAAAGTATCCTCACAGGTTCTCACTTTGGTGAGTAGGTACACACCACTCTTTAAGTAGTTTCTCTCTTTCATTGTATACCCTATCTATATACTCAATAATAGATCTTCCTAAACTACAAGAGTCCAACTAGCATGTTGATTTATAGAACAAGTGAACCAAAAAGTTCAATTAATCACAACGCACATAAGCTAAATCAAATAAAAGTTTTAGGCATGAAACCGCAATAGAGTATTTAGGTCACGTGAGGGTATAATTCGATTCAGTTATTGAATCTAGCAGAATTAGAAAAATGTCCATCATACATATTTGAAATGTGGCAGGTGCATTGCATAATCCAAAAGGCATTATTTTGAATGCAAAGGTACCAAAAGGGCAAGTGAATGTTGTTTTGTCCTGATCCTTTGGGTCAATAGTTATCTAATTATACCCTATCCAAGAAACAATAAAAGAGATAACCAGTAATGATCCTTGCGGGTTGCCTTATTGAGCTTGCAATAATACATATAAACTTGTCATGCATTAATGATACGAGTTGCTAGCAACTCGTCATTCTTTGTCTTGACCACTGTCACCCCGCTCTTCTTTGGTACACATTAGATTGGACTTACCCATTTACTATCAGATATAGTATAAATCATCCCAAAGTCCAAAAGCTTGATCACCTCCTATTTTACCACCTCCATCATTGCCAAATTCAATCGACGTTACCTATCTCGTACTGGAACTGCATCATCTTCTAAAAGAATATTGTGCATGTTGATTGATGGACTAATTCCCTTAATATCAGCAATAGTTCACCCAATTGCTCCTTGATACATTTTCAGCACCATAATGAGATTCTCTTCTTGCCATGGTTCAATGTAGCTGAAATTACTACGGGCAAAGTGTTATTATCTCCCAAGAAAGCATACTTGAGATGTGACGGGAGTGGTTTTAGCTCAAACTGTGGTGGCTCTTCAACTGAAGGTTTCAGCCTATTTTTCCTGCAATCAAAGAACTTCAATTGGCCTCACCGCAGCAGGCTCCTCACAAACATCATCGATTAGCTCATAGATGGAAGTATCAAGAAAAACACATTTGACCATATTTTGCAACTCTAATGATATATTATCATCAATCTTAAACAACTCAAAATTAGATATATGCAATAAAAAATCATTATCATTAACACTATATGTTTTCATGGGATTACATGCAATAACTGAAGATTCAATAACATCCTTGAAAAAAACAAGTATTAATGTCTCTAGAATGCTTCATAGCGTAATTAACATTAAATGTTACCTCTTCGCCATTTACACGAAAAGTGATTGTCTTGTTGTGTACGCCAATTAAAGCATCTTAAGTAGCCAAGAAAGGCCTTCGAAATATAAGAGGAACCTCCTTATCCTTCTCCATGTCTAAGATAATGAAGTCCACCAGAATTGTGAATTTATCAACTACTACCAAAACATCCTCAATGATGCCCACAGGAGTGATGATGGATCGATCAGCCAACTGAAGAGTGATTGCCACTAGTTTGACTTACTCACCCATTCCCACACTGACGGTTATAGAATAAGGCATCAAATTAATGGCAGCTCCCAAATCACATAGTGCCTTAGCGAAATATCTTGAGCCAATTCTACATGGAATTGTGCAGCTTTCTGGATCCTTAAGCTTAGGAGAGAGATTTGACTTCATTAAGCATTGCGCAACATTATTCAATTGGATTACCTCTTCACATTGCAAGATTTGCTCCTTATTTGAAATAATATCTTTCAAGAATTTTGTGTAAGTAGGCACTGTCTTTACCAAATCCAGCAAAGGTATTTCCACATGGAGCTGCTTAATCATTTCAGCAAATTTGCTAAACAGCATCTTCTTCTTTGTTGGTTATACCCTTTGAGGAAAGGTAATCATTAAGCATATTCTAGAAAATTATAACGACTTTGAGGATTTTTCTTTCTCCCTTTACCTACACTTCCTTCCTTATGTTCTGCTTGCTTTGGAACATCTTCCGTCTTCGTCTGAACCTTGACAGCTTCTTGATCATCCTTTGAAGAATCTTCTTCAGGAATCATCACAGGTTGCAATTCCTTACCACTTCGAAGTATCACAGCATGGCATTGCTCTTTTCCCTTTGGATTGGGAAAAGAATCACTTAGTAAAGTCCCTGCTGTTCTATTATGCACTTTATTCGCCAGTTGGCCCATCTGAACCTCCATATTTTTAAGGATAGCACTGTGCTCCCTTAACATACCTCTATGAATCTCCACTATTTTCTCCACATTGGCTACTCGCTGTTGGCATTCTCTGAATAGCGGGTCCATCTTGGCCCCTAACATTGTTATCACACCATCGATTATTGTTTGTGAATTTCCACTCTGTGTTTTGTTGGTTTCCATAACCAGGTGGATAAGTTGGTCTTGATGCATTATACTGTTGGCGATTCTGTCCCCCTTGATACCATTGGTTACCACCAGATGGCTTCAACTGATTTGAATTAGAATTCCGGTTGAAGTTGACATACTGCACTCGCTCATTACTGACTTGAGGACATTCATCCAAATGATACGCCCCTTGACATAACCCACAAGATGGCGTGGTTTTGTTTTCTAAGGCCGCCTGGATATTTGCTAATGTGCTATCCATGAATGTCATTTGTGCCTCCAAGTTGGCTAATTTTTCCAGTTCTAACATACCAGTTTTCTATCTTCCATAGTTGCTTCTTGCAGTTGGCAGTATAAGTTAATTACTTACTATACGCTCAAAAACCTCTTCAACTTCTTCTGGTGATTTATCACGCAAATTTCCCCCAGCTGAGAGATTAACCAAATGCATAGTATCACAATTAAGTCCATTGGAAAAAAATTTAGCTCTCATCCCGGCTCCAACCCACAATTTGGGCACTTACTGAAAAGCTCACGAAATCTATCCCAAGCTTTTGTGAATGATTCATTGTCACCTTGCCGAAACTGCATGAAATACATTCAGATCTTGTCCATTTGGGATGGAAGATAGTATTTGGTCATAAATCTCTTTGAAACTTCATCAAAATTTTCAATCCACTCCCCATTAATAGAGTCATACTATCTCGCAACTGCTTCTTGAAGAGAGAAAGGGAACAACATTCTCTTTAGAACATCATAAGGGATATGTAGGAGATTTCTCGTGTTACATACATTAAGGAATGACCTTAAATGTTCATGTGGGTCTTCAAAACTTATCCCGTGGAAAATCTGTCCATTTTGAATCAATATAATAAAAACCGATGGAATTTGAAAATGCACCCCACTATTAATGAAAAGTGAATCCAAGTTGTCCATCCGAGGCTCATAATAATCACCATAACGACGTCATGGTACCACTGGTTGGGCTGGTGTAATAATCAGAGGGTCCACCACTGGAGGAATAACAACATGGGGCGAATTCCTTTATTCAGCCATTGCTTCAAATTCTAACTTCTTCTTAACACGCAAAGTCCTTGTAAGTTTAGGGTCCAACTAATATTCTATTAGTCTAAATGATCTTGTCCTAGGCATGCAAAGAATAATAAGGAAAAGTAGAAAGAATAAGAAAGAAAACTAAAAACAAAATAAAAATAAAATTTCAACACGACTGCTCTCCCCGACAACAACGCCAAAATTTGATAGGTGCAAATATGTGTATAAATATGTGCTCGTGGTTGCTATCTACCCCTAATAAAAAATAAGTTAAACAACCCCTAAATGGTGTTAGTATAGCAAGTTTATTCCTACAAAGAAAGGATTGTGTTGAAATTCTATACAAAATATTTTTAGTTTTTTTATAATTATTAAACTGAAAATAAGAAAGTAAATGTCAAAAAACTATAACAAAACGGTGATTTGATTTAAATTACTAATTAAGCAAGTGTATTCCCGAGATTATATTTTAGGGTTATTAAAAGCACAATCACACCCTATCTATGGTCATGCAAAACAATAGTAAATAACATAACTCTTGCCCTTCTATATGGTAAGAGGCAATAAATGATTTAGGCATTTACCTACTTAGATATTAACTTAAATCGTTAAACCCTCCTATGAGGCAAGAGGCAAGGTTTACTTCTTTAATTAACCCAGAATCTAATGCAACTACGTCAAAATTTAATAGGTGCAAATATGTGTATAAATATGTGCTCGTGGTTGCTATCTACCCCTAATAAAAAATAAGCTAAACAACCCCTAAATAGTGTTAGTATAGCAAGTTCATTCCCACAGAGAAATGACTGTGTTAAAATTCTATAGAAAATATTTATGGTTTTTTTATAATTATTAAATTAAAAATAAGAATGTAAATGTCAAAGACCTATAACAAAAGGGTGATTTGATTTAAATTACTAATTAAGCATGTGTACTCCCGAGATTATATTTTAAGGTTATTAAAAGCACAAGCACACCCTATCTATGGTCATTCAAAACAAGAGTAAATAACATAACTAACGCCTTCCTATGTGGTAAGAGGCAAGGAATGATTTAGGCATTTACCTACTTAGATATTAACTAATTCGTTAAACCCTCTTATGTGGCAAGAGGGAAGGTTTACTTCCTTAATTAACCCATAATCTAATGCAACTACCAACAACCAAACATTCAAATTCAACCGCTTCTAGATTTTCAAATGAGAGCATGATTGCCCACATACTGGTGTCCAAAACTTAAAACTATTCCTTCTCTTTTTTTCAACAACAACAACAACAACTAAGCCTCTATCCCACTAAGTGGGGTTGGCTATATGGATGGCACATTGCTATCTTGTTTGATCTAAGCTCATTTTCTCATTTATATTTAAGTGTAACATATCTTTTCTTATAGTTGCTTTTCAATTCGATTTCGGTCTTCCTCTTCCCCTTTTAATTTGAGTTAATAATTCTTTGTTGTCTACACGCCATACTTAGGCATCTAAAGGTCTCCTATGCACGTCCAAACCATCTTAAGCGTGTTTCTCTCATTTTCTCATCTATTGGGATCTTCGATATAATGTACGTGTGTAAGGATGTTGTATGACTTGTGAGACATTGGTTAAAGGAAGAAGCTAGTTTTATAAGCTTAATGGATGCTTACTCCCATCATGCTTGATTAGTTGCGAACATTTTGACTATATGGTATCCATGAACACACACTTGCACACAAGGGTTTGTCAACCTGTGACAATTGACATTAATACACTTTCTTCATGATAACCTTACTCTTTGAGATTGACACACTAGCCATGAACTTAATGAGAAATTGGAGGATAGTTAAAATCTCATTTTCAACTAAATGAGTGAAGTTTAGGATTAGCATGAAAAATGATTATGCAATGCTTGATAAACTCTTATCTTATACTCATGCTAGTCTTTATCTTCTATTTATTATTTTTCTTTTTTCTTTGCTTGAGGACAAACAATGTCTTAAGTGTGGGGGGTTTGATAAATTGGTAAATCACCAACTTATTTGCCTTATTTCATAATGAATTTGCTTTAGTTCTCAAGTAATTTGTGTTGTTTTTGTTAGCTTGTGTGTTGATTTAAGCGAAAGGACAAGAAGGAGAGCTCAAGTGGGAGAAATAGACGAAAGAGCTCCAAAAAGAAGCAAAAAAGAGTGAAAACTAGTCATTTCGCGTAGCTTAACTCTGCCCACGCCATGGAAAATAGGAAGTGAAAAGCAAAGTGTAGCTTGTGTTAACCTACACGAATCTCAAGAAATGCTGAAAGGGTGCATTGGTGCAACCCAAATGCACTAAAGGATGGTTAAAGTTTCGAGGCCTATGCTCAACTTGGCAGCAAAAAAGCAAGCAACATCATAACGTGGAGACATCCCGATGTCACGACGTCCACCCACATTATGATGACCAGTATTGCACAATTCGACGTCCAAGAACGTTAATTTTTTTATTTTAGGGTTTTTGTCCAGACATCACAACGTCGGGCTATCCCCACGTCGTGACGCGCGGGAATGTTGAATTTTTTTATATTTTTAATTAATTATGTAATTGTTTTTAATAAATTTTTTAGGGCATTTGTGAAGACCTATATATAGGCTTCTCTTTCAGTTGTAATAGAGAGACATTAATTTTGAGAAAATAAAGTGAACATAGTTGTTTCTTTCTTTCAAGGGTTGAAATTTGAGAAGGGTTTTGATTTCTTATCATGAAGATTGTTTCTGGGGAGGGAGTTATCTTTTCTATGGCTTTTTTGTTAATTATTGGTGAAGAGCCATCATCTAACCGTGCATAGTGACATC
Source organism: Ophiorrhiza pumila (assembly GCA_016586305.1). Lineage (NCBI taxonomy): Eukaryota > Viridiplantae > Streptophyta > Magnoliopsida > Gentianales > Rubiaceae > Ophiorrhiza > Ophiorrhiza pumila. The sequence continues at coordinate 24,574,113 of BLIW01000004.1, read as the reverse complement.
CTATAGAGTTAGGGTGAATCGAGTTAATCAAATTGATATTTGGAAAGATCTTAGACACTTTTTTTGCATCAATGTATCAATCTACGTGAGGAGCATGATTGGAACGCTATCAGATATTCTTAAGTAAAGAGGACTTCTCATCGTCCTCTTTACTTAAGAAGATTATATTAGCATATTCGGTAGGTGATAGGAATCCAGATGCTTCATCCATTGACTTAAGCTATCTCATTGGCGAGAAATAGTTCGTCAATCCATTACATGGACTATGAAGTCCAATACTTCTGCTTGGGCCAAAAAAGCCAAACTCTCTCTCAATGGTTTGGTTATTGCAGTTTTCAATGAATGGAAAAAGGATCTGGAGCAAGGAGTAGCTCAAGAAATGCATGAATTGAAGTTTTGGATCTTTACAACATTTACACTTCATAGGCTTTGAGTTCTGGAAGCAAAACAATGGATTTAGGCTCAAATGGCTCTCTATCATGACATACAAGAATCCTACATCATGATGTTGGCCACTAAAATTTAGTGAAAATATTGTAAAGACCTTTATGTTGCAACGTCAGAACTTCTATGTCTTGACGCTCTTGACTGGATTTTCTAAGAACATGCATTGAAAACTTTCCATCGTGATGTATTTGTACATCACGACACAAATTAATAAAGGAAAATCTTACAAAAATGTTAATTTGACGTGTGTCATAATGTACAATCATCATGTCATGATGCTGTTGATCGAGGAGCTCTTTTTTGCGATACACGATGTCCTACATTGCCGATGCTGGCATTCTTCAAGGGTTTTTCTATCTTTTCTTTTTTGATGTTTTGTTTGATTTAAGCTTTCAATAAAAGCATGACTAAATGTTCTTGCATCGACATTGGTGTGTTATTAAGTGTTCATTCACTTAGCAAAAATCTTGTTTAATCAAGGCATGTGTTGGTTTATTTTAGGAGATAAGTAGAGGTTAATTCCTATTAGGAAACTTCCTCTTTTAGATGTAAAGTAAAGGTTAATTCCTATTAGGAAACTTCCTCTTTTAGTTGTCAAGTAGGGTTACTATTTTGTGGCAACCTTTGCCTTATTTAATAGCTAAAGCCTTGAGTTTTAAAGGATGAACTTTTGAAGGAATTAAATTGAGAATTATGTGTAATATTTTGTTGTGGAAAAATTGAATCCAACCCTTAGAAGCCATTAGCTAAATTTGAGCTAGTAAATTCTAAACACTAAAGTAAGGTGGTAAATCACCAACTTATTTGCCGCATTATTTACGGAAATTATCTTAATTCTCAAGTAAAATATGTTATTTATGTCAATTTATGTGTTGTTTAGGTAAAAAGGACCAAAGGAGGACTCAAGCGAAAGAAATGTACAAAATAACTCAAAAAGAAGCAAAAAACAATGAAAAATGGTTATCTGGTGCAACTAACTTCAAGCTGCACTATAAGGAATCATCCTAGCATGACCTGAGTTTGGCAACACATGATAATTAGTAAAAGAAGAGCAAAGTCAATAACACAACGTGGGAAAATGTAAACCACGTTGTTTAAGCCTGAGATGAAACACAGGTGGCAGTGCAGCCAAACACATGTATGTGCCATGAAGAGAGGTGATCAAGAACACTACGCAAACTAAGGAAAGCCACGCTGATAAAGGCATGGCAAGAATCAGGCGCGTTAGCACAGAGGAATAGGAGAAATCAAGCTCTAACGTAACTTGACAAAGGTTGCACTGTGGAGAAATTAGGCTAAACTAAAAGGTACAACATAGGTTAATCTATGTCAAGTGCATGAAGATAATGGCAACAATAATGCAAATGCGATAGTGCAAGTATCTAGCACCTACACTCAAGCAAAGTGTCACAATTTGGCATGGCGTAACCTACAACTCCCCACACTAGTATGTGTACAATATGTACTGTGTATCCAGATGCAAGGTCAAAGCAAAATAAGGTGCAGCATGATCAAGACCAAGCTACGCCGTGAAGAAAATCTGCTAAAGTGGCTAGTGTAGCTTACAACAACTCATGCTGAAATGTAAAGGAACCAAGAGAAGATAGTGCAATGTGAAACAAGCCACGCCATGATACTGGCAAGTGTGAAAGTCATAGTGCAGCCTACACTATCCTACGCTAAGCTCCAGAGTTGCTAAAGAGAAGGTATCGCAATTTAAAGAAAGCTGCGCCATGCAATTGGGAGACCGAAATACACTACACTAGATGACTCAACATTGTACTTTTGTAACTTTTGCGTACTTTTTACCTTTGTGGTCTTTCTCTACCTATGTTTTGGGGTTCAATTTGTATTTTTAACTTCCTAGAAGTAGGATTTAACATTTTTGGAAGTTGAAGCATAAAAAGTAAGGCAAAAGTGTTAATAGTAGGTAGTGATTAGATTAGAATCAAAGTACGAAATATTATACTCACTTCTTATTCTCAAAGAAGAAATAGCAAGACTTGAACTTCAAGGCTGAAAGAGAATTATCTTTTTTTTAAAGCTAGGACCTTTTAAGGTTAGTTCAAGAGAAGAATTAATCTTTGCCTTGTTTGCATCAAGGGTAACATCCTTCTTTACTTTTATGGCTTTAATTTTAAGTTCTTAAATGATATTTGAACCTTATTCCCTACACAAATAAGTAAATAAATGTGCCTCGGGTTTTTGGCATCTTTTTACCTCTACCCAATCATATGATTTCCATGTACAATTGTAGTTTTCATTCAATAGAGGACAGGTATGTCATTAAACAATATAAATATATGCCAAGGATTTTATGGCTTTTTATACCTCATTCCCAATCATACGACTTCCTTATATTGTTCAAACACTCTTTAAAGTTTGAAAGGCAGTCCTGCTCTTGGATTAGGAATATATACTTCTTTGAGCATCATTAAGCACATAAAATAAACCTTGGTTCACATCATCTCTTCAATGCACATATGTTCACACCAAGTTTCTTAAAGGCATTTAGCTAAAAGTGAGCTTTATTGGGGTTTTCAAACTAATTAAGTCCACAACTTATTCTCTTTCCTAGTTCCAATATCTCTTATATGTTCTCCATATCTTGTCTTTAGAACAAGGGTGTGTAACCACGAACTCTTCTATTTACTTATTCATCATTCAACCACAACAATCATGGTTCTATCATTGATTTACACAAGCCAATCCCTAATGAAAAGTTCTCACTTTTCATGACAATCTCAATTTAATTCTTGTGTACAACACCACTTATTCACAACATGAACAACAAAAACAAACACAAACACCATTTGGGATTCAAATTGCTTCAACTTTTATTCACACACAAAAGCATCATAATTAAACTAGTCATCAAACAAAAACCAAAAATTAAAATAGAAAATTTAACTTTCTAAAATACCACAAAAAATGAGACTCTTTTTCATATCTAACAACATATATCTTCTCATTTTAAAACCATACGAACACCTTCAAATACAACCACAAACTATTCGAGCACAAACAAAAGGCAAGCCACCCCCATACTTATAGGGTGCTTGTCCTCAAACATATGAAAAGATTAAAGAATTCCTTTTTGTTAGCGCCCTTTCTCAAGCTCATGGATGCGTTTCCATGTTTTTTCTCAATCGACACCAGTTTCTCTATTGTCACTTCTTCTTCCATTTGTAATCAAGGACGTCTTCCTCAACTACCATTTAGCCCTTGTCATTGGCTGCTAGTGGTGGTACCTTAGGCAACTTTCCTTTCAATGTTTTTCTTTGCACCAATGTTAGTTCCCTTTGTCTTTTCGTTGGTGGGTTTGATAGATGTGTTTTGTCTTTTACCTTTTGCTTTTCTGGTGCCATTGTGTGACTACCTAAAACAAGCAAAACAAACATCTATAAAATGCTAGCTTAAAAACAAAACAAAACAAAACTACATCAACCAACTAAAACAATGGATTAAACTCTCATTCAAATTTTGCATGCCACACATATCTTCACAATTCAAATCGATAGCCAATATTTCACACTTGAATAGTAATTACTCACCAAAATAGAATTTCATTCAACACAAATTCAGTTCAAATCATCACCGTGATTGATGACATTCATATTTTAAGCACACACAAGAATCCACCTGTTCAATGCGACTCATATTTTCTTGGCTCAGTGCAATAGCAATGAATGGGAAAACAAAAAATAGAAAACAATATTATATTCTATTTCGTATATTGAGCCACATGCCAATTCCCATGCTATGCAAGTAATATGGTCATGAGTGCATTCATACTTTCTTTTGTCTTCCAAAATCGTAATGAAGCACAAAAAGCTCATTTAGTTACACCAATGGACTTGAAAGAGTTTAAGCATGCAAAATAACACATTTCCATTCACATTCATTTCAAGTTCATTCTAATTGCTTTAGCTAACTTATAGGCCTTAGCATCAAAATATATCACTGAGACTAGAAGTAATCTCAATTCAAGCAATACATAACAACTAGGCACTTCATGATAAGCACTTGATAGCTTTGAAGCTCTATGACTTCAAGAGATATCATTAAAAACACATGTTAGCATTTTCAAAAACAAGTTGAAATCATAACAAGCTCCATTCTTAGCTTTCAAGGCAATCATCTTTATCATTAGATTGTAAGCAACGCACATCATTTTCATGATGCTTAGAGCTTAAACAATTCAATTCTTACACAAGGAGAATCTCAACAAGCAATCTCACATGTCAAGAATGACTTCTATAGCACAAAAGAAAAACTTCAAAATTTCAAAATTTGGAATTTTCAATTTTTAGAACATTCAAAACCTTTGAATGCTTGCATCATGCTCCCCTATCACATGCAAACCCAACCCCAGCTCAATCAGAAGAAAAAAGAACTTCAAAGAACTTGCATTGATGATATCTCGATGTTCTTGATGAGATGATTTGATGAAAGTGTGTGATTTGTGTTTATAATGAACTTAATGCAGTGACTCATGTGCAAAATTTATTTCGAAGATGATTATTTGGTGAGTGCGTGAAATGGGTAGAAAGTCACGTAGGCTGAGGTAAACTTTTCTGGGAACTTTTTCATTTTTTTGTCATGGCGTAGCCTATTTGAAGCTACGCGAGAGACAAAATCTCTTTAACACTTAGAAATTTTTTTGAGAATTTGGCTCAGTTGTATGAAAAATTTCATGGCGTGGTCTTAGTGTTGGTTCTGCCATGTAAACAAAATTTTCTTTTCCAGAAGTAGCTTAAAAACTTCAAGGTGCAACGTAAGCCACCCTACGCGAAAAAGTTTTAAGTTCAGAAAAATGCATCTCGTGTAGGTAACCATAAGTTACACCATGCTTTTTCCTTCACAAATTTGAGCTAAATTTGTACAACATGGGTAACCTCAGGCTACGCCATGAAAAATTTTAGGCATTCATTCTTTAATTTTCTTAGATGGTGTAACCAACCTCTAGGCTACGCTATGAACAATAAACTTCAAGAAAATTGTTCCTAAGGGTTCTAATGCAATGCATTCTAACATATGGTACTTTTACAATGCAAACACATTACATTTGTTACCTCCCTTTGATTGGTATACACCACTTGGCATTCTTCTTCTTGATGTCCTCCGTTGTTCTTCTACAATTTAACACAAACACAAATTAAGCTAACTACAATACATAACAAAAAACATGTAATTAGGAAGGTAAGAAACCTTGGGTTGTCTCCCAAGCAATGCAAAGTTTATTGTTAATAGCTTGACTTAATTGAAAATTATAAAATCGAAACAAAGGGAAAGAATTCATGTAGTTCTAGGTTTATTAGTTCCTAGCTAGACTTTTATTCTTGTGGTTTTTTGCTCAAGATCGGAGTACCATCCTTATACCAGAAAAATGCCCTATTATATGAACTCATTTTCCTCCAATAGAGATCCGGTTGAAAATCTTTAAAAAGGTGCTTGAGCTCATGCAAATGAAGAACTTGTAAATATTTTCCTTTGCATCACCATTCACTACAAGAAAAATAGACATTAGTGACGAAAATCATTTTGGCGAAGGCAAAGGACATCAATAAATATACCCTTTTGTGACGCAATATGAAGTTGTCAATACAATGTTGTCATTCTTATTAGCTTTATTGACGTAGCCTTAATGGTTGTCAATAAGTCGTCAGTAAATGTTGGGGCAAACTATTCCCGCCATCTTTACTATATTTATTGACAACGTAGTGACAACAGTTTGTGACGACTTATCTTTAGTGACCAAATGTTGCGACAAAAATTCTAACTTGTCAATCTTGTGACGAGATATTATCGTCAATAAAAAGTTTTCCTTTTATTTAGGATATTTTGTTGTGAATGGATGTTGTTTGTTTGTTACTGACGGAAAATGGTCACTAAATATTCATTATCAACAAATACAATTAATTTTTATTTTTTTTTTAAATATGGTGTTATCAAACAAAAATGTTCGTGCAATTAACTAATGGAGTAATAAATCTAAAATGCAATGATTTTGTATATGAAATATAACATAATTATAATTTGGGTATATAATATATGATATTATATAGTTATTTTTGTTTGGACCCCTATTATGTGGGCTAGGCCCTTATTATGTGGGAGTGGGTTAAATTCATTGTAGGAAAAGTCCACAAATTACTATGTATATGTGTGAGAATGAGGTAGGTTTGTTTTGGACCTTTTTATGTGGGTTTTTGTAAATGTACTATTTGATTAGAATTAAGTGTGTTAATTTTAGGTCAACTAAAATGTCCAACAATATAGTTCCACAAAGTATTTAATGGGTTAAATTAAGCCCATAATAATTAATAATAATTTGTATTACATCTCTTAACTTTTAATAATGATAGTAAGACACCATATTATTCTTACTTTTGCCCCATTGCATTTTGATTAAATGCCACAATTTTCTTGATCAATTAAATGCACTATTAATTAATAATATTTAAATAAACTAGTTTGATAAGGAAATCTAAATAAATGACGTTTTAGATAGTTTTTGATTTTACAAAATAAATATTGTTTTACCATACACTTAAAATTTAACCACCCTTAAAGTTTGATGAAAGTATCAAAGAAACCTAGTAATTTTAGAAAATTACCACACCATACTTGGATGAGCAAACGTTTCATAAATCAACCTCTCCCACCAAACACCATCCAATAATTTGTATATTTCACATAAAACAAATATGCGTACAATACCTAATATGCCCTTAAAAACATTATTTATAATTATTATATTGTCTTAGTTAACTAAAATACATATGTTAAATATTAAAATAAAAGCAAAGAATTTTTTTTGCACAAACAGAAAATCTCAAGAAGAAAATATTCTTTCTTAATTAATCAAATTAATTGTTTTCTTTCTTAAAAATAATTCATTTGCTTCCAAAACTTTAAAATTTAGATAGGAAAGGATTTATTTATTAAAGTTTGATTAATTTGATAGATCCATTATAATAAAGAATATGAAATTAATAGTTTATAACAAAGAATTAAAAGTTGCAACCGAGTATTTATTGTCATTTCATATTTGCTTACCTGTTTTTATTATTTTTTTTACAAAATAAATGATGACCTTTTTTATCTTTTCACCAATTTCATTAGTCAACTTTAATGGTAGGGGATAATCGTAATTTTTTTAAACTACAAGATTCGTTTGATACTTTCATCAAATCTCAGGGGTTCTAAATAAAATGAACCCAAAATTAATTTACTCATTATTGATATTGACTTACAATTTTATCCTTTTCCGAAAAGCAATTAATTTTCTAATTGGTGCTATTGATAAGCATTAATTAGGATTTTTTAAACCATTTTTAGGTATTACTTAGTAAGTGTCATTTATTTAGGATGAGGGAATATATTAACTAAGTAGTAATTATTTCACTAAGTTAACTTTACTACAAACTTAACTATTTTTCCTAAATTGGTTACTGAGCTTTAAAATTAATTTAAGTTAGATCCTTAAATAAAATTATAGAATAGCCTCATTAGAATTAAAATTTTTCACTTTAATAAGAAACTTAATTATTTTAGTTTGGCCCCTACGGTCTAAAATTACTTTTAATTGGATTCCTAAATGAAAAATCAATATTGTTTTAACGAAAACCAAATTTAAACACTATATGTAAGTCATGAATAATTAAAAAAATCAAAATGTTTAATAGTTTGAATAGTAAAAAAAATGGCCACTCGTGTAGAGTTAAGTGTGTAATGCTAATTATAAGTCTTGGAATTAGATCTCATGATCTACTACCATAATATAAGGCTAGTACACTTCTTTTTCTAGAAAATAGTAATTAAAAAAAAGAACTTGAAAAAAAAGTAGTAAAAAACTAAAAATAAATGGAATATACTAGTTATTCAGCAAGTAAAAAGAAAGAAAAATAATAGTTATTTAATAAAGAAGGTAAAAAAATAAAATAGAATAATATAATAGACTCAATGGTCCTAACTTTTATCCATATCTGGCAAGCACTAAAAGCCCAAACCACATCATTTTGATTTGCTTTTTATCCATTTTTCAAAAACCCAAACCTTGAACACTTGACAAAGTCCTATCTTCTTACACCGCAATGGCCAGCCTCCTTCATCCTCCTTCATTCTCCTCCTTCATCTGCCTTCATCCTCCTTCCGTTCTCTTTGTCGTGCTCCTTGTCTTCTTATTCCCTTTATCTCCTCCTTCTAAGAATGGTTTCAATTTCTAAATGACTTTTCTTCCAATTTTTTGCTTCAACTATAATTAAGTGGGTTCCATTGTGAAAAGTAATTTCTTACAATAGTGCAAATATAAAAATTTTATGGATTTGATCTCGATGACATGGTGGAGCCTTCTGATTTTTATGCCTTCAAACATCCTGGATTTGGCACAATAAGTAAACTTGGTTCTTTTTTATTTTTTTATTTTTTTGATGGAAATAAATGCATTTCCTTGCTTGTATGAGAGAAATTGTTGACTACACAAACTATGTTGGCATGAAGTTGTTGGTAAGCTAGTCGCATAACCTCAACAAATACCCTAACACTACTGTACTAGCGGTGAGAGGGATCGTTCCCACAGAGAAGGGTTGGTTGTTCAGAGGCTATTTGTTCACTTGACACCACAGATGCATGAAATGAAAGGACGAAAATAAAGACAAATGCATGCTTAGTAGAATGAATGCAAAATAAGACTAAATACAAAAGGTTAGTATGCAAGCACTGCCTTGAGGGATTTCAACATATACAGATCTCTTCCTATTATCACAGACTTGTGTGCATATGTGAGGGGACTATTCTGCTAGTGTCCTGAAACTGATTAACTTGGCAGTTCTCACAATTCCATTTCATAAAACTCCTCAAACTTCCCTTGGCAGGGCAAGTTCTTGGAACAAATTAAAAACCCAGATCCCTATTCTTATGTAACAACTCTAATTCAATCCGTGACTATCTCCCTTGGTAGGGCAGCTAATCAATTCATGCCTTCGATTTGTTCTACAAGAATGATCCCAAGTCTATTTCATGAAGTTGATTTCAATTATCAGTGGGCACCGCATAACTAAAATCACAAAGCTAACAGATCTTGAGATTCCCACAAGAATGTTCACAGTCCAATTCACATTTAGTTCAATTGCCTTAAGTAGGTCCACACTGATCTCAGTGGGCACCGCAGATCCGATATGAATTTAAGCACAATCATGCTAACCAAAGAATCCAAACATGCAAAGAACAGTAAACAATGATATCACAGATAACTTCAATTCAATTGTCTTAGATAAGTTGAGATCTGTACCAGTTAAGTCCTCAAGACAGTAAAATGTGAGAAAGGGAAAAAAAAGAGAATATCCTAATCTAAACTAAGAACCCTAATCTATTGATCCTATCCTCTATTATGTGCGGCAGCTTCCTTCTCCTCTCTTCTCCCCACTCTTGTGTTTTATGCTCTTGATATTTATAGCTTTCCTCTCTTTGATGTTTCACGATCATGAGTGTTGAGAGCTTCCATTGGAAGTGTGATTTTTCCACGTGCCCTACAAATGTCAATCAATCAAAAATAGTGAGGTCACGTGTCCGATATATAACTTAAGCATTAAGAATCGGGAGTGCAAATCCTCAAACACTTGGTGAACTATGCATACTGTGTTAATACTTGCTTGTGTGTTCTAAAGCTCGTGTGGATTGTGCTACCATGTATGCCAAGTGCAAATGCGGATGTGGAGTGCAATGCATGTAGATGTGCATGAAAATGTGAGTGAGTGCAGGTGAGTGTGCATGCATGGCGGGCACGCCCGTGCAGTCGCCGTGTGTACATATGTGTCTCGCGGTGCCCGCACCGTGTAGCGCATATCTGTGGCTGTCGCCGCGAGGCACCCGCCATGTGTTGTGCGTGAGTGTGGTGCTTCTGTGCATTGATATGTTAGAGTGTTGAGTGTGAATTTGTGTTTGTGTGTTTGGACTCTCGTGTAATGCTTGAGATTTGTGAGGCCAAAATGGCTAAGTGAGTGCTTGTTTCTCATTCATGCACAAACATATCACTTTGCATAGCATTTTCACAACACTTAGTCAATTTCCACAATCTTCAGCTTATGAACATTCTTCACATAGAAATCACTCATGAAGCACTATTTTTCACCATAAATTCATACAAAATCTCAAGTATTTTGTAGCATATAAGTCGGTATAAACCCGACTTATCAGAAGTACACTCTAGTAGACAAATTGTAACATTCTAGCATATCTTATTTTTTTGAGCTCTATTTACTTCGTTTCTTCATAAGTATGTGTTTTATGTCACTACAAGAAAAATAGGCTTTGGTGAAATGCAATATATGGTCACCAACGAACCAAAAGTGGTCACCAAAAGAGTTTGGTGACAAAATTATAGTTTGTCACCCATTGAGTTTGGTGACAAAATTATTGTTTGTCACCAATGCCCAGTCACTGGGGTGACTACTTTTGTTGTTGATCACCAAAGGATAAGTTTGGTGACTAGAACAAATACGGTCACCAAAATAGTGACTGCAAAAGTTGTCACGAATTTAGTCACCAAAAGTTGCATATTGGTCATCAAAGTGCCAATTTTTGGTGACCAAATGTTGACCAACATTATGTCGTCAATAAATGAGTAATGGTCAAATAGCATGTGATGTGATGTTTGGTGAGGAAAAATATGGTCACCAATGATGACGAATTGGTGACTAAATATTTGGTCAACAACGGTCATTTACTACTGCAAACAGTTGATGTTTTGCTGACTAAAATTGTGGTCACCAAAGAATAATTGGTGACTATATTATAGACAAGCATTGGTGATTAGCATTGTAGTCACTAAATGGTGACCAAATATTTGGTCAATAATGGAGTAGTCGCAATGCAATTTTTTTGACTAAAATGGTGACCAAATATTTTGGTCAATTTTTTTATATGGTAACGAAATATTGTTGGTCACTATTCAAAAAAATGTAGTCAATTTATAGGATTTGGTGACTAAAATTTTGGTCAATAATGAAGACAATATTGTTAACATTTTCATTTGGTGACAAGAAATCAAACCTGTTCATAATAACAATAAATATCACCAATATATCGAACAAACATTAAAATAAAACCTGTTCACCAATATATCGAACAAACATTAAAATAAAACATATACACCAATATATCGAACAAACATTAAAATAAAACCTGTTCATCAAATATACCAATACATGGCAAATATCTAACATTGTACTATCCAAGAAATATACCATAATATTAATAATATTCTAATATCCAAGAAATATAACACAAAAGTACTAATCCACCATACAAAAAGTTGATACTTCAACTCTCTAGTGTCAAGAACGCCCACCATTTCTTTCTTCATCCATTAGAAAAGTTGACATTTCAACTCTTTAGTTTTCTTCAACCTTGATAATAGTTCGAATAAACACATTAAAAACTTTTTGTAACATATCATGTACCATTATAAAATATCACAAACATGAAGAAATAATATAATATCTCAATTTAAAAGTAAACCAATCACTGTTCAAACATTTAAAGTTAATGAATAGCAACATTCGAAACCAAAAAAGATTTGGGAAGTAATTATACATTAGAAATGTTCATGGATAATATTACACATTTAACAAATTTTAAACCAATCAAAGTGTATTTTGAATGTATAACCATGTCAATTTAACCAAAGTTTCACAATTTAATCCAACCAAAAGCAACAATATACCACAACAGTTATATTCAAGCATTTAAAGATAAAAGAATGGTAATATTTAAAACCAAACAAAACTTGGGTTGCAAGCTTACATAAGATATGTTCATACATATTCTGGTGAGTTTCACAAATTAATTTAGTTCCAATATTAGCAACAATATGCCACGAGAACTATATTCAAGCATTTAAAGTAGCAATATTTAACAACAACCAAGATATTGACAAAAAGTATACATAAGGCATGGTAATACATATTCTTTTGGATTTAACACATTTTAAATCAATCAAAGTGTCGTTAACATATACAAGAAAACAAATGAACATATGAAATACCTTATCTCTTCATAGTATATGTCGTTAACATATACTTAAATGGTCAATCTCTTTTAAGTTTCACTAAAATAATGACCTAAATTTGCTATTGAGAAACTCATTGCACACTACTCTCACAAAGATTGTTAATATTTTGAATGAGTACTACTAAGTTACATGATTCTTTTTAAGTATAAGCATCTCTTTTGCATTTAGTAAACATGATTTTTAGGAATAAGGGAACTAAATCCATTGACTATATGAGAAACCTTTGAAATGAGATGCATGTTTCTTAAGTCTAATATCCATCCTTGTTTCTTTTATTTTTATTTTTGTTTATCTTTTCTTGGGGACAAGAAAACCTTTATGTGTAAAGAGGCAAATTGTCCATTTTAAACTACCTCTAATATCTCTTTTCTTTGGGTTTTTGCCTTGTTTTTGAGTGATTATTAGGTACTTTAGTGCTTTGTGGCTTATTTTGTAGAGTTTACAAAATGGAGAGATTAAAGTGTTGAAAAGGCTTATTTGGAGGTATTTTTTACCAAAAAGTCAACAAAGTCAATAAGTCAAAAGAAACTCAACAAGTTAATGAAGAAAAAAACCCTAAACCAACTAAAGGTTAGAGCTCGAATTGGGACAAGTGCATAGTTGTAAACTTTGGCCAAGTTGAGCAGTCTTGGAAAAGGTAAAGGTTAAGGCTAGAGTAAAACTAATTGTAACTTGACTTGTGCATTGCCTTAGGAGCATTATCTTAACGCAACACCCTTTTGGCCAAAGCATATAGCAAAAGCCAAGTTGTGAGCACTAAGGACCAACTTCATAGTATATTTTGCACCAAAACCAAGTACTATAGGAAACTCAAGGCAACAACCAAGGAAAGGAGCCAAGGTTTTGGCCTAGAAACCACCAACTCTAGCACACTTCCTAGAGACCACATTTTGCACACATGCACAAAAGTTAGGCCTTGTAGTTAACCTTGTTTTTCTTCAACCTAGCAACCATTAGCCACACCAAACCAATACCTAGGCTATCACCAATAGTTAGAACCAAACTAGAACATAACACACATGAAGCACATAAAACACAAATACAACACACACATGAAGATTGATGTCATGTCATAGATGCCACACATCAAAACACATGAACTCACACACAAAACACATAAGAACATTGATGTCGAAGAATCTATTCTAGAATATCACTGCACTCAAAATCACGCACAATACTTTTTTTTTCATTTTCATGTAGTACACAAACAAACACTTACACATCTTTATTTTGTCTATTGTTTTGGGTAGTTTAGGTGTTATACCTAGTAGAACTTACCTCTCAACCTTTAGGCATTTAGACACCCTTTAACCAACAAATCTTTCGGACTAACCCAACATACCCTTAGGAAACCATACAACCTTACAAACCAACACTTTAGGGACTTAGAACTAAACCTTTAGGAGTAGAAATAGAGCATAAATGACAAAACAAGGCCATTTATGCCTGGGAATAAATGCCACGCAATAAATAGGCATGAAACCTCCAAAATCCAACCAAACTCACTTTTAAGCCATTGATTCCTTGGCACAGATTCATGTCGACCAGTGACTCACACACACAAAATGGTGATGCAAATAGGGGTGCTTATAAGATTAAAGGATGGCTAACTACGTTATCTCTGGCACTATGTCAACTTGTATAATGAATTTGAAAAGCGTGTCGCGCACTCTTCAATTTTAACCCTAAACTAACGTAGTAGTGATGAGTGGGGATCGTATCCACAGGGAAGGGAAAGGATTCTTGAATTCAGAAATTGTTCTAAGTATTGTCTCGGTAGCAAATCACAACAAACAGAATGTGGTATCAACTCAAAAGTAAACAAGAATAGAGAACTATGAAGTAATAACAATCAAGAATAACAAGATATCCTAAGGTTCTTGTACCGGATGAACACAATCTATCCGATCAACGCTATGCAAGTGACGAACTAGCAAATCTCAAGGAGACCTATGTTGCCTGGAATTCCAAGTTGTGGTTAGCATGGCGACCACACCACCCCCTGTACTTCCTAACGCCATTCTCTCCCGTGGCGAGGCCCGAGAATGGTGGTTTTCACTCCGCAACGTCCCAACTCTCCAAGCTAACTACTCTAACATGCAAATCCTAGGAAATCCCATGACGAGGCCCGACCTAGGTTTGAATGTCTTTGTTTATTAACACCGAGAGCTTCTTTAACACTTTTTCCTAATGTTTCAATTCATCAAAGCTTCCCATGGCGAGGCCCGAATCTCATAAATGAAATAATCATAGAAAGCAAGTGTAAAGACTCAGACAATCACACTTTAGTTCTCATTTCATGTATCTTCACTAACGTTGGTGAATCAATCCCCAACTTAGCATGGCGACCACAATCGAAGCTTGATCCATTCAAAATTAATGCAGAGATATGAAATTAAACAGATTTCTAGTAATAAATTCAAGTGCGATTTCAATCTTTATCAATTACGTTAATTACATAGCATCAAATCTTCTAAATCATGTATTCATCCGTTTAGAACCCTAAGGTATCACACAATTAGCCGGAAATTTCCATATTCAACTCGTTTGCATCAAATTCCAACATTAAGCAATTAAATTCCATCAAATTGAGAGATTTCACCGATTAAAGTGTAGAGGAATGCCGAATGCTTCTTCGATTGAGTTTAATATATAATCTCCGGTACAAAGCCGCGATCGGAAATGAAAACGGAGAACAATTTCTAGAGAGAGAAAATCCTAGAGATAGAAAGTTAGAGAGAGAAATTTTCTCTCTCTAGTTCAAAAATCTGTTATGAATCTAGAATCCTCCCCCAAATGCTAACTAAATCCTCTATATATAGAGGTTATAAAACGTAAATAATACGCTAACGTAAAATGAACGCATTATTACAAGAATGCCACTGTAAAAATATCACGTGTCCACAAGGCATCTCGATCAATGTATCACTTCACGCTTTTGAGCCTCGAATCCAGTGCCTTTATCCGCCTCCTTGCGCCCTTGAGCCAACATCTTTCGCCTTCACCAAACCTGCACACACAAAGGCAAAACTTCTAAGTACTTTGCCATTTTCATCACAAAAACCAACACCATCTCATTAACATGGCGAGACCTCTCTAAGAGGTCTCGCCATACAAATCCTCAAAACAGCCCATACAACTCGTAAAACGGCGAGACCTCTCTATGTAAACTTCTAAGTTGGCGAGACCTCTTAGAGAGGTCTCGCCACTTTGTGTAAGTGTGCAAGTGAGTGATTTGTGAGTGAGAGTGAAGTGTAGTGTGTTGTGTAGTTTATGTGAGTTGTGAGTGAAGGTTGTGAAGAGTGTTGTGAGAAGTGAGGCTGTGAAATGTGAGTGAGTTCATGTTGTGAGTGTGTGCACAAGTTAAAGTCAAGGAAATGTGATGAAGAGTGAAATAAAGATGAAGTGAATGTTGAATGATGAGTGACATAAAATGGTGTGAAGAAAGTGAGTGATAAATGGTGAGTGAAGTGTGTGAAGAATGAATATAAGAATAATGGACAAAGTGTTAACCATGCAAAAACATGAACGTGAAATATTGTGAAACACAAAGCATGTAATGCACACTCAAGCAAATTGCAATGAAATTTATTCTTCACTCTTAAACTGGACAACATGAGAACAAGGCGAGTCATCTCCCCCACAAACTCCCAAAAGGCGAGGTCATCTTGCCCACAAAATGAGTGTGTGAGCATCAAAATGAAATTGTGAACAAATGTGCAAATGTGCAAATGCACAAACAAGCAGCCACTTCCAACCAAAATCTGGCATAGATTCGTTGTGAATTTGGAACAACTTGAAACATCAAAGTTGTATCCCTATGTCTCAGCTTTCCACAGCTTTTTGAATCACCCAATGCGAAGCTAAGACGAGAAAGTTAAAGCCAAAATACTAAAGTGCGGCAAAGCTAGAAATTACAAGGCGACGTCATCTCGCCCACAAAATGGTGTGGATGCTTTGGAAAGTATGAAAAATGCTATGAAAATGGAAACTAAAGTGTTGTATGAAATGTAATGTGGATGAAGAAATGAAGACATGGAGTTACAAATGTTATCAAGAATAAAAGGGAATCATAGCCTCCAACATACTAACAAAAGCAAGACTAAGAATTGTATAAAAAGAAGGAATAAACAAGTGTGGTGTTACGAGGATGAGTGAATGGAAATGCCATGCCATGAAAGTGTGATAATGCCAATATTTTGTTATTTATCTATATTTAATTTGGATTATATTGACATTATTAATTGGAAAAAGTGTTGATAATTGTAGATTTATCTGGAAGAAGTTGTTGGGCAATAAAAGTGCAAGAATGGTGGAAATTGGATCTAGACACATTTTTGGGAAGATTCAAGGCTTGTTCTTAAGGGATAATTGAAGAAGTTGAGTTGAAGAACAAAAGCCAAACAAAGAAGTTGGAGAAAAAGTCTCCTATTTATTTGGAGAAATTCTGTCAAAGACGTGTGAAGATTGAAATTGGGATTGACATTAGTTTTATTGATTTATTCCAAATAATTATCTTTTTAAATAATTAGATAATTATCTTTTTGAGATAATTAGATAATTATAGCTTTTAAGGATAATTTCAATATTTAGGGATAATTCCCACTTTTGGGGAATTAGATTAATATTAGGGAATTGTTTATTAGCTCTATAAATAAAGCACTAACAGCTACATAGGGTCAGGAGGGGAGTCTTTCATTTTTCTATTAGTTAGTTTTTCTTTCGGATTTCTATTAAGTCAAGTTTTAGTATTACAAATTCTTTTGAGTTTAGTTTTCAAGTTATTAAGTTAGGATTTGTTTTTATTAAGAATTCATGATTTCAATACTTGATTCCAATTCATATTATAAGTCCAGCAACGTTTTCGTCTAACATTCTTTGTCCTTTAGTTTTTATTTATTCATTTTAACTCTTCAAATCTTTAGTTATTAATTAGTTCGTCCATTAGTTCTTATTAAATTGGTAAGCCTTTATCTTTTCTTTAATTATGGATTCTAGTTTTCTATTCTTGTTCTTTTATTTAATTATGTATTCTAGCTAATTTATTTTCTCCGGTTAAGATATTGATTAAGCACTAATTAAAAATTCTTGTGAGATCTAATTTGAAATTTAAATGGATTTGTTAGACAAGTACCTTTTATGTTTTGTGATAGATAGTTTATGAAATTTATATAATTGTTAAATAGTGTACCAATATTTAATTAAATGCATGAAGTTCTAAGGCCAATTAAAACGGGTGGATCCGTAATTGTCCATTTAGTTTTTAATCAAGTGGTAAGGCTGTCATTCATCGACAGTAGAGCATAGGGGCTAGTATGGGCATATGGCGTCCATGTGGCATATTAGTATCAGGTTTCTTTTATCTTAATTCTTTTAATAAATTAAATCTAATGAGCGCGTCTTCTTAGGTTGTTTATTAATTAGAGAGATCAATTAATAAGGGCGTCCTTTTAATTACCAACAAGTAAGAGAAAATTTAGGTTATGTCAGTGGCGTTCCCGGTAACTATAAAACTGAGTTTATTTGGTCGAACAGATTAAATATTTTGCATCAAGGATCAACTTATTAATTAGTGTGGATTCAATGTTTTAGCCGGATATTCTTTCTTATTGATTAAATTCCTTAGTTATCTACTTTATCTAATTGTTTCTAATATCTCTTTGTGACAAGTTTGAAGGAAAGTTAAATCCGTTCCCTTGGGAGACGACCTTACTCCATTGTTATACTAGTGAAGAGTAGGTTTTAATTTTGGTGGTATAACTACACTATCAAAATTTTGGCGCCGTTGCCGGGGAACGGCATCAGTAATTTTTTCTTCATTAATATTTTATTCTATCTCTCTTGAGTTTGTGATACTTTCTAATCTTGAAGAGACTATTGAATTACAATCCATAAATTGAGAGGTTCGCAAGATGATGACAAACTAGACAATGGATATGCATGCATTGATGTCCAACATGGCTAACAGTGGGCAAATATTTGGAGTTGATACATCCCACCAAATGCATGAGGTACAATTTTGTAGTATTTGCATAAATTGGCATTCAACATATATGTGTCCAAATCTACAAGATGAAATGCCCATATGGCAATCACAGGGGCATTATGAACCAATTCCTAACCAATACAATTTCGGTTGGCATGATGAACCTAATTTGACCTATACGTCAACTGAATACCAAAATGCCCATTTCGACCAATTTCACTTACCTTATTCACAACAGTCATTTGCCTTTGTACCACAACAACAACTATTAGAACCACCCGTGCCCATACCGAATTCAAATTTAGAAGATGTGCTTAAAACTCTTGCGTGTGAAAATCTCAAGTTTCAACAAGAGACACGAGCCAATTTTGTTAATATGAGCACACAACTCACTCAAATGGCCACAACAATAGCAAAGTTGGCAACTAATGAAGGTAAATTGTCATTACAAGTGGAGGTGAATCCGTTGGAGAATGTAAGTGCTATAATGCTTGAAAGTAAATTCTACGAGAAAGAAGCTGATCAAATGCTCATTTCAGAATTTTATGAGGGAGAAATTGACCATATGCCCGTTTTGGAGTCAAATGACATGCCCATTTCTGAGACTCTACATAAACTCGAGGTAAGTAGCAAACCTACAGTTATTAAGCATCAAGTTGTTTTGACACCACATTTTCTTAACAGGTTTGCTCAAGAGAAGAAGGAAGAAGAGACACAAGATCTCTTAAACATCTTCCAAAAAGTGGAGATTAATGTCCCACTCATCGAGGCCATAGAATACCCATATGACCAGGAATTTGTTTTTAATGTTGACACTATTGAAACACTGGTTGAAGAATTTGTGCAACATACTTTTGTGCAGGATGATCTTAAATGGCATTTAACACAAAACGAGATAGATAGGGACATTGTCATATGCCCATTTGTCCAAATGAATGAGGTAATATCAATTTATATGCCCATTTTGCAGGAACCCAAGTTGGAGTCAAAACCTCTTCCTGCTCATTTGAAGTACACCACGCCAATTACTTGAGTATCATATTCATGTCTAGCCAAAGACAATAACTAAAGGCGCTAATGGGAGGCAACCCATAGTTTCTTTTCATTCTTTAATAAATTCTAATTTTCTTAGTTATTTAGTTTATTCAAAAATCAAAAAGATGTTTTTTTTTCAATAATAAATTCTAAGTATGTTTTTTTCTTTTGTAGGAAAAATAAAAATCATCCCACAATCTTCACGATTTTTTTTGCTGTTGGATTTCAATTTCTCAACATTCCAAGTCACAACTTTGCCAATCAATTTTCATTCAACTCCAAATTTATTATTATTATTATTTTTATTTGTTGCGAAATGTCTATTGTGTTCTTAGTGTTTTTTTTTCTTTCATGCTTTTTTATACACGGAGGACCGTGTATCATTCAAGTGTGGGAGAATTTATTTGGTTTTGTTATTTTTTGTCAATTTAATTCTAAATTTCAATTTTATTATTATTTTTTTTCTTGATATTTTCAAAAAGGTCAAGTTTTTGTCATTAAAGTCTTTTTAGTAAAAAAAAAAAGTTTTTTTAGATGCCTTAAACTTTGTGAATAATAATTGTTTGGATTTGAGCATGTTTTGGAAATTTTGGTTGTAATCTCTGTTTTAGAATAATTTAAATACCTTGTATGTGTTTCGGAATGAGAAATTGCAAGAATTAATTTTTCTTTAAACTATTAATGTGAGTTTTGAACTTAAGTACGCAAGAACCACTTTCTTGGTGCTTAATGAATATTTTTTTTGAGAGTATATCATAATTAAATAGACATTCTAGAATTTGCTTTGAGGTACATTTTGAAATTATTTGTGATTTGTGCATAAAAATGATTAAGGCACCTAGGATTAAACCCTTTTAACTTTCTAAAAATTCCTACCTTTTTAAATTGACCCCTAGTGAACTCTTTTGAGCCTAAACTTTTTTTTAAAAAAAAATCACAAAAATCAGCCATAAACCTTATTATTTAACTTTCTTTTTCAGCCCATTTTGTCAAAGAATATGTTGGCTAAGTTTTGAGTCTATTTAATACTCCTTGGGTATATGTGTTCCAAGTTATGAAATCCTTGTTGTGGAAATAAAAAAAAAGAGAAAAAGAAAAGGAGAAAAAATGAAAGAAATCTCCTTAGAGAAACAGAAGAAAAAAACAAAGATGAGTAAAAATGGAAATAATTGTTGTTGGTTGAAAAGTTGACTGAGAGCAAGCTGTGGTTGTTAAAAAAAAAAAACTCAAGGAGCGTTTTTGAAGGTTGTAAAGATTTTGATTTGGTTATTTATTCTTTGATAAATTCTAGCCAATTAATATCCTTTTATCCTTCCCTTAACCTTAGCCCCGTTTCAACCTATTAAAGACCTTCTTGATTTATGCATAAAGTCATTTTCTTATGTGGTGGAGATATGACCTCATTGCAAATTTATGGTAATGTCATTTGATTGTGATGTGTGTAATTTCCTATTCATCAATGTGTGATATTATGAGTGAAAATTGAGAGGATATTAATTCTTGTTTATTTTAACTGGAATGAAGGGGTATTTTGAATTGTTTTGAAATAGAAATAATTTTGATGGTAAATGGTGTTGTTCAAATCCAAGTTGTTATTCATTTTAGTTAAAGGCACTGTTTGAGTCTACGTGTTTATAAAGTCTTTTTAGTCATTTTGTGTAAATGTGTTTGATGTTTTTTATGAGTTAGCCATACTTGGGGGCAAGCATGATTCAAGTGTGGGGGAGTTGATAATGCCATTATTTTGTTATTTATCTATATTTAATTTGGATTATATTGACATTATTAATTGGAAAAAGTGTTGATAATTGTAGATTTATCTGGAAGAAGTTGTTGGGCAATAAAAGTGCAAGAATGGTGGAAATTGGATCTAGACACATTTTTGGGAAGATTCAAGGCTTGTTCTTAAGGGATAATTGAAGAAGTTGAGTTGAAGAACGAAAGCCAAACAAAGAAGTTGGAGAAAAAGTCTCCTATTTATTTGGAGAAATTCTGTCAAAGACGTGTGAAGATTGAAATTGGGATTGACATTAGTTTTATTGATTTATTCCAAATAATTATCTTTTTAAATAATTAGATAATTATCTTTTTCAGATAATTAGATAATTATAGCTTTTAAGGATAATTTCAATATTTAGGGATAATTCCCACTTTTGGGGAATTAGATTAATATTAGGGAATTGTTTATTAGCTCTATACATAAAGCACTACGCTACAGGGTCAGGAGGGGAGTCTTTCATTTTTCTATTAGTTAGTTTTTCTTTCGGATTTCTATTAAGTCAAGTTTTAGTATTACAAATTCTTTTGAGTTTAGTTTTCAAGTTATTAAGTTAGGATTTGTTTTTATTAAGAATTCATGATTTCAATACTTGATTCCAATTCATATTATAAGTCCAGCAACGTTTTCGTCTAACATTCTTTGTCCTTTAGTTTTTATATATTCATTTTAACTCTTCAAATCTTTAGTTATTAATTAGTTCGTCCATTAGTTCTTATTAAATTGGTAAGCTTTATCTTTTCTTTAATTATGGATTCTAGTTTTCTTAATTCCTATTTCTTTTATTTAATTATGTATTCTAGCTAATTTATTTTCTCCGGTTAAGATATTGATGAAGCACTAATTAAAATTCTTGTGAGATCTAATTTGAATTTAAATGGATTTGTTAGACAAGTACCTTTTATGTTTTGTGATAGATAGTTTATGAATTTTATGTAATTGTTAAATAGTGTACAATATTTAATTAATTGCATGAAGTTCTAAGGCCAATTAAAACGGTGGATCCGTAATTGTCCATTTAGTTTTAATAAGTGGTAAGGCTGTCATTCATCGGCAGTAGGCATAGGGGCTAGTATGGGCATATGGCGTCCATGTGGGCATATTAGTATCAGGTTTCTTTTATCTTAATGCTTTTAATAAATTAAATCTAATGAGGCGTCCTCTTAGGTTGTTTATTAATTATAGAGTAATTAATAAGGCGTCCTTTTAATTACCAACAAGAAGAAGAAATTAGGTTATGTCAGTGGCTTTCCCGGTAACTATAACTGATTTATTTGTCGAACAGATTAAATACTTGCATCAAGGATCAACTTATTAATTAGTGTGGATTCAATGTTTTAGCCGGATATTCTTTCTTATTGATTAAATTCCTTAGTTATCTATTTTATCTAATTGTTTCTAATATCTCTTTGTGACAAGTTTGAAGGAAAGTTAAATTCGTTCCCTTGGGAGACGACCTTACTCCATTGCTATACTAGTGAAGAGTAGGTTTTAATTTTGGTGGTATAACGACACTATCAAAGTGTATGCAAGTGAAGCGTAGTGAGGATAAAATGTAATGAAAATGAATGAAATGGTGAAGAGTAACAGAAGTATAAAATGGAATGAAACATGAGTAGCAATTGAGGAGCATAAATCGTGCATGAAGAGTGGGCAGCAAGTGTTGTGCGAAAATGTGCAAATGTGCATCAACTTCCAACCCAGATCTGGCCATGATGCATTGTGAATTTGGGAAAACTTAAAACATGAAAGTTATAGCCCTTTGTCTTAGCTTTCCATAGCTGTCTGAACCACTCAAGTCGGAGTTCGGACAAGAAAGTTATGGCCAAATTACTGAGATGTGGTGAAGCTGTGTGCGTGAGTTGCGGCGAGGTGTGAGTGTGTGCTTGTGGTGAGAATATGGTGGCGAGGTGACCTCACCACCTACATGAGTGCTTGTGTGTGTTGCGGCGAGGTGACCTCGCCGTACGGTGTGAGTGTGTGCTTGTGGTGAGAATATGGTGGCGAGGTGACCTCACCACCTACGTGAGTGCATGAGGTGAGTGCATGCATATGTGCAGCAATATCCAACCAAAATCTGGCCATGATGCATTGTGAATGTGAGAAAACTTAAAACATCAACGTTATAGCCCTATGTGTTAGCTTTCAATAGCCGTTTGAATCAACCAATTAGGATCTAAGACTAGAAAGTTATTGCCGAAACACCAAACTGTGGCAAAGAAGGAAATTACATGGCGAGACCTCTCTAAGAGGTCTCGCCGTGTAAAAGTTTCTATGGCGAGGTCTCGCCGTTTGTCTCTTACGAATCAGAGCTTGAGGTCAACATAAGAGTTGTAGAACGTCCTCTTGGCTTTCTATTGGTTCATGAATCAGCTTAATTGGAGGTCTGTAGCTCACGATATAGACAATATACCAAACTGTGGAAATATGAACTCAAGTATGAAAATCTGAAGTAGCAACTGGCAAGACGCCCCCGGTTCTCATACTTGCACATGGAATTAGAAGAAAGTTAAAACATAAGAAATGAAGTACACTCATAGAGCTTTCCAGAACATCCAAGTTCTCCTCATGTGGATTGGTATTGAGAGAGTTACACTTAAACCAAGTTCGACCTACATTCTGCCCAAACCCTAACTCAAGCCTATTAACATGTTTAGGTTTTCTCCATGCATCAATTCCAACCTTTTCCAATTCTTTCCTTGTTCTTGAACTTCAAATACACACTTGACTCATTTGAACATCATTTGTGGTCTTTTTCACCATTTAAACACTTTCAACTTGCAAACCACCTTAATGCACAAAATTGCACAAAACATCACACATTTGCATGAAACACAAGACAAAAGCTAAGTGATTTAACACATATAAGTTGGTATAAAACCAACTTATCAAATTCCCCCACACTTGAACCTTTGCTTGCCCTCAAGCAAAGACACAACACTGCACTTACACCACGATACACTTGCACAATTCATGTTAATCACTCACATTCAAACCGTTACTCCCTTGTTCACTAAGTACATCTCTAAGTTCATCAAAACATTTCTCACACAAAAATTCTAAAAGGTTTCCCCGTTCTAAATTTTTAGATTTCAACACACATTATCAACCAAGGCACAATGAATAAAGACCAAAATGTCATACGTGCAAGTGTGTGCTGAGGAATACTGGCTCAGTGCTCTTCATGTATGCATAACCCTTTAATTCTATCTTACGATTCATTGCATATCAATCTCCTTATCCACACATAAGAACAAATAGCACACAAGATCAATGGCGCACATTGGTGCTTCCCTTAGTTCATTTACATTCAAATTGCACTTTGGTGCTTTCTTTTATCACACACATTGGTGTATGATTGCCTGGGTCTTGTGGCTCTTTTTCCCACTTTTCGCCTGGGTTTTATGGCTATTTTTTCCCATAATCACTTGCCCAGGGTATTTCGGATTTTCATTCCCAATTGCCAAAGGCTTTTTCTCCATATCCTTTCTTGTGTAACCACTAGTTCGTATATGTCTTTAAGGGACTAAATATGCAAGAACACTAAAATTCCAAGGAAATGCATACCAAAGAACAACTCAAACCGAATTACCTCCTATGTCATTGATTACCTTGCATGGCATATCTATCTTACTTTAACATCATGCCTTGGCCAACAAAACGTGCCAATTTCTTTCAAATTTAGAACCGAAAATGAAAAATATTTTTGCATGCATTAACATAAAAATTTGATGAACCAAAGGTTGAATATGGCAAAACAAAGGAACAAAGGTCAAAATGTAAAGTGATACTTCATCTCATTCAATTCATTGCCCACACTATCACTACACCTCTTTCATTTCATTTCACACGTTACCCTTTATTAACACAATCACACTCCTAAAAAACTTAAAAACACTTACCAACCAAAACAACACCATTCAACACCAAAACTTTCCATGGATAGGAACATTTTGCCACAGAAATGTCAACTCCACAAAACTTGTGTTCTTAACATCACTTATTCACAAAAAATTTCAAAATTTCCACAAAAATTGTAAACTTACACAACAATGAAAGACACAACATATAACGGGAAATAATATGCAAACACTCAAATTTAACACAACAAGACTAAAGAGTAACATGTTTTGCATCATATAGCACAAAAAATTTCATTCAATCAAGAAGAGTAAGCATATAAAGATCAAGCGACACACACCATAGCAACCATTCACTCCCCCACACTTAAAATTTACATTTTCCTCAATGTAAAACAAAGATAGGTTTAGGAACTTCCTGATATTTCATTAATTCCAATGTTTGCTTGGTGGAGTGTCTTTGTCTGTAATTCCCTCTTGCATGAAAAATTTCCTGCACATGGTGAAACACGGCTTATTAGAAGTCACTCACCCAAGTACACTACATGTTGGTGTAAGGTAAACATGATATAGAAATATCATTCAAGCAAAGTGTCGCATCATGACTAGGAGTCATGATGGTGTAAAAATATGCAACTAGCAACACTAAATGGCACATGCACAATTCATGCTTGAAATATAAAATAAAGTGAATGTGGGCAGTATGGAAGTGGTCCATAGAACCACTCCCCCACACTTAGCCTCATGTGTGCATGGCTTATTTCCCTTGCAATTCCCTTCATGTACAAGCTCCTACAACATAAGTGGCCTTGGTGAGTATAAGCAAAATAAGCAAAATGCACGAAACTACCAAAATACTTTATTTAAGGTAATATGAAAAAGAAGTAGTTCTGGGTTTTGTAGTCTCCAGCTAGACTTTATTGTTTAAGCCTTATTCTTCTTCAAGATTTGGAATATCCTTCTTTATACCAGAAAAATGCTCTTTCATAAACACTCTTTCTCCTCCTGTAAGGCACTCGAGGAATATTTTTAAAGAGGTGCTTAAGCTCATGCACATGGGGAACCACCTCTACAAATTTCACTTTGAACCATTGAGGTTCCCCCATAGTAGGCAACTCTTTCACTTCTTCCAGCACACTTGGCTCTCTAACCCTGCAAGGCTCAACCAAGGCTTGTACATCCATGGTCACAACAAACGTATCAGTAAGCTCAAAACCACCAGTAAGTTCAAAAATGGATTCATCGACAAAGCAATTTTCTACCATGTTAGCAATCTCATTAGAAATTTTCACATCTTCTTCATCTAGACTAACATCAGTGAGCTCAAAAATAGATGTATCAATGAAGCAATTTTCCAATATGTCAGCAATGTCATTCAAAATTGGCACATCTTCATCGTCTAAACTAACATAGGGAAATTCTTGAGTCTTTTCTTTGTCAACAACACAAAAAACATTATCATCAATTAACAAGAGTATCTCATTTTGCACTTCTTGTGAGTCACCATTTAGACATTTAGATTCAATCACCATTTCAAGAATTGGTGCCTCAACAAGAGTTTCAAGCAATGTGTTGACATTCTCATTAGCCTTTGCTACATTATCTTCAATCAAAATCTCAGAATGATCATCAAGTAGTGCCTCCGTACCATTCACAAAGCTATCAAAAAGAAAAGACACTACTGAATGGTTATCAACATCATCTGACTCATTGAATTCCATGAAATTAATGCAAGACTCCACATTAGACTCACTTCCCATCTTTTCACTAAGAAAGTGCAAAGCTCTAAATTCATCAATGTCACACTCATCATCAGAGACCTCATCCTCACTAGAAAAGTTAAAATTGGACTCATGCCACAAAGGTTTTTCAACAATACATTGTTGTGAGACAACCTCAAAATTTGTAGATTCCACCTCCCAAGGATAGATTTCACCACATCTAAAATTAGCTTGCATTTCAAAATGATATTCCTCAGGAGTTAGTGTTCTAGAAATTAGAGGTGTACCTTGTGGATAGCATGGTGCATAATGACTTGGTAGCTCACTTTGTTCTTCCACATTGCCCCATGATGTATCTAGTTGCGTACTCCTTTGTTGGCTTCCTGAAAACCCTTCTTCTTGAGAGAATCTCATTTCTTCCTTTTGTGAACCTCTATCAAATCTTTCCAAAAGCTGAGAAAACATGTCCTCCACAGAGAGTCTTTGGTTTCCAATGAGATACGTCTTGTTGCTTTGTGCTTGATTTTGCCATTGCTCCTCATATGGAGGTGGAGAGAAGTCCTTCCAAGACATGCTTGAGTACTTGTGGTGTGCAATACTCAATTTCAGTTAAGTTCAATATCCTACACTTGCCACAAATACATCAAAGTAGACAACAAAACACAAAAATAAGAAAAACAACAAAATTTGCCAAAATCAAACACAACGAACTACTAATCTACACAAAGAAAATCAAAACAGAACAAGTAAAAATTCAAGAAACCGTGCCTTCCCCGGCAACGGCGCCAAAAATTGAAAAGCGTGTCGCGTACTCTTCAATTTTACCCCTAAACTAACGTAGTAGTGATGAGTGGGGATCGCATCCACAGGGAAGGGAAAGGATTCTTGAATTCAGAAATTGTTCTAAGTATTGTCTCGGTAGCAAATCACAACAAACAGAATGTGGTATCAACTCAAAAGTAAACAGGAACAGAGAACTATGAATTAATAACAATCAAGAATAACAAGATATCCTAGGGTTCTTATACCGGATGAACACAATCTATCCGATCAACGCTATGCAATTGACGAACTAGCAAATCTCAAGGAGACCTATGTTGCCTGGAAGCACAAGTTGTGGTTAGCATGGCGACCACACCACCCCCTGTACTTCCTAACGCCATTCTCTCCCGTGGCGAGGCCCGAGAATGGTGGTTTTCACTCCGCAACGTCCCAACTCTCCAAGCTAACTACTCTAACATGCAAATCCTAGAAAATCCCATGGCGAGGCCCGACCTAGGTTTGAATGTCTTTGTTTATTAACACCGAGAGCTTCTTTAACACTTTTTCCTAATGTTTCAATTCATCAAAGCTTCCCATGGCGAGGCCTGAATCTCATAAATGAAATAATCATAGAAAGCAAGTGTAAAGACTCAGACAATCACACTTTAGTTCTCATTTCATGTATCTTCACTAACGTTGGTGAATCAATCCCCAACTTAGCATGGCGACCACAATCGAAGCTTGATCTATTCAAAATTAATGCAGAGATATGAAATTAAACAGATTTCTAGTAATAAATTCAAGTGCGATTTCAATCTTTATCAATTACGTCAATTACATAGCATCAAATCTTCTAAATCATGTATTCATCTATTTAGAACCCTAAGGTATCACACAATTAGCCGGAAATTTCCATATTCAACTCGTTTGCATCAAATTCCAACATTAAGCAATTAAATTCCATCAAATTGAGAGATTTCACCGATTAAATTGTAGAGGAATGCCAAATGCTTCTTCGATTGAGTATAATATATAATATCCGGTACAAAGTCGCGAACGGAAATAAAAACGGAGAACAATTTCTAGAGAGAGAAAATCCTAGAGAGAGAAAGTTAGAGAGAGAAACTTTCTCTCTCTAGTTCAAAAATCTGTTATGAATCTAGAATCCTCCCCCAAATGCTAACTAAATCCTCTATATATAGAGGTTATAAAATGTAAATAATACGCTAACGTAAAATGAACGCATTATTACAAGAATGCCACTGTAAAATATCACGTGTCCACAAGGCATCTCGATCAATGTATCACTTCACGCTTTTGAGCCTCGAATCCAGTGCCTTTATCTGCCTCCTTGCGCCCTTGAGCCAACATCTTTGCGCCTTCACCAAACCTGCATACACAAAGGCAAAACTTCTAAGTACTTTGCCATTTCCATCACAAAAACCAACACCATCTCATTAACATGGCGAAACCTCTCTAAGAGGTCTCGCCATACAAATCCTCAAAACGGCGAGACCTCTTAGAGAGGTCTCGCCATGTAAACTTCTAAGTTGAGAGGTCTCGCCACTTTGTGTAAGTGTGCGAGTGAGTGATTTGTGAGTGAGAGTAAAGTGTAGTGTGTTGTGTAGTTTATGTGAGTTGTGAGTGGAGGTTGTGAAGAGTGTTGTGAGAAGTGAGGCTGTGAGATGTGAGTGAGATCATGTTGTGAGTGTGTGCACAAGTTAAAGTCAAGGAAATGTGATGAAGAGTGAAATAAAGATGAAGTGAATGTTGAATGATAAGTGACATAAAATGGTGTGAAGAAAGTGAGTGATAAATGGTGAGTGAAGTGTGTGAAGAATGAATATAAGAATAATGGACAAAGTGTTAACCATGCAAAAACATGAACGTGAAATATTGTGAAACACAAAGCATGTAATGCACATTCAAGCAAATTGCAATGAAATTTATTCTTCACTCTTAAACTGGACAACATGAAACAAGGCAAGGTCATCTCGCCCACAAACTCCCAAAAGGCGAGGTCATCTTGCCCACAAAATGAGTGTGTGAGCATCAAAATGAAATTGTGAACAAATGTGCTAATGTGTAAATGCACAAACAAGCAGCCACTTCCAACCAAAATCTGGCATAGATTCATTGTGAATTTGGAACAACTTGAAACATCAAAATTGTATCCCTATGTCTCAGCTTTCCACAGCTTTTTGAATCACCCAATTCGGAGCTAAGACGAGAAAGTTAGAGCCAAAATACTAAAGGCGAGGTCATCTCACCCACAAAATGGTGTGGATGCTTTGGAAAGTATGAAAAATGCTATGAAAATGGAAACTAAAGTGTTGTATGAAATGTAATGTGGATGAAGAAATGAAGACATGGAGTTACAAATGTTATCAAGAATACAAGGAATCATAGCCTCCAACATACTAACAAAAGCAAGACTAACAAGTGTAGAAAAAGAAGGAATAAACAAGTGTGGTGTTATGAGGATGAGTGAATGGAAATGCCATGCCATGAAAGTGTATGCAAGTGAAGTGTAGTGAGGACGAAATGTAATGAAAATGAATGAAATGGTGAAGAGTAACAGAAGTATAAAATGGAATGAAACATGAGTAGCAATTGAGGAGCATAAATCGTGCATGAAGAGTGGGCAGCAAGTGTTGTGCAAAAATGTGAAAATGTGCATCAACTTCCAACCAAGATCTGGCCATGATGCATTGTGAATTTGGGAAAACTTAAAACATTAAATTTATAGCCCTTTGTAGCTTTCCATAGCCTTCTGAAACACTCAATTCGGAGTTCGGACAAGAAAGTTATGGCCAAAATACTGAGATGTGGTGAAGCTGTGTGCGTGTGTTGCGGCGAGGTGACCTCGCCGCACAGTTTGAGTGTGTGCTTGTGGTAAGAATATGGTGGCCTCGCCACACATATAAGTTGGTATAAAACTAACTTATCAGAATTCTTTGGTCGGTGTGTTTTCAGACTACAAGTAAATTATTAGTCTTACACCAACTTATAGAAGAGTGAGTAAGGTAATGATCCCATAGGGAGGTACACAAGCTAGATGATGTGAAATGTTCAAAGTTATTCAAATAAGAAAATAAATGCGTAGTTCAAGAAACAAACAAGTGAAAATGCAATAGACATAGAGTAAGTAAGACATTCAAATAGATAGAGAATGGTGTTCTTGTACTATGTTGTGGGAAATTCCATCTAGTGATCTAATAACCTTGTGTTGAGCTATGATGATTGATTTATAGGAGGTAAAAGATTGTCCTAATAGAATTGTCTAAAGTCACCTTGGCAGGCACACCTAGGTAGAAACTCATCAATTATCCCCTTCCCTTAACAGACACAAGTTCAAATTATTAATTATAGCCCCAACCCGTGACAATGGCCAACTAACCAATTAGTTTCATTTACATTAACTAAGTGTTGAGAGAACTCATGGTCCTCCTCTTGGTATAGACAAGACCCCTTTGATCACAACAAAAATTAAGTATCCCTTTAGTCTTTGCATTCGAATTCCTAAGCTTCACAAATACCCATGTGACCGTCGTCTACACATATGTACAGTGTTAAGTTCATTTAGAGCATGCAAACTTAATCCCATTTATGGTGATCTATGCTTCAAGTGAGTAATTCACTATAAAGTTCATCTTTCAATTACATGTTAGTTTATTTGACAATTAATCAAACACATAACAAATATGAATTCCTTGAACTCAAAATCTCAAAATCACATATTAGGAATCATTGAACCCAGTATTCACAATTACCTTCCATTCAAGAACACATAAATAGATCCATCATCATTATTCTCAACACTAGACTACTAATTCACCTATATTTCATAACTTATAGCACTTTAATCCTATAACACCATAGTTATCTAGCCTTCTATAGCTAGATCTAGCTCTTAAAGATCAAAATAAAAATAAGAGAAAGAAAAAGTAAATAAGCTTAAGATATTACCCATCCAGGGCAAATGAATACCATTCTATTTGTTGGGAAACTAAGGGCCAATATGAACCAACATTCTCGGAGTTTTTAGGAATGGTGGCAAAAGGAAGCAATGCACCTACTGGGAGTTCTTGACTAAAATTCCCATATATCGTGCTATGATGCAAGAGCTCCTAAAGAACTGAAGAAAACTTCCAAAGCAAGTAGCCATCATTTTGACCAGGAAAGGGAAAGGATTTGTGCAAGGGTGGACTGCAGAGGAATAGCGAGGCAAAGACGGGTTTACAGTTGCATCTGACTTCAAACACATGTACTTCCCAATAGTTATCTTTGACATAAACTTGTAGGTAAACATGATGCCATTTAGTTTGGCTTTAGATTTGAGACAAACCCATATGATCAGACCAGTTCAATGCTTGCTATACACTAGCAAGCACCTAATCATAGTTCCCATGGGGATCATAGAGAGGGTGTTTATTAAGGTCAACTAGAAGGTCTTCTCAGTAGACTTTGTGATAATACAAAATGCAAAGAATAAAGCAACTCTCATGTTGCTTGGAGATCCATTTCTGAATATCTCCAATGTTATTCTCGATCCTTGGAATGGAACATTGGTAGTGCACTGGGATGAAGCAATAAGAGAGAGAAGGTTTAAGCAAGAAAAAATAGAGGAAGCAGCATCAAAGCATTGTGTTAACTATGGAGGTACACAGCCGCAAGCTTGAGTTAAGGAGGCATACCACAAAAAAAAGAGGCCTTTTTTTCTTATCCGTACTCGAGGACAAGCACCACATTAAGTTTGGGGGTGTGCCTATTTATTTTGTGCTGTGATTTAGATAACTTTGTGGATATTGTTATGTTGTTGCTATTTTGTTGGTTTGAGTTGTTAGTTTGAGGGTGTTAGACAACAATTTGATTTTATTTTTGTGTTTGGTGAAATTTGTGGACAAATTTTAGTTTTGCTGATGTTTTGTTGTTTTTAAGTTTTTATGTTGGTTTCTAGTTAAATTTGATGTTTTATAGTTTACTAATGGAAGTAAGTTTGTTGGATCCCAATCCATCTTGTGTTCTTTATTGTGTGAATAAGTGGTGTTGAACACAAGAATGAAAATTGAGAGGGCATGATTTGGCTTGTGTAATCATTGATGAAATTGTGATTGTTTGGTAGGGTGATGAATAAGTGTTAATGGAGTAGATTATGTTCACATTCCCCTATTTTGAAGATATAATATGGAGAATATATAGGAGAGATTGGAAATATGAAAGACAATAAGAAATCAAGTAGTTTTCAAAACCCTAATAAGTCTCACTTTTTGCTAAATGTCTTTGGGAATAGTGGTGTAAACACACGTGCATGGAAGAAGTAATATGAACCAAGATTTATTTTATGTGCTTAATAGTTTTCAAAGGAGTATTAATTCCCAATTCAAGAGTGGAACTACCTACCAAACCTAAAAGAACGTTTGAGCTTATAAAGAACTCGTATGATTGGGAATGAGGTATAAAAAGCCATAAAACCTGTGGTATATGTGATTGCATTGTTTAATGTCTTACCCAGCCTTTATGAGATAGCCTATTGAATGGAAGTTACATTTGTATATGGAAATTATATGATTGGTTAGACGTAAAAAGATGCCAAGACAAGGCACATTTATTTTTTAATTTGCGTAGGGAATAAGGTTCATTAAACTTTAAGGGTATGCACGAGTGTAAGGATGCCATTTAACTTGTGACAAAATAGTTAAAAGAATATGCTAGTTTTATGCTCGAAATTGATGCTTGATTTTTTCTCTTATTGGATTATTAGTAAAGATCTTGAATATATGGTATCCATGAACACACAGAAGCACACAGGGGTGTGTGAACATGTGACAAATGGTTTGAAGCACTTCATCACGAAACCACTACTTTTGAGATTGACATAAGCCATAAACTTAATGAAGTATTGAAATGTTGCCTGAAATCTCATTTTCAACTTTATTCATGAAATTAGGATCAGCATACAATATGAGAAGTCAATGCTTAAATTTTATTGATGTGAATCCTTTATCTTATTGAACTCGTTTACTTCTTGTATTTGCTTGAGGACAAGCAATGTCTTAAGCGTGGAGGGTTTAAGTTGGTAAATCACCAACTTAATGGCCTTATTTTACAACAAAATTGCTTAAATACTCTAGTAAAGTATATTATTTATGTTAGTTTATGTGTTGTTTTGAGGTAGACATGACAAAATGAAAGCTTCAAAGAAAGAAATATGTAAAACAGCCCAAAAAGATGCAAAAATAAATAAAAATTTGTCATCTAGCGCAACCTGCCGTGGGCTGCACCATAGGGAAGTAAAAATGGCGCAACTTGTATGTGTCCATGCAGTTGTAAGCAGCAAAAGGCGAAACACAGCACAGCTGGAAGAGGGTTACGTGACATTCTTCTTGACAATTAACGAGAATGGCATAGCAAGTGCATGCATACGCCATGTATCATAAGCAAAGAAATGCATGGCACAACCAATGGTAGGCCACACTAGCTGAAGAAGGAAAGAACAAATGAACACCTAAATGGGAAGTGTGCATTAGCGATTGCAGCCTAATCGGGTACAAGCTATGCAGTACAGAAGTAGGCCAATGGTATGTAGTACAACATGAGCTACCCTACACGAGGGTGCATGCATAGAGGGTCTAGCAACACCAAGTGCATTGGTACAAGAGTGAAATTAGCAAGTAAGCAGTCATGCAACTAAGTAGCAATTGCACCACAATAGAAGCCTTCAAATATGCACAGCGTAACTTACCTTCAAACCACGCGAAATGCAACCACGGTGAGAACTTAGTGTCAGGCAGTGAGGAGAAAGGCAAACGAAGTTGCAGCGCAAGAAAAGTCAGGTTATGCAATGACGAACAACTATTAGAATGGCTAGCGCAACCTACTACCACCTACGCCAAAGGACATAAATCAAAAAAGAAGAGCTCACACAACTTTCACTCACCTTATGCCATGGATCTGCTAGCCAAAGAAGTCACAGCAAAGCTTGTGCTACCCTACACCAAACTCTAAAGTTGCTAAAGAGAAGGTAGCTCAACTTATTACAAACTACGCTATAAAGTTTGTGAGATAAATTGTAAGGTACAGCCTGTAGATTACCTATGCAAGATGACTTGTGGTCCTTCTCTGCCTACTTTTTGGGCTTCAACTTGTATTCTTAACTCTTTAGAAGTAGTTTTTAGTATTTTGAGAAGTAGTTGTAGTGTGTTTAACAAGCAAGAAGCAAAAATTAAGAATAGAGAGGGGAATTAGAGAGAGAATCAAGAGAGGATTGTATTACTTCTTCTTCTCCAAGAGAGAAGAGCAAGACTTGAGCTCCAAGGATTCAAGCAT
The DNA here is from genome assembly GCA_016586305.1 of Ophiorrhiza pumila. NCBI lineage: Eukaryota > Viridiplantae > Streptophyta > Magnoliopsida > Gentianales > Rubiaceae > Ophiorrhiza > Ophiorrhiza pumila. Next base: position 24,539,117 of record BLIW01000004.1, on the reverse strand, counting down.
TACCCTTTTTATTAAAGTTGGGATTTTTGAGCTACAATTGAGTAGGAGAATACATCTTTGCTTTGATTTCTTCAAGTGTGATATCTTGCTTTACTCTTATAGCTTTAATATTGAATTTTTTTATGCTTAATATGCTTGAAGTCAGCATGAGTGGCTAAACCTTGGTGGGTTCTCATGGGGGTTGCTTGTGGGTAGAGTAAAGCTTGATATGATGATGAACCTTGCTATGGGTAATATAAATGATGACTTTGCGCCCTTATTTTGAATGGGTACACAATAATAATGCACTTTTGTAGACTTTATGTTGCCATGGATGAATTTGTTGATCTAATAAATGAATCTAACTTATAGTATGCAATGGATTGAGAATGCCTTAGTGAAACCTACCTCTCGCCAAAAAGGAGAGCTAGTTAGGGTATTGAGCTCCCGATAACATACCTTGAATTACTAGAAGAGAATACTAGTGAGACTATGGTAGTCTCTTTGATAGGGTACTGGTCTCATTCATGGTGAGAGTAGTATTAGGATTAGGACGCATGACCTCTTTGTAAGGTTATGGGATTAAACCTATAAGTCCATTGGTAATTCAAGAGTGTGAATACTTTAGAGTCAGCTAGTTTTTGACACATTATGTGTTCCTCACCAAAAGGGACGTAGTGGGTAGAATTCTAGTTCTCAACTGATAAACTAATAATGTTAGGAAGCATAGTAGGTCGTTGTAATTGACTACCTTTTGTTTTATTAACGTTGAGAGTCATAGTAGATCTTTGTAATCTATTAGTTTTTGATGAAACACCTCATATTTGTAGTAAAATTATCTTTTTTTTAAGCTGACTGAATTCTTTTCTCTCTAATATCTTTCCTTTTTTAGAAACTTTTCTAGTGTTTTGATATGGCGGCCCTTCAACATGGGGCTGAAGGGCAACCACTGCCTGTAAATAGGCGGCCGAAATTTGCCCAGAAGTCCTTCTCCCAACTTTTCAAGAATGATGAAACATATCCACAACTCAACATCCCGTTAACAACACATAGAGGTGAGATTGCAATAAAACTGACAAATAACGACATTGAGAGGTTATCTACACCCTTCAAACTTGCGCTCGTAGGCAAGTTCTCGCATGGAAGACCAGGTTTGGAAGAGATTCGATGATTTCTTACGAAACTTGATCTCAAATGCTCGGTAGAGACGGTGCTTATTGACTATCGACACGTACTTATGAGTTTTACTTATGAAGCGGATTTTCACCGTAAGTGGACTCAGAGTATCTGGAAAATAGGGAAATTTTAGATGAGGGTGTTCAAGTGGAGTCCTATCTTTCAAACCTCAAGAGAATCTTCAATTGTTCCGGTCTAGTTTGCACTCCCTAATCTGCCATTCCATTTGTTTGGCAAAGGATTTTTGAACTTACTTATGAGAGGTGTTGGAATTTTGCTTACAATTGACGCCTCCACTGTCACATGTTGCGAGGGTCTGCGTGGAGGTAGATCTATTGAAAGAAATTCCCTCCAGGATCCATAGAGATAATGGTGATGGTTTTTTGGCAGAGAATAGTTCCAAAAAATTTGCCTAGTTATTGCACAAGTTGTTGTTGACAAAGACACAATGAATCATAATGTAATACTATAAAGGGTCCTGTGCACAAGAATGAAGTTTTGAAAGTCACCCAACAATGGAAGGAGAAAATTATTTATAGGAACTGGAGAGGAACAAGGGGCGATTTCTGACAAAAGGAACGACATACCTTTGAGAACTAAGGAGCCTAAAGGGAAGGAGAAGGAAATACTTTTAGAACGAATTGATTGTGGTATGCATGTGGCTGCAGAAACTCCTCAAAAGTTGCTTCTCGGGACTGGTTAGAATTCAGGCTCAATGGACATTAATAGAGGTTGGCACATCACATAGTGTATGATTGTGAACCCAAACACGGGATTACGCTTCAGCAATTGGTGGTACTCATGTGGATGGGGAGATTTCTCAACAAGAGTTACGACGACGGCCAATTAGACATCAGGATCACGGGACTTTGATGAAGGTCGGCTAAACGTAGAGATTGTGAAGGGAATTCAAAAGCAGAATTACGCTGGTACCGAACAATTGATAGATACTGCGGAAGAGAATCAACGTCAATGGGTTATGGAGACTCTGGATTCTGTTAAAATCAAGCGAAAGAACAAACACTACATCCTCAAAATAAGGAGATAATTGAGAACCTACTTTGTGTCCAACAAGCAGCTGTACCGACATCGGACCTAGTTACTACGTTTGTCGAGATATCACGTTTAGGAGCTATTGGTGAACAAGGCAGTAGCTCAAGTGAAGACTCAGATTCTGACACTTTTTCCATAAAGTCTTGTGATCATGATCGGAGCGAAAAGGTCCAGAATAGTCCTGGAATTGTGGAGCACTTGAATCTGGACGCAACAATCAATGGAATAATGACACAAAACTTAAAAAATAGCACGTCGGATAGAACACTCAGGTCTAAGGTACTATTTTCAAAAGCTATGATTTCATCATCAAATCATCAATGAATGTGTTATTCTGGAATGCTCGAGGGGTGGGGAACGTAGATACTATACGACGTATTAGAAAATTAAAGGGTGAATATGGATTACTTCTTCTCCGTATTGTTGAACCAAAGCTCAGCTTACAGGAATTAGATGTAATATGTGTTAAGTTAAATTTTGAAGGTGCTTTGGTGAATGCCGAGAGCCGTATCTAGGTCTTTTTTTCGAATTCTATGCAGGTCACGTTGCTTCGTTAGCATGAACAACATTTATTGTTATCGGTGGTGATGCCGGGCATGCTACATCCGGTGGTTCTGTCATGTGTCCATGGCTAACTACTAGAATTAGCAGATAGGATTTATGGGGGGAGTTGGAAGGACTAAATAGAGGAGCATACAATTGTTTAGTGATGGGTGATTTTAATGCTATACCTGCACATAACGACAAACAGAGTGGCAATGCCTTTCATCATCGTGAAGCCCAAGATTTTTTGGATTTCATTCAAGGTGCTGAATTGATTGATGTTGGATACTCTAGAGCTTGCTTTACATGGTGTAATAATTCGGAAGCGTCCCCCTAGCATATGGAAATGGCTGGATAGAGTGTTAATTCATCCAACTTGGATTGATACTTTTGATACTTCGGTGGTTCATTTGAGTAGAACGGCATTGGATCATGCCCCCTACTGATTACACTGAGATTGAAGAATACTACTGGAATTAAGGCTTTCAGGTTTATGAATTTTTGGCCCTTGAGACATGATTTCTTAAATGTGGTGGAGGCAGCTTGGAACACTCCTTGTGATGCCAGGCCTTTAGTTCGATTTTGTATGAAGCTAAAGTAAGTTAAGAAGACACTTATAGATTGGAATAAGGTAGTGGTGGGCAATGTTTTTTCTAGAGTCTGGGATGCTGAGAGGATGGTGCAGTTAGCGGAGGTGAATTTAGAGAGTAATGATGATGAGGCAGCGCGACGAGATTATACCAAGGCACAGGTGGAGCTACGTTTTAATCTTTTGGAGGAGGAAATTTTTTGGAAGCAGAAGGCACATGCTAAGTGGCTGAAGGGTGGAGATCTTAATACCCAATTTTTTTATGCATCTGTGCGGCAAAAGAGAAGTCGGGCAACGATACATTCTATCCAGTTGGTTGATGGTTCTACTATAACTAACCAACTGGCCATTCAAGTTGCTGTGGTGGAGTTTTTTCAACAATTTCTTTTGGACGATTCTCCAAGGATTACGGAAGCACAAATTGATGTTTTGCCTCAAGTTTTAGAGGAGTCGGATCGTGTACTCCTTGAAACTGCCCCAACCATGGAGGAGATCTAGCATATTGTCTGGATGATTGATGATGATAGTGCACCGGGACAAGATGGTTTTTTTAGCTCTTTTTTTAAGAGTGCGTGGGATATAATCTGTGGAGATTTATTTCAAGCAGTTCAAGAATTCTTTTGTTGAGGTATTCTGCCGAAATCTATTACGACCTCAACATTGATTTTGATCCCAAAATGTGATAATCCGAAAAATTTTGGAGAGTATCGCCCAATTAGTTTGTGTACGGTACTAAATAAAATCATCACAAAGGTGTTGGCAAATCGACTACGGGTTTTCCTTCCAAGATTGGTCTCTAAGAATCAAAGTGCATTTGTTCAGAACTGTGTTATTGCTGATAATATACTTCTCGCCTAGGAATTGGTCGGCTTCATTAACACAAAGGCAAGGCACGGCAATGTGGTGATTAAATTGAATATCGTCTATCATGGGTTTTCCTATACCAAGCACTTTGTAGGTTCGGCTTTAGTGAAGAATGGGTGGACATGATTTGGCGATACGTTTCCAATTGTTGGTTCTCGGTGTTGATTAATGGACAGCCACATGTTTTTTTTCATTCAACTAGAGGGATTCGACAGGGTGATCCCCTTTCCCCAGGCTTGTTCATCTTCGTGGCGGAATTTTTCAGTTTTATTGAACTCCTTATTGGCACAGAAGTCTTTCACACCTTTTCGAATTACACGGAATTCCATTACAGTCACGTATTTGTCTTATGCTGACAATGTTCTTATTTTCTCAGCTGGAGATGCAGCATCGATTAAATGCATCATGGACGTGATTCGGCAATATGAGAGGGTTTCTGGACAACTGGTTAATATAGATAAGAGTTGTTTCATTGTTGGGAAGTCCTCTTCAATGGTGCTACATACGTGTAACGAGGCTGGCTGGTTTCTCTTATAAAGAGTTTTTGTTTATTTATTTAGGCTGCCTGATCTTCACAGGACGTATCAAAAGGGAATATTTTCAATTCATTTTGTCCAAAATTCAGCGAAGAATCTTTAGTTGGAAGCATAAATATTTATCTTTTGGTGCACAGATAATCTTGATTAAACACGTTCTGTCTTCCATCCCATCACATATCTTAGCGGTCGTGCAACCTCCAAAAGGCATTCTGCAGCAATTATCAAAGATGTTGGCTCGGTTTTTTTGGGCTGGCACAGCGTATAAAGGACAGCATTGGATTGCTTGGCAAAAGCTGTACCGACCGGTGTCTGAGGGTGGTGTCAGTTTTAGGGATGTTTTTGAGGGAGCCAATGCTTTTTTGGGAAAACTCTGGTGAACATTTCGGTAGGGTGATTCCTTATGGTCTCAGTTTATGAAAGCTAAATATTGTCGGCGGATTCATTCGGCAGTGGTGCAACCAACATGGACGGCTTCTTATGTGTGGTGGAGAATGTTGTAGGTATAGGAGATTATTGAGCCTTTAATTGGATGGTTACCAGGGGATGGTTCAATTGATTTATTTCATGATAATTGGCGGCTTGCGGGAGCTTTATCGGAGTTCATGACTGATAGTGGCATATCTCTCAAGTTGTTTTTTAAGGACGTTCATTGGATGCTAGGTGCTTATTCAGATTACTACCATCTCCGATAAGACATGATCTGTTGAAGATGTCGCTTTCATCAAAAGCACCAACTGCGATTTGGATGGGGACACAAGATGGCTGGTTTTTGTTTAAGTCTGCATATGAGCTTGAGAGGATCAAATATACCCCAATTCAATTTTTTAATAAAATTTGGAGCAAAGGGATCCCTTTTAAGATTTCTTTCTTCCTGTTGCGCTTGTACTATGGGTGCATTCCGTTCACAGAATGGTTGGCAAAATAGGGGTTTCACGATCCTTTCCCATGTATGTGTTGTCCTACTCCTATAGAGGAGTCCATTAATCATTGCTTTGCACTTGGGGGGATTGTGGATAAGGTATGGAGGCTTTTTGGTTCATCATGTGGAATTCGGTATAGTGATTGTTGTTAGCGAATAAGGTGTGTGGATTGGTGGTCATTACGTGGAAACAAATTAAGTAAGCTGGTCTTCATAGTTCTTCCTTGTCTCATTTTGTGGCATATTTGGCGTTAGAGGACAACTGCATTTTTTGATGGGATTTTTGTATCTATTGGGCATATTCTTCATCGTGTAATCAGGGACTTACGAGTTATTTGAAAATTGTACTTCCCTAAAGTGACTCCCGACGGAATGGCGTGATATTGTGGCATTTGTTCAATCATACTCGCATACAGTCCAATGTGTGCATGTGGTGTGGATTCAGCCTGAGCGTGGGGTGTACAAATTGAACACGGATGGTTGCTCTAGGGGCAATTCGGGATTCGGTGGGGGTGGTTCCTTGGCGCGAGATACTGACGGAATGGCGTGATATTGTGGCATTTGTTCAATCATACTCCCATACAGTCCAATGTGTGCATGTGGTGTGTATTCGGCCTGAGTGTGGGGCGTACAAATTGAACACGGATGGTTGCTCTAGGGGCAATTCGGGATTCGGTGGGGGTGGTTCCTTGGTGCGAGATCCTGACGGCAAAATTATTAGTGCGCGAGGTATGGAATACCAATTCGTTACTAGCTTGCAAGCGGAGATGTTAGCACTCTTGGGAGGATTGGAACTTTGCAAGGATAGAGGACTAATGCGAGTAATGGTGGAGACGAATTCTATGCTGACTGTCCGAATTATTAAAGGGGAGAGTGCTCCTCCGTGGAAGCTTTTAAAGCTTGTGGAGACGATTCGCGGGTTCACTTGCATGGTAAATATTTCACATATTTATCGTGAAGCCAATAAACCGGCGGACAGACTTGCTAATGAAGGATGTGATTTGCAACGAGGCACTCAATATTGCTCATTCTAAGAACTACCTCGGGAGGTTAGAGGATACGTCAATATGGATCGATTAAATGTTTCTAATTTCCTTATTCGGAAGTATTTGTGATTGCTACGTTCATGTGATCTAGAGTTTCGAATTTCATTTACATGTATTTCATCGAATAGTGCTCATTTTATTATATGGGTATAAGAGGTATTTTGGCCCCACAAGTTCGTAAATTAATAAAACGAGAGGCTGGCTGTAAGGAAATCAACATAGGAACAACGCAACGGAAAATACAACAATTATATTATAATTAATTTCCATAGGACCTTTAATGATAATCTATACAAAATATACCTCGAGAGATGCTTGCGAAATCCTTGAGCGAGGTTTAATCGACCAATAAGCCGCACAAGTGTCCGGCCTCTAACGGTAATCCACACGAACTACTTTCGAGATCCTCAAAGGATTGATTTTTAACGTTAAGGTTTAATAAGCTAGATCCCTCTATACAACACCTTAGAAAATCTAATAAGAAAAACCCCTTTTTCTTATTTACCCTGATTTCATATTGAGAGAATTGTGTGTTGTCTTTGACCTAACATTAAGCATCTATATATAATAATACATACCTTCCAAAAAGGTTGTCTTGTCAAACAAGAACGAATTATTACCAAACTCTATTCACTTCCAAAAGTGAATAAGAGTATATAGATGCCATAATTAATCATATAATTTGTAAATCATTTAACCCCAAGAAGTAATTCCATTGTGTGTGACCCTTTAAGGTTCCTAATCACTTGGCAAATAAAATATAAATATATAATCTTAGAATTAAATTGGCTTTTGGTACCAAAATCAACAAACTCCCACTTGACTAAAGACAATTTAGTCACGGAGCTTCTAAGATAGGATAAATTAAACAACTTTAATTTATCATTAATTCAACAATTAATTCATTTATATTCATAGATCAAGAGCGGCCTCTAGCCAAGACATCATGACCACCCAAGAGTTAGAAAAAGTCAATTGATCGACTTCACCTATCCATGAACCAGGTACCATGTAATTATCATCCTTTCACCATCCTATATTCCAATTAGTACAAGAGTAAAGTTTAAGTGCCAACTCTTTATTGTACTAATTATATTTCTTTCTTGTACCGAAATTCAACTCCTTGTAAATAAATTTAGAACTTTTCCAAATTTACTTACTAAATATGTGCACTTTGAGTTGAACTTCAACAAGTGGCGCCAGAAAGGAATATACTCTCCCACTATTAGGAGTGGTGAATCCTATATCGATCATAAACTATCAATCCGTGCTTCTTGTTATATCCAACATCTACCGCTCGCATATCCTGTTACGGTTATAGACAAATAGAGTCAAAACATAACATCCACACTAAAGATACTCTTATGATCTCAAGTCAAAGGATCGCTTACACTACTGTCACGTAGAGATTATACCATTGGCACTCAAATAGTTAACGATATGGAAATCTCTAAGCGGATCATTCCAGTGAACACATTCTCTAATGATTCACCTATATATCACTATATATACTAGTCTATCCGCATTAACAACGTCCTTGTTATTGTTAATACTATGACCAGGGAAATTTAAGAATAATAAATATTATTCTAAGGACTTTATCATATTGTACATATATCGACATATATATGTTACAAAATGATAAATATGCCATATCTTTATTGCATAAAACTACATAATCATTCTTCCATTATGACTCAAACCAATCATTTAGTACTTCAAACAAAATGAATAAACATGACCATCATGTTTCTTTTGGGATAATGGTTTAGTCAATGAATAATTATATTATCCTTTACAGGAATCTCTTGTATCTTTACTTAAATTCTATTAGTGATTACTCTAATCAAATGATAAAATTTTAGTACATGTTTGGATCAGTGATGAGACCTTAGTTCCTCAACTATTGAAGAAACTATTTCCATCCAAACAATCTTGTAGCTACTTCTCAAGCAACTATATATTTAATCTCTATTGTAGCATATGTTGTTATAATCTATTTGAAACATTTTCAAATAACGACATTTATATTTAGGATAAATATGTATCCATCTTGATACTTGCAATCATCTTTATAAGATTGAAAACTAGTATCTATGAATCCATATATATTAAACTCAACTTTCAAGAATAGATCCTTAATTCTTCTCAAGTATTTAAGAAAATTCTTGACCACTTCTAGTGACTCTCACTGGAATTGGATTGAAATATGCTCATAACGCTTATAGCACAGGAGACATTTGGTTTTATATAATATACATAAATGATCTTACTTCTTAAAAAATATTTTGCATACTATATTTCTTAATATCAGTCTTTGGACACATGTCCTAAGGTAAATCCCATCAAATATAGGAATGTAAACCTTGTAAACTGATCCATGCATGTTAAACATTTTAACATCTTATCAATACATATACAAATATATATATTGACTGTATATGACCAAACAACTTATCAAATCTATCTCTATAGACTTTTCCCAATGCATAAGTTGTTTCTCCAAAATTCTTTAATTGAGAAGGTTTTTGAACAACTACATCTTAACTAATTAAGAGTAGTTATGTAAATTCTCATTATTAATATGTCATCTACATATAATATGAGAAATACAATAATATTGCCAATTATCTTTTGTATACACAATATTCATATTTATTTTTTATTAAATCAAACTTTTTGATTATCTCATCAAAACAAATATTTAAACTCTTAAAAGCTTGCTTTAGTCTATAAATAAACTTTTATAATTTGCATACTTTATTAGGGTATTTAGATATAAAACCCTTAGATTGTATCATATACTAATCCTTTTGCAACTTACAGCAAATAAAATCTTAATGGATTTTAACACGGCAATTGGTGAAAAGGTTTCATCATAGTCAATACTATGATTTTGTGTAACCTTTAGTGACCAATATTCATGCTTTATGGGTAACAATATTACCATCCATGTTTGTCTTCTTTTGAAGACCCACTTGCATCTTATGAGTTTTATCCCTTTAGATGTATTGACTAAGGTCTATACCTTGTTGTCATACATGGAATCCATTTTAGATTTTATGGTTCAAAACCACTTTTAGATTTCTTATCAAATAAGACTTCTTTGTAGATAGTAGGTTTATCATTCTTAATGATAAACGCATCATCTCATGTGGATGATTTATCATACCAAACATTCAATTTACTTGTGTATTGAGAGCTTCATGTCCTACCGCATCACTATGAGGTACAAGCTCTAATTCCATTCTTTTCATCACTAAATTGTGGTTTAAGAACTTCACCAAGTTTTATATGCTCCCACTTGCCTTTTCTAGAATAAACTATTCTTCTAGAAATATAACATATTTTGAGACAAACATTTTGTGCTCATTGGGATCATAGAAATAATATCCAAAACTTTCTTTTGGACATTCCACAAAATAGTATATATGAAAATTTTGTATCAAACTTATCAGATTTTACCTTTTATATATAGGATACCCCAAACATTTTGATTCTTTCCTATACCATATCTCATATGAGGTAGAATTGATAGGTTTAAATGGAACATACTTTAAAAGATCAAATACAATATTTATGGTATATTCTCAAAACAATTTTGAGAGAATTATATGGCTCATCATTAATCGAATAATATCTAATAAAATTTGATTATTACTTTAATAAAGAAACAAGTTCATTTTATGAAGATAATTATAAATTCTTGACTCAAGTATTCTCTATTTCGATCTAATCGAAATATTTTAATACTTTTATCAAGTTGTTTTTCAACTTCAATTTTATATTCTTTGAACTCTTCATAGAATTTAGTTATATACTTCAATAAGTACATATATGACTATATTTAATATAGTCATTTGAAGTATGAAAAACTTTCTCTAATTACAATTAACATAGGTCTACATACATCAATATGTATTAGACTTAGTAATTCAGTAGATCTTTTACCTTTTAAGTAAAAAGTAAATTGGTTATTTCTAATAAATAAAATTCACATTTATCAAATGATTCATAATCAAATGATTCCAAATAAACATCTTTATGCAATTTGGATATGCGTTTCTCATTTATATAACCATATCTACAGTATTAGAGATAAAATTATCAATTTTGTTTCTTTGTGTTTATGTTTGAAAAGAAGATTATCCAAATCAAATATATAAAGTTTGTAATCCAATTAACCAGCACCTTAAAATATTGTCACAATAAAAAGAACAACATTTATTCTTTTGAATTATTGTAAATCTATTCATGTAAAATATGAAATAGAAATAATATTTTAGTAAGTACTGATAATAACAATCCTTTATATTAAGGATTAATCTTCTGAATAAAGAAAACTCTATATTCCTATGGTTAATGTAACAACTTTTGTCGCATTTAATTACCACATATAAGAATACATTTTCTTTATCCAACTTTCTACTTATCCTTAAATCTTGCATATTTATGTAAATATGAGATCCAAATCTGGTATCTAATACCCAAGATTTTATTTATAAGTAAAAACCTTTATTTCAATCATAAACATATTTGAAGTAGAAACTTCACCAAGTTTCTTCTACTTCAAAATCTCGACGAACCTTTTAATTCTAATTCCAATGTATATCTTAATAGACCATAGTAAAATTTAATACCATATAAACTTTTGTCCTTATTATTTTGTGTTAAGTTTGAGCGCCCTTTTTATTGATTTTCTTAAAATCAGGGTCCAATCTTCACTTTCTTGGATAACTCAAATATTAACACAATTTCCTTTTTCTTCTTGATTGAATCCTTTGTTGTCTTATTGAGCAATTCAAGCAAATATTTAGATCTCAACTTTGTTCATAACAAAATTAAAAAATCAAATTTTTCAATGAGAATAATCACCTTTAGTACATTAGATGATACTAAAGATTATTTGCCATTTTGCTCTAAATGAGTTCGTAAGAGAGATATCATATATCTTCAATTTTAACTCTTATATCATACAATCATTTCATCTCATGAAATATTGTAAAAGCATACATGTTCACATACAACTATTGTAATTAAGATTCATGAATGTTTTTTAGCATAAGACAATATACATTATCAAAATCATCTTTATGTTTTTGGCATGTATCTTTGATTACTTGATCAATATCATCATCAAGAAAAAGATTTTAAGGACATAAAATAACTTCTCATACCTAAAAACAATTTTTAGGTTGTAAAATTCAATCCATAAAATTTGAGCAATTAATATATTGTCAAACAATATATTATACATAATTTTCTACAACAGAAAATAAAGATATAAAAATATTTCATATTTATGCAATAAGCAAAACCAAAATAAATTAAATATGGACTTACGAAAATTTTTGATTTTGCTCCCACTATTTTATTCAAATCAATATCCCTTAAATTGATTCGAGAATTTCACAAAATTCTTAATGGCTAAGATCTCATTTTAATTATTTTTAACCTTGAGGTAGCTCAACAAGTCAAAACAATCTCAATAAGTAGGTAACATCTACCAATTACAACAAATTGTAACTCTTAGATAGTTAGGCCATCAACTCTTGATACACATATCTCATATGTCCCCTAACTCTTTGCCTCAAATACATTTTGACCTTGAGGTAGCTCAACAAGTCAAAAGTCTTTGTTAAATCAAACCCATTATTCAGAGATCTCATCTCATAGCATAAACATATTTAAAGTAAAACAACCTTGAGGTAGCTCAACAAGTTGTTCTAATAAAAATTGTTTAAACTATAATAATGGAAGGTAACTAATTATGATTTAATATTTAATTAAGGGATTTATTTAAAGTCTCATCATACATACATATCATATGTGAAAATTATTTGATTAATTGAACATACAATATGCAATTAAATAAATATATTATTTTATCAAATATAAATCACATATGACATGTTATTCAAATAATCACATTAAATGAATATTTAATATATTTATATCCAATATAATTCACATATGACACATGTTATTCAAATAATCATATTAAATGAATATATAATAAATTTATATCAAATATAAATTGTATATGACACATGTTATTCAAATAATCATATTAAATGAATATATAATAAATTTATATCAAATATAAATTGTATATGACACATGTTATTCAAATAATCATATTAAATGAATATATAATAAATTTATATCAAATATAAATTGTATATAACATGTGTTATTCAAATAATCATATTAAATGAATATAATAAATTTATATCAAATATAAATTGTATATGACATGTTATTCAAATAATCATATTAAATGATAGATTCATATCAAATATAAATTACACGTCATCTTATTCAAATAATCACATTAAATGAATATAAAATAGATTTATATCAAATATAAATTATATGTGTCAAATTATTCAAATAATCACATTAAATGAATATATAATAAATTTATATCAAATATAAATTAAATACGTCATATTATTCAAATAATCATATTAAATGAATATATAATAAATTTATATCAAATATAAATTAAATATGTCATATTATTCAAATAATCACATTAAATGAATATATAATTTTTCTGTCATGAATCTATATGTATATTATTTCTAATTATATTAGAAATCATTTAATTAATCTATTTGAAACTTTTATGGGTCAAAATATAGTTTCTAGAAATATATGGCAACTGATCAGAATAAAGATAAAGATTTGGGCCAATTCAAAATTCAAAAGAACTTTTCTTTTGAATCCCAAATCTGACGTTTAAAAGGCACGCCTTCTAGAAAGCTCCCTTATCCCTTTTTGTTTTTCCTGATCGTTTTTGTTTGGTTGCCGGATCGAATCCGGCTTTGGCCCTTTTTCCTTTTTTTTTTTTTTTTTTTTGAAAAAAATTCAAAATCAGTTTTAAATAAAAAACAAAAATTTATATATTTAACCCATAATATTTAAAACGAATTTTAAATATATATGTTTTAAATCCATCAATTAAATCCAATATACATACATAAACAATTTATCATTCATGACATGATATATTATGCATAGATAAATCAAATTAGGCTCTGATACCACTGTAAGGAAATCAACATAGTAACAACGCATCGAAAAATACAACAATTATATTATAATTGATTTCCATAGGACCTTTAATGATAATCTATACAAAATATACCTCGAGAGATGCTTGCGAAATCCTTGAGCGAGGTTTAATCGACCAACAAGCCGCACAAGTGTCCAGCTTCTAACGGTAATCCACACGAACTACTTTCGGGATCCTCAAAGGATTGATTTTAACGTTAGGTTAATAAGCTAGATCCCTCTAAACAACACCTTAGAAATCTAATAAGAAAAACCCTTTTTCTTATTTACGTGATTTCATATTGAGAGAATTGTGTGTTGTCTTTGACCTAACATTAAGCATCTATATATAATAATACAACCTTCTAAAAAGGTTATCTTGTCAAACAAGAAACGAATTATTACCAAACTCTATTCACTTTTCAAAAGTGAACAAGAGTATAATAGATGCCATAATTATCATATAATTATGTAAATCATTTTAACCCAAGAAGTAATTCTATTGTGTGTGACCCTTTAGGTTCCTAATCACTTGGCAATAAATATAAATAATAATTTTAGAATTAAATTGGCTTTTGTACAAAATCAACACTGTCATCCCCAACCCACTGACAGGGCGTTACCTTAAAAAAGAAGAAAAAAAAAGTCTCTTACCATGAGACCCATATTTCTCTTATTGTGAATTTGATTACATGTTTCTGTTTTGGGTGATTGAAAGAACCAATTCAATCCACACTTGCCGTTTTTTACTTGTTGATTCAACACAACGTCATTGTATACAATATCCTCAACATTCAAGCGAGTTCAGATAGTGGATTCTCAAGAACCAGCAGATCAAAATAAACTACCAATTCAAAACTGACAACTACTTGTTCATTTCTGGTTTTCTCCACCTCTCTTTTTTTTTTTCTTTTTTCTTTTTTCCTTTTTTGGTTGGGGAAAGTGGGGGCCAAAGAGAGAATGAGTTGAGCCGGCCTAAGTGGGTGCAATTTACAACCGTCAACACTATTCATTGTTTATCCATTTAACCCTTTATACAATTCAATACTATCTCTTGCGTTACTTTTTCACGCTCTAAGAACCATTTCAATAACAATTGGAGTTAGAACGTGTTAAGATGTCGAGTGTGAAAAACTTCTTAACTAGGAAACTTGGGACGATTAATTTTAGAATGAATCAAAAACTTCTAAAAATTTTGGAAGTTGGAAATGGAACGATCCAAAACCTCTAAACATTTAGAAGGAAAAAGTAGCTTGTCTATTGGATGTAAAAATGTGTCAATATGTGCCGAACCAATGAGAATGATTTGACAAATGCTGAGACGTGCCAAACTTGGCCTGGTAGAACCTGAAATATCCTTTTTTTTTGTTATTTGTAAATTACATTGTAATGTATCTATTGTTCATAACACTATTAAACCAGCCGCCTAGGCATTCTGATTCTGGGCAATTGTTTAAATAGATACCTCGCGGCTGATTTTGTACAAGAGGAGAAAGTAATAGATCATACTTCGAAGTAAACTAGTACCAATACACGGTAATTATTCCTTCCCTATCGTGCTTTGTTTTTATTTCCTTTTGAACAAAATTGAAAAGGAGTTAAACTGAGACAATTGAGTGCCTAGGTACCGATCAAACAACGTTGTGCAAAAAACATGCCCACCCCGTGACACTATGCTATGAGCCTATGACACTAAAGATTATGTCCAAGATCAACAAATCTTTTCTCGGTGTTTCTTTCAATCAAAAAAACCATAAATCGTACAGCACTAGAAAGCTAATGATGCATGCAGGAACAGAGAAGAAATTGAAAGTGTTTGCAAACAAGCGATAAAGTTGACTTTGAGAAAGTGGTCAATCTAAACATAATAGTAGCTTTCAAAAAGGAAGCCTGAACATGTATATTCAAACAAAAAATATACGTTCCCTGCTGGTTCTTTACACGGCTATCTAAATTCATTTCTTTCTGCAAGAGTTCCTGGTTAGCATCTTTTTAAGTAAGCATATACACTTGTAAGAGTAAGGACAGAAGCCAATCAAAAAGGTACAAAATAATCATCTCATGAAGTGAGCATAGCAAAATAGTAATGCAACACAAAACTACCATTCACTAACAGTTTTCTGCGATCTAGGACGCTTAAAAAGGGAATGTATCGATGCTCCTGAGGAATGATGATTTGGTGGCACTGGAAGATTGCAAGCAACAGATGATTGTGATGCTAAAGGCCGGACTGGAGATGATGAATCATCAGATAGTTTCCTCTTGCAGGTTACTTTCTTCCTATCATCCTCCACATCTCCTCTCAATATAACATCCTTGATACGCTTCACATCTGATAGTTTTACTGGCTTCACTAGGAACTCCTTTGCCCTTCTTCCAAGCACCTATTTAGAAGTTTAAAATTGTTGTCATCAGTTAGCTGCAACTAGCAACAATCAGCAGAAGTGTTTAATGGAACTTGATGGCAAAGTTAGATCCTCAACAATTAGAGAATAAAACATTGGAAAAGCAAAATAGAGACAGACAAACCAATAGCTATTCTGCTTCCAACTAGACAAATATAATATATACACACCATATCTCCATTAAATCCAACTTTATATTAACGTTTACCTTCATAAAACAATTTTATCATTAACCCTACCTACCTGCCCCATAAAGTTCAAATCAATAGGCCGATAAATCATTAAAGTGAATCAAACTTTGTTTGAGAACACAATATTCTATAGGTTGCTGGAGGTTGGGATTGAAGTATTCAACTATCCAATGTCATCACATCCTCTTAAACTCAAACTTCAGATTCACACATGGTAAGTTTGTCTTTTCAGATAGAATCAATTCTAGCCTGGAAAATAAAGATCTGATTTATCTAGGCTTCTGCCCTTTCTTTGACTTCCTTTATGTTCCACAATTAAAATTAAGAATTTGATTCATTTACCATCTAAAAAACTAGAAAGAACCAAAACAAAAATATTCACCAAAGTTCAACTTCTTAAAGGTTCCCGGCTGCATAAAACAGATATTGACAGGGGAAATATCGAGAATCTGCAAAGTACTTATTCTGCAACTTAAGTAAACTAAAGTGTCTTTCAACATCCCACAGGCACAAAATACCTTCGACTGTGATATGCAACCCTTTTGGCACTATCGAACTGTACAAGCAGAAAGACAATATAAGAAACTAGTAATAATTTACCTATCAATGCGAGCTAGAATATTTTCTGATGACATTATGACCACAGGAATTTCCTTCAATTCTGATGATCCCTGTTCAAATATAATTTAACAAAAAAATCAAACCTCAGTAAAGCAAAAGAAAATCTCAAAGGGTATGACATTCAATTTTCACTCTCTGCGATTCATTACTAACAATAATCTATATTGCAAAATACAACCAATGTCAATAAATCATACAAAAAGCCATTCTCAACTAATAATAATCCTGGCATCAAACATCCCAGACATATCAGAATCAAAAACCCATCCTGCCTAGTAAGGGCTCATTGCTAACAATTCCAAAAATTTTGCTTGTTACTTCACCAATTTATCACCAACTATAATATGTGACTAACCTTGATCTTCTTGAGCAGCTCATACCCAGTCATTCCAGGCATAGAATAGTCTGTCAATATCAAATTCACCTTCACACCCTGAAATCGAAACATCAATCAAAACTTCAGCAATCAAAAGACCAACAAAATGATTATGAAATCTTTTTGCATTACTTATAATTCAAACCCAATTCAAGAAATAAAAGGGATTGAACTATATTAATTCTTACATCAAAATCAACCGAGCTCTTCTCTCCATCCAACCCCAAATACTGCAGAGCCCTTCTCCCACTCTCCACTGCTGTAACTGAAAAAACATTAAAAAAAATAAATACAAACGATTGCAGTCAAACTCAACCAAAAATAACCCCCGAGACATCAAACCCAATAATTTGTGTAAAACTCGAAATTAAATAAAAAATTAAAAAATCAGACCTTTGCAAGAAGATATCATGAGCAACCTCTCAATGACTTTCCAATCCACATGACTATCATCCACAGTAAGAACATGCAATTCCTGCACAACACTCGAGGAGCAATACTCATTTCTGAGATCCTTCATTGCCATTTTTTTTCTTCTGAACACTCATAAAATGAGCGAAAAAGTTGTCCACCAAGAAAATGTGGCACTAAAGGCTGGCAACTATATTTGGGATTTGTAGAGGGGGGGATAAATTCCAAATCTACTTTAGGGAAGCTAGACTAAAGTAAAGATACTGAGAGATCTTTGCAAATCTTCATGGCATTATCTTTACCTGTCCCTTTAGCTGACATAACACTATTTCAACTTCTCTCTTATTTTTTTTTTTCAACTTCTCTTTTTTTACAAGTAAAGTAGGTGGAACTAATAGTACCAAGAATTGAAACTGTTGCTAACTACTGCTTACTGCTTTGCTGTTTAGTTTAACGTATGGATGGCCTTTAATGGGATTAGCAAACAATTCGCATCATTTTAAAATCAAGGTTTTCAAAATTAGAATGGATTGATTTTGAAGTCAATGGGATCGATAAATAAAATATATATTAAATGAATTGTAAGAATCTTAAAAAAAAAAGCAAAAAATATAATTTATTAATTATTTAAACTAATAATTAAACAAACGCAATAACTCTTCTATGACAGTCACTTATATGTGATGTGCTTAGCCAATTTATTAATTGTTATATTTGATACTTGCTTTTTTTTATACATGATATGCTAAAATTAATTTTTGATACGCGAATGTTGGTATAATTGATATGGTAATATTTTATACTTTAGACGGTAATATTTTATACTTTAGACACTAATTTTTTATACATTATACGCTAATTTTTAATACTTTATACGTTAATTTTTTATATTTTATACACTAATTTTTTATACCTTTAACGGTAATTTTTTATACGTTACACTCCAATTTCTAATATTTTATACAGTAATTTTTTATACTTTATACGTTGAAGTAAAAATTGATACGTTAATTTTTTTGAATTTCATACGTAAGTTGCATATATGCGGCCATCTCACAAGCGAATGCTCGTTAAACAAAACATGTAAATATATAATTGTATAAAATCCATAAATAAATCATAACTAAAATATTTAATTTGATTTTTTATTTCTATAATGTTTTATGTGACAATAATGACATTTAAGTCAACGGAACTTATTTGGCAAAAGTCAGATCCATTGTTATTAGGCAATAAAAATATAAGTAATTAATCTAATACATAGTAATAAATTTTAATTTAATTTAATTAAAAGAAACTATATGCTATAATTTAATTTAATTATATCTAAAATTAATATTGATTTAATAAAAAAAATCAAAAGATAATAAGATCTTAATGTCTGAATAATAATTTAATAATCATTCACAGTACCAATGAGCCTTCACTTTGGTCTTGTTCACTTTGTTTAATAACATATTCGTATTATAAAAATACAAACGACATGTAGTAATATATTATATAACAAATTGTTATAGTTATACCACTACTAGAAAATAGAGATATAATGTTATGTTACTTCTACTACTATAAAACTATAACTAGAAGTATAGAATATGATTATAGTAGTTGAGACAATGTAGATAAGCAATACAAAACTATGCAAGAAAGGTAGAGAGAAAATAGAGCAAAATATAGTAAGAATTCTCTAACTCTTTTTATTCATACAACTCCTATTTATAGGTGTAAGGTTTTTTTTTTTTTTTGGATGTCCCACGTTCCTAACTCAACAACTCCTTGTCTATCCCGCCACTTCACTGTTGTTGAGTCAGACTAATCCTGTGCCTCAAGTCGACCGCCTCTAAGGACCTGAGGATGTAAACCGCGGGACGCGCACGCAATTGGTACTAACCTTACGGTAGTAGCTCAAGCTGGGTACCAGGGTCAGTTTTCAATCATTGGTCACCAAGTCACACACCTCCAGTCCCGAAGTGTTGACGATGCTCCTCCGGCGAATTCCGACCCTACCCTGCCTCACTCCTGTGCACAGCCACCATAATTGTTCTCCATTGCATATGTGCCCCGGGGGAACTTGAAGCATCTCGC
The DNA here is from genome assembly GCA_016586305.1 of Ophiorrhiza pumila. Lineage (NCBI taxonomy): Eukaryota > Viridiplantae > Streptophyta > Magnoliopsida > Gentianales > Rubiaceae > Ophiorrhiza > Ophiorrhiza pumila. The sequence goes on along the minus strand of BLIW01000004.1, from coordinate 24,519,261 downwards.
AAATACTCCTTCTCCACCCATTTATCCATAAATTGGTGGAGATTTGTTTGAAGTGGGATTCGAACCATGGTTGCCATGGTGGAATTCCACTTGGGATACTAATTGAACTTGGCTCAATTGGTTATAGGTGTAAGGTTTACTCTTATGCATTGTAGGTTACAATGCCCTTAATGTATACAAGAGTTACATGGAAGTTACAAAATAATGATACATCATGGGGTGAAAATGGGGTTACAAAATAATGGACATACATATTTATTCATAACACTCCCTCTTGGCTGTCCATCTTTAAGAAAAATGTCTCATTAAAACATTACAAGGAAAAACCTAGTGAAAGAAAAAGAGTACATTTTCTATACATAACATTTTCTCGTTAAAAAGCTTTTTTTTAATAAGAAGTCGTCATTTATATACCAATGAGCAAAATACAATGCTGGATATACCCAACGCATTGTTACAAAGACTACAGTAGTAGATGCGGAGTACTACTCCATTACAAAATTACACGATGTAGAGTAAATGAAAACGGGACTAAGAAAATGTCTACTCTAGTATTAACTAGAGTATAATTTTCTAGGTGACTACTAAAATGCCCTATAGAATATTCGTGAATTAGCCTATACAAAGTTAATTCATATATGCATACTGGCCTTTTCTCTGTAAACTCCAAGCATCATCAGATACCAATTATCAAAGGACCATCATGGGATACTAATAGGTGTCAAAATTGCAGTACAAACACAGTTCATCAATAAACCAGCCGTCCTAGGTCGCAAAACTAAGCCAAGCCGACAGCATTTCACTTCTGTTACAACAAACCTCATCATATGACATGCCGCAAAAGCCTAAAATACCTTCCTTGCCATCACAGTTCGAAAATCTAACAAGCCAATAAGCATAGTGGAGGGCGATCATTCCTATTCCACATCCTATTCCCTGTCTGGTTAAAAAACTTACAAGAAAAAAATCCTAACAGGAAAAAAAACTTTGGTTAAGGGAAAAATAGTACAATATATAATAACTCCCCCCTCTTAAACACATCATTTGACATATTTCAATTGACGTATTCTGATTTTATAAGCCAACTTTTTAAATGTTGAAGTCGGTGTGATTTAGTGAACATATCGGCCAAATTGTCACACGGGCAAATTTATTATACACAAATTTCGCCATTCTTCTGAAGATCATGGGTGAAAAAGAATTTTGGAAAGATTTGTTTTGTTTTATCGCTTTTGATGTATCCAGCCTTGAATTGAGCAATGCATGTAGCATTATCTTCGAACAAAACAGTGGGAACTTTCTTTCCAAATGCAAACCGCATATTTCTCGAATATGATGGATCACTGATCTCAACCAAAAATACTCCCGACTCGCTTCATGAATTGCCAATATTTCATCATGATTTTAAGAAGTAGTAGCTATAGTTCGTTTCATAGAATGCCAAGAAATAGTTGTATCACCACATGTGAACACGTAATCCATTTGTGAACGAGCATGATAAAGATTGTATAAATATCCAACATCTACATAACTTATCAAATCAAACTTGATTGCCTTATAATAATAAATACTCATATCTATCGTACCTTGAAGGTAACAAAATATATGTTTTATACCATTCCAATGCCTTCGTGTAGGTGAAGAACTATATCTTGCTAGTACATTCACAGCAAATGAGATATCAGGACGTGTATGACTAGCAAGATACATTAATGCACCAATAGCACTAAGATATAGTACTTCTTGACCAAGTAATTCTTCATCATTTTCACTAGGTCGGAAAGGATCTTTATGCACTTCAAGTGATCTTACAACCAAAGGCATGTTCAATGGATGTGCTTTATCCATATCGAATCTTTTAAGCACTTTAGCTGTATAACCTGACTGATACAAAAATATGTCATTTTCTAAGTGCTCAATTTGCAATCCAAGACAAAATTTTGTCTTTCCAATATCTTTCATTTCAAATTCTTGTTTCAAAGAGTTAGCAGCTTTTTAGAGCTTTTCAGAAGTTCCAATAATATTTAAATCAACAATATAAATTGCAATAATTTCAAACCGAATGCAGATCTCTTAATAAAAATACATGGACAAATGAGATTACTCATATAGCCTTGTTTCATCAAATATTCACTAAGACGATTATACCACATGAGTCCCACTTGTTTTAATTTATATAAGGATCTACACAGTTTAATTGAATAAAGTTTTCGAGAACTAGAATCATGTTCTTTAGGCAATTTGAATTCTTCAAGGATTTTCATATAAATATCATTATCAAGAGAGCCGTACAAATAGGCTGTTACAACATCCATTAAACGCATTTCAAGTCATTCATTTGCTGCCAAATTAAGCAAATAATGAAAAGTTGTTGCATCCACCATGGGAGAATATGTCTCCTCATAATTAATACCCGATTTTTGGAAAAACCTTGTGCGATAAGTCGTGCCTTATATCGCACGATTTCATTTTTCTTAATTCTTTTTTGCACAAAGACCCATTTATAACCCACTGGTTGCACATCTTCATGTGTGCGTATTATTGGTCCAAAACCTTTACGTTTTGCCAACGAATCCAACATTGCTTAAATTCCATTCTTCAAATCTGGCCAATTATTTCTACGTTTGCATTCATCCACATGCTTTGGTTCATGATCCTCGTTTTCATTCATGATAGTAATTGTTGTAGAATAGGTAGATTTATCATCGACGTCGATTGTATATCGGTTTCACCTTTCCCTTATCATGACATAATTTATTGAGGTCTCATGATTATCAGAATTTTCAAGTACCTTAACTTCTTCTCGAAGTATATTATCTTTTATGTCGGGAAACTCTTAAAAAGTTTTCAATTTTGAAGATTCTTCTGGAATCTCAATTACCTCGATTTTGCCATCATTATTATTTGCTCCTTTTCTCTTTCGAGGATTTTTGTCTTTTGAAGTGATTGGTCAACTACGTTTCATGGGTGTCTTTAATTAACTACTAGTGGTATAAGATACTTCAAGGACATCAATTCAAAATAGAATACTAACAGTCGGTATATGTAACTTTGTCACACGTTTTGAGTCAGTAAAAACATATGGCAATTGATTTTCTAAACATTGCAAATGAATTATCTTTTGAACTTCCAGTTCACATTTATTTTTACAAGGATTGAAATGTGATAACAATAATTCATTCCAACTAATTTTCTTAGCTAACTGTTTATTTTCTCCTACTAATGTTAGGAAAACTAATTCATCAAAATGACAATTGGCGAAATGAGCCGTAAATAAATCTCTAGTTGTTGTCTCAAGACATTTCACTATAGATGGAGATTCATATCCAACATATATTCCCAAACTCTTTTGAGGTCCCATCTTTGTGCGTTGTGGTGGAGCAATTAAAACATAAATCGACATCCAAATATTTTAAGATGGGCAATATTAATTCCTGACCAAAAACCAATTGTTAGGGAGAGAATTCAGGATAATTTGTTGGCCTTATGCAAATTAATGTTGCAGCATGCAAAATAGCATGTCCCCAAACAGGATGTTCAACACATGCTCTGGATTTATGCCAAATTAGAATCAGTTTCTTGTTTTTCATCATTCTCCAAATTTTCATCTGTTGATGTTTCCAAATATTCCTGTGTTGAAGTTTTCACATCTATTAATTTAATCAAATCTTTTTCAAAAGAAAATTTTGAAATGGAGGATTTACCTTTTTTCTTTTTTCCTTTATTTTTTTATTTTTTTATTTTTTCATTTTCTTTTTCAATTTTTTCGTTTTCAATTTTTTGCTTTTTCTCCTTACTTGGAATAGATACAACATTTATTTCTTTTTGTAACCTATCAATTAATTCTTTTTTCTCATCATTTATCAAATCCTATTTTGAAGAAAGGATTAGAGAAGGATTAAAATCTTGAGACAATTTTTATTTAGTAAGATAAAGATCTTCTTCCACTAAAGTTTTCTGAATTGAGTCCTAATCTATCTGGCATTTTGGCTACCATTTGACATATTGCACTCTTCTGAGTTGTGGTATGTCTTCAACATATCCTAACTCATATTTCCAAGCAAATAACTATGAAATTTGAAATTTTATCAAAAAGTGCAAAAATGGGTATTTTGAAATTTTTGGGTTTTGAAATTTAGAGGAATAAATATTTTTAAACTGATGGAAAAGTTCTTTTAACTTTTCGAGTAGAAAAGTTTCTTTATTAGATCCATAATTTTTTAACCAATTTAGAAACCACCATGGAATTGGTTTATCAAAATTGGTGTCATCAATTCGAATCCACCAAGTATGATTGAAAAAAGAATTTTGATATAAAAGAACATTGTAAAAGTTGTCTATTATATCAAAGTAACTAAATTCATATGGAAATTTATTGTATCTAAAAATGAAATTAACTGATGAAGAATTCCAATATGAAAATATTGGGATTTTATGAATGTACATTTGTGAGAGGGTTGTTTCATTGTCTTTGGTTGTAGGGAACCAATTTTGATGATGACTGAATCTTGATCTATCATTTATATCAACAATTTTGGTGAAATTTAATAAATCAGAATAAGTGTGGTGAGTTTTCATGGGTAATGGGCCTCTTATACCAAACTGAGAATTGAAAGTATTGTTGAAGTATTTTTTTTTTACCTACTTCAAATGGACCTAATTTAAGATCTGATTTTGAAATAAAAATAGCATGTAATTTCATTTCATTTTTTATATAATCATGATTCTGATTTAAGGATTCATCGAGAAGCACAGTTTTTGCTATAGGCTTGAAACCAATTGAAACAATGGAAGTATTTTAGAATTGGCTTGGCTAGAAGAATACTAACTTCTCATTTGACATTATCAGTATAATAGAGGATATTGTATATTATATTGGCTTACCTGATTTAAGGTACACCCATAATCCATTTGAGGTCTATGCCTCTTCCTTGCATTTCTTGCAAAAATAATAAAATTTTAAATGATAACAGCCATATATTTTCTAAATTCTTCCATATGATACTAAACAGCTTCATTTAAATTTGGGCTTCTTCTTTATTTCTAAATTAAATATGAAATTAATAAATTATAATAACTTGTTTGTTGAAGATATACTTGATTTTGATAGATAAAATATTTATATCTTGAACTATATGGTGGCCAAAATGCCAGATGGATTAGAACTCAATTCAGAAGACTTTAGTGGAAGAAGATCTTCCTACTAAAGAAAAATTGTCTCAAGATGTTAAAACTTCTCTAATCCTTTCTTCAAAAAAGGATTTGAAAATTGATAAAAAAAAGAATGAATTGATAAGTTACAAAAAGAAATAAATGATGTATCTATTACAAGTAAGGAGAAAAAGAAAAAAATTTGAAAAGGAAAAAATTGAGAGAGAAAAAAATTGAAAAAGAAAAAATTGACCGAGAAAAAACTGAAAAAGAAAATGAAAAAAATAAGAAAAGAAAAAAGAAAAAATAAAGGAAAAAGGTAAACCCTCTATTTCAAAATATTCTTTTGAAAAGACTTGATTAAATTTACAATGTGGAAACTTCAACAGAGGAAGATTTGGAAACTTCAACATATGAAAATTTGGAGACAGATGAAAATCAAGAAACTGATTCTGATAATGATCATCCAACAATATCAGAGGCAATGTTTTGAAAACTGGACCGAAGTGCAAACCGGATGAACTAGTAGGTCACTAAGTCAAACCGGTCGGATGGGACGAGAAAATCGGATGACGTCATAATGACGTTATAAATAAATTTTAATTATAAATATATTACTAATTGAAAAACTCTATACCCAAATACAAATATTTACTAAATCATAACTAAAATACATAAAATTAATAAAATACAGTTAATTCATCTAAATATTAGCATTATTTAATATCAAACATAATAATTCTAAATAAAAAAAGATAAAAAATGTTTCTAAATTGTTGAAATTTTATTTTATTTGAGCATTTATTCTATCATCAAACAATTCAAAATATAATAAATCAGATATCTATTATTTATTAATTTGTTTAATTTAGGTTGGTTAAAATAAACATTTAGTTTTATTCATGTAAATAGCAATAGGGTCACATATATGTATTGATATTGGATCTAAAATGAAAAAGTAAAACATATAATTTATAAACACATAGGCCCATATATTTTTAGTTTGAAAAAAATTAAAGACAACATAAACCTTAAAGCCCAAATTAAAGAAAGACAAGTTTAAAACTAACATAAACACTACAAGAAAAATGGGCTTTGGTGACATGCAATATATGGTCACCAACAAACCAAAAGTGGTCACCAAAAGAGTTTGGTGACAAAATTATAGTTTGCCACCCGTTAGTCACCAATGGCCAGTCAGGGGTGACTACTTTTTTGTTGTTGGTCACCAAAGGATAATTTTGGTGATTAGAATAAATACGATCACCCAAATAGTGACTAAAAAAGTGGTCATCAATTTAGTCACCAAAAGTTGCATGTTGGTCACCAAAGTGCCAACTTTTGGTGACCAAGTGGTGACCAACATTATTTGGTGAATAAATGACCAATAGTAAAAGCACGTGATGTGCTGTTTGGTGAGCAAAAATATGGTCACCAATGTTGGCGAATTGGTGACAAATAATTTGGTCAACAAAGGTTTTGAGCTACCGCAAATAGTAAATATTTTGGTTACTAAATTGTGGTCACCAAAGAATAATTGATGACCATATTATGGACAACCATTGGTGACTAGAATGGTAGTCACCAAATGGTAGTCGCAATGAAGTAGTCGCAATGCAATTTTTTTGACTAAAATGGTGACCAAATTTTTTGTCAATTTTTATATGGTGATGGAACATTGTTTGTCACTATTCAAAAATTTTGTCAATTTGTAGGTTTTGGTGACTAAAATTTTGGTCAATAATGAAGAAAATATTGTCAACCTTTTCATTTGATGACAAGAAAATAAAACATGTTTATAATAACAATAAATATAACCAAATATATCGAACAAATATTAAAATAAAACATGTTCACCAATATATTGAACAAACATTAAAATTAAACATGTTCATCAAATATACCAATACATGACAAATATCCAACATTGTACTATCCAAGAAATATACCATAATATTAATAATCTTCTAAAATTCAAGAAATATAACACAAAAGTATTAATCCGCCATACAAAAAATCGATACTTCAACTCTCTAGTGTCAAGAATGTCTACCATTTCTTTTTCATCCATAAGGAGAGTTGACACTTCAACCCTTTAATTCCTTCAACCTTCATGATAGTTCCAAAAAATAGGTTAAAAACGTTTTGTAATATATCATGTGTCGTTATAAAGTATCACAAACATGAAAAAATAATATAATATGTCAATTAAAAAGTAACAGAAGTCTTGAGAAAAAAAAACAATTTTTATCAACCAATATGAAAGAATCATTTTTCTTGTTTGGTTTCAACATCCACTAACTCACCAAAATGTTTATGAAGTGATGAAAACATATTCTCAAAGAGTAGAAATTGGCATAAATGATAGAATATAGCATTTTCATGGATAAATCACATTAATTATGCAACTGTAAAGCATTCAAACATTTAAAATAAATGAATAGAAATATTCGAAATCAAATAAGATTTGGGAAGCAAGTGTACGTAAGACATATTTATGCATATTCTTGCATGTTTAACAAATTTTAAACCGAGTCTATTTTCAATGTATAACCATGTCAATTTAACCAAAATTTTACGATTTAGTCTTAATAATGGCAACAATACACCACAAGAGTTACATTCAAGCATTTAAACCTAAAAGAATTGTGATATTCAAAATCAAACAAAACTTGGGCAGCAAGCGTACATAAGACATGCTCATGCATATTTTGGTGGGTTTCACAAATTTTAAACTAATCAAAGTATTTTTTTCAAAGTGTAATCGTGTCAATTTAATCAAAGTTTCACGATTTAGTCCCAATATTAGCAACAATATGTCACTAGATAAGCAATGTTCATGTGTATTTTTGTGAGTTTAACCAATTTTAAACCAATCAAATGCCTGATGTGCCAATTTTAACAAAATTTATAGATTTAATCACACTGTTGGAAACAATACACAACAAGAGGAATATTTCAAACATTCAAACTAAAAGAATGGCACAATTCGAAACCAAACATATGTATTCTTGTGGGTTTTACCAATTTGAAACCAATCAATGCCAATTTTAACAATGTAACCTTGCCAATTTCAACTAAACTTCAAGATGTAATCCCACAATTGGCAACAATACACCACAAGAGGAACATTTCAAACTTTTAAATGTAAAAAATTGGTATAATTCAAAACCGAACAAGGTCTGGGCAGCAAGGGTAAAAAAATTCAAGATTTAGTCCCACATTTGAAAAAATACACCACAAGTGGAACATTTCATGCATTTAACTTAAGAGAATGACACAATTTAAAACTAAACAAGACTTGGGTAGTAAGGGTACGTAAGCCATATTCATGTGTATTATTTTGGGTTTCACCAATTTTAAACAAATCTTGCCTATTTTCAAAGAATAACCGTGTCAATCTGAACAAAAATTTCAAGATTTCGTCCCACTATTGGCAACAATATACCACATTGGGAATATTTCAAATATTTAAACTTAAGAGAAAGGCACAATTAAAAAAAAATTCGGCAGCAAGAGTACATATGCTACATTCATGTGTATTCTTGTGACATTCAGTAGCATCATAAGCAATGTATACTTGTAAAATAGCAGCAATAAGTCAATTGAAGCCAAATATGAAATAGCAGGGAATAAAATCTCAAACATGTCCTAGAGAGATATGTATTAGTTGTTGTGCTATGACTATAGTTGCAACTTTATAGGGCCATTGGAACCAAATGTTAGTGCAGACCACTCTCACCAAAAAACACAATGATAAGGAAAATATTATAAATCACCAAGGACCAAAACCAATGTAGGTATTCATAAGTTAGGATAGCCAATCTTTCTAAAATCAGAATTCAGGGGAAAAAAGCTGGTTCTCATAACTTTTTTTTTTAGTTTGGCATAACTTTTTTTTGAGGTGGGTCGCCACTCCCAATTTTATAAATAGCTTTTTTCAGTGATGGATTTACCCTAAAATCACCCTTACAACAAAAGAGCCTTTTGGTCTTAATCCCATTTACAATCCTATGATCTAATGGGAAGAGGAGCAAAAGGGATTAAAAAGCAAGTAAACTTGGAGGACTTCCTCCATATACATCATCATAACTGGACAATAGATAGCTATATTCACAAAAGGCTCCTCTGAGCACAAGGAGTGGCAAAAGATCTCCTTTGGGATTAGTTCTAGCACTATCTAATATCAAGAGCTCCAATAAGCTGTCCCAGGGTCAGTGCTTTATTCTGCTTCCTGATATGAGGACCTTGTTTTCCTCACTGTGACTTTGATATGCATATAGACTGACCTCTTCCATTTGGTTCAAGCAGGAGTAGCCGCAGGCATGCATTTCCAGGTCATTGTACCATCCCTCCTCTCGAGCTTGGGGAAGGACAATTCAACTGAGACTTAAGTTCCTGCCCACTTTTATACAAACCCCTGATGCAATCAGCTCTTGACTCCTCACTTTATCCTGGCATCCATAAAGCTTGCCCACAAAATTTCGATCCCAGGAGCACAGGAGTTCCAGCACAATATCACAGGTGAAAAAGCATAGCAGTGGCAATTCAGCTCTAACATTAACAAGCTGAGGCCTTTTATCTTTGTTATAGCAAACCAACCCTAACATCAGCAGGTTGGGGCCAAGCATACTTACAGCTGGTTCTCATAACTTGTTAGATAAAACATGCAATTAAATAATAAAGATATTCTTCTTTCGATGAAAGCAATAACACCAGGGGATCTGAATCTCAAACCATTAATGACATGTCCTTATTTAGATTAACTTCAAAGCATGATCAATTGATTAAAAAGCACATCAGTTAAATGTTTTCACTGTCAAACCTTGCAAGTTCCAAGTTTTGAATTGTAGTCTTAAGGTAAAAGTTATATAAGAAAAATTCAATCTTCACCGTAAAATTGAAGTCTTTGCCAAAAAGCATACATTTACCCTTGAGTGTAACCAAAATTATAATTCAGTCTCGAATTTCAAATTGAAGTTTGTGCTAAAAACAAGATTTTCCATTAAGTTAAATGTAAATCTAAAAATAAAAAAAGACAAGATTGCCTCATATGCTTAGATTCGGGATGTTTGAAGATATGGAGTACATGTATCAAACTCCTAAAACAAAGACTAACAAGTGAAATATAAGAAAAAGTTAAAAAATTTGCAAAATACAAAGGCAAAGAAGTTGTTTGTCCTTTGAGACAATAAGAGGTGCTTACTTTAATAATAAGGAAGATTTATGAGAAACTCTAATTGAGAGAATCTGCAAAGTAATGAACCAAACACTGTCAAGCCTAAATGCTGGGATTAAAAGAACTTATGAGTTTGTCTTGAATTTTATGAACATAGTGCACATAAAAAATTAGAAATATAGAACATATATCGAATGCCAATCCAAATTCCAAACCATAAGTCAAAATACTAATTAAAAGCTTACTTATGAAAAGATTAGACATACTAATATCCTTTAATCTAATCTCATTTCAATTTCAACTTCAGAAAAATATTGCAAAGGAAAACTTATATAAAGCAATGCAGAACTGCTCCATAGCATCACATGGGCAACGCCACTAGTAAAAAAAAAGACATTGCAAACTTGAGCATTCTGTAACATGGAATAAATTATCCTGCCAAGCAGCCAGACTATACTACAAATAGGAATTACAAGATCGAATGAGGGGGTGGTCCATTTTCATGTCAATGCTGCTATAGTATGCTCTATTATCCAATTGTACAGGGAGCAAGTCAGATAGTTTAACAAGTATTCAAAATGGAAAAGGAAAAACATGCTCACAAAGGATTCTTGCAGATCCAAAGGGTGTTGGAGAAGTGCAGAAGCCGCACTTTGCACTTTGATTTTCATGGTTTCCTATATTTTCCCAAGTTTTATTTTTCCTTTTCGGTAAGCAGTAGTATAATTTTATTAATATGAGAAGAGAGTTTCAATATCACATGTAATAGACCACACAAAATGCAGTCAGAGGCAATGCCATAAAACTTAAAACAACACAGAAAAGAGAACTTGTATGCCTTTCCAAATACATAAGGTTTTACATTACTGACTGATCACAGCAGTAAATATTTTTTTTAATCTAAAATCCACTCCAGAAACAACTCCAAATTTTCCTATGATATTGCTCAAGATACAAACTTTGGAAACACCCCTACCCTTGCCTTCAAGCAACTAGATTTACACCAAAGAAAGCATTAATTTTGAACAGTAATCAAGAGTGAATCACCAAGCATTAATCAAGAGTGAATTACCAAGAAGTAGTCAAAAAATGAAGATTGAAAAGTTTTTAGAACATGGATTGATCCAAGAATGGTAAAAAAAAGAGTTCTAAATCAGTTGGTGTGTATCATGAGCAATGCTGACAAGAATCATGATTCTCATGAAACAAAATAATGGCCTAATAAGAAGATTCATAGAGAGGCAATCGTGAATACTCTGCTGCCAAGAATAAGCAAAACCCTTATTCTTTTATCACTGATATATACCTTATAATAATTTTGTCAAAAACCTTTTGATATCATATTGGAGTTATTCAAAGTTCTGATCAATCTAGTGGGATTTACAATAGTAGTCATTTACTTTGATGCTGATTAATTGCCTTATATAAATTTCAGTTCTAGTTTGAGGTTTCTGCTTCTATTAACAGACAAATTAGGTCCTCCAAATACTTGTTTTTGACTTTCATAGATGCATGATCATGTTTGCTGCAGATATAATGCTATGAGATTCTCTAGTCAAAGTATTTGAACATATATATTTAAAGATCGATTTTGAACTTATCAATTGATGAAATTTGACTACTTAAAACAAAACCAAGGTTTTAAACAACCTATTAAGTCATGAAAAATGAATTTCGCAAAAGACACCAAGCTCATCACAATAATTCACCAAGCAAAAGACACCGCTCTCAGCTGACATGCGATAGAGAGATGAATTTCTGTAGATCTGAGCTAAGTCTACTCCAAGTTTTGCTTCAGAGACCTCTAATATCCATGTTGCTGGGTTGTAATTCCTTTTTATTTCGGCATACCATCAATACCCACTTTGAATTTGAACGCAACTCAGATGTTAGGAAGTAAGATCTTAAGGCGGACTCCACCAAGTTATTGAAATCCAATCCAGAAAAATTTTAGATCTGGTATATTGCAAGAAATTAACTTTCATCCTGCAACACACCTATAATCCAAGCAAAAAGTTGAAAGATGGCTCAGGCATAGATGGAAACCCTATCCTAGAAAAATAAGATAAAAGGGAAAGAGAAGGAAAAGGGCACGACAGAGTGAAGAAAAGGAGGATGAGGTGGCTCGGCTGTTTGAGAAAACGAAAATTTTGTAATAAGTGTTAAAAGAAGGATAGATAGGGTTGGGTTGAAGCGGGATAAATAAAAGCATATTAAAATGACATGGCTTTGGCCTTGCCAAATTGTGCGCATTTCAATATCTCAAAAGCTAAATGAATATATTATTTTCCCTCCTTTTTTGTTGCTATTTTTTTAGTTACTTTTTTTTGAAAGACATAGAAGTTAATAGAAATTTAATTATCTCAAAATTAATTGCTATTTCTTTACTATTATAGCTATTGAAAATTTTGTTAGTTTTATGATCATACTTGGTTTACATATAGTGTTTAAATTCATAAAGTATTTTAAAAATATATATGTTTTTTATTAGTTTAATTTAATTAACATACAGTAATAGATGCATGATAAAATTCATGTAAATAAATTCATAACATTATATATGTATAGACTTGCAACAAATAAATTATTGATTTTGGATAAAAATTATAAGTAACTAGAGGTTTTAGATTATTTAAAAGGAACAAAATTTATAACTAACTAAAATCATACACAAATAATATATTAAATACACTATTGTGAAACCGATTCGTATATAACACGTGAGTCATATTTGAAACAAATAATTAATGATCGTTGAAGTCATGATTCTAATTTTTAGCTGCTTTTATTTTACGTTGAAATCGCAATTAACTTATGTTCATTAAGATAAAGTAATAAGCACGGTGGATGGTCGTCCAATTCACGTGCCCCAGGCTTTGATCACGTGCCTGGTCCAAAGCAAAAAACCCCCTTTTTTAAAACGACGTCGTCTTTCTCCCCCTCTTCTTCTGCTTTTTTTATTACTCCCACTTGAATAGCGAGTTTGATTATAGACGCTGTCAGAACCGCTCCTTCCTCTCTTTCTTCCTCACTCCCTTTTAGCATTGGATTCTTTCTTATCTGAAGTTTCATTTGGTTGCCCTAGGTTTTCTCTCCTCTTGCTCTTTCCTAATGAACGGCCGCCTCATTATGGATTTTGTGAGTTTTTGCATATGTAGAGATGATCTTTTGTTTCTTTTTTTTCATGGGTTGTTTTGTCGTATATTGTTCATGGTAAATGATAAGGAACTTAGTTGAACCACGGTGACCAACCATCGCAAGTCGGCTCACAAGGCGTACAATAAGGCAGAAAAGCTGGGATGTGGGTTCTGCTGTAGGTGCTCAAACTTTAGTGCTTGCGAAATTTTCTGGGGCGATGAAGTTTTGGGGAGTTATTTGGGGCGCTCAAGGAAAGCAATTTCGTCTTTCAGTCGGTTATTATTGCTATATAATAAGCTCATCTTCCCCTCTTTCTTTTCATTGCTTCATCCATCAAATTCTCTATCTCTGTCTGTGATCAATCGCTCCTTCTATTTCCAGTTCCATTATCTTCTCTCATGGTTATTTTTCTTTCTTTGTATCATTGATTTTGTGTTTGTTTCTTGTACGTTCTTTATTTGTTTTCTTTTTTTTGGCTAAATTCGTATAATATTTGTTGGATGGGCCTGTGGATTGTGATTTATCATCCAATATTTGAATGAATTTATTTGATTTGTTTAAAGATTTGATCTTGCTTCTGGGTTTTTGATTATTTTCTGGATTTATATAGTTTTGGGCTGGATGAGGGATTTTGATAATTTTTTGTTATATTTTTTCTCTTCACCTTGTCCTGCGTCTGCATGGTGGCTTCTGAATGCTGCGTCTGTTCTGTTGATGTCTGTCTTTGAAGTTGTCTTATGATTGTTTCCGTTTGCTTTCCTTGTGTTTCTGTTTGGTGATCAAGCCATTGTCAATGGTTTTGAAGAACCTTGTTTTTCTTTTTTCCTAACAGACCTTGTGTCTGAGAGGCTTATACAGTGGAATTTGATGACATTCATTTCAGCTTCTCCAAAGAAAAATAGAGGAGCCTACAATGTCTACTAAGCGACTCAGAGTTGCTAGAAGAGTTTAAATCTTTTGTTCCGTAAGGTTATCAATCTCTTTAGCTTGATAATAAGTTTATCTCTTTGGTGAGGTTTGGAGCCATGGACTTCCTTTGATTTTTTAGTTTTTTTTATTGATTTATGGATTCAACTTTTAAAAATCGTGTTTTTTTAGTTGTTTGTTACTTGGCTTTCTGATATTTTAGCCCTTTGTTTGTTGAGTTTTTTTATTCTGTAGATTATTACATTTTTTATATTGGGTTTTGAATGATTTCTTTTTTTCCTTTAATTATTTTTTTTTTGTAATAGATGGTATAATATTGAATCTATTTGTTTTTTGGCTCAGGTTTTTTCTTTCAAAAGAGTTCTTTTTGGGTTGTATGTTATATGTTACTGAGAGTGGATATTCCCAGCAGAGTGGAAGAAATAAACGCCTAATGTGGTGCGAACTTTGGAATAGTCCCAGGAAGATTTCCGTATGCAAAATGGTAACTACAATTTGTTTTTCCCGCTCAAGATATATACTGTGTATGTATATTTTTTTTTGTTTTAATGCGAAGATTTATGTGGGAATGGGCAGTGATGGCATGTCAAACCATATACAATCATTCCAACTGGGCTAATCTAATTCTTGAAAAGATGATTTGATTGAATTTCCACGAATATGGGTGTTGTGTGGTAAGATCTTGCCCTTAGCGGTGGATTAACTTTATAAATTGTATAATTCCATCTTACTAATGCAAATTTTGTGTAATCGGTTGATTTCTAGAGACATTGAAGGTTCATTTAAATTTGGAAACTACGGGAGAAAGGTTAATTGGAGAAAAACATATTCAGAGTAGGTATTTATCTATCAATAGCATCATCCAAATAGTGGTGGCTATTTTCTTTCTATTATTTGAAGGAAACTATGTTGTATTGATTCAATGTACTGAAAGGTCAACTTATATGTTCTGTGATTTGGATAATAATCCAACTTGATTTATATGTCTTATGGATAATGTTTGGATGCTGGAATTGTTTAGCAAAGTGCTTTTGATGCACGTGACACTTTTTTCTCTCATTGTCTTCATGCATTTACTAATCCTTTCATTTGACCTGGCAGAAGATTGCACCCCCAATTCTGAATTTCTTTACAGATCAACCTAGCAGACTTGTGAACCTAATGATAAAGCAATCTAATATGAGTGCCCATTTTCTTTTAAATTACCCTACAAAGGATTTATGGTATTCTCAACATATGTCTTTTTATCTTTTTTTTCACCCCTCCATCCATGCAGGCCAATGTTTACCACGCTACAAAATCTGATGGTGCTGAACTTGCCATTAAAATTTACAAGACTTTAGTTCTTGTATTCAAGTATGCGTGCTGATCCCTTGGTTTGTTTCTTTTAATATATTTCCTTATAAAGTTTACTAATTGATGTTAAGGCCTCTAAAATAAATAGAATTCGACAAAGGTTTATACATGTAGAGCAAGAATGTAATTGAACTATGTTATTGTACATCGAGACCAAGGATTCTCTTGGTGTATTTCATTGAATGAGTTCTTCATTATTATGCTTTTTCTTTTCTCATTTTTTGGCCATATGTTTGTGTTGTGAACTTCTGTCACAATTTCACCGCTGAGGTATTATTACATCTTGTGTCATCATTTAGACATATTAAAACGACTTAGTCCTTTGCTTTGCTTTGTTCAACAATAGGGATAGAGATCGGTATGTTCAAGGCGATTACCGTTTCAGATATGGATATTGCAAGCACAACCCCAGAAAAATGGTTAAGACGTGGGCTGAAAAAGAAATGAGAAATCTCATGAGGTGTTGCTTTACACTTTTTGACTCTTCTAGATATATTCCTGGCTTTTTAAGTGATGGAAAATTCTTTTGCTGCTGCAGTGAGTTTTTTGTTTTTTTTTTTGTGCATTTCCAGTTTTGGGAGTTCTTACTGATACATGGATGGGGCATATCTATGCTATGCTTCCTTTTCATATAAAATGATCTGTATAAGCTTTTTCTTATATCCATTACTCGAAAGTTTTTGTCATTTTTTTATTCTGTTTGTGTACTATTTTCTTAAATATAGAATTACCTCACTACTCTTCCAAATAATATTTTTGTTTAAGAATTTTTTTGATGAAATGGTCCATTCAAACATTTAATTGAAGCCTGGTGTAAAATTTACTAAAAATACAATGATGTGAATCTGTTGGAAGGAATCAGCCACTTGTTAGTTCTCATTTAACCTTCTTAGTTGTGTTTCTTGATCTGCATTTCTTCAAAATAGTTATTTCGCTTAATTCTATGTCTTCTTTAACATAAAATAGCTCCTCTGAAGTTGCATTTTCTGTGTCAATACAAGTTGACTGGAAAAGGAGCAAAAGCTATCTTCCCATACATCAACAACAGCTAAGCTTTCTTCCCATATGTGTTAAGTCAAACATTTAGGAGTTGATTTTATCTTTGGCAGTTGCATTAACACTGTTAAGAATGTTTCTTTGGAAAAGAAACCTTCTGTTTACATTTTTCCTTATTTGAGTACGATTTCATGGCTAACTGCAGGCTAAAGGCAGCAGGCATCAGGTGTCCAACTCCACTTCTCTTGAGGCTTCATGTTCTGGTTATGGAATTCATAGGTACTGCACTTACTTTTTGCAACATACACGTGTGATTACGTAGGTTTTCTTCATCTTAAATGAATGCGCATATAATAAGTCGTAGTTGAGAGTAGTGCATTTCTTCTATATGGAAAAATTAATTACCTGTATCTTTAAGAAAGAATTTTGGGTCTAATTAGAAAACAATACAGAACTTAAACTTCCAGGGAAAAGAGCTGGTTTACTACCTATCTGGATAACAAAGAGACAAAAACTTTCACTGAATATGAAAAGCTTCTGTTTACTTGTAGGAATTTGTTATTAACTTAGATGGATTCATTATTGTTGCTTATGAGTTTGTGGAGGAAACAGACCTACATGAATGGCTTCAAAACCAAATGAGTTGTGTTTGTAGAAAATTGACGATGATTAATAAGGTGATGGAAATATTTCAGATGGATGACTTTGGAAACTAATGGATTAAAACGCTTTGTGCCGATCTAACTAATTTTCTTGCTTATACTTTTTACCTTAGTGGTTGAATATCTAAAATCTTGGTTCCATGTTTAATTAGTTACTGACTTCGTTTGGAGCACATAGAACTAAAGTAAAGGCGTATTGTGTTATTATAAACATTACAGGGTTTTAGCATCTAACAATCCGTCGTTCACAACCGTCGAGTCATATAGGCATTTGGTTGTCAATTTATGACTGACCTTTTCAATTCTAAGTACATTTCTGAATTGCTATTGTCTTCTCCTTTGGGGGAATGCTGGTCCTCTTGATATATTAATGCACTTTCTTCATTTTTTGTACTGCAGGCAAGGGGGGTTGGGCAGCACCTCGGCTCAAGGATGCTGCTTTGTCTGTTGACAAGTTACGAGAAAGTTATGTGGAGGTATTTCATGTCTTTTGATTTTGACTATCTGCTGGTTATACTTGCAATATTGTAATATAGCTAATCAAAGAATGTGGTGAAAATAGTAAATATCGTCAAAACAACATAGGCCGTTGACCAAATTCTTTTTATTAGTAGTGAAGTACGTAAATGGATATAGTGGTGAAAAGAGCTAACTCTACAAAAGGCCTTACAAAATAGGAAACAGGTTATCCATTGTCGAAGCATTCTTGCTCATTATGAAGCTCATAGAACTGATTGTCAAACTATTTTCATCTTTGCTGGTGTGTTGAGGTTTGACCATATTTAAGTAGTGCCTTCATTATTTGGTATGCACACTTTTACTTTCTCCGAAGGTTCTTTTTTATATGGTAACTTTCTATATATGTAAAATGGTGTATTGTGTGTGTTTTCTGGAACTAATACTCATTATTTGTAAATGGAAGTAAAAAAAGGTAGGTTTATCAACTGTTGAGGCTATGCTTTCTCAAAAAGAACAAGTTTTTTATGGGGATATTAGGAGCCATGAAAGGGGGTAATTTATTTGTTTCTTAAACTTGTTTTGAATATCTGAATGTTCACACTTGTCTATTGATTCAACTGATATTGGTTCTTCAAAATCTTATAGGTATTAGTGCCTTTTTCTACATTTATTGGATATTGTAAGGGTGCAATGCAAGATAGATGTGATGATGAAGGTGGTCTTCTCAATTTAGGGGAGCATTTGCTGGCAGACCCTCATACCGATCAAAGTGATTTTCATGGGCAGCTTTATCTTGCACAGGTTTCAACTTCTGTGGGAAAACAATTTAATAGGATAATTTCCAATCCTCTTGATAGCATAGGATTTTTTTGGGGTAATTGGTACCATAGGATCTAATTGTAATATTTTGCGTTACTATTTAAGCAATAATTTCTAGCCAATTATTGTTTGCAGATTTTGTTGGTTATATAAAGCTAATAATTTTGGAAACCTGTACTAATACCATAATATCAAATAACTATCCAGGTGCCAATTGTGAATGTTGATTGTACATGAGTGAACAAATGAAGTATCTAGGTGCCAATTGTGAATGTTGAATATTTGTCTTTTCTTGGTGGTTCTGATTTTTTATTTTGTTATTTTTTGTTTGTCCCTTTTTGATTTTGGATGTTTTTGGAACAGCAAAATATGGCACTGGTCAAACTTATTCAAGATAAAAAGAGGCTTTAATTGTTGTGTTTGTGCATTTCTAATGTTTGAAAATTATTTAGAAGTAATCTCTGAAATTTGATTGCAGTAAAGTGATAGAAGTGAGTGGAATTGATCTTCAAAAACTCAGATTCAACCTTCGAAAGATGCAACTGCAGAATTGGAATCTTGCTCAAGCAAATAGTCATATTATAGCGGTTTGTTTCTTTTCCTCCTATGTGAAAATTTTAGTCTTTCTTTTTTTTAAGGAAATTGTTGTTAATCTCTTTGATAACATGTTTTATTCTGATAAAATTGCAGGAACTTAATTTTAGTAAAGAAAAGGTAAGCGTTTGATATTTCAAATTTAGCATTACAAAATTTGCTTATGTGGTTGAGCTTTGTTGCTCAATGCAGGAGAAGTCATTACAGCATGAGATTCCGTGCAAGGAGGCACTACTTAAAGCAAAGTCCGTTGAAGTCATTACTGCATGGCGCCATGCATTAAACTATGGTACTCTGTTATTTTTTTGATTCCTAGACAAGGCAATTCTTTGTGCATATGTAACATGATATGATTAATCATAGACAATATTTATCGAAATGGGGAAGAAAAGACTGGTTGAGCTTATTGAGTGCTTAAAAAACGGTAGTAGTATTCTTCCCTTTGTTGATTTCTCTGCATTTGTTGGTTTCATTCCACCAAAAGATGCTACTTGGTTGTCTAATTATGGTAAAAATTTACTCTTGGATCTTTTTTCTTCGTTTGAAAATTTTTTTGGGGACATATTGATAATTTTGTATGAGCTCATTGAATGACATAATACTGGGCATTGTCAGTGTCCATTATTGTCCATGCTGATGTAATATCTTCATTTTTTATCTGTACATTGAGTACTATTTCCATTTACTGATTGTTCAGATGATAATATTTTTAGCTCTATAATTGGTGAATATTGGAGGATTGCCCATGTCATGACCTTGCCCGCATTGCCATTGGCGTTTTTGAGAAATCATACACGATATGTGAAGATAGAAGCAAAAGATGTGTTGTCTTTCTTTGTTGAGATAGCAACATTCTTTCCGATTCCTGCAAGATACACGAGCCCTCTCCACTTCCTGTCATTTATGATTTGGTTCCAAGACTCCGGTGAAGTGCGTATCGATTTGGCAAATAAAACCATACCAATGGTATTGAGCTGTATGTTCCCTTATTGCCTGATTTGTGAAAGTATTTTTCTCCTGAGACACCTGTTCAAACTCTTTGACATAGAACAACATGATGTCGCTGTATTACTATAGGAACCTACCATTAGGACAGAATGAGGATGAGTTCATTTATCCGATTACTCTCTTTTCCATTTATTAAATGCTTTTCTAACTCAACCACACACTCCCTTTCTAAATCATCCTTCTGACCAAAATAACTGCTGTTCTCATGGGTGTCGTGCTGTTCTCATGACCAAAAATTCTTGTGGGAAGCCTCCCTTCATGAATCTGCTAAGATCTCATGGGTGTCGTGCTGAATCCATATTTAGTTTCCATGGGTGTGAGCTACTTATCTATTTCGGTGCTCTGCACAGTTTTGAGTTTTGTCGGCCTTCAGGGTTGGACTGCAATATCTCTTGAGCAACTAAAATCTGATGGGTTGATTGGTGATAGTGCTATTAACACAGGGAATGCAAGCAATGGATTGAATCTGCTTTTGAGTTCACATGCCACGCTTGCATTGGCAGCAAATTTTGCACTTAATGTATTTGTCCTGCTACTTTTGTGTCTCAAGGTAATTATTTTCCTGTGTGTTCTTCCTTAGTTGCCCATTCTTGGAGCTTGATTGTACTTATATGGCAAGAACATGGAAATTTTCTGTTTATATTCTCTTGTTGTAGTAATTTTTCCTGCTTGATGGATGCATTTTGCTTAATACAATTTGATTCTCTGCACTGGATATGTTGTTTTGGTTTTTAAATCCTGTTCCTTCTGTTGTTTTTGTTGCGGACTATATTCTTTTCAAAGTTGTACTCATCCGAAGTTCGAAAATTAGTTGAAAGCCTTACTAATTATGCTATCTACAAGGTAAAACTCTTTTAACAGCGATATTTTTATTCAAAGCCATTTGTTTTCATGTAATTGAGCATATGGTACAAGCAAATGCTGCCATTATTTTTTCCGCAAATCAGCTTTCTTGCATCATTATGATATATAGGCTTCTGTCCACTTTTATTTTCCTGGGAGAACATCTCATCATATGTGACTATATGTTGTTTGTATTGAATAGGGAACTTTCTTCCGCTTGTTGTCCCACCAACTATATTTCAAGCAGGCTTATGGTCAATTTGGTTGACTGTGCTCTGTTCTTTGAAGGTATTTGGTAGAGTAGTCCTTCAAGCATGTGCTTTAGTATCAAGTAAGTTATGCCTTTGTCTGTTTTTTTAACTTGTGCATGCTGCACAGATGTTTAAAGCATTAGCGAGGGATCGACTTGAGCGACTGAATGCTTCTCCATCAGTGACCCCCTGGCCATACTTTCGTGTATGTTCTGCTTTATTGCTGGTTTTCTCTGTCGATATGCTCTGGTATTGTTCCTTGAAATTCACATGTATGTCCTATTGCACAGTTCTAATTTTTGTCTGAATAAATTGACACTTTTTTTATTGTCTTCTTGTAGGATAAGGCTGTACTTGACAGTGTATAGCTCGGCAAGAGGATTGAGGATTGAGGGACCGATATCTCCTGCTACTCGTCAAGAGGATTGAGGGACCGATATCTCCTGCTGGTAATAGGCCAGTCCACAAGGTAAAGTGTAGCTTTTGGAACTGTTGAGTATGACTGCTTGACCAATTGTTTTCTGGATATGAGGATCTTTTTCTCAAAATAAGGTGATGAGGGTAATGTTTGAAGGCTGTGATATATATATTTTTAAAATTTTAGTTGGTAAGATTGTCCTGGTAAATGTGCCTTTTTGGAATCCAACAATTTACTTGCAGATCAGTGTATCCCTGGTAAATGTGCCACAGTGATATCGATGCCACAGTTCTTGCCTGCGTCGCATTTTCGTTGTTACCACCAAGACGTTGTGAGCCCTTTAATATTAACCCACAATGGCTTAATTAAAATTTGATTACATCATAGAATTATCTTTTCATTGCTGGCTACCATTTGGATATGTTTGTATACTATTGGCCTTAACTCATCTCTTCTCTTGAAAACTTGATATCTGTGGTTGTGGAAATATGATGAATCGCCTATTTATGACGAAATTTATGTCATGTGTTGTTCTTTGTTGATTATATATTCTATAATCTTGCAGGATGAGGTCTATATTAGATCCATACTTACTTCTTAGTGCATGGAAATTTGTATTTCCAAGTTATTTGTGTTAACTTCATTATGTATATAAATCATGAATGGTGTTTTTAAATGTCAATTAACATTTTTCCATGTAGATGGTATGAGTGGGGTGCTGCTGAGAGTGCAGATGGCCGTACTTTGGATTTAAGATCATCCGAGAGAAGTCTTAACCATTTGGAAGCTGTTGGTCAACAATTAGCTCTGGCATTTAACTGCGAGGGATCATTAGTTGCCACTGGTGGTGAGGTAAAGATTATCATTCATACCGTTTTCTTGAGAATCATGGACAGTGAAAGAAAATAATCAGATCTTGGTGTTCTGCAGAAACTATAGAGTTTAGCTCTAATAGTATGTGTGAACTGCTTTTTGATATAGGATGTCGATTGGAAAGCTATAATGTTTGAGTGCTAATTATTTTTTTAGTTTTCTGCCTAAACATGTTCCAATTTTTGATGTTTGCAGTTTGGAAAACTTTTTATCTAGCCTTTGCCTCATACAACTCTATTCTGTACAAACAAAAGACAGCCATGAGAATATCTTAAGAATTTTTTTAGGGTTATTAAAATAACATTAATTAGAGCTTTAGAATTCATGAAATGTGAAAAGCTGAAAAGAAGGTTCCACTTCTTGTTTGTATTGGTTTTTTTCCCAAGAAACTGTGTGGCTCCTTCACCCAACACCCCCATACATTGTGCCTTCTTTTTGAGATATAATAGTGAATGAGATTCCTCTTTTACGGTACTATGGTAAATGTTTTGCTTTTTTCAATTTGTTGAATGAATGTCCTCTTTCTGCTTTAAGAGATTATTCTATTTTCCCTATTTGATACTAATATTTGATGTAATGCAGGATGGTAAGTTGCGTGTTTTCAAGTGGCCCAGGGCTAATATTTGGTGCAATGCAGGACTTTTCAAGACAAGAAAGTGATAGCACAGATCTCACTGCCTTGGTGGATGGTCTGGGAAGAACTTGCCCAAGGTTACAAAACATTCACATAGCATCACTTCGACTTTCCCACGATGTTGTGCTGGCTCTTACTGATGCAAACTTAAGACAGCTCAGACTTCATCTCTGAGGAGAAAGAAGTGGAAAAAGAAGTTGAACAAGTCAAAGAAGCAATGGAGGAAATTGAAAAAGTACAAGTCTAGCAACAACAAAAAATCAACCAGAGCATGAATTATGTAGATGGGATCTTGATTGGGTTCTTTGGTATTGTTTATTGTTTTGTAACAGATGAGACAGACATCCATATTACAGTTTTAGGAACTACATATATTGCTTAACCAGTTAGATGATTTGAATGGTGTTGCGGGTTTTGGTAATGTTGTATGATCATCATTCTTTTTCGAATGAATATGCAAATTCAGTTCTTAGTTAATGTTTTGCAGTTGGAGTTTTGCAAAGCAACCGTACCTGAAAAACAAAGAAAAAGAATGATTCATAACCAACAAATAAAAAAAAAGAAGCATGGCAGTTAATTTGTATATTGTAAAATCCTAATTTCTCCACTCATATATTACCTCTGTGGCATGACCTGCACCAAACATCAGCAAAACCTTCTTTTGGAATGAGTTTCCATGTGGCTATTGTGTTAAAAATTATTAGTAATATGCCAGCACATAACAGTATTAACTGCCGAAAAAAGGTCAGAGAATTGGTAGCAAAAGAGAGAAAGAGAGAAGAGACAAGTAAAAGAACATCCATGTGGCCAATCACATTACAACAAAAAAACTGCCAATGAAATTCAAGTCCTTCATTTGAGAAGTCAAGGAGGCCTGTGGAGGCACTCAATTTGTTCAATTTAATGCAGGTAACAAGGGTTAAAATTAATGTCAGGCAGTTGTTTACCTGCAATTTTAGATTGATAGCATGACTAATCTTTTGCTGATTTTTGCATTCTCTCCCTTTTGTGCCAGCAACACATGTCCTCATATCCAGATCTTGTAGCTTACCGTGGTATTGCTGTCACTCTTGAACAAAGCAGGGCATATGAAAGAACTTTTCTATGTCATTGATAACATGTTTTCATATATATATATATATATATATATATTATCTTTGGTTGGTTGGGAACGGTAAAAAGTTACATTAATACAATTTTATTATATTTAATCATTTTGTACTTATTGATAGTTTTCGTTTCTATCCGTTCCAAATTTTCCAAATTTCTATAAAAAAATTATAAAAAAATTTCATTAACACAATTTTATTGTATTTAATCATTATGTACTTATTGACAGTTTCTGGTTGGGACCTTTTTAATACACTTCTTATATAAAATATTTCATTGGTGAATATGAACCTATTCTCTTCCATCTCATATACAAAATTGAAATATTAGTAATTTAAAAAATATTAGTTCATATATTAATTAATTTATATATATGTTATGGTATTTAAAATTACATTTTATAATTTATTACATAATTAATTTCCATCATTTATTATGAAAGGCACATATAAAAAACATTAGAAAGCAAATTTATAATAATTTTTAACATGAAAATTAAATATTATGACTCAATGAATAAAGTTGTATTTTTTTAGATACATAACAATAAAAAAAATAATAATTTATATTTTTTTGTTTATATTTATTGTAGAAAATTAAAGATAATATTGAAAAGTAAATATTAATATAAAAAATATACTAAAAATTATTTTTCCAATCTTAATGACAAGTGAAACCTAATTTCCAATAATTTGGAGTTATAATTTAATTTTATATAAATATTTTTTTGTTTTGTAAAACTAAGGAATTCAAACATTTTAGAGTTTCAATTCATAAAATTAAGTTTCATTAATATTTTAATTATAATTCAATTCAATTTCTAAACAATCAAACATAGATTAGGTAGAGCATCTTTCAAAACACAAAACTAAAAGTACTTCCTCTTTTATAATGAGAATAGAACATTACTTTGATTACTAATATACTTAAAAAACTGTACTAATGCTCTAATCAACTACTCTTATACATAATTCAAGTATTATACATATTTACACATATTTCACACTTTTTCACTCTATTAATTATTACACGCCTTTTTATATATACTATACATATTTTTGCACACTATACATGTACATTTACACTTTTTTACCAATTATACATATTTATACATACTATTTATATTTTTGAACATTATATAATACATATTATACATATTTTCACATACCATTCATATTTACACTTATTTTACACTTTTTGGACAATATACGTATTTACACATACTACACACTTTTTCACACATTATATATATTTGCACTTACCACTTACATTTTCACACACTATACATTTTACACATACTATATACATTTTCACACACTATAAATTGTACACATACTATATACATTTTCACACACTATAAATTTTACACATACTTTATATATTTTCACACACTATACATAATATAATTATAATATTATTAGAAAAATTCTCAAAATTGAATTAATATATAGAGTTTTGATATAAAGAGACTTAAGAAAGAATATATAAGTGAGAAAGAAATATATTACAATAATAGGGGTATTCAAAATAATAATTAAACTATTAATTACAATTCAAATAGTTTAATATAATAATATAATTAGAATAATAATAGGAAGTGAATTAATATATAGAGCTTTTATATAAATATAATTGGGAAGGAATAAAAAAGTGGAAAGGAAAAATATGAAATTGTTTGCAAATGTGTGAAAATGTGTGAAGCATTTCTAAATATGTATTGTGTGTGAAAATATATGTAGTATGGGTAAATAAATATAATGTGCACAAATGTGTGTAGTATGTGTAAAAATGTATAATGTGTACTATATGTAAATATATATAGTGTGTGTCAATATGTATAGTGAGTGAAAATACGTGTAATATGCGTAAATATATATAGTGTCTGTAAATATGTACTGTGTGTGGAAATGTGTGTAATACGTGTAAATATATATATATATAGTGTGTGAAAATATGTGTAATATGTGTAAATATATAGTGTGTGTAAATATGTATAGTGTGCGAATATATGTGTAGTATGTGTGAATATATGTAGCGTGTGAAAATGTGTGTATATATGTAAATATGTACTGTGTGTGAAAATATGTAGTATGTATAAATATGTATAATGTATGAAAATATCAGTACTATGTGTAAATATGTATACTCTTTCAAAATGCGTTAAATATTTGTAAATATGTAGTGTGAAAAAAAGTGTGTAAATGTATATAGTGTCTGTAAATGTGTATAGTATGTGAAAATATATGTAGCATGTGTAAATAAATATGGTGTGTGTAAATATGTATAGTGTGTGAAAGTGTGTGTAATATGTGTAAATATATATATATGTATAGTGTATGTAAATATTTATAGTGTGTGAAAATGTGTGTATATATGTAAATATGCATAATGTGTAAAAATATGTATAGTCTGTATAAATACGTGTAATGTTTAAAAATATGTGTAATATGTACAAATATAAGAAAGTATGTATAGTGTATATATATATGTATAATATGTATAAGTGTGTAGAAGTACGTGTAAATATATGTGGTATGTAAAATGTGTACATATGTAATCTTTGAAAATGTAAGAAGGATATGCAAATATTTATAATGTGTGCAAATGTATATAGTATGTGTAATATTTGTAGTGTTGAAAATATATGCAAAATGTGTATTTGTAGTGTGAAAATAAGCATAATATGTGCAAATATATGAAAGTAAGTATAGTGTATACATATATGTATTATGTGTATAAATGTGTGTACAATTATGTACAAATATATATAATGTGTAAATGTGTGCATATGTAATGTGTCAAAATGTAAGAAGAATGTGCAAATAATTATAATGCATGAAATTGTATATATTAGGTGTAATACATGTAGTGTGCAAAATATGCGCAAAATGTGTAAAAATTTATAGTGTGGA
Organism: Ophiorrhiza pumila; assembly: GCA_016586305.1. NCBI lineage: Eukaryota > Viridiplantae > Streptophyta > Magnoliopsida > Gentianales > Rubiaceae > Ophiorrhiza > Ophiorrhiza pumila. The sequence goes on along the minus strand of BLIW01000004.1, from coordinate 24,491,931 downwards.
AATAAGTGTAATATGGACAAATACATTAAAGTATGTATACTAACTATATACATATATGAGTAATACGTGTAAGAGTGTGTACAAGCACTTTATAGTGCAAAAATGTGTGTAATATGTCTAAATATATATAGTGGGTGAAAATATGCGTAGTATGTATAAATATGTATACTGTGTCAAAATATGTGTAGTATGTGTATATATATATATATACTGTGTATAAATATGTATATTATGTGGAAATAGGTGTAGTATGTGTAAATATAAACGGTGTATATAAATGTGTGTATATATGTATAGTGTGTGAAAATATATATAGTAAGTATAAATAGTATAATGTGTGAAAATACGTGTACTATGTGTAAATATGTAGTGTTTGAAAACATGTAATGTATTTATAAATATGTATAGTGGTTGAAAATGTGTGTATATATATAAATATATAAAATGTGTGAAAATATATGTAGTATGTATAAAAGGGTTGCGTTCGTGGTCGTCCTCTCACGTTTTGGTAACATGCTTGGTTTTGAGTAAAAAATCCCCTTTTGTCTAAACAGCGGCCTTTTCTACACAACAACTCTTAGAGTTACATCACGTTGGTCTTTTTGTTCGATGTGGTTGCTTTTGCTTTCGGCACTTCTCAGAATGTGACGTTTGGAATTAGAGTTTGTGTGAAAATACGTGAAATATGTATAGTGTGAAAAAATGTTTGAAGTATTTGAAAATATGTATAGTATGTGAAAATGTGTATAATATGTGTAAATATATGTAGTGTGAAAATATATGTAGTATGTATAAATATTTATAGCGGTTGAAAATATGTTTAGTATGTGTAAATAAGTACAGTATGTGAAAATATGTGGTTCGTGAAAATGTATGAAATATGTGCAAATATGTATAGTGTGTGTAAAATGCATGTAATATATACAAATATATGTAGTGTACAAAAATATGTGCATTATGTATAAAAATGTATAATGTGTGAAAATGTTTATAATATGTGTATATATGTGTAAATATATATAGTGTATGAGAAATATGTGTAATATGTGTAGTGAGTAAAATGTGTGTACTATGTGTAAATATATATAGTTTGTGAAAATGTGTGCAGTATATGTATGTCTTAATATGCATAGTATTCGTGGTAGTCCTCGCACGCTTTGGTCACGCTTTGGAAATATTAATAGTATATGTTAATACATGTAATGTGCGACAAATATTATAAAAGATTATATATATATAATTTTATTAATATCACAATTTTATTTTTTATGCATATTTCATTGAAATAAACAATTATAGTGGGAAATAACCAATTTTCCACCGCGCTGCCAACTAGTATATGAATCCACTTCATAGGAAAACCAACCGGTAACATATAGTAGTATCCATGTATAGTTTTCAAATAAATAAGTGTTGTTTGTTATCATAATAACTACATAAATAATTAATAATAATAGTTAATTAACTCTTTTTAAAAGGATGTGAGGACTTAAACTAGATTTTTCACAGGGATCAAATTGCTATATTAGAGTGTCATAGAAGGATTAATAAAACTTATGAGCTATTTAGTTACTCAAATGAAAGTAATTTTAAATTTATTAAGGTAATTCTATAATTTCACTTAGTAGTACAAAAACAAGAACAACTAGGGATTTTTCTTACTAAATGAGTTCGGCTATATGGATCGCAGTTTTTCACCATACTCGATCCTTACACGATTTCACTTACCGACACAATTAATTAAAAGTAATTTTAATTTGAGGGACTAATTGGAATAATTAGGTTTTCTACATTTAGAAATCCCATTGAAAATAACTTTTGAAATATATTAAAACTATATTGTAGTTTTATTTAGAGATCTAATTAAAAATAATTTTAGATTTGAGGTGCCAAATTAACTTTCCTATTAAAGTGGAAAATTTTAATTATATTGAGGCTATTCAGTAATTTTATTTAGGGATCCAATTGAAAGTAATTCTAAATCACAGAGGCCAAATTAGAATAACTAAATTTCATACTAATATAGGTCACATAAAAAATTTGTGGATCAACTAAAAATTCTAAATCTCAAAGGCCAAATTAGAATAACTAAGTATTCTAGTAATGTAGGTCCTGCAAAAAAAAATTGAGGATTCCAAAAATTATGGTCCCATAATGTAATATTTTTTAGATATGCGTGAAAGTAAATGAATTTTTTAAAATAATAATTTTAATAGAAATTATTTTTACTTATTGGAATAATTATTGCTTAGTTACTATACTTATCATGATAATGAACTTTGTATTATAATTTTTTTTAATTAAAGCATTCAAGTAAATGGTAAGAAATACTATATATAGTAGGAATCAATTCATATATAGTTATCAAGTTAGCTGCTCAATTTTTTTTTTCTAGTGATGAGGTTAATTGTTCAATTTTTTTTTCAATTAAAACAAGTCAATGAACGTCACCATAATTAATTTTATAATTACTGAAATAATTTTGGGTATGAAATTTATAATATTAGTTAATTTAGGCTACAACAAATGTAAAGCCCAATAGTATATGTGGCAAATTAGAAAATAAAGCATAATTCTCAAATATATTAGAAGCCCAATTATCAAATTAAAAACCATTATGCTATTTGGATGTCCTATGGATTTGGGCTACAACAAAATTAGGAAAAAAATAGTATATGTGGTAGCCCAATTAGAAAATAAAGACTTTTCAAATGAGATGAGAGCTCAATTGGTCAAAAAAAAAATGAAAAAGCCCAATATGCATATTTGCATATACATATATGTCTGTCTACGTCTACATATATAAATCAAATCAAATCTCAATTTTTTGAATTTTGGATCTAAGAACAATGGTGAGAGATTTTTTTGTCATATAAAATAACTTATTATAATTATATAAAATTTACATTTGTAGTTTAATTTTAAGACAATGTACAAATATTCTTCATTACAAAATGGAAGTAAAGATAAATAAGAGAGCAAAAAGATAGATAAAGAAAAGAAAGAAGGAAAAAAGAAAAAGAGAAAATTAAAATAAAAAATAATTAATATATTTTATGAGAATATTTTATTATTCTATATGCTATCATTTTTGTGGATGGTTTCTTTGCTAGAAAAGGAGAAAAAAGAAAAAAGAAAAAAATTGAAAAAAAGAAAGTTGATATTTTGTATACGAATATTCTATTAGAGTTTTCACATTTTCAGCGATGATATTTGGTTTTCTCGCTATCTTTTAATAGGTAATAGTTAATTTTTTTTATATATTGGTGTAATTTTGCAAGAAATAGATTTTCTCGCTAAAGTAACTTTCATTTTGGCGAGGAATTATAAACTACATTATATTGTATTTAGCTAGAAATATGTAGTTTTCTCACTAAAGCAAGTAAAAAAATTATCGCGCGCTATTATATCATGGAGTTAATGGGACCTTTCCCGCCATACTATTAGTGACAAAAATTGGCGAGAAATTTTTTTCCTCACTGATTAAAGTTGCTTTCTTGATGAACAGTAAAAAAGTTTTAGTTCCTTGCTAATTCATATTTTTAGTGAGGAAATTGAGTTTCATCACCAAACTTATCATCGCTAATGGCCTTTTTTGTTGTTGTGAACGTATTTTTATTGTTTAATTAAAGATCTAATTTCTTTAAATTGAGATCAATTGAAATTTATAAGGCTATTTTTGTTATTTAATTATAGATCTAATTGAAGAGATATAAATTTTAAAAGACTAAAGTACAATTTCTTGTTAAATCCCCCAATTCAAATTTATAAGACTATTTTTGTTATTTAAGTATTAGAGATCTAATTGAAGAGATATAAATTTGAGAGACTAAAGTATAATTTCTTGTTAATTCCCTCAAAAAAATGAATTTGGATGTAGAGAGATTCAAACTTGTGACCATAGCCTTCATACCAAATAAACTTGCCACTTTAGCAACCACAACATTAATGCAATTTGTAGCATTTTATTAATTTTATTAAGATAATAACTTTTATGGAAATATTTATTTTAGATATTATAATGTAGCACAGAAGATTCAAACACAAAACTTTCCCTATATAACATCCAAAAGTTAAATGTTTTGCCATTTTAATAGTCACTTATTATTTAATCTACTTACTAAGTTTATATGATAAACAACAAATTATTTCTATTAATAATTAGTGACCACTTTTCTGGTCACTGTGGGTCTCTATTGCAAAACTTTTATTGACCAGTTATTTTCTCATCACCAAAATATTCCAAAGTGGTGTAAATCTCAATTTTCCTATGACTTTTGTTGACCAAAAAAATCGTCACTAAACATTTGCATATTAGAGACCACTTTTCTGGTCACCAAAGGTTTTGTGCCCAAGTTTTATTGACTAAACATTTTCTCGTCAACAACTTTGGTCACCAAAGGGTGTGTGATAGGCGGGAATGCTTCCCGCCATGGCGTTTAGTGACCAAATACTGACGAATTTTTATTTTGGTCACCAAATATTTAGTTGTTGCAAAAATTTAGTGACTAAACTTTTTTTGGTCAACAAAAGGTACTCTTTGGTGACCAAAAGTTGGTGGTCATTAAGATTTCAGTCACTAAAGGCCATTTTTCTTGTAGTGAAAGCCCAATGTTGAAGGCCCAAAAGTTAAAAGAAAAAAAAAAGAAAAAGGGAGAAAAGCTCAACCGGTCAAAGCGGGTTTTAACTCGTTTAGCCGGTCAAACCGAGGTTTTGACCGGTTTTTTGTATTTCTATTTTATCTATAAAGTCCGACCGGACTAAGGACCGGTCTGGTTCAATTTTAATAACACTGATGAGAGGAGGAGAAAAATGAATTTGAACAATTAATGCATAATTTATATAAAAATAAAGAATATGTATTAAAATTGTTAGATTCAAGTTCTGATAAATCCAAAGCAATTTCTCCAAGATCTACTGAAAGAAAATCTTCATCAGATGAAGTTGAGAAAATACATTCCAGAAAGTCTGCAAGAAAGAAAAATTCAAAGAAATAATTTATGCTATTTTTGACATAAATTATAAAATTTTGACTATTCCAAAAGTGAAGAAATTTCCAAGAAATCAAGAGAAGACAATTACAAGTGGAGACATCAAATCATGTCTTTGTAATTAAGAATCAAGAGAAGACAATTACAAGTGGAGACATCAAATCATGTCTTTGTAATTAAGTTTTTGACTTTTAGACATTGAATTATGTCTTTTGTTTTCAGTGAAATTTAATGAAATTCATCTTAAATGAAATGAAATTCATATGTTGTAAGTTCTATAAATAAAGTCCAAAATGGAATGTAAGATAGGTTACATTTTCAGGTTTAATTCCAAGCTTTCATTTTCAAATTCTCTGTTTGTAATCAAGGCTTTATTATGCAATAGAATTCCCTTGGTTCTTTCTAAAACTTTCTCTCTATAGTTAAACTTTCTTTATATGTTTACAAATTGAAGTTAAGGAGTTATCTTTCCATCTTTATTCACGTTCATAGCTTTGAAGTTAATACAAGTTGTTAAAAATTGAAGAAAATAAATAGTAACTTCTTTTTATTTATTTTATTTTTTGTTTAATTTATACCTAGCTTTGAAGTAATTATGATTTCATCAAAGTTGTTGGTGTTATAATTTCCTTTCTATCTTGGTTTTACACTGAATAAAAAGTAAATTATATTGATGATCAATTTAGTTTAAATATCCTTATAGAGGCTTATCAAACTTGGAAATTATCTGATGATAAATTATCAAAAGGAATTCATCCTCCATTACAAACAATAAAAATGGAAACTCCAAATACATCAACTAAGCCTTGTCCTTATATTGATGCTAGTAAGGTTGAATTAACAAAATTAGCTAAACAAAATAAATTTACAAATCTTAATTTATGTACCATTTCTAAACAATTATGTTGTCTTGAAGATAAAATTAATCTTCAAACTTCTCAAAATTCATATCTTCAAAATTCTCAAAATATTTTTCTATTAAAAAAAATACAAGTTTAGGTTTAAATAAACCTCAACCATCTTTATTTAAACCCATGCCAGATTTACCTTTAATATTCTAAATCCTCAACCTTCAGGTTTTACTAAAGAAAAATTGAAAAATTAAATTTAAAATTTAATAAATTAAGGATAAATGTGTTAATTTTTGAACAAGAAGAAATAAAAGGTAATTTACAAATAGATCGGTTATAAGAAATGTTTAATAATATATAAATAAATGATGACTCAAATTAATTTGAAATAAATAAAATTTTAAAAAAAAACTCATTCAAAATTCAAACCAAATTATTCACAAACTCAATTTTATTATCATAGACCAAGTCCTCAAGATCTTCTTATTGAAGAACATACTAGAGGTTTTCAAAATTTTTATAAAAATAATTCTATATATGAATGAAATCTTAATAGGTTTACACCATATCAAATTGCTAGCGTGTATCAAAAAATGTCAATGTATATTAATATTATAAAAATAGAATCAATTTTTGAAGAACAAGCTGTGTTAGTTTGCACTCAAGGTTTTACTAGGCAATTGCGTGGTTAATGGGATCATTATTTAAATGATAATCCAAGATCTAAAAATTTAAAAGCTACCAAACAAATAACCACAACTGCTTCCCAAAAAATAGAAAATAATTCTCCTAAAGAAATGACTATTACAAAAAATGTTCCTAATGTTGCTTTTAATTTAATATGTGCAATAATTAAACATTTTGTTGGAAATAATTATTTAACAAATTCTCAAAAGAATTATTAATGAATTTAAAATGTCCTACACTATCTCATTTTGGATAATATAAAGATGTTTTATTATCTAAATTATATTCTAGGCCAGATGCTAGTGCTAATTTTTTGAAACAAAAAATTTATTTTAGGATTACCTAAATTATTTGATGAAAAGTTTATAGGAAATATTATTAATTGTTTTGATGGAATAAATATTCCTTTCTTTCAAATCACTTATGGAGAATTAATCAATGTATATGCTCAAGAAGGTCTAAAATTATGCATTGATATAAAATTAAAAGCACAATTAGGAGATTTTTGTCACAAATTTGCCAATAATCCACATGAATTAAAATCACCCTTAAAAAATTAAATAAAAAATAATTAAAGAAAAGACATAGGAATGAGAGAAATGAAATATCTGAAAATCTTGATGAAAGAATTAGAAAAAAGAAAAAAATCTAGGAGAAGATGGATAGAAGAAAATGTAATATATAGAAAATGTAGTAGAAGATGTCATTATACTAATAAATGTACTTCTAGGACAAATATAGATAAAATTCTTTTTAAAAAAAATGTAATATATAGAAAATGTAGTAGAAGATGTCATTATACTAATAAATGTACTTCTAGGACAAATATAGATAAAATTCTTTTAAAAAAATTAGAAGAAATAAATTTAGACAAAGAATTAAAAAAATATTTGATAAATAGAAAATAAAATATGCACATCTAAGTCATCAGATTCTGAAGATTCTATAAAAATTAGTAATATAACTTCATATGATGAAAATACTGATGAAAATTGTGAAAATTGTAATTCACATATAGATTATTATAAAGCAATAATTGAAGCAAATGAAAAAAAAAATAATAATTGAAGCAAATGGATATAATGAAATAGGAATATTTACATGATCTGAAAAGCATAAAATAATGTTTGATTTAGCTTATGAAATTCAAGACCCAATAAAAAGAAGATAATATTTAGAAATATATTTATAATTAGAAGAAGATAATGAAAATTCTTTTAATCATTCTCCATCTACTTCTAATTATTATGAAAATTACCAAATAAAGAGAAAAATAGATAGAATAAATACTTCATTTACAATAAAAGATGTAATAGATCATTTACAAAATAAAAATCCAAAACAAATTACTTTACCTATATCAAGGTAAGAAGTTCATGAATTAAAAATAGAAATTTAAAAATTAAAAGAAAGAATTTCGATATTAGAAGAATTCAATTTGAAAAATATATTAAATAAATAAGAAAAGGAAGAAATAGAAGAAATCTCAGAACAAGATAATTTTCTTTATATAAATACTTTAATTACTTCTCAAAAATACTGTATTTCTGTAACACTTATAATAAATAAAGTATATAAATTTCAAATGATTGCAATGGTTGATTCATGAGCAGATTTAAATTACAAAAAAGAATGATTAATAACTTCAAAGTATTTTTAAAAAAACCACGTTGTATTATATGCTGCACAAGGAACACAAATAAATATAAATATAAAATATCAGATGTTTATATATTCTTTATATTATTAATTCTTTTCTTAATTTTTCTAAAAATCTCACAAGATTGATTTTTGCATGATATAGATATGCTATTTAAAAGAGAAGAAAATAAACAATTTTCCTCAATAATATTTTCTTTTGTTCTTGAAATAAGAGGCACAGGTGGTAGATCTCTAAATAGAACTGACTATACCTTAAATGAATTTTTCTTTCCAAAATGGTTGTAAGCAATCTTCTCTTTTATATATATAAGTTAAAAACATGTCTTTATACCATCTAAAATCAGTTAAAGTTGGACATCTTAAATTAGTTAAAAATATTTGTGGAAGCTAACTTTGCTGACATTGTAAAATCCAAGCCAAATTCGCGGGTTCTTTGGATCCCAGTTTTTGGGCTCACCTGGTGCTACAATTGTGCCTTAGGTCATAATAGAACAAATTCCTCTTTTAAATGGTCATATCAAATGAGAGGTCAAACTCACAATATTTAGTCAAATATCAGAAATACTACCCCCCCTTCAATAGCTTTTAACCCCACAGTTAAAAGAAACCTTTTAGAAGGATCATCCTCTAATTAGAATTATGATTATATCTCAAATGGGGTAAAAATACATGCTTTAACCATATCAACAATTAATCTTAAATTAGATCCCTATGATGTAGCAAATAAATATTTCAATCACCCTTCCAATTCATAGTTTGGTTTGAAAGGACCGTTACCTTTGAAAATCCGTCACACATATGCAAATTTTTTAAATTTCACAAAATTTGCAGATATAAAAGATAAACCCAGAACTAATCATCCTCAAGAATGGTCTCCTACTTATGAGGATAGTGAAATAGCCATTTCTCAAATATATATTCATCAATTTCCTTCTTTTTCATATTGGAAAATACCACCTACCCAAACTTTGAAATTTATTTCAAACTATAACAATCATAAATATCAATTTGCTTATTATGATATGGCAGATAGCTTCTCTAATGCATTCTTGTTTCAAAATTTTTTGTACAAACATACATGATTGATACGTATTGATGACACCATCTTTAAAAAAAACCATTCCAAACTGGTTCCATGATTAGTTCAAAAAATATGGAACCAAAAGAAGAAAATTTTCTACCTGAAAAATTACAACCTTTCTTTAGCCAATTTCAATATATTTACTCTTCAAAATTCCAAAATTCAGAAATCTTTGGAGAATCCCTTCTACTCTTTTTAATTAAATTTCAGATACCATGGCTATTTGCATGGAAATATGAAGTAGGATATGCAATTGACGGCATTCCTCAACTCATGAGAGTTTTAAATACAAAATGGTGGCAAAAATGTCAAATTCATTATGATTCAATTCAGAAAATCTTGGCACATGAAGATGTTCTTCTTGCAAAAGGAAAATTGTTTGATGTTTCTTTTAATGTATCTCCTCCTAAAAGAAATAATTTCATTAAAAATTTTAAAAAATTATTGAAAAAATGAAAAAAGAAATAAAAATTATATTTTCTGTCTTTACTCCACTCAAGGAAAAAGAGAAAAAAAATTAACAAAGGAAAAAGAAAATGAAAAATAAGAAAAAGAAAAATGGAAAAAGAGAAAATTAAAAAAGGAAAAAAAAAATTAAATGCATTTATTTCTCACAAATCAGTTGATGATTTAATAAATTTATATGATGATGAAGAATTTGACAATTCTGTGTATCACAATCATGATCCTTATCCTGATATGTCAGAAAAAGAAAAATATATATATTTAACAATTAATACATAATCTTTATAAAAATAAAGAATATGTATTAAAAGTTTTGGACTGCAATTCTAATAAATCCAGGGCAGTATCACTAGTTTCTACTCAGTGGACATTCTCATTAGAAGAAACTGAAGCTGACAAAGTTAAAACTAACAAAATACCAACAAGAAAATCTTTGAGAAAGAAAAAGTCAAAAAATTAATATTGAAAAAATTTCCAAGAAATCAAGAGAAGACAATTACATGTGGAGACATCAAATCATATCTTTACAATCATGACATTAAATTATGTTTTTTTTTTTATTTTTAGACATTGAATTATATCTTTTGTGAAATGTAAATGAAATTCATATGTTGTAAGTTCTATAAATAGAGCCCAAAATGAAATGTAAGACAGGTTCAAATCCAAGCTTTCATTTTCAAGTTCTCTCTTTGTAATCAAGGCTTTCTTATGCAGTAGAATTCTCTTGGTTCTCTCTAAAACTTTCTCTTTCTAGTTAAACTTTCTTTCTTCTTTAGTTCTTTATATGTTTACAAGTTGAAGTTAAGGAGTTATCTTTCTATCTTTTTTCATATTCATAGCTTTGAAGTTAATACAAGTTGTTAAAGATTGAAGAAAATAAATAGTAAGTTCTTTTTATTTATTTTATTTTATGTTTAATTTTGAATCTAAACATACAGTTTTACAAAAAGAATTTTTAGATCTATTCATATTGATAACAATAAGACTATGTTACCAAGTTGAAACTTATTTTATATGTCAATAAAATGACCCTTAAAAGAGAAGAACGGTTTCATTCTTATTATGTTTTGATGTTTTGGGTTGACAATCAAGTCGTGTTCGGCGTTTTATGGAGCATGTTTTAATGAAGTAAAACCCCTTTTTTAGCCGGTAATTAGTCGTTGACAGTCGAGCAAGATTAGCACCATATTAAAAGTAAGACATGTTTTATCTTTTAAATGTTCAAAAGATTAACATATAAACTAATTTTTTGCTAGTACAATTTTTTCAATAAGTTATCAAGTATGTAGAAAATCTAAAATATTCAATACGTGATTCTATATGGAATGAACTAAGTTATGTAATCCATAAATGTGTTAGTAATCCTACACGAAACTCTCATTAATTGATCTTGTCGTTATGTTTTCTTGTAGTAATTCTACTGTTTCCTCTTCTTCTTTAATAAAAAATAAAAATACTAGAAATTCTCAATTAATTGAATTCTCTAGAATTGAACAAACAATAAAAAATTGACGCATTCTAAAAATTGATCATAAACATATTTATAAATTTGGAACTTTTAATCTTAAAACTAAAACAACAATAAAAAATGTAGAAAAAACAATTTTTGTACAAAATCAATTTGAGGAAATTCATTTATTAGACTTGGATTATTTGTCTCAAATAAAACAAAAAAATATAATTATTTTCATATTGGTTTTATATAAATTGCAATACAACCTTTAAATAGACAAGGTTTAGAAACTATAATTTTAGTTGCCTTAAGAGATTGTAGGCATAATAAATTTCATGATTCATTATTAAGCTTAATTGACTCTAGTCTTTGCAATAGTTTAATACACTTTAATATATATCCAAATTTTCAATATCTTTAACTGAAAAAAATTTACAAGATGTGTTAAAAATTAATTTACAAACTAAAGGTTATGATATGAAACCTGGATTTGAAAATATAAATTTAACTTATAAACTTTATTATAAATTGATGAATAATATAAGTTTAGGAGCAAGAATAATAGATAATGAAACAACTACAATGTTAACTGAAACAAATTTAAAAATATCAAAATTACAAATACCTAAATTAATAAATTGGGATTAAATAACTTTGCCTTCAAATTGTGTTTTAGAAAAAAAAAATAAGTAAACCAACAATTCCTTTAAAATCCAAAGTTGCTCAAATTCATGAAGACAATGAAGAAAATGTAAAAATAATATTTGAACAACATATTTCGAGAAGACATTCGGTTCTTTATTTCTATCCTCTTCTACATCTAGATATGATAGATTTAATTTTAAAGGAATCAAAGAAATAGATAGTTAAATACCCAAACCTATATATACACAAAAATCACAAGATGATATGTCTTGGATAAAAATGAACTTTGACATAAATATAATTTAAAAATAAAATTAATTTGAAAGAAATAATTTAATCTTTCCACAGTATACACCATTTAGAAATTGGTTTTTTAAAACTTACAATTTTGAACAACAAAATTTAAAAAGAAAAAGAAAAATTAAATGCATATACCCCTTACAAATCAGTTGATGATTTAATAAATTTAAATGATGATGAAGAATTTGACAATTTTGTGTATCAAAATCATGATTTCTATCCAGATATGTCAGAAAAAGAAAAGTATGAATTTGAACAATTAATACATAATCTTTATAAAAATAAAGAATATGTATTAAAAGTTTTGAATTCCAGTTCTGATAAATCTAGGGTAGCATCGACAGTTTCTACTCAGAGGACATTCACATAAGAAGCAACTGAAGCTCTTCAAGAAAGACAAATTAAAAAAATTAATATTGAAGAAATTTTCAAGAAATCAAGAGAAGACAATTACAAGTGGAGACATCAAATCATATATTTGTAATCATGACATTGAACTATGTTTTTTGACTTTTAGACATTGAATTATAGCTTTTGTCATTTGTGAAATGTCAATGAAATTCATTTCAAATGAAATTTATGTTGTAAGTTCTATAAATAGAAACCAAAATGAGAGGTAAAATAGGCTCAATTCCAAGCTGTAATTTTCAAGTTCTCTCTTTGTAATCAAGGTTTTATTATGCAATAGAATTCTCTTGGTTCTCTCTAAAACTTTCCCTCTCTAGTTAAACTTTCTTTCTTCTATAGTTCTTGATATGTTTACAGGTTGAAGTTAAGGAGTTATCTTTCCATCTTTGTTCATGTTCATAGCTTTGAAGTTAATACAAGTTGTTATAGATTTAAGAAAATAAATAGTAAGTTCTTTTTATTAATTTTATTTTATGTTTAATTTAATCATGGTGTACTTTTTATCAAAGCTATGGAAGACTAAGCCTCCTTTCAATAGGGGGGGGGGGATTACTAGCAGAAATGGTTACATAATTTTGGATTTAAACATATAATTTCACAACAAGAAGTTTTAGATCTATTCATATTGATAACAATAAGACAATCTTACCAAGTTAAGACTGATTTTATATGTCAATAGAATGACCCTTAAAATAGACGAACGGTTTCATTCTTATTTTTGTTTGATCTTGTGGGTCGATACCCCAAGTCGCGTTCGGCGTTTAATAGGGAATTTTTTGATGAAGTAAAAACCCTTTTTTAGCCGGTAATCAGTCCTTAACAATCAAGCAAGATCAGCATCTTACTAAAAATGAGACATGTTTTATCTTTTAAATGGTCAAAAGATTGACATATAAACTAAAGTTTTGCTGGTATCATTGTTCAATAAGATATCAAGTATGGAGATAATCTGAAATATTCAATACGTGGTTCTATATGGAATGAGCTAAGTAATGTAATCCATAAATCTGTTAGTAATCCTACCCGAAACTGTCATTAATTGCTCTTGTCATTATGTTTTCTCGTATTAATTTGATATTTTTTTAATTTTTGTTAGTTTTATTTTCAAGTTTTAATTTGTTTAATGCGGTTAAATTTTTTATGTTTTGTGCAGGAAAATAGGGATTGGAAGAAAAGATTTTAATGGATTGAGATGCGGTAATTCATGAAAAAAGGAAGATATTTTGAAATATATGGATTGAGATTTGGCATGTGAAGATTTTGTAGAGGATAAAAGTTGTTCTTGATTTGGTGATTTTTGAGTTTGAAGTGTTCTATAGAAAATGAGGACTTTAGTTCAACTCTTTTCTAATAAATAGAGGAGAACATAATAGTTGTGAACATTCCTTTTTGAATTTAAGAAGACTTGTTTTAAGTTGTAGTCTGCGCAGTCTTTAATTTAGTTCATAATTTTAGTTTGTAGGTTAAATGTTTCTTTAATGTTTTTAATGCATGGAATTAATTTACAAGAATAAGAGTCATAGTTTAATTCAATTCCTTAAGCATAAGGATAGGATTTCAGGTTTTGATTAATTAATATGAAAAGACGGTAATGATTTCTTCATGAGTTTATCCTTGATAATTATCCATTAAGGGAAGTTCTTGCTTTCAATCAGCGCCCATTTAGTCCAAATTTCAGCCCATAAGCTACAGTAGTTCGTGGATCAACACTGGCGAAGGTGGATTCCTTTTCTAAGTTCAATCAGCATTCGTTCGGTCAAACGAGAGACTATTCCAGGCTATACCAATAAGTTTATCTTTAACTCTCTCTTTTAGTTTAATTTTATTTTGTATTCAGTAATTCGTTTAAGTATTCTTTTAATTATAGTTGTAGCTTAAACTTGTTTTCTAGCATTAAGTAATGAAGTGCTAATTAAAATTTAATCGTGAGACCACAATGAGCTTGATGTATTAATGTTTAATGAATTCCGAAAAGTTCTTGGTGCATAATATTAATTATTTGAATTATTTAAATCTTGATCAAATTTAATTAATTCGAATAAAGCTAATTAATTTCCCATTAAGTATTTGTATTTAGTGGATATGATTGATTAGTGGTAAAACTACCATCAGGTAGGCAAGAACAATAAGTTAACAAATTATGACTGTTAATTCTGATTGTGGTGTGTTAAAATTGGGTTCCTTTAATTCTTAATGATGTTAAGACATTAAATTTGGTATTGGCTGATTCCAGCCAAGTCGTGTTTTAATTAGAGAAATAATTAGTTTAAGTTGATTCTTGCTAATTATCAATGAACTAATAAGGAATTGGGTTGCGTCGGAGCTGATTCTTGATAACTTATAACTAGTTAGTTTATAAATGTTAATTAATTATTGATTCAATGATCGGATGAATATTTAATTGGTGTGGATTTGCTTATTTACTGGATTTTAATTCTTGTGATTTTCTTGTGATAATTTTAGTTAACTTGTTCAATTAGTTTTAAGTTTTAATTTGATATATTGAATTTGAGTTGTGACATTTTGTGGAATTAACTAAAACCGATTGTGTTTCTGTTCCTCGAGGGATAGATCTTACTTTCTTGTGATATTTGTATTATTTGAAGTAGACATTTAATTTGGTACTAAACGACCTTGCCAAATTTTGGCGCCGTTGCTGGGGAATGGCAATATACTTTTCATTTTAGTTGATTATTTTTGTCCTTTGGTGTATGACCCATTCATCTAACAATAATCTCTTATATGATCCAGATATCGAGAAGATAGCAAGGAGATTAAAGAAAGAGACGAGGGAAAGACACTGAGGGCATTTTTTGGATTCTGTTCCAGAACCTCCGTTTGCCCAAACGAAAGATAATTCAACAACAAAATCGGATCAAGACACATCCTTTGATAACTTTGACATGACATAAAATCAGAACAGAAATTGTAGAATTCCGAATGGTGGAAATAATCAGGGAGGAGAACAACAAGCACCCGTTCGGGAAAGAACATTAAGGGAGTTAACTAGTCCCGTAGTGAATTATCAACCTTCATGTGTTGTAACAACTGATTTTGAACTCAAACTGCCAGTCCTTAACTTGTTACCTAAATTTAATGGTTTAGTTGGAGAAGATCCGCATAACTTATTGCATGAATATTTAAGAGTTTATGGAACATTGATTCATAGAGAGGTTTCACAGGAATACATAAAATTAGCATTTTTCTATTTACCCAAATTGGAGAAGCTAATATATGGTTTAGTAGTCTAACTCCACATTCTATACGTTCATGGGAAGAATTACAAAGATTATTTTTGCAAAAATTTTCCATGCATAAAAAATTGCATCAATAAGAAAAGAAATTTGTGGAATCAAATAAGATATTGATAAATCTTTGCATGCATACTAATTAAGATTTAAAAGACTTTGTAATAGTTGTCCTCAACATCAATTCTCTAACGAATTACTAATTCAATGTTTTTATAAAGATATGCTATCGGAAGAAAGGAAGACAGTTGATGTTGCAAGTGGAGACGTATTTATGGACAAAACTCCAGCACAAGCTAGAGCTTTGATTACACAAATGTGTGAGTCCCGTCAACAATCTCATACCTCCCGTTCGGCCAAATAGGTAAATACGGCGAATATGTCATCTTTTGAGAACCGACTGGATGTATTGACTACTTCTGTTGAGCTTTTAGTTGTGACCTTGGACAATACCCAGCAAATTTGTGGAGTATTTAACAATCTAGGACATCTAAATGATTTGTGCCCATCTGTTCAAGACGACGAAACAGCTTTGGTAAATGCAGCAAATCTGTAGTATGAACCCACTCTATTACATTCAATTCGAGGTGGAAAGATCATCCAAATCTTAGATATGGGAATAGACAACAACAGTTCCTGGAATTTTATATCCTCCACAATTTAGGACACAACAGCAAGTAATGATGTTGGTTGCCCAACAACCTCCTGTGTACACTTCAAGAGAAGGTGTACCTTTGAAGGATTTGATTACAACATTAGCAACCTGATAAGTCAGTTTTATACTAACTTGATAATATTGTTTTCGCTTGACTTTTGCATGTTTTAGTGCACTTTATGCATAAATGGTATAGCAATTACTGAACTTGTGCAGAGAATAGTGGGAACTCTTTCTTGATGAAAAATGGACTGAAAGTGGTAAACATGTGACGTGAGTGTTCTATTTAGCATTTGTGGTGTTAGTGGGATTTTGTGTGGAGTTGTGGGTGAGTTATGAGGGTATGTGAAGAAATGTGTGAAGTGTTATTTCGTAGAGAAAGCTAAAATGTATGCAAGAGTGTGTGTATATGCTGATAAATTTTGTTCATTTGTGTTGCACTATTGCATATATTGGGCACAAGGATAGGCACTTCACCGCATGCATCGTATGCGGGTGTCACCGCATCACCACATGATCACTCGCACATACCTCGCACCAATTCACTCATGTCATCGCATCAACTCACTTACATCACCGTTCCATCTTACTTAAATCGCCGCATGAACAACGCATGTCGTTGCACATGTCTCACGCGGCGATCTCACATCAGCCACGCATCATTGCACAGGCATTTGTGGTGACCTCGCACTCAGCCACGGGCGTTGGTGCGCTCGGTGCACACCACACAGCAGGTCGCCGCACACAAAGCACTCACGTCGTCGCATGTATCACCGCATCACTCGCACACACCTTCGCATCTCTCGCAAACGTTGTATGCACAACACTCTCGTATGACATTGCATACTGAATGTACAACAAAACCTTTACACAAAACATGCACAACATTTGCGTATTTCATTTCATGCATGAATTCTATAAACACACACCACAACACACATAAGTGTACAGACTTAGGCAAGTGCACAGTGATGTATCATGGAGATGCATTGCTGTGAGCACTCCTCCACAGCGACGCATCGTGGAAGGACACAATGCACGGCGACGCATTGTGGAAATGCGTTGCCATGAAACATTCTACACGGCGATTGATCTAAGTGTTGAGTCTTGTTCTTGCTGGTGAATTGCAAGTGTCAAGTTTTTTTTTCTAAGTGTTGAGTCTTGTTCTTGTGCAGGGATCGTGGAAGCGTGATTGATCTAAGCTCAAAGGCACGATGGAGGTCACGGTTGCATGATGCAGTAAAGCTCAAAGGCGTGGGTCGTTGTTTTGTATGGCCTGAAGATTTGGACGATTGAATTACTATGGTTGCATTTCTGTAATAAGTGTTTATTCTACGTTAGCGTGTTTGATACGTTTTAGACCTCTATATATAGAGGGTCTTGTCACCATTTAGGGGACTTTTGACTTTGGAGAGATTCGGACTTTCTAGAATTTTAACAGACTTCTGATCTTAAGCGGCAAACAATATCTCTCTCTAGACTCTTTCTCTCTCTAGTTTCTCTCACTAGTATTTGAGCTCCGAACTCGACTCCGATCACACTTTCTATCGGATCATTGTAATTCTCTACTCAATTAAGGAGGAATTTCACAAATCTTCTGTGAATTTGAAGCTTGGAAGCGATTCATTTGGTAAACTCTTTTCATATGATGAAAGTGATTTGTTTTGAGTTTTAATTTGAAGATCGTGTATCGCGAATGGAATGATGAGAATGAGCCCGTGTCCATGTCCATGGTGTTAAAGTCAATTATTCATCCTGAAAGTTTCTGTTACGTTTTGGTATTCTTGACATAACTCTTTCGCTATAACTCGGAATTGCATGATTCAAGAAGCCCTGGAACGATAAGAGATAGAGCTACAACTTCCATGTTTTACGTTTTACGAGATTCAGACGTTATCACCGTTGAAAGTGCCTTCCAAAATTGATGACGGGATTCTGGCCGATTTTTCATCTCGAATTTCATGGACTACATTGAAGACCAAGATGGGGTGCTTGGGCTTTGCTATATTGGATCACGCCATTACCTTTTTAATTCATAGGATTTATGTGTTTTAATTAATTAAGTCCGAACTCTTAAATGGGCTTTAATTAATTCGTGTTTTAAATAAGTTAATTACTTGGCCCAATTATCTTGCATGATAATGGCAAGTAATGGATTTAGGAAACTAAATTCGTTTAGGGAAGTAATCTCCCACTTTTTAGGAGATGTAATTCTTTTAGGAAAGTAAGTTAGTTATTAGTTTCCTATTCCAATTTGAAAAGTTTCCTAAAGTTGGAGTTGGTTAGGAAAGTCCAATCCAATTCGGAATTGACTTCTTGTTAGGGTTTGTTTTAGTTTCCTTTTGGCCAAATTATTTCCTTTAAAAGGAGGGCCATTGTAAAAACGTTTTTATATAGAGAATTTTCGAATTTTAGCTTGCTGAAATTGTGTTTAACACTTTGTGTTGACAAAGCCTTGAATTGCTATTTTGCTATTCATTGTAGAAAGCTTGCCTTTAGCGTGACCTTTAGGTGACTTTCATCAAGTTCTTTATTTAAAGAACAAGCCAAAATAACTAGTTTAGCTCATGAATTTTCATGTGTTAAATCAAGATCTTTTGTATTAAAACGTGGGGTTTGATTTACTTCAACACTTGGCGTTTTTCCCTTGATTTCCTTTCCATTGAGTTTGGTTGTTTGTGTTCGTGGAATAACTTGTTCGTGCAGCACGGTCCTAAATTGTGGAGATCGAACTTGGTCCAGGAGTTAGAGCCTCGGCCATACATTCGCATCAATTTGTATCAAAGCCAAGTTGTTGCCCTAAAATTTCAGGTTAATCCATTCTTATTGTCTTCCGCATTCTTGTTGTTTTGTGTCTCAACTTTCTTGCTGTTGTGTCGTTCTTTTTGCTGCAGTTTTTGCGTCTCTTTTGCTATTGTTTTTGAGTCTTTCTTTCTGTCTTAATTCGTGTTAAGATTAGTCATTAATTTTGTCAAAATCGCATGCAAAATTCGTGCTGAAATCTGCCCAAAAATCGTTCTTGTGTTTCTTGCCGATTTGTGTTGTTTTGAATCGTTATTTGCTGCTGTCTTTTGCGTTTTGTTTCGTGTCTATTCTGCACTAATTTGTTCATCTTCATAGTGTTGAATTCTTGTGTTTGTCCTTGCTGTCTTACACATCAAAAAAATTGTTAGGAATTTCGTCCAAAACTAGGGTTTCAAACTAGGGTTTTCGGTCCAAATTTCATAACTCCCTTGTTTTTGATCCGATCCTCAATCTTTCTTTTGTGTTAGTTTCTTGGTTTCATTCCTATCAAAGTGTGTTTCGATCAAACTTTTATCACAAGTCAAAAAGACAAGTTCTTGGACACTTTCTTGAACTTCTTGATTTTCTTGAAAATCCGAAAGTGATAAAATTTGAATCTTGAGCTTGATTCTTGATCTTTGTCTTGAATCTTGAATATTTTGTGAAAGTGAAGCTTGAAATTCGTTTTCATTGGTGAGTTATTGATCATTCTTGTTGGCTGAAATTTTTGAAGAAAATAAGGTTAAGACAACCTTAAAAACATCCTAGGTTTGTTTGAACAACAAAAGACAAACAACCTTAAATCCTAGGATCTTGTCTTAAGAACCTTAAACTTTGTTTTATCCTAGGTTCTTGTCCGAACAAAACAAAAAGAGGCCAAATATAAAAAAAAGGGCCAATTCAAAAAAAAATAAAAAATCGGACCATATTAAAAAAAAAAAAAAAACAGCCCAAGAAAAAGTACTAAGTTCTTGTTTGTTCTTGAAATTCACCAAAATTAAAAGTGCCATATCTTGCTCTATACAACTCGGAATCAAGTGATTCAAAAAAAGCTATCTTCTCGTCTTAGAGTCTACTTTCTGTTTTCCTTAGTTTCTGAAGTTAAATCAATTCATACCCACACGTGATCTTAAACCTCTTGTGACGTGTTTTCTTTGATAATTCTCTTGGGTTTTACTTGTGAAAGTTCTTGTTGTGGAACTTGTTATTTGAGACGTGTTATCTAAATAAATTGAACTTGGAAAGTATCAATAGTCCTCACAAATTCATTACTTGAGAGTATTAGCTAGGATAAACAAGAGAAAAGCCACTACACTAGAGAGGAGTGTGCCTACTCACCATATTGTGAGAACCCGTGAGCTATATCTATATATATTTCTTGTTGTTTTCACTAACATTGCAGGTTTATTAATCAATGGTGAAAAAAAGTAATAATACTCTTAAGTTGGAGATTGATGAATTAATGCAAACACTCCGAAAGTTGATACAACCACGTGATGAAACTAAGGAGGCTAAAACTACATCTTCAGCACGTGTAAAAGAGTTTCATGCAAGGTGTAAGGTACAAGATAAAGTATGTGCTGTGGTGATTGATTGTGGAAGAAGCTCTAACTTTGCTAGTGAGCTAATGGTAGAAAAGTTGAATATGCAAACCACTCCATATCCAAATCCTTACTTGCTGCAATGGAGTGATAATTGTGGTGAAGTATGGGTGTCAATGCAAGTCAAGGTTGCATTCTTCGTGGGCAATTACAAAGATGAGGTACTATGTGACATATTTCCTATGCAAACAGCCCATCTTTTACTGGGGAAACCATGGCAACTTGCTTGCAAGGGTGTTTATAATGATATCAAAAATTGCTATTCATTCATGAAGGATGGTAAAAAGTTTAATCTTCATGCTTTAACGCCTAGTCAAATTTCTGAAGATCAAGCAAGGATTGCTAAAGCTTGTAATGATATGAGAGAAGAAAAAGAATTGAAAGAAAAAGCTGAAAATGAAAATCAAAAGAGTGATTTAGTTAGCATAGGCTGTGAGCAAAATAAGTGTAATAGAAAGAGTGAGAATGAGAATTCATTGAAAGCTAAACAACAACATCTTGTACTTATGAATTCTAGTGATCACGATTTGTATTGTTTGCTGCCTAGTTCTTTTGCTTTGTAGGTTTTTGGAGTTCCTAAGTGCTTAATGGAGTTAGAAACAACTCATTATCAATTGGAAGGAGTCCAATCTGCCTTAGCTTGTTTTCCACAAGTTAAGCAAGGTAAGTTAGGTAAGTATGAAAACTTTTTGGTTGATTTCAATAGTTTATATGTCAAGAACTTTGCTAAAGTCAATTTTGTTGATTTTCAAAGTTTACATTCTGTTTTAAATCAATTTCAAAGTTTTTCACATACTTTTGAAAATTTAGTTCAAAATTTTATAACATGTGCATTGGAGTTTAAAGATTTGTGTTTTGGTAAGTATATTAATTTACATAATTCTTCAATTATGAAATCCAACTATTTTATATTGAATGAGTTTATGTATAATTTCTTAATATGCTTTGTTGCTTATCAAATACATTTGTTATATTTTGATCTTAATGATTATCATTTTGAACTTAATCAAATCCTTGTGTATAAAAGTGTTGATTATGTTTGTTATACTTGTTGGAATAACATTTATTTTGAATATTTGGTTCATGAGTTTGCACATATTGTTGTCAATCCATTCCATAGCCAATTTCATAAAGTTCCAAGAGGTAATCCGGTTGTTCAACACTTATATGGTAAGTTATCTAAGTTTCTAATTTCTTTTCAATTTCAAAAAGTAAAGTATTTTGTTTACATCTATTTATTAGATTGTTTACATTTTGTTTTTATTCTTTGGAATTGTAATTTCCTATTTGATAACTTAAGCATGTTTGCAAAGAGTTTCAAACTTATTTATTGTGATTTACATTTAATCCGGGATGTATATATATTTAATTGCTATGAATATTCTTATGAATCCTTGGATAATATTTGTAATTACATTAATATATGTTTAAGTTCTTTTCTTACTTTACATATTAAAGTCGTTAATTTTTATGTTAGTACTAGTGTGTCCATGCATAGTGTTCGAGAGTTTGTCTTGCATCATTTCATATTTTCAATAACACTAGTTTTCTCTTTATACGAGTTGTTATTTCTAAATTTGGTTTATGTTGCATGTAGTAATAGGATTTCTGATTTGCATTTAATTCATGATGTTTATTTGCATAATTGTTATGAATTTTCTTTAATGATATCGTGTTTATATGCTTCATGCATACATAAATATTCTGCCAGAGAAAGTTTATCTTATATACTTTTTTATGAATTTTCTTCAACGATATCGTGTTTATATGCTTCATGCATACATAAATATTCTGCCAGAGAAAGTTTATCTTATACACTTGTTTTGATCTCGCAGAATATCATGCATTGTTAGCCGAGAATTGTTTCATTCCAACTCGACTGGATTCTTATGGAGTTCGTGATATTGGTGTTTGACCCTGGAGCTCACTTTCAAGATTCGAGGACGAATCCTTTCGAGGAGGGAGGGAATGATGAGAATGAGCCCGTGTCCATGTCCATGGTGTTAAAGTCAATTATTCATCTTGAAAGTTTCTGTCACGTTTTGGTATTCTTGACATAACTCTTTCGATATAACTCGGAATTGCATGATTCAAGAAGCCCTGGAACGATAAGAGGTAGAGCTACAACTTCCATGTTTGACTTTTTAGGAGATTCATACGTTATCACCGTTGAAAGTGCCTTCCAAAATTGATGACGGGATTCTAGCCGATTTTTCATCTCGAATTTCATGGACTACATTGAAGACCAAGATGGCGTGCTTGGGCTTTGCTATATTGGATCACGCTATTACCTTTTTAATTCGTAGGATTTATGTGTTTTAATTAATTAAGTCCGAACTCTTAAATGGGTTTTAATTAATTCGTGTTTTAAATAAGTTAATTACTTGGCCCAATTATCTTGCATGATAATGGCAAGTAATGGATTTAGGAAACTAAATTCGTTTAGGGAAGTAATCTCCTACTTTTTAGGAGATGTAATTCTTTTAGGAAAGTAAGTTAGTTATTAGTTTCCTATTCCAATTTGGAAAGTATCCTAAAGTTGGAGTTGGTTAGGGAAGTCCAATCCAATTCGGAATTGACTTCTTGTTAGGGTTTGTTTTAGTTTCCTTTTGGCCAAATTATTTCCTATAAAAGGAGGGCCATTGTAAAAACGTTTTTATATAGAGAATTTTCGAATTTTAGCTTGCTGAAATTGTGTTTAACACTTTGTGTTGACAAAGCCTTGAATTGCTATTTTTGCTATTCATTGTAGAAAGCTTGCCTTTAGCGTGACCTTTAGGTGACTTTCATCAAGTTCTTTATTTAAAGAACAAGCCAAAATAACTAGTTTAGCTCATGAATTTTCATGTGTTAAATCAAGTTCTTTTGTATTAAAACGTGGACACTTGGCGTTTTCCCCTTGATTTCCTTTCCGTCGAGTTTGGTTGTTTGTGTTCGTGGAATAACTTGTTCGTGCAGCACGGTCCTAAATTGTGGAGATCGAACTTGGTCCAGGAGTTAGAGCCTCAGCCATACATTCGCATCAAATGGAGTCTCGTGGATAAATCTGTGATGTGCTAGGGCTTGAACCGGATGAATGTGTAATTAGACTACGCAAAGCTCTGCATTTGACACAATACATAATGAATGAAATTGAATTGAGAATTAATGCATATATCTTTTTAAGTTTCATAAATTCACAAGCATATTGACTGAATTGTGCTTCAATTGTGGTCGCCAAGCTAAACTGAGGTGAGATTCATGGTTGTGTGTGAGAATTACATGAAACAAGAGCTAAAGTTTGAATGTTGAGTCTTCTACTTGATTTGCCTGATCATGATCTGAGATGCGGTCGCCATGCCGATCAAAGTTCATTTGAGTTGTTATGAAGAAGTGAGAAGAGACTTTCTGGAGTTAGCGAAGATTCTAGGACCTAGGTCAAGCCTCACCATGGGAAGATCTTAGGAATTGCATGTCAAATTTGTTAACTTCGGGGAGTTGAGACAATGCAATTTTTATCCATCACTCTTAGGCCTCGCCATGCGAAAGAGTGATGTCAGGGATACTAGAGTGCAATGCGGTCGCCAAGCTAGTTGTGAGCTAGTTTCCTAGGCATTTAGGTCTCCTTGTTGCTTAAACTTGTGTGTCAATTGCATTGCATCGTTTTGTCTAAGGTGCATTCATCCGGTATAAGAGCCCTAGGGCATCCCACTCGTATTTGTTATCTGATTCATTTGCATTTATTGGATTTGCAGTTGTTACATTTTTTTTCCTTTGTTCTTGTTGTGTCCTTATTTGTTCTCAAGTCATTTGCATTCTATTTTGCTGTGTTTGTTGCTTAATCTTCGTGACAAAATTTAGAGTAATTTCTTGAATTCTTGAAACCAATCTCTTCCCTGTGGATCGATACCCTACACCTCTAGCTATAGTAAATTAGGGATAAATTGAAGAGGTACACGACTAGCCTTTCAATTTTTGACGTTGCTGCTGCGGGGAAGGCACGGTTTCGTGAAATTTCTTGTGTTGTTCTGTTTTGTTCTGTTTTTTTGTTGACATTTGAGATTCTTGTTAGTGTGTTTTGTTTCTTTCCTATCATACTATACTTGTGGTGTGACGCCCAGGTCTCTAAGGTCTTCTGGAGAACCTGAATATTCACTTGGTCTTGAATTGCCAAAGACCTTAAGAATTCAACACAAAGAGAGAAGAATGGCTAACCAAAGAGTGAGACCACCAAGATTTGGCGACCACTACACCATTAATTTTGAGAACGGTTTGAAAGGGTTTGATCAAAGATATTGATGTAGAGAGTTACCACATTCCAACTCAAATTGTCTCCATGATCACCCAGGGCCAATTCTTCCAAGGCCTTGACAATGAGGATCCGAATGAACATCTTGATTGGTTTCAAGGTCTATGCAGCACCTTTAAGCTTCAAAGAGTGCCAAGGAGTGAAGTTCACAGAATTCTATTTCTATTATCTTTGAGAGGAAAGGCAAAGCATTGGTTTAAGTTCATTGGGAGTACAAATTCTGTGACAACTTTTGAGGAACTTCAAAAGAAATTTTTGGCAAAATATTTCCCACCAGCTAAATTGGAGAAAATGAGAATGGATATAATGAACTTTCAACAACATGATAGAGAGTCATTTCGAGAGACATAGGAGCGTTTTAATGATTTAATCCGACAATGTACCAACCATGACTTGGGGAAAATTAGAGAACTTAACACTTTCTTTAAAGGACTTACAGCTGAATCTTCCATGATGGTAAAAGCTTGTGCCAATGGAGCATTGAAAGACAAGAGTGTTTCAGAAGTAAGAGAACTCTTTGACAAAATAGCCGAGGATGAGTACCTTTTCCCTGAAACAAGAAAATCACATGGTAGGAGGCAGAGAGGTGTCTTAAACCTTGATGAAGAGACGTTCTTAAGTGCTAGGTTTGAGGCCCTGGCTAAACAAGTGCAAACCTTGAAGGCTACACAAGCGAAGACACCAGTGTTATCTTGTGGTTTGTGCAAGGGTGAACACCATATGGATGAATATGCTATCACAACTAAGTCACTGCAGCATGTTAATAAATATAACAAGCCATAATATTCTGAAAACTACAGTAGAGGCAGTAGACAGTATGGTGGTGGAGGCCAAGGTAGTTGGGGGCATCAAAATCAAAACCAAGGAGGCCAGTATTGTTAGGATAATGAGCAAAGAAGATCTGCACAACCACCTCCAGGCTTTGACCATCCACCTAATGCTTCAAAGCAAAGAAAACCTTCCATAGAAGACATGTTCCATAAGCTTATGGAAAAGATGGATAAGAATGAACAAAGATTTGGTGGTTTGAAAATGACTGTAAGAGATCATGAGGCCACACTTAAGAACATTGAGATGCAATTGGGTCAACTTGCCAATGTTTTGCATCATAGGCCTATTGGTTCACTCCCAAGTGATATAATTCCAAATCCAAAAGGGAAAGAAGTATGTAATGCTATCACGTTGAGAAGTGGAAAGCAAGTGCATAAAACCACTAAGCCTGGAGATGAAGCTTGTGAAGATGACGAGGAAGTGGTTGTTGAACCTGAGAAAGATTGTGCTCATGAGGACATGGCACCAGAGAAGGAGGAGGTGCAAGACAATGGAGATAAGGAAGTGATTAAAAAGGTTAGAGGGCCTCCAAGTCCTTATAACTTCCTAAAATATGCTCCAAAGCCTCCCTTTCCGAAAAGAGTGAAACCACCACCAAAGAGAGGGCCTCAGTTTGATCAATTTCTGAATGTGGTGAAACAAGTGAATGTGAGCCTACCTCTTCTTGATCTGGTGACAGCAGCCCAAGTACGCAAAGTTCCTCAAAGATCTTATATCAAATAAAGAACAGATTCTTAGGTGTGAGGTGTTTTTGACGCTTACAGAGTGCAGTGGAGCTTGGGTTGGGCACAATTTGCCACCAAAATTGAAAGACCCTGGTAGTTGTACTATACCTTGCAAAATTGGCACTAGATTTTTTGAGAAAGCACTCTGTGACTTTGGGGGCTGGAATCAATCTTATGCCTTTATCTATTGATTTGAATGTGGGTCTTGGTGAGAGAATAAGGCCTGTGGCTGTGACATTGCAACTTGCTGATAGGTCACTGGTAAAGCCATTGGGCATAGTCGAAGATGTGCTAGTTGTGGTGGACAAGTTTACTCTCCCAGTGGATTTCATTATTATTGATATGGAGGAGGACCCTGAGGTACTTTTGATTTTTGGTAGACCTTTCTTGAAACAGGTGATGCTTTGATAGGAGTTAGAAACAAGACCGTAACATTTCGCATAAACAACGAACAAGTGGTTTTTGATGTTAATTATGCCATGAAACATCCTATGCATATTGAGTCTTGTTTTGCTATTCGAACTGTTGCATGTTCTTTAAATGTGATTAATTAAAATGTGATGCATGACTATATGTGTGTAGATGAATTGAGTTTGTGTGAAGAGGAGATAAAAGAGTTTTGAGTTAGATGAGGAAGAGATAAAAATTGTGGCTGAAATTGAAAATGTTGTTGAATGCTGTGTATTAGATGAGTCCATTTTTGAAATACAAAATGAAGTTGTTGAAGTAGAAAATGAATGTGTAATGAAAGATACATTTGAGAAAGCATCTGTTAAATACTTGAATGATGATGATGAATGTACGTTTTCAACTAATGAAGTGTGTGCACCCACTAAGGTGAGGAGCAAAGAAAGTTTGTGCAGGAATGAAAAGCTTATGCCTTCCATTGTGGTGCTACCAAAGCTGGAACTTAAGCCACTGCCTCCATACTTGAAGTATGCTTTTCTAGGGGAAAATAAGACCTTACCAGTGGTGATTTCTTCTAAGTTGGAGGCTTGGAAAGAGGAGAAATTGTTAGGAGTTTTAAGGCAATACAAGTAAGCCATTGGGTGGACTATTGCAGATATCAAGGGAATTAGCCCAAGCATTTGTATGCAAAAGATTTTGCTGGAAGAAAACTATGTTCAAGTGCGAGATAGACAAAGGAGGCTTAACCCTCAGATGATGGAAGTTGTGAAGAAAGAAGTTATTAAACATTTTGGACTTTGGTATGATCTTTTCAATCTCGGATAGTGAGTGGGTGAGCCCAGTGTAGTGTGTGCCAAAGAAAGGTGGTGTAATCGTGGTGAAAAATGATGCTAATTAACTCCTTACTACAAGAATCATCAATGCTTGGCAGGTATGTATGGACTACCGCAAACACAACAAAGCGACAAGGAAGGACCACTTCTCACTACTTTTCTTGGGGCAGCTCTTGGATAGGATTGCTGGATTTCTCTTTTATTGCTTCTTGGATGGTTACTCTGGGTACAATCAGATTGCAATTGATCCCAATGATCAAGAGAAAACCACTTTCACTTGTCCATTTGGCACATTTGCATACAAGCGCATACCCTTTGGCCTTTGCAACGCACCAGCAACTTTTCAAAGGTGCATGATTGCAATTTTCCATGATATGGTTGAGTCCATAATAGAGATCTTCATGGATGATTTTTTAGTGTTCGGTATGACATTTGATGGTTGCTTGGAAACCTTGGCAAAGGTGTTGCAAAGATGTGAAGAACACATTTGGTGCTTAATTGGGAAAAGTGCCAATTCATAGTGCAAGAAGGCATAGTGCTTGGACACAAAATTTCTCTCAAGAGGATTGAGATAGACAGAGCTAAGATAGATGTCATTGAAAAACTTCCTCCTCCAACCAATATGAAGGGTATCAGGAGTTTTCTTGGACATGCAGGGTTCTACCGCAGGTTTATTAAAGATTTTTCAAAGATTGAGAGACCTCTGTGTAGTTTGTTAGGAAAGGATGTGAAGTTTGATTTTAGTGTGGAATGTTATGAAGCTTTTGAGACCTTGAAGAAAAGGCTTGTGGAGGCACCAAATATAGTCACACCCCAGTGGGGATAACTATTCGAAATAATGTGTGACGCAAGTGACTACCCGTTGGAGGCTGTGTTAGGGCAAAGGCAGAACAAGGTCTTCCACACAATATACTATGCGAGCAAATTTTTGAATGAAGCTCAACTGAATTACACAACTACTGAGAAGGAAATGTTGGCTGTTGTGTTCACCTTTGATAAGTTTCGTGCTTATTTGCTGGGATCAAAAGTAATTGTGCAAACAGATCATGCAGCATTGAAATATCTGTTAGCCAAGAAGGAAGCAAAGCCAAGACTTATAAGATGGATGCTTCTTCTTCAGGAGTTTGATGTTGAAATATGTGATCGTAAAGGTTCAGAGAATGTAGTAACCGACCACCTCTCGAGGTTGGAGTTAGAAGCCCAAGATGAGCCTAAAATCTTGATAAAAGAACATTTCACGGATGATCAAATCTTCAAAGTAGATAAAGAAGGCTTGCCATAGTATGCAGAGATAGCAAATTTTTGTAGTGGCAGGGCAAGTGCCTTCTTACTACTCAATGAGCAGAGGAAAAGATTGAGGAGTGATGCAAAATACTTTTTCTGGGATGAGAATGCTTTTTATAAGATTTGTAGTGACCAGGTCATAAGGAAGTGTGTGAAAGATGAAGAGAAAGATGATATTTTGAAAGCTTGTCATGAAGGCCCTTGTGGAGGGCACTTCGGTGCTACAAGAACTAGTTTCAAGGTGTTGCAAAGTGGATTCTATTGACCACACATCTTCATGGACTCACGAATTTGGGTAGGACAATGCGACAGATGCCATAGAAGTGGAAACATTTCCTCACGAAATGAAATGCCTTTGAACAACATCTTGGAGGTGGAGCTATTCGATGTATGGGGAATTGATTTCATAGGACATTTCCCAAGATCATGTGGAATGGAGTATATCTTGGTCGCAGTAGATTACGTTTCAAAATGGGTTGAGGCCATAGCACTCTCACACAATGATGCCACGAGTGTAGCTGCATTTCTCAAGAAACATATATTCAACAGATTTGGAACTCCAAGGGCAATCAATAGTGATGGAGGGTCTCACTTCTGCAATCTTTGCATCTCTTTTGGCTAAATACGGAGTAAAGCACAAAGTATCTACTGTGTACCATCCCCAGACGAGTAGCCAGGCTGAGATATCTAACAGAGAGATCAAACGAGTTTTGGAAAAAGTGGTAAATCCAAGTAGGAAAGACTGGGCGTTAAAGTTGGATGATGCTCTCTAGGCATATAGAACGGCTTATAAGACTCCAATTGGGGATTTACCTTTTCGGCTAGTATTTGGAAAATAATGTCACTTGCCAGTAGAGCTAGAACACCGAGCATACTGGGCAATTCAAAGGCTAAAAATGGATCTCAATAGGGCTCAGTCTAAAAGCATGATGGAGTTGAATGAATTAGATGAATTCAGGTTTAATTATTATGTGAATGCAAGGATGTACAAAGGGAGGACAAAGAGATTCCATGATGCAAAAATTCAATCAAAAAGTTTTGCACCATGATAGTTGGTCTTGTTATATAACTCTCGACTCAGATTTTTCCCAGAGAAGTTGAGTGCACGCTGGACTGGTCCTTTTCGCGTTATCAAAGTCATGCCTTATGGAGTGGTTGAAGTACAGAATGAAAAAATGGCAATACATAGCAAGTGAATGGCCACAGGCTTAAACCCTATGCACTAAAAAAGGATCAAAGACTTGCTCAAAGATTCCCAAGTCCCACAAGAATTATTTTTGGACGATCCCATAACTTCACATTGAGTTAACTCCTGGTCGGGCTGTCGACGTTAAAACAAGCACTTCTAGGAGGAAACCTAGTTCTTCTTAGTTGTTTTCTATTTCAATTTAATTTTCGTCTTCTTCGTTTTACATTCGTTAGTGTTAGTTAGTATTATATTGTGTTGATCGAATTTGTCAATGAATTTTGTAGAGATTCATGCTTGCAATCAAGAAGGAATGGATTGCA